>CM024591.1:1719998-2319998 GCA_014182565.1 Eucalyptus marginata | reverse complement strand
TGTTTCACAAGAAGCGTCGGTATTCGAGGAACAAACTCGAGAAATTGATTTAAGCATAATCTATATGGACCAAGCAAGCATATGGAGGTAACACATGTCAAATTCACCTAACTTGGTTTAAAAGTGTCAAGAGCCGGTTCAATTAAATAAAAAAGAAGCGCCCCATGGACACTACCGCGCTTCGGCCTGGTGGTATGGGGAATGAATGAACGGGTCCGAGAGGTCCGGGGTTCGATCCCCGGAAACGGCAACAAGGTTGCCATGTAAAAAAAAAAAAAAAAAAAAAAAAAAACTTTTTGCATCTCTTACTTTTGCAAAATGAGGAAAATGCTTGAACTAATGAGACCAAAGACCCGAGAATCTCTTCAAGTCTTAAAACAATAGGTTCATGCTCTTTGTTTGCCGCCAAATGGTGAAACTGACCAAGGGTAATGTTGTATCGTCTCCAGTTTTACGATCCTTGAGGATTCATGTACTAACACATTCCCTTTTGTTCTTTGTAGGGTCGCCTAACTACTAAGGCACAGGTAAGTACCCTTCTTCTCAAAATCAAATGAAAAATAAATGGAGAATTTCCATTGCAAAAAAAAAAAAAAAAAAAAAAAAGAACATTTAGTGTTTTTCTAGAAACAAGCACAAAAAATGGAAATTGAAGAAACAAGTTTTCCATAAGGTTTGCAAAAATCTTTTTACCTTTAAATTGTCCATCCACTCGATGGATCACTCATTTGGAATCAAAGTTCTCTATGGAGATTAATCCACTCAGATGATCTCAACAAAAATGAAAGGCGATGTTGCTTATGCCAAGCGAGAAACACTTAGGATGAGGAAAGGCAACCCATTTCCAAACATGTCCTTTAAGCACTCTGGGATTCGAGTGAAAAAGAAAACCCATGTCGTTTAGGGTCAATGAATTCATTCGCAAGTGGTACATAGATCAAGATGATAAGAGGCATTTCTTTCCTCTATCATACACACTACATGTGACAATAGTTAGCCCATTTGAGCCTTTTAATGTGAAGAATTTTCTACAAAATACCCTGTCAAGAACCACCCCACGATGGGGCAATTATGGAGGTTTGGGTTGATATTATTTGGAGAGGAAAGATGAGAAAGGTTTCTTTGCTCTCACTTGCATAAATCTTTTTGTGGTAACTTCAGGTGAATTCTTATGGAAGCTCGAAGCATCCCAAGGTGAAGAAGAGCATTCATTTCTCCACCCAAACACAGATACCCATTGTTTAAACCATATTGAGCCTAACTATTCATTTCTAAAACCCGAGTGGTGATTATCTCCCCACATTGGGGGCATGACAATGGAATTTGTGTTTACATGAAAATATGAAAAGCAGCTCGAAAATCCTAAGAGCTCAAAAAGTTCAAAAAGAACGAAAGTCAAAAGAAAATTAAAGGGCATGAAAAAGTAGTGTGCCTGGTAAAAGCAAGGCCAATGCCCAAAAAAAAAAAAAAAAAAAAAAAAAAAAAAAAAAAGGAGAGAGAGTGGAAGAAAAACAATTGCATCAAGAGAATATCTCTATGAAAGCAAAAATGGCAAAAAAAAAAAAAAAAAATGCTTGCATTGAAAAGAAAATCATTGCAAATGCAAAAGCCATTATGTTAAGATGATTAGTCAAAGGACTTTCGAGACAATTTGAATTTTAAAAGTCAAGTGCTTTAAAAAAAAAAAAAAAAAGGATGATATGGTAATGATGCCATGATAATCACCAACTCTCAAATCCCCCATTTTGACAAAAAGTTCTAAGCCTTTTGAGCTAAGCCTTTTGAGCCTTTCCCCAAATCAACATTACAACCCATTCCCAAAGTCTCTTCAGATTGGGATGATTCAAAGTGGAAATAAGGACTTCCTAAAGAAGATGCCGCTTGAAGAAGTGAGAGCAAGGTTGTCTTATCTCATCTTAAGGTTTCTTGACTTGTAAACCCGGCGAAGATGTTGATCGGTGATTAATTCATTTCATAGCCAATGATGCTTATCCATTGCTAAAACCATGACCAAACCTGCACTACGGTCCTTCTAAAAGACCTCTTAGATTGGTCAATGTGTACTTATTGCGAATGATTCAAAGCCTTGCACACTGGAAGAGTGAGATTGAGTGATCAGTTTATTTCCCACATGAATAGATGGGATCAAATAGCCCTTTTCTTGAGAATATGCGAGAAGCCCTTTCTGACTAGGGGTCCTTGCTTGGCATACTTAACAAACATTTCTCATAAGTCAAGGTCATTTCAACAAGGATTTTTCTCCCAAGAGAATTTGACGATTAATGATATCATCCGAGCGTGATGACAGTTTTGTGAGTTTGTCAAGTGGTTGGAATTAGCTTGATTTGTTTATGCAATCATTGATTTCTCATTACCAACACACTTTTGATATTTGTTTCTAATGACATGTGCTGAAATCGATCTCATCTAGTGTGCTTTCGCTACTAGAATACTTGTTATAATGAATACTATTTGATGTGCAATATCCATTTCAGAATATCCTCAAATGACAGGTTCCTCCAGTGAAACCACCCAATTTCAAAGGGTTCATGGGTTAGCCTTAAACCATGCATTTTCAAAAGGTTCTTGGTTATCCTTAAACTTGGCAATTTCAAAGGGTTTATGGGTTAGCCTTAAACCATGCATTTTCAAAAGGTTCTTGGTTATCCTTAAACCTTGCAATTTCAAAGGGTTCATGGGTTAGCCTTAAACCATGCATTTTCAAAAGGTTCTTGGTTATCCTTAAACCTTGCAATTTCAAAGGGTTCATGGGTTAGCCTTAAACCATGCATTTTCAAAAGGTTCTTGGTTATCCTTAAACCTTGCAATTTCAAAGGGTTCATGGATTAGCCTTAAACCATGCATTTTCAAAAGGTTCTTGGTTATCCTTAAACCTTGCAATTTCAAAGGGTTCATGGGTTAGCCTTAAACCATGCATTTTCAAAAGGTTCTTGGTTATCCTTAAACCTTGCAATTTCAAAGGGTTCATGGGTTAGCCTTAAACCATGCATTTTCAAAAGGTTCTTGGTTATCCTTAAACCTTGCAATTTCAAAGGGTTCATGGGTTAGCCTTAAACCATGCATTTTCAAAAGGTTCTTGGTTATCCTTAAACCTTGCAATTTCAAAGGGTTCATGGGTTAGCCTTAAACCATGCATTTTCAAAAGGTTCTTGGTTATCCTTAAACCTTGCAATTTCAAAGGGTTCATGGGTTAGCCTTAAACCATGCATTTTCAAAAGGTTCTTGGTTATCCTTAAACCTTGCAATTTCAAAGGGTTCATGGATTAGCCTTAAACCATGCATTTTCAAAAGGTTCTTGGTTATCCTTAAACCTTGCAATTTCAAAGGGTTCATGGGTTAGCCTTAAACCATGCATTTTCAAAAGGTTCTTGGTTATCCTTAAACCTTGCAATTTCAAAGGGTTCATGGGTTAGCCTTAAACCATGCATTTTCAAAAGGTTCTTGGTTATCCTTAAACCTTGCAATTTCAAAGGGTTCATGGGTTAGCCTTAAACCATGCATTTTCAAAAGGTTCTTGGTTATCCTTAAACCTTGCAATTTCAAAGGGTTCATGGGTTAGCCTTAAACCATGCATTTTCAAAAGGTTCTTGGTTATCCTTAAACCATGCAATTCCAAAGGGTTCATGGGTCAGCCTTAAACCATGTATTTTCAAGAGGTTCTTGGTCATCCTCAAACCATACACTTTACGGTTAGTGGGACTGCCTTAAACCACACGGTTAGTGGGACTTCCTTAAACCACATGGTTAGTGGGACTGCCTTAAACCACACGGTTAGTGGGACTGCCTTAAACCACATGGTTAGTGGGTCTTCCTTAAACCACACGGTTAGTGGGACTGCCTTAAACCACAAGGTTCGTGGGACTGCCTTAAACCACACGGTTAGTGGGACTGCCTTAAACCACACGGTTAGTGGGACTGCCTTAAACCACACGGTTAGTGGGACTGCCTTAAACCACACGGTTAGTGGGACTGCCTTAAACCACAAGGTTCGTGGGACTTCCTTAAACCACACGGTTAGTGGGACTGCCTTAAACCACAAGGTTCGTGGGACGCCTTAAACCACAAGGTTCGTGGGACTGCCTTAAACCACACGGTTCGTGGGACTGCCTTAAACCACAAGGTTCGTGGGACTGCCTTAAACCACACGGTTAGTGGGTCTTCCTTAAACCACACGGTTAGTGGGACTGCCTTAAACCACAAGGTTCGTGGGACTACCCACTTAAACCACAAACCACAAGTTCGTGGGACTTGCCTTAAACCACACGGTTAGTGGGATCGCCTTAAACCACACGGTTAGTGGGACCGCCTTAAACCACAAGGTTCGTGGGACCGCCTTAAACCACAAGGTTCGTGGGACCGCCTTAAACCACACGGTTCGTGGGTATAAACCACAAGGTTCCCTTAAACCACACTTTTCAAAGTATTCATAGGTACATCCCTAAACTACGCTCTTTACATTAAGCTCACTTGCATTTTCATTTTACTATTGTAAAAAAAAAAAAAAAAAAAAAAAAAAAAAAAAAAAAAAAAAAAAAAAAAAAAAAGGTGTCACCTTATCTTTTGAAAGAAATCTCTTTGAAACTTCCTTCCAAAGAGAGAGCGTTGCCGACACTTAAATTTTTGCCCAAAAATCATTTCCAAAAAAATGGGAACTTGTTTTTCCACAAAAATATTTCAAGTTAAATTCTTGCATATAGATTATCTAGGCATTTAATATAGTGTTTTAAATGGAATATGTTTTTCCTTCAAAAAAAAATTAAAAAAAAATTAAATTAAATAAATATAAAAAAAGATAAAAAAAAAAAAAAAAAAAAAAAAAAAAAAAGTTGGGGCCAATGATCTAAATGTGACTAGCCAAGCCCGGAGGTCAGATTGGAATTAAAATGGCAAATTGGGGCCAAAATGCAATTTCCAAAAGTTGAGGGACCAATTCGCAAATTTTGCAAAATTTTGCCCGAACCCTTAAATCATCATCTTGGTCACCAATTAAGTTGAAATTGAACTTGGGCCAACTCGAATCAATCAAATCGGGCCAAAAAGACCAAGTTTGTATTGAAATGGGTATTTTTGGATAAGAAAATGGCCAACTTTGAGGGACTTTCTTGCAAAATTGAGTGAGTACAATTGTGAAAAATGGCCAAGATCTTAAACTACTATACATGAGCTTGCTAATTGATCAAAAAAACGCAGCCAAATTGATGGATTAAAGCACTCAAACGAGCTACCAAAACCCAGCCCACGGTTTGGTCTGATTTCGGAGTTGCTGAGTAAGCAACTTGGTGGCCCCACCATATCCCACTCAGCCGCCCATCCAGCCTGATCTTTGCACGTGATTGAAGACCATAATGAGTAGTGCCAGTGGACGGAAATCGGCCAGGGATAAGCTGCTGAAGGCACGGGAAAATCGCACCAAATCCGGACACTCAACAGCTGCAAAATTTCAAAATTTTGGCTAAGTCAGAAAGTGGGTAGACTGCTCAGTTGGTGGGCTTGGTAGGTGGACAAAAACCGACCAAAACTTGATGATTTCAGTGGATAACATCTACGAAGCATGCTCTTTCAGGGATGAGAGAGAGACGAGAGGGAGAGGAGAGAGCTCACGGTCGTCCCCCAAAGAGGCCCTCAGAAGCAACTCCAGAAAAGAAAACCCAGAAATTCCAGATCAACCTCCAGAGAGAAAAGGGAAATTTTCGCAAACTTGCAACCAAAATTAGCCAAAATCTTCAACTAGAGAGTGAAACTTCACTCAAAGATCTTTCCAACCATAGGTCGCACGTCCCAAATGGAGATCGGGAAGGCCTCCTAAAGCCCCCCGAAAAACTACCCTCCTGGCGGGCCAAAGAAAGTCTGAATTTTTTCTAAGTGTTGAGCCCGGTTGGTCACGAGTGAGAGAAAGCGAGTGTTTTTGAGAAAATTGAGAGACAAATGAGGAAAACCATGACTTCACAAACCAAACTAGAATACATATAGTTTGGTTTGGTGTTTATTTTCCAACAAAAAAGGTTTTGAAGTCTAATTTTGGAGGTTAATGAAAACCTTCGTTATCAGTTCTTTCTTTGCAGATCTCATTTCCAGTTGAAGAAGCCAACTTCCACGTGCCCCCGAGGATAATTTCTCGGTTTCCTCGGCCAAGAACCACTTGAAAGGGAAACTAGGAAGCAAGGTAAGCATCCTAGATGTATTTTGGTTTAATTTTGAACATGTTTTGATCACGAAAATCAAGAGGAAAACTAGTCCGGAGGACTGATTTTCTGAGGCTGAAATTTTTCTAAGTGTTGAAATCTCTTCAAGATTTTTGCATGTGTGCTTCTTGGAGAGGTTGTTTTGATGTTGTTCGGTGGGTCATTATCTATGATGTTTGCTGCATTTGAAAGCTCATGTTACCTACTTTCACTCGGATAAGTAGTGTTTCCCTTAGATCTTGCATGTGATGGTGTCGGGGCTTGAACATGGGCATGCAACCTGTTTGTTTGACTTGGGTTCAAACCCAGATTTGTGAAATTAGATCAAACCCGCATATTTGAGGATGATTTTAGCTTAGTTCTTTTGTGTTTTAAGCTATGATTTCTATCTAATCTTGCTCCTTGCATGTGGTAGTATAATTTTGATACTTTATTTCCACATGAGATTGCTTGTGGGTTGAGATTGAAGGCCACAAACATGGCCCGACGAAGCTGATTTGGGGTGATTTAATGCACGCTAAGTGTTCGATGAAATGCGCAAACCAAGTTTCGATCTTGAAACGGTCTATTTGAGCTCGGTTATTGTGATATTCATGTGCTGTGTTACTCCATGTTAGCATAGATCGGTTTAAGGAATTATTATTAATATTTTTAAAAAAATAATAAAAAAAAAAAAAATATGAAAATTTCAAAAATATCAAAAAATGTTGGATGTTATCAAATTAAGCCAAAAATGACATCTAGGAGATTTTCCTAATTTTATAAAGTCATTTTCCTAATTAAATGATATTTTGGTATTTTAGAACCATTTTTGTAAATAATCTATTTTGCGTAGATTAAAATTAATTAGAGTAATTTCATGCATCTAGAGTAATTCCATGCATATTTAAATTCCCATTTTGCTCACGGGGTCCTGTCCCGGGCGTGATAACAAGGCCATGTAATATTATTTGCCCGACTTGTATCGGGTTTTCTTTTTCCGCATTTATTTTCAAGTTATTTCAATTTCTTGGATGTTTACTTATGCACCGCTTTTCATTAATTTGAGTGTAAATTTCTCTTCTAAATTATGTTAGGATTAGTCTAGACATTAAAAAACAAACCTACAAAAACATTTGCATGGACACTTAGTGGTTTCATAAAGATTATAATTGGTAATCAAGATTGTGTGGCCATTTAGATAAACAACCTTTCAAGTTAGTGGTACCGCAAGGGCGCTAATAGAAACATTAGCGTAAACAAGTCCCCGTTCCTAGAAATCTCTGGTTGCGTAGGAATCGAGACAACACTCCGTGCCTCGATTGGTTTCTAGCCGACCCCAATAGGCTAGTGGCGACTCCTAGAAATATTTAGGTTGTTAAGAACTAAAAAACAAAATCCAACGTCGCGCGAGGTATGGGCTTGGGAGAGCCCGCGCCTAATTTAGGGCCATTGGTCCGCCTCTTTAGGCAAATACCCCTAAACCATTCTTTCTTTTCCCCGAACGGAAAATTATTTTATTTTATTTTATTTTTAATTTTGATATTTTGTTTACTCTATTCGAAATATTTCTCAATGCATTGTTAAAATTCCCGACGCACCACCTAACTCGCAACCGCACACGAATTTTTATTCTATCTATAAGGCTTTAGATGGAATAATTAATCACGCGAGAGTAAAATTGATATCTTGATCTTTAAGGCTTAAGATCAATTTATCGATTTTATTAGCGAAATAATCAACTTTGAATTTCAATTCGAATGGTGAATAACATTTTTGATAACCATGGATGATTTGGTGTTTATCTTTTAATTGTTTTATTTATCCCGAATATACAAAAAAAAAATGCATTTGCATATCATGTAGATTAGGATTGATTTTCCTAGATAAAATTGCATGATAGAACAGTTAGATTCTTTCTATGCATGTTTAGATGGTATTTAGGTTAGATAAAATCTTTTCAATTAAATTGCATGACGAGATAAGTTTCTAAATTAAGATAGGATTCAGATTAGTCTATTCCTAACTTAAAATAGATAATATCTCACTTTAGTTAGATTTTTATTTTTATCAATTTTTAATTACGAATTTTCATTAAAAAATACATAAAAAAAAAAAAAATAAAAAAAAAACAAAAAAAAAATCATGCGCATGTCATATAGAATAAGGTTCATGAAATGCACGTCATCTAGTGATTGTTGCTAAGTTTATTTAATTAGAAATTGCATGTCATTAGAATTTATGACAATTTAGATTGCACATTTAATTATTGCATTTCTTTAGAAATTTCTCTACTTATGTCATATAGCTTAGGTCATATTGCCATGCCATATCATTTCATTAGTAACATTGCATTGCATATAGATTAGATTCTCATTAAATAAGTGAAAATAAAAATTGAGTGATTGTGTGTTAATTAGAAATCATATCTAGAGCTGTTGATGTGAATTCTGATCTAACAATGCAGATGCTTTCGTTGCTATGAGGTAAGTTCTGCATTTTTTTTATTTGCTTTCTTGAGTGGTAAATTGGTGGTTTGCACACCCGCATGATCACCTCCCATGTTAGGGAAACAAATTAAAATCAATTCAAGCTGCTTGCAAAACAATTTTTCCAAAATAAAATAGAAAGGTACCGAAATGGCGTTAGAGAAATCTAGCATAATCAAGTCCCCAAACTCACAATCTCTAGTTCACAGGAGTAAAGTAAATCTCCCGTTACTTTACTTGAGTTTCTAATCGACCCACCAAAAAATAAATTAGTGGCAACTCCTAATTGAAAAATCATTTGCATGTTAAGAACTTGAACCTAAGTTGTGAGTTGGTATGGGCTTGGGAGAGCCCGAACTAAGTTTAAGCTTAGTAATCCATTAGCAAAACCCTAGGTGGTTCACCCGAAAATTTGGTCGCGACAGCTTGGCGACTCCGCTGGGGACTTGAGTTAATACTTTTAGTGGACTTAGGCCAATTTTCTCTTTTATTTGCAAAAATATTTTTGTTTGGCAGCAAGGATCCCAGGTACGTCCCTAATATTTAAGGTGTTAAATGTTTTTGCAAATTGGGAGGTACAAGGGGAAGTGTTTGCTAACCCTTGTTTTGTAGGGAGGTGTAGGAATGTATGGTTAACTTGCACATATGAAGTGTTGCTTGCTATAAACTGTTGTGCATGCTTTTCATTTACACTACGCTCTTGCACACACAACCTGCTGCCGGACCTAGGCCGCACTAGGACACTTAGGATGGTATTGAGTTGGAAACGACTTCGACCGCAAGGCTGCGTAGTAGAGGTTGCCCAACTTAATCCCGAAAGCTTTTTCTTGGTGTAAAGAATGCTTACCTCTGCCCGCGAGACTGCGTCGCATTGAGGTGTCATTTTTTACTAAGTCAGAGTTAGAAGGACTTGACTTGGTACGCGAGGCTACGATTAGTCATCCCACCCTTTTAGCTCCACCTTGCTTAGCCTGTCTAGAGTAGAAATCGAACCCCACATTTCATGTGCTTGTCTATGTGGTTGTCGTCGATTTTTTTGGGTGAAGTAAGTCTTTTATCCCTATACTATGCAATTTACTTACTTTGTCACGCTTTTGGTCGGCCCATGACAATCTAGGTCAATCATTGATTGAATTCCTTTGTCAATTAGAGATGAAATGAGGAAATTGTCATTCAATGAATCATTTTGAAAAAAAAAAGAACTTTGGAGAATTTGTTTTCAATTCATGTCTAGGAAATGTGGTTCTTGCTAGGGTGTCCTATTTTTATTTTTCTAGTTATTTTTAGGAAATTCCCTTCTTGCGTGAACTTTTCATAAAAAAATGAAAAATCGATCGGATCATTGTCACGAATTGGCTCTCTATTCACACCTCATGCTTACATATTTTTATTCATTTAAATTTAGGTGACAACGGATCCTTCACGTTTGCCTATTATTACATGATCAAGAGCTAAAATGGCCGACCAAACTGAAATGCGTGATCATATCTCCACTATGGAAGATCAACTCCAACAATTTGTCACCTCTATGTAGCTTCTGACAGCTCAGATCCAATCCCTCAAGCGAATCCGACTCCTACACCTGCTCTTCCCAAGACTGTAGTTCCGAAGCAGGCAAAGAAGGCCCAAATGGGCGATGACGACATGCCTGAGCTGGAAGATGACCCACCGTTGGTCACTCCCGAAAAGACTAAGCTTGACAACGTCCCCAAGACGGAGCAAGATGAACGCTTCATAAAGCTTGAGGAGAAGGTGAAGCAATTGCAAGAGTCGCAGAGTTCACTCCCGTTTGACCTGTCAGTGTATGAGAATGTTAAGATGCCAAAAAAGTTTAAAATGCCAGAGTTCGAGAAATACGATGGTACTTCCTGCCCAAAAGCTCATTTGCAGATGTACCATGTACGTATGGCCCAATATGTCAAGAATAAGCCCCTCATGATTCAATCATTCCATGCAAGTTTGACTAGGCCCACATTGAACTAGTACATAATGAAGAATGTAAACCTTCTCGACACCTAGAATGAAGTGGTTGATGCGTTCCTCAAGCAATATAAGTTCAACATGGGCATTGCACCTTCCCGAGAGGATCTTGAGAGAATGGAGAAAAAGAGGAGCGAGTCGTTCAAAGAGTATGCCATGAGCTGGCAAAATCTGGCAGCTCAAATCACTCCTGAGCCTACCAACAAGGAGCTGATGAAGTTGTTCGTCAAGACTCTCCCGTCTGAGTTCCGTAACCGAATGGCCGGCACGTACATCGAGAACTTCAATCAACTTATTCCTATGGGAGAACAAATCGAGATGGGGATAAGGGAAGGATGGTCTAATGAGCCATCCAACAAAAGGTTCTCTACCAAGAATGAGAAAAAGGTTGTTGTAGATGTGAATGTGGCCTACAGCCAAGAAAATGCCAATCACAATCCAGCTATCCAAATGAATGCAAGGCAACAACAAACTACTGGTCGTCAATTGTTTGCTCAAGCAAATAATAGAAGGCAATTCACTCCTCTCCCTGGATCTCCATCCCAAGTGTTGGCAATCCTTTGAAAGAAATGTTTGCTTACTCGTGAGCCGAGACGGCCTAATTGTGAACACATTCGTGGTTATGACTCGGCAAAGAAGTGTGATTACCACAGCAGTGAATTCGGACATTCAACTGATGAATGTTTCACCCTCAAGCACTGGATTCAAAACCTCTTAGATAGAAAGGCATTCTCTTTTAGCAGTAATCGGAAAAATCCTCTACCTAGCCATGACGGAAGCGCAAATGCTGTCACTGAGTGAAGAAGTTCTTATCTTCACACTCCTCTACGAATGAGTCTTTTTTTTATGCTCTCTAGGATTTCAAGTTATTTTTTTCTAGGTTTCTTGCTTTCTAAGATTTCAATTATTACTTTCATTTCTAAGGTTTGCTTGTTTGCATTTTCCATTCCAATAATATAATTCATTTGATTCTATTCAATGAAATTACAATTTTATTTCTAATTTTGAGGGCATGACGGGGTACACTAAACCAGTCCAATGATGATATCCAACCATGAAAAAAAAATATCATCCACGGAGAAATCCTGAGGGCTGGACTTTCTCATGCTTTCTCCCAAAAAAAATTTTTCAAAAACAAAAGCATTTCACTGTTAAAAAGCATTTTCCCAAAGCTTGTAACAGATTAAACCAGTTTGTTTGTCGGACTCATTTACTTCTCATCTCAGAGTATAATTCTATAACTTGTTATGACAAGGGACATCTATCAAGTTTCAATGATCATAAACTTGACTCATGATCAACGAGCTTAGAGCGCACTTGCAATGAAAAAAAAAAACAGATTTGAGGCAAGTAAAAGAGGACCATCATTTTCCGGTGGAAGATTCTGGGGGCAATTTTGCTCCAAATTACAACGGCCCATATGTGGTGAAGAAGGTACTTCCTAGAGGTGCCTTGATCCTGGCAGAAATGGATGGTCGTGAGTTTTCCACTCCAGTTAATTCTAATGCTGTCAAGAAATATTAACCATGATAGAATTTGCTATGTCATGTTTTGAACTACAATCATTTTTATGATGAATAAATTGCCTCAATGAGTTGCAAATTCAATGGTCCAAATTTATTACAAATCTTGCATGTTTTCATTGATGAATTGTGTGAGATAAATTGAATGTGTCAAATGGGATACTTTGGAATGACGAAAGGCAAGCCTTATTCCATACACTGCTTCATATACTAATCCCCGATGAGTTGTGTGGAAAAATTCAATGCCTGCAAAGAAAATAGTGATCTCGCAAAGGGTACGTCAACCGAGGTGATGAGAGACAGTTTCTTCTTTTGCCCAAAACACTACAGGTATACCCATTGTTTAGCCTTTTGAGCCTATACACATGAAAAGCTTTTTAAATTATCCTTGTCAAGGATCATCCCATACTGGGACAAAATTTGAAATAAATGATAGGAATTTTCTTACTTACACTTTCATCAATTTTCGAGTATTGCTTTCACAGAGTAACTTATACGGTAATTTGAAATGCCTTAAGACAACGAAGAGCAGTTCTTTCTCTATCCTATACACTTTTATCCATTGCATAGCCCACTTGAGCCTAAATTCATTTCATATTAAACCCAGTTGGTGATCATCCTCCACACTTGGGCAAGGCAAAAAAAATAAAAAATTCAAATGGCATGGTCTAGAATGATAAAAGATGGAGGCTATGTGAGTCCAAAGAAAGTAAGTGCAAAAAATGGGGCATGAAAAAGCAGTGTGCCTGGCAAAAGCAAGGCCAATGCCCAAAAATAAAAAATCAAACACTTGATGTAATGAGTCATATCCCGAACAAGGCGGTACTAAAAACTCAAAAGATGTTGCAATCAATGGAGTTTTGATATGAAGAAAATCTTCGACGGTGGAGAAGAAAATTGGTGGAAATGTCAAGATGATCACCAACTTTGACCACCCTAAACACTTTTTGAGCCTAATGATCATTTTGTTTCTCAACCCATGAACTAAGCCTGCGTTACGTCCCTTGCAAAGTCTCTTCAGATTAGGGCACTTGAATTAACGTAAAAGTTCTTATGTTCGAAAGCATCACTCGAAAAAGTGCAAATAAGATAATTTATGTCTCATTTTGTATGCTTCTTGACTTGTAAACCCCAAGACAATTACGAAATGTCATTTTTCAATAGCCTCGACTCAAAGAGTCCCCCTTGTTAAGCCGTTGACCAAGCCCACATTACGGTCCTTGTTAAAAACCTCTCAGATTGGTAAGGTTGTACCACTTGCGAGATTACTCAAACCCTTGTCTGGCATGACAATGGTGAGGTAGAGTGATTGTCAAAATCTTGCATTAAAGGTCAGGATGAAATGGCCCTTTTAATGAGGACGAGTGAAAAGTCATTTCAAACCAAAAGATCCCTCATTTGACACATCCATGACACTTATGTGTTCATATTGGAACATTCTTTTGAAATCATTCCTAATGAAAATTAGGTGATGCAAGATTGATAGAAATCATTATGCATAAACTTTGATTGAATTGATGAAAATCTCACTGAACTTTGAAATGTGCATTTTAAAGTAGCTCAGATTGTCTACCTCTTTGATGAACGCATACCAGTTTTTGCTCTAATCATGTCTGACAGATAATATTTCCTTGAAGGCCGAGTAATACTTGACGTTCAAGTTGCTCCTTGAAACCTTGAGATCCAACATGCTTCCGTAGCCCAGAAATCCTTTTCATTGACCCGGCGTGCTTCCGTAGCCCGGAGTTCTTGACCTGGCGTGTTTTCGGAGCCCAGTGTCCCTTTTTATTGGCTCAGCATGCTTCCATAGCTCAATATCCATTTTAATAAACCCAACGTGCTTCTGTAGATCGGAGTTCTTGACCTAACATACTTTTGTAGCCCAGAGTCCCTCTTTATCGAGCCAGCGTGCTTTCGTAGCCCGGTGTCCATTTATATTGACCCGGCGTGCTTCTATAGCCCAGAGTTCCTTTTATCGAACTAGCGTGCTTCCGTAACCCCGATTTCTTTTATCAACCTGGCGTGCTTTTGTAGCCCAGAGTCCTTTTCATCGACATGGCGTGAGCCCCCCTATCAAATCAGCGTGCTTCCGTAGCCCGAAGTTCTCTTAATTGACACTCGATTGAGCTATCCCCCAGAGATTTTTCTCCAAATGCAATTTGATTTAAGCGACCAAAGAAAGGTTCGGGTCCTAGCCAAGAAAAACTTCAGTTTAGGCGACCGTAGAAAAGTACGGGTCCTGGAAAATCAAATTTTTTTTTCGTCAAGGCGACCGTAGATAGGTACGGGTTTTAGACACAACCAAACACTGCCATACTAAGCGACCGTAGAAAAGTACGGATCCTAGGAAAGCAGTTTCCTTACAAAGTCTTGTTGCTATTTTGGGTGACCGTAGAAAGGTATGGGTCCTGGACATGTAACACCAACTATCTTGAATCACTCTACTCTCTTTGAAGGTAAGATATTTCAGGTAAGTTCCTTAGACATCTCAGTCTGGATCTGGATGTCTCAATTCTTTTCGTTGAACATTTCATTATGGATGTGAATGTTTTTCGATCTTTCTCGTTATACCTTAGTCTGGATATAGGTATTTCGAGTTCAAAAATCTTAACATCTCAGTCTGGATCTGGATGTCTTAATTCTTTTCGTTGAACATTTTACTCTGGATGTAAATATTTTTCGATCTTTCTCGTTATACCTTAGTCTGGATCTAGGTATTTCAAGTACCAAAATATTGACATCTCGGTTTGGATCTGGATGTCTTAATTCTTTTCGTTAAACATTTCACTTTAAATGCGAATGTTTTTCGAACTTTCTCATTATGCCTTAGTCTAGATCTAGGTATTTCGAATTTAAAAATCTTGACATCTCAGTCTGGATCTGAATGTCTCAATTCTTTTTGTTGAACATTTCACTTTGGATGTGAATGTTTTTCCCAGTCTCGATGTCTCAATTTATTACCTTATAGACTCTTCAAGGAACCTGAGTGAAAACTAGGTACTTGTGGAGTAAATGAGGATTTATTATGTACCTCAAGATGCTCTACCGCACTGATTGGTAAGTAATTGTAGGTATGTTCTTTCCTTTCGCATCATGCATTTACATTAGCATTTCCATGTATCATATAAATTGCATTTTAAAATGGAATTCATTTTCCCAAAAAAAAAAAATCATTTAATGCATGTGCATGGTCAAAATTTAGGTCTCAATTTGTCTTTAAAGGCAACCTCTACGAGCTCACCTTCAAAGAGGGGCAAGCGTTGACACCTAAATTTTGGCGACTCATTTAGTCATTTATCGCATTAAAAATTAGGGGTTAATTTTATCCCCGAAAAAATATTAATTACATAACATATAAATTTATGTGCATTTATTTTTAAGTTGCATTTTTTGCACTTATTGGGCCCATTGGTGGCGGATGGGTTCGAATTAGTGGTTCGAGCTTTACATTGACAAGTCGGATTAAGCCCACAAAGCGAGCAAATTGTCTCAAGCCCGTTTTTTTTGATCGAAAATTATTTCGTGAAAAATAGAGATTTGAAATTTTTCCGCCTCCGATCAGCGACCCGCCGCTTCGTCTGAAGCTCCACCCTGTCTCGGCCTACCTGACGCTATCTGTGAAGCCCGACACCGGAACCGTTCCTGCCTCGCTCTGCAAATCTCTGTTGCCCAACGCTAGCACTAAACCAAACGCGGACACCAGTAACTCGAGTCGACTTTGCACCTGCTGCCCCCTCGTCGGAGTTTCGACGGCCGAGCTGCTCCGCCCTTCACCCGATGCTCCTGCGATGAGCCGCACCTTCTGGTTTGAGCTGTCCCCTTGTTTGTTGTTGTCCTACCCATTACCACCAATGCCGAACCTTGAGAGATTCCCCTGCTGCCTGAGGCTTTCACCGACGTTGTGCCTCTAACCCAAAGAGCCTACCTTCGCCAAACCCATCGTCGGAGCTCCAACCACCGGGACCTCCGATCAGTGGTGATCAGTGACACCACAGCCGCTGCCCTTGCACCATCATTAGCCGTGCTGAGGTTCTATCGCAATCTACCCGTTTGGATTTTTTGGAAAAAATTCAATTTAGGTAGAGATTTTTATTTTTAGGTTGATTTTATTTTTAGGTATATTTAATTTATTACGTAGATTTGTTTTATTTTAGGTTTTGATATTTTATCTCTTTGTTTGAATTTTTTCCAATGCATGATTGAAATTCGATGATGTAGAATCCAATTCGTAACCGCGTGAATTTTTATTCTATCTATAAGGCTTTAGATGGAACAATTATTCATGCAGGAGTAAAATTGATATTTGATCTTTAAGGCTTCAGATCAATTTATCGATTTTATTAGCGAAATAATCAAGTTTGAATTTCAATTCGAATGGGGGATATCATTTTTGATGATTATGAATGGTTTCATGTTTATCTTTTAATTGTTTTGTTTGTTCCGAAAAATACAAAAATTGCATTTGCATCCCATGTAGATTAGGATTGATTGAATGATAGGTTAGTCTCTTTTCTTTTTAAATGCATGTTTAGATGATATCTTTGAAATTGATTGCATGTTTAGAATAGGGATTTTATTTTGATTTTTATTTAGAAAAAAAAAATGCATCCATTTAGGATGTTAGTTTTAAATTTGAATTGCATGCTTAATTATGTGGCAATTTTAATTTCGAATTTCATAAAAGAAAATAAAAAAAAATAGAATTATGACATTCTTTGCACGTCATTGCATATTAGAATAGATTGCATTTTTATAAAATAAAAAATAAAAATCATATGCATGTCATTAGGATTAGATTCATGAAATGCATGCCATTTAGTATTTTTGCTAGGTCCATTTCATTAGAAATTCCCCATCATTAGAATTAGGTCATTTTGATTAATTTAGATTGCATATTTAATTATTGCATGTTCATTAAGAAATCACAAAAATTTTACTCATTCATATAGTTTAGGTCATATTGCCATGCCATATTATTTCATATTAGATTAGAAGCATTGCATTGCATATGGGTTATCTTCTCGTTAAAAAGTGAAAAAACAAAAATTGAATGATGGCATGTTAATTAGAAATCATATCCAGTATTGCTGATGTGAATTATAATATAACATTGCAAATGCTTTCATTGCTATGAGGTAAGTCCTACCGTTTATTTATTTGATTCCTTGAGTGTTAAATTGGTGGTTTGTGCACCCGCATGATAACCTTACATGTTAGGGAAGTGAATTAAAATGAATTTAAGCTGTCTGCAAAACATTTTTTCAAAATAAAAGAGAAAGTTACCAAAAGGGCGTTAGAGAAATCTAACATAATCAAGTCTCGAAACTCATAAATCTCTGGTTTGTAGAAGTAAAATAATTCTCCCATTATTTTATTTAGGTGTCTAATCGACCTACCGAAAATACATTAGTGGTGACTCCTGATTGAAAATTATTTGCATGTTAAGAATTTGAACCTAAGTCGCGAATTGGTATGTGCTTGGGAGAGCTCGAGCTAAGTTTAGGCTTAGCAATCCATTAGCCAAATCCTAGGTGGTTCGCCTCGAAAATTTGGTCGCGACAGGCGTGAGTTATGAGGGAGATAGAGCTATAGGTTAATCCCTAGGGTAGCTTAATCATTGGCAAGATCTAATGATTATGTTTTTCCCTTCAGCTGTTTTGATTTTTTGGGGAAAGAAAACCGTGGGAGAAGAAAGAGAGATGGGAGAAGAGAGGAGGGGGTCATGGCCTTCATGCACGACTTATTCCAACATTTGTCGTTCGATATCGATTAGTTTTTAACCTGTGTCATTAGTCGATTTATTAATTTCTAATGCTTTTCACTCAATTCCATTTCTCTTGTAATTATGCAAATTTATGAAATCATATGACATATTAGCAACTTGGTGTTAATCTACGAAGGATTTATCACAAGAAATGCTAAAGTTAGAAATCAACATTAGCATTACAATCACTAATTAAATCATCATAACTATAATCTATAATTTAATCGGGAATGAAATTACTCGGGCCTAAATACCCGTCTCTGGCCCACCAGGCTCATTCTACGACATCTCGGCCCACTAACTTAATTTACTATTCTAACAAATCCAAATCTTGGCCCGCTCCAAGTCAAACCCAAGTCTAGATCTTCCATTCAGCTAATCAAGTCCATGTTGATAACTTGTGTGGCCCGCTTACTTCTTAAGCCCACACATTCTTCACGGTCTATTGGGTTTGCTTTCTGGCCTGATTTAAAATTTTCCAAGCCCTGAACAATCCGATTATACTAATAGGGTCGATGAAATTTTTGGGATGTCACACCCGGGGCTTCGTTGACCCAAAGGGTCCAACAACATCAATAACACACCAACCATGGTGTAATAATTAAATCATTTCAATGCCAAAATGTTTTCGAATCGTCAATACAGAAATCCCTTGGATTTTTCCCCGAAAGTCCCACTTTCACAAATACTTTTCCAATCGTTTTCAAATCCGAATAAAGAAACTTGAATGGAAATTACCCTTCCCGGCTTGGAACAAAATAATTTATCGAAATCTATAAAATACATTTGAAATCGGCACATCGATAAATTCAAATCTCAATCCCAACTCCAATGGTTTGGAATATTTTCTATAAAAAGTTATCAATTTTCTAGCCTCAAATCAATTCGGTCATTTTAGAAGTCACTATCCAACATCAGCATTCAAACCGTTGCAATCTAATAACACTTCCTCAAACAGCAACAACAGTACACGATATAGGTTAGTAGACTCTAACATGCCTTAAATCCAACAGCATTGACGACGAGGGGTGCGGAAGCTTGCGATTTCGCGGATGCGGCTCGGCAACAGTAAGTGCAAACGAGCGGCGTCGGTGGCGTCTGGTGAGACACGGCCCAAGCAGACAACAGCAGCGGAGGTCGGATGGTCCTTTTCCTTCCTCTCTCTTCCTCTCTTTCTCTCTTGTTCGCTCGCTACTTGCTGCTCTCTCTCTCTCTCTCTCGGTTTTGCTATTCCGGTCACTGGTTTTGTTGACAAAAACCAGTCAACAAAAAGGAAAGCTTCGGCGGCAGAAGGAGGCGAGGACGGGTAGAGGGAACATGGCTTTGCATGATGGCTCTCTCATTCCCTCTCTCTCGCTGAGACAACCGGACTCCCATGCAAGACGTGGCTTCTTCTTTCAGTTTGTTGACTGTATGGTTAACTAAGCCAGGTCTCGGTGGCCATCGATACGTGTCTTCATGGGCTTCTTCTTCGTTGGCCATCCATGCACGAAGGCAGCAATGGTCAACTTCTCTCCTTAGTTGACCTGCGGAATGAAGAGGCGACGTGGCTGTGGGTTGATGGCCACAATTCTTCCATTTGCTGCCCACCGAAGAGGGGGCTACGTAGCTGTTCGGTCAAGACTCCTTCCAATTGTTGACCCATGAAGAGGAGGGACGTGTGCATGGGCTGCATGGTGGTCCTCTTCTTCTTATTGGTTGACTATTACTTGTACACGCACATGGCTGAAAAATTCAATATCTTCATGTCTTCACATGGTTCAGTAATGGATGTGGCCGCATGGTGGAGGGTGACTTTAACGTAGATGCATGGCTGTTGTGGGCTACGGACCTTCAGCTCTGTCAATTGGCGAGGCCGCTTGGGATTAACATCGGACATGTGCATGGCCGTGCATAGAAAATTTCTCTTCGAAAGTTGATGTTTCAGAACAACAGGTGGTGAAGAAACAATGGCCTAATGCTATACTGATGATGACGATGACAAAATAGTGTTTGCAAATGGTGCCAATGACACAGTCTGTTGATACTCCTGTCGATCCGTGACGAGCCGTTATTTATTCAAGGTCTGACAAAAAAACCCGGATGCCACAGGCCTAGCCAAAAGGGAAATAGGCCTGGGCCACATAGGGGAAAGAGAGGCAGGCGGTGAGCCGGGCCAATGCCAGATCTGCCCTGACCTGACCTCTAGACATTTTTTTCTTTTTCTTTTTTCTTCAATTTTTTTGTTGTTTTGTTGTTTGTTGCTTTTTCTTTTTTTCTCTTCTCTTTTTTTTTTTTAGTGACTAATTCATAATTTTGTATGCGATTGAGTCATAAATAAAATGGTAAAATTTAGGTGTCGACAGCGGTCAACACATGTCAAGTTTTTTGACACGTGGTCGGCTCTTTTCTACACGTTATGATATGCGTGTTCGAGGCATGGTGATTTTCTAGGACAGGTCTACAAGCACGAAGGGAGAGAGAATCGTTGAAGAAGACGATGGAGAGTGGAGATGAGGGTGACAAAGCGAGGTGAGGCCATGATTGACGGCGAGGCCGCAATTGCAAGGGAAGGCCAAAGGAAGAGAAGGGATCAAGGTGACCTAGAGGGTCGCGATTGAGACACGCGATGAGGCAAGGCTGCAGTTGCGGAAGAGGAAGGGTCGAAGGTGAACGACTGCGAAGCGAGTCAGGTGATTGAGAGAGAGAGAGCAGAGATCAAGAGAAAGAGGGTCATGTGAGGAGGAGGAGGCCGTAACTAAGACTTTGAGCTTCTTCCTCTTTTAATTTTAGCAAGCATAATAGAATATAAAATAAAAATGGGGTTTTTGGTGGGACTTAGCATACAATTTTCAAGAAAGGAAATTATAGCTTGACAAGGGTGAGGGGAAAGAAATTTCTTTTTTCGGGAGGGAAAAGAAACAAAAATGGGGGCCTGACAGGGGTTAGGGAAAAGAAATGAGGGAAATAATTTTTTTATTTTTTTGGGGGGGACAAACCAGGGAAGGGGGCAAACCGAGGGTTGGGAGAAATAAACAAGGGAAGGGGGCCTGACGAGGGTTGGAGGAAATAAGCAGGGGAAATTGTTGTAAAATATTGCGTTGTGAATATATAATAGAGAAGAGATTGAGAAGAGAAAGTAAGTGAACACCAGAGATAGTAGAGAAAGCCAGAGGAAAGAGTTTTATTTCTAGTGTATCACTGTATTTCAGATGGTTGTCATTGTACATAAAAACTAAACTCCTATTTATAGGAGAACAAGAATGTACTTATCATTAATATCAATGTATCAAATGATACATATACTGGATAGGGGAGATGAATGTTCATTGTATAGGGAGATATACTTAGAATGTATGATACAAATGTACCATAATAAGTACATTAGATAAGATGAATATAATGAATATTCATTCATGTAGTTCATTCATTCATATATTTCATAACACTCCCCCTTGACTATTCATTGTAGTCATTATGAATGTGCATCGAATGATATTGTCTCATTAAAAACCTTAAGCCGGAAAAACCCAATGGGACAAAAACTGGACAAAAGGGAAAAAGAGTGCAGAGCACAAATGTTATGATCTCTCTCTTTTATGGATGCATTAATTGCCTCATTAAAAACTTTAAGCTGGAAAAACCCTATGGGAAAAAACTGGACAAAAAGAAAAAAGAGTGCAATGCATATATAGCCACTGCTGGGGCTAATCATTATTGCATCTTGTGAACTCGCCGCATATCAATGTTGTAATACATAGTTCATAATATCTCCCTCTCAATTGAGCCATATAGCCACTTCTGGGGCTAATCAATCTTGCATCTTGTGAACTCGCCGCATACCAATGCCATATACTAATTTCTCAAAACTTGATGTTGGCAATGATTTGGTAAAAAGATCTGCAAGGTTATTTATGGATTGAATCAGTTTAACATCAATTTGTTGACTTTCTTGGAGTTCATGCGTATAGAAAAATTTCGACGAGATATGCTTGGTCCTATCACCTTTGATATATCCTCCCCTAACTTGTGCAACACAAGCAGCATTATCTTCATAAATTATAGTGGGAGAATTTATAACCAGTATTAAGTAACAAGAATTATGAATATGTGTTATAACGGATCTTAACCAAACACACTCTCTTCCAGCTTCATATAAAGCAATAATCTCAAAGTGGTTAGAAGATATAGCTACTAGCGATTACTTCATAGAACGCCAAGAAATAACGGTGCCATTATAACAAAATAAATAGCCGGTTTGAGAGCGAGCCTTATGGGCTTCAAGTTGTGGGCTGGACTTCAATTGATTTGCTAAAAAAATGGGCTGACTTCAAGTGAGCTTTTCTGGACTGAAAAATGGGTTGTTGTTGGTGCAATTTCGACTGGGCTTGAAGACTGCAATTTGGGCCGACATTGCTGGCTTCGCTGGGCTTGAGATGGCCCCCAATTAGACCGAAGAAGCACTAGAATCTTCGCCGGCTGAGGACGCACGAAGCAGTGAAGATGAAGCTGCTCGCAAAAGTTGGGCCAGGTGGTGTCGTGGACAACCCATAAGGAAATCACGGTCAACAATTATATAGAAGCTGGCCTTGAATTTGCTAGACTCATGGCTGAATTCTCTGGCGTCGCTTAGTTGAAGACATGTGCAGAACCTTGGTGAAGCAGAAGCGAACGTTGGGCTTGCTTCGAGGCTTCGGTGGAGTTTTCGCTGCTGGAGAAGACACGAAGTAGCGTCGTCCTTGGCCGTGTGGATGTTTGGGGTCAACACCGACTGCTTTGTGCTGCTGAGTGTTGACCGATTTGCTGTAGAGGAAACACACGCCGGTGGATCAGTGGAGACGCGTAGCTGAAGACGGCTGCACCCGGTGGAGCTTCGCTCGATGGTCTTCAATCAACAAGGCTTTGCAAAGTTGAGGCCGGGTGAAAGGAGACATGGCAGCAGTTGAAGAATTCGATGGAGGCGTGACTTCTTCGTTTGCTGGCGGTTCAATTTGTTGGCTTCTCGGTGTATCGCAAAAAAAATGAGAGAGAGAGAGAGAGTGGGTGGGGCAGCTTCGTGCGAAAGAGGAGTGAAAGGAGAGGCAGAAACAACGAGCGGATGGGGGAAGCCTTGCATGAGGGAGAAGCCAAGGAGGGGCCCAAAATTCTAAAATTTTAGCCTTTGCCGTAATTGTTTGTCCCCACTTTTTGCCTTCAAGCTTATCTTTTAGTCTCTATTACTTTCTACCAATTTAAATTCCACAACTAATCCAAAATGAAGCCAAAAAAATGTTGTCCAAGCATAATTCTGAATTTCACTTAATTTAGCTTCAATTCCTCACTTAATTCTCTAAATTGAGGCCTGATTTCGTCGAAGGAAAATCCTATATCATTTTTTGCTAGTCCCCAACACTCATAGGCTCAACTTGGAAGTCAAAATTTCCATTAATTTGGCCTATCTGAATTTCTGTTGATTTTTTGTGGCGTCCGAACTGATTTTCCATAAAAATCTCGAAATCTCTGAAAAATCTTCCAAGACTGAGTCAATACTCCTAGAATTTAATGTGACAGGATAGAAACTTCAATTTCTGAAAATCGGACTTGAATTGGCAGTTAATTTTTATTCGACGCGTTTTTAGCATGACCTAAGCTACCTAGTAACTTTCAGACATTTTTAGTGCAAATGACCCATGGTCAATTTTCTTCGAGTCACTATGAACCCACTCAACTCATTGGCGACTCTTGGTTGTCGTGAAAAATCCCAAGGATCCAAATACGACACGGGGTACCAAAAAAAATAAGAAAATCAATCTAGGGCCGATCGACGAGAATTTTCTAATTTAATGGTGTTACCCACGATTAGCCACACATCTCTGTCGAACCAATCTATATCTGATTTCAAATTGATTTTTAACTGTGCCGTAATGGCCTCTAAAGATGGACACGGTCCAGAAAGCCGATTCTTGGTTGAATTCTCAAGTCTATTTGCCTTAAAATTCTTAATGGCTTCCCCAGATAGTCTAGTTATCTCGAGAATGATCAGTTCTGAGAATAGCCCTATAGGCGCGTCAATGAAATGCCCGATTCATTCAGTAGAAGACAGGGTTGAAAATTTGGGATAATGGGTTCCAAAACAAGGAAAATTTTCTTGCTACATTTCCGCCTCTTTGAGCAGAGGAATCATCATCAACTTCTAATCACTAAGCCACCTCCTAAACTTGAATGTTCAAATTTATGTTAGGTATTTATATTTATGCTTGAACTAGTGGTATGTTTAGGTATGTTTTGGATTGATATTATTATTATGTCTTTTGAATATATTAGTACTGGAGTTTGGTCATATTTTCCAATCAAGTGCTTTAGGCCCTAAACTCTATGTCTTTTTCTCTCTCTGGATGCAAAAAATAGATCGCGACAAATATGTGTATGTTCTTACGACTCGTCCCTGATTGGCAGTCCATGCACATAACTGGATTAAAATAGAAGGAAATTGATTAAAAAAATGTCAGATTTATCAAGAAAAATTAATTGTGGGCCCGCTAACTAGTAATCTGCGACCGCCACAGAGAAAGAGAGTTCAACATGACAACGGAAGAGTAGGTGGCGTCATGGGCATGGTAATCTCAATACACTGGAGAACATAACAGAAAATCACTAAATCGGCCTATCTTTCAGTTCAAGGAAAGCAAGAATCATTCTCTAAAATACGAAATAAAAAAGAAATAAATACTATCGATATCTAAAATAATATCAAAGGCTAAAGATCCTTTAATTAGGGTAAACTCACATATTAAATTTATCCATTTGTTCGAGTGACACTTTGCCACGTTGACTATTCAATGGCTGAAACACTATTTACTTTATTTTATTTTTCCTTTTTCTATCTCTATCCCTCTCTCTCCAAAAGCCCCAACGACAGCAGAAAGCCTCATTTTTATATTTGTAGCAAACAATTAGGTAGTTTATCATAATCAAAGTAAAAATTCTAAATCGTGACGCCACCACGCCTTTGCCCGCCCGTTCCAGCGACTACTAGTCCTTGTTGACGTGCCTCCAACAGTTCCAAGATGCCGTTGCCACCGCCCACAACATCAAATGACCGACCTGACACAAGGGAAAAAAAAGAAATCAGTGGACCAAAAGTCCCAAAATTAAGTGCAATTAAATGTTAAAATTTGTAAAAAGTACAATTCAATCCTAAAACTTATCAAATTAGTGCAAAATATTTTACCTTCGTCCATTTTAGCTAATAAAAAATACCAACATGTCTTATTTTAATTATTTCTTTCTCTTATGTGGCAAATAATATAAGAGATGAACTCCATATGTGAAAATGGAAAAAAAACTAGACGTCGTCTTTGCACTTTGCCCCAAATTAAACGTTGAGCCCTAAATCACAAGTTTGCCCCAAATTTGTTCTTCTTCCTTCGAGTTGTGGTCTTCCTTGTCTATCTTTTCTTCGTTCGAGTTCTCTTTGTGACAGTTTCGTTCTTCATCTTTGATCTCTTCTTTGCCCGAGTTCTTTTCTTCATCTGCAGACTGCCCTAATTTTGTTCTTCCTTCGACTCCTCTGCTTTGTCCAAAGGAAAAAGTTTGCAAATTATCGACATTGCCATAGACGAAGCTACAATCTATGAAGATTAGGTCGTTCAAACCCGGACCAAGCAGCTTTGTAGATTGCTTCCCAAATATCGGTTTCTGGATGTGCACACAGTCTACTTGGTCCAGCAGTTAGTTTTCACCTCCAAAAGGATCAAAAGAGAGGCCAACTTGAACTTCAGCATCCTGCAGGTTGTGGAATCGTTGAGAGAGGTCCAGGCGTTGCTTCAAAAAGTTAGGCATTTACTCATTTTTGCAGTCTCGTCAATTGTTGTTTTTTCCCTGTTTAATTTCATCCACCAGCGGAAGTACTATTTACTAACTAGTAATCTTGTTAAAACTAAGAAGGAGAAGATCTTGAAGAGCGGAGACTGTGTTGCAAAAGTTTCAAAGCATCAAGAAGAGACCTCAGACCATGTCCTCCGCTTTTTCTTTTTTTTTTTTCAAGTGGAGATGAAGCTAGTGAGAAGAGTGTTCAACAAGTCGATATCGGCGACTGACCAATTCACTTGGTGTAGGTAGCATCAAGTTGAGTAAGATCGTGTTCGTTCAGAGAATACACATAGAGCCGTCAATTCCGCTTTCCCAATGTTAATATACAGAGCAGCATTGCAATTTGTACCACCTTTGTAGCTAGATCTCTGGTTAATATTAGTTGCGCAAAGGTATCTTATTTGAAAAGAAGCTTCTTTGACTAAGACTTCTTTTGAGCAAGATCTATTAGGAAATGCTTGATCACATTTTAATAAATTTAGTTCTAAACTTTTCAATTTTATCAATTGAATCTTACCCTTTCACATTTTATCAATTGAGTCTATTCATTCTATTTTGACCATAAATCATTGATGTGGGCATCAATCATCTTACATGGCACAATCGGTGCTGACACGGATCATATTTAATGATATTTAATTTTTTTTTCTCTTCTTCCCCTTTTTTTCCCTGAACCTTGGCTAGCGGGGTTGCCAGTGGGCCAACAACTCTCACTTGAGCTATGTGAGGGCGTCACAACCCTTGCCTAGATATAGCCTATGAGCTGGCAAGAGCTTGTGGGTGAGGGCACTGGGGCTCTCTCCCAGCAAAAAACGAGAGTCGCCGGCTCTCACTAGCCAGGGTTTGGGAAAAAAAAAGGAAAGAAAAATAATAAAAATTAATTATAAAATTGAAAAAAATATTAAAATATCATTAAAAATTGTCTACGTGTCTACATTAGCGCCGGTGTACCACATAGAGAGGCCTTCTTATTTACTTCCAAACTGCGATTTTCCAAACGTGTTTTAGTTTGAAATTGAACATGGTCTATATTGTTGATCGGTACTCTCTTCTGCGAGGATAGTTTCAATTTTTTAAATGCACTCCCTAGCCACTCAATGAAGATACAAGCAATTGATGACATCACCAAGTAAACAAAAGGATTCTTTGTCATTGATTTGGTTGATATTTGGAAGGAGGCTTTTTAATCTAGTGGGTGCTTTCTTCTTGTGTATGGACTGAAAAACTAGCCTTATATATCTTCTTCTTCTTCTTCTTTTCAATCATAACCTGAATTGTGAAACCTTCAATTTTACTTGGACAGTAGTAAGTTCTATCATATGCTTCCTACTGGGATGACATGATGACTTGGTGATGATATGATGCTAATGGGAGCCGAACACCTAGAGTGCTAAAACTTGGCACCATGGGACACTTGAATACAAAAAGTTAGGAAAAGCACACTTAAGAGCCAAAATCGGAGTAATGGATCAGTTGAGTGCTAATGGCGAGAAAATCTAGTCAAATTGCATACGTGGCATTTTCTAACGACATACTTTACTGAGGTGGCAATTATTAAAAAAAATAATAATACACGTGGACAACAAAAACAACGTCGCCCTATCCATGCTGGCTTGGCCAAGCTAAATGACATTGTTTCCCCTAGATGCTAAACGACGTTGTTTAGCTTATTTTTAGGCTAAACTAAATCTCACCTTCTCCATCCACGATCAGACTCATGCTCACACTTGTACTCTTCTCTCCATCACTATTCACAACTGCCGTTCATGCTCACTGAGGTCTGTTGTCGCTCGTCTAGGTTTGTCCTCTTCTCTCCCTCGTATTGTGAAATTAGGGCTCTTGACTCGTCCGTTAGGGTTTCGATGGGAAATTTGGAGTATAGAAATGCCCTCCGCCAAATCTTAAATGAAGTCCATTTGCCTGAAACTATTGGACAAGTACAATTGGAAGAGTTTGTTGATGCCATATTTCATAGAGATTAGATAATCTTCTCTGAGAAAGATCTCCCTCTTGAAGGCCAAGCACACACTAATGCACTATATGTGTCCACTCAACATTTTGGAATTAGGGTTTCGAGTGTACTGGTTGATAATGGTTTTGCATTGAACATTTGCCCTCTATACACCCTTCATCAATTGGGCATTGACAGGGAAAACATCCGCCCTTCGAAGATTCTCGTATGAGCTTTTGATGGGATGAGAAAGGAATAATTAGGGGAAACCGACCTACCGCTGACAATCGGCCCTATTGCCATTACTAAAATATTTCGAGTGCTGAATATCCTAAAAATTTTAGCCTGCTATTAGGACGGCTTTGGATCCACACTGCAGGGATCATTTCTTCCGGTCTTCATCAGATGATGAAACTTCCCATCAATGGAAAGATCGTGACTATCTGATGTGAAAAAGATGTAGAGACTTTCCATAACACTGCTATAACCTACATTGAACCCGAGGTCAAGGGAGAGTTGAGCTATCACTCGTTTGAGCTTATGTCTATTACCCATGTGCCTACTAGGTCAATCATAAGGAGGCCTCGGTTCTCAAAGGCATTCTTAATGTCAAGTAAAGAACTATTCAAGAATGGGTTTACTACTAGTAAAGGATTGGGTTAGCTCGCCCAAGGTATGTCAAATCCCATTGAGGTGGTCAAGAAGAACAAGCATGAAGGACTAGGTTATCAAGGCAATCATAAGGATCAAGGTAATCATGAAGGCCCAAATATTAAAGGTAAGAGCTGCTAATGCCTCCTCCTTCTACCATTAAAAGATTTCTTCCTTAACCCGCCAAAGCTCTTGCAAGAAGAAAAACCATTGTCCATCACTTCGCTGACTTGTTCGAAGATGGCATGATTGGTACTATTGGTGAAGACAATATGCCCGCAAATTCTGCTATGTAAAGGATATTTCTAGTTCTTCATTTTCATTTCAATTGTATTCCATCCAATTCTCCCCTACGAGGATATTCCATTAATTTCATTCGTTTATACTTATAATAAATTGAATCACGAATTCTATGGATCCAAGATGATATACGTTGTAACGCAATTTTTGCATATCAATAAAATTCACATCTTGTTGATAGACGTGTAAGGTATCTCAAACTAGTCCTATAATAATGCTTTGAGGCCTCAACCTCCACATGATTTATAGTTTTAAAATGTTTTAGTGGAATAACAATGTCCGATGACATGAGAGCGAGTTCTCAATAAATTTTTCAAAAACAAGTTTTTCATGACATTTGCATGCATTGCATTCATTTATATTGATATACTAACCATTTTTTATTGCATCTAAGACATGACATTTCACATCATAATAGTCATTTATATTGCTCAGATTCGCATTCAAGTGACTTTGGCAAATCTAGTTATTCTAACTCAAAAAATTAGGATGACCCTCGAGTTATTGAAAGGGAATGGCTTAAACATGAAGAATCCAAACCTCTTACCACTGAGTAACCAATCACCGTGAACTTAGAAGATTCAAATAACCCTAAAGAAACTAAGATTGTGGCAGATCTTTCTCAAACGGATGCCGATAAATTAATTGGACTTTTGAAGGAATACCAAGATATTTTTGCTTGGTCATGTACTGATATGCCGGATTTAGATCTATAAATAGTGGAACATATGTTACCACTCGATCCTAATATTCCACTCAAAAAGCAAAAGCTCAGAAGAACAAAACTTGAGTTGTCTAAAAATATTTAAAAAGAAGTCATGAAACTCCTAAACGTTGGTTTCATCGAAGTCACCCATTATGCTGATTAGATTGCCAATATAGTCTCGATTATAAAGAATGATGGACAGGTTCAAGTCTACATTCATACTGTGACCTAAATAAGGCAAGTCCCTTTATCACACATTGACGTCTTAGTTGACAATACAGCTAGCTTCAAGCTTTTCTTCTGCATTGATGGATTTACTGGTTACAATCAAATCCATATGAAAGAGGAAGAGAAGATTAAAACATCTTTTATCACTCCATGGGACATCTTGCTATAAAGTTATGTCCTTTGACTTGAAGAATGCCAAAACAACCTATCAAAGAGCCATGGAGGCATTATTTCATGACATTATGCATAAGGAGATTGAAGTCTATGTTGATGACATAATTGCAAAGTCAAGACAAAGTGAAGACCATCTTGAAGTCTTGAGAAAACTATTTAACCCATTGAGGAAATTCAAGCTGAGGCTTAACCCCGCACAATGTATATTTAGGGCAAAGTTTGGAAAGTTTCTTGGATTTATGGTTAGTAACAAGGATATCGAGATAAATCCCTCTAAGGTGAAGGCCATATGCAATCTAAAACCTCCATCTACTATTAAGGAAGTCCGAAACCTAGTGGGAAGATTGAATTATGTCGCAAGATTCATCTCCCAACTGTCAGAAACCACTAAGCCGCTCTTCAAACTATTGAAGAAGAGCGTTAAGGTCAACTAGGATGAATAATGCCAAAAATCATTTGAAGAGCTTAAGCGATATTTTTCGCAATCTCCTGTACTAATACTACCTATTGACACCTAAATTTTGACTATTTTATTTACTTGTTTGTCATATAAAAATTACATTAAGCATTTTATAACATATGCACTTTGGTAACAATAATATTTAGGAGCAAACTTATCCGATTTAAACTTATCTTTAAAAAAATTATTCTAAAAATATAGAAAAAAAACTGAAAAAGAGAGGATAGGAAATGTCACGCCTCGATCCTTGATCGCATGCCCATCCCTCACCTGGTCAATTAATAGCGACGTCCCAGGACGCATCGCCGACCTTGTTCATTTAATAAACACATGCGGAAGCATATAGAAAATCCCCATACAATAAAACAATGGGATAGCAAAGCAGGCCATATTTTTCATATTGAAACTCATAACCAAACTTTTATACAAAACACAAACCAGTACTTCACAAAACTATTCACAACTTTCTAGACTCATTCTATTCACATCAAAACAGGATTCACAAAAGAGGATGGGATCTCGGTCCCCTCATCCGGGTCGTACTCAAGATCCCTCTCGGGAGTATTTTCTTCTTCCAAAAATCTTTCTCCTCAGGTTTTACCTCGAGTTTTCCTTCTCGATTCCTCCTCTTCAGCTCCTCATCAGACCAATACACCACATGGTTGCCTAAGCACAGCACGAGTCAGAAGACTTACCTTGGCATCAGTTCCAACCTGCAATTCAAGGTTATACATAGATGCTTCATATATCACATCTAATAGTCAAATAAATCACGACAATCGGATCAAATCATTGATTAATCGAGCTAGTCGATTACATGTCAGTCGGACCATTCCTAGGTCATTCATTCCATCCCATATAACCTCCAATAGTACACTTAGTCACAAAGCTCCATTAATACTCTCGGACGTCGTTTTCGCCAAGGTGACGTAAGTAACAGACGGTCTAAGTGCGTTCTTTAAGGCGTCGTTTTTGCATAGAATGATATTCCTCATCACCGAACCACACCCGTCATAAATCACAAACAGTCTACGTGCGTTCTTTAAGGCGCCGTTTTCGCACAGTGATATCCTTAATCACCGAACCACGTTTGCCACAAGTCAAAGACAGTCTATGTGCGTTCTTTAAGGCGCCATTTTCGCACAGTGATATTTTTAATCACCGAACCATGCCTGTCTATACTTTGTACCTGATCGGTCTCAGCCAAGAGAATCCCTAGTTCACTCTCACGATTCTTTCTGCTTTACAACTCATCAAAGCATTATAAATGCTAAATAAACATACTTGGCTATCTACCAATCAATCATTTAATTCAACTCAATTTCAATTAATTTAGGGTAAATCCTTAAAATATTACAATTAATTTAATTACATGCAACGTATAGCTCAAATAAATAAATGGACTGTGCCACAACAATCAGCACGAGATTTCGGTCGTCGGCTATCTCAGCCTTAATTTCCGAAAAATAAATAAATAATTAATTAATTTCGAAAATTAATTAATAAATATTAAAAATCCAATTTAGCTCAAAATAGAGCCCAATTAAATAAATGGGCTGCACCACGATCATCAGCATAAAATTCCGATCACCGATCCCTAGGTTTGAATTTCCAGAAAATAATTAATTAATTAAATTAATTTTGAAAAATAATATTTAATTACTAAAAATGCCACTTAGGCCCGAATTGCCAAATTGAAGCCCGATAAGGGTCGGGAAAAATCACGAGCTACCTTCAATAAATAGTAGACCACATCTACTTGCTAATTGCACCATCAAATTGTCTAATTCGCATCACAATTGATTAATAAAAACTAATCTATATTAATCTAACCACATAAACCTAATTAATTAAAACTAAACAACCCTTAAGTGTAATTAATCCACTAAGCAAGGATTAGTGAGATTACTCACTGGAATCGCGGGCAAGTCGGATCAATCCGACGGGGACAACGCGAGAATGATAAACTCAAAGCACGGCTCGGTTCGGGGCCCGGAAATGGCCCAAAAGCGGGCCCAAAGGGGCTGGAAACCCACTCGTGGGTTGCTGCTTGTGGCTGGTCGAAGCTAGTCCGATGGCCGAAACGGCGAGGTAAGGCCAGCGGAGGGCGAGTGGGACTTCGGGGAGGCTGCGCGATGGCCGAGGGGGTCGGGCCGCGGGCCGTGTGTGGCCGAGACGAGCTAGGCAGAGGTGGCAGCTCAGCTGGATGGGGCGAACGGCGCACGAGCGGGCGAGCTGGAGATGAACGACGGTGGGCGACGGCACGTGCGGGTGGAGCGGATGGCGGCCTAGTGTGGCTTCGACAACGGCAGCGGCTCTCCGGTCTTTGGGCGAGTTGCTTTTGTTTTGCTTGTCTTCGCCGGTCTCGCGTGAACAAGAGAGGAAAGAGGGAGAGTGGTCGGTCATGAGAGAGGGAGGGAAGAAGAGAGAGGAGAGAGAGAGAGGGTAAGGGTTTGAAAAGTCAAAAGAAAAGAAAAAGGGGAAGCAAATGGAAGCCAGCAAGCATTTCAGTGGAGGGGGAGGATTTCGCACGAGGGAAATAGAGAGGAGGAGAGAAAAAAAAAGAAAAAGAAAGAAAGAAAGAAAGAAAGAAAGAAAGAGGGAGAGAGAAAGGGGAAAAGGGTTTAGCCAAAAATGGAAAAAGAAATGGGAAGAACGCTCAAATAAAAGAATTTCCTCAAATAGAAAATTCTAATCCCAATTTCTTTTTGATAAGCTCATAGATTCTCAAAAGAATTTTCAACTTAGAGTTCTTGGTCCCCACTTGCATTTTGCATCCAATTTCCCTCTTGATTTTCTCTCAATTGACTCCCAACAAAAATCAATTGATATCTCCATCATCAAATTGATTATTTTTCTTATTCAAAAATCCCTCATTCTTCTCAATTTCACAATTAGAATAATCCCCGACTTCACTTGAATGAAAATGGCCACACGACAACTTTTTCCCAAAAAGTGTCAAGTGTCGAAAAATCTTACGAGGCGAGTGATACTCATAAAATTTATTGTGACATGACAGAAATTCCAATTTCTGAAATCGGACTTGAATTGGCGGTTAATTTCTATTTGGCGCGTTTTTAGCGTGACCTAGGCTACCGAGTAACTTTCAAATATTTTTAAGTGCAATTGACTCGTGGTCAATTTTCTTTGAGCCACTATGAGCCCACTCAACCCATTGGCGACTCTCGATTGTCGTGAAAATCCTGATGATCCAAATACGGACAAAGGGTACCAAAACAATAAGAAAATCAGTCTAGTGCCGGTCGACATGAATTTTCTAATTTAGTGGTGTCACCCACGATTAGCCACACATCTTTGTCGATCCAGTCTATCTCTGATTTCAAATCAATTTTTAACTGTGCCGTAATGGCCTTTAAAGATAGACACTGTCGAGAAGCCGATTCCTAATCGACTTCTCAAGTCTATTTGCCTTAAAATTCTTAATAATTCTCCTAGATAATGTAGTTATCTCGAGAGTGATCGGCTCGAGAATAACCCATAGATGCATCAATGAAATGCCCAATTCATTCAGAAGAAAATAGAATTGAAAATTTGGGATGTCACAAGAAATAATCTATAAAATAAAACATTTGGTTGTGGAGGGAGATTTTGAAAGATATTAGATTTTTGATGATGGAGCCTTTTCAGAAAATGATCGTCGGCCAGTTGAGTGAATTATCTTGGAAAATCTTCATAAAAGATTTTAGATTTTGGAACCATTTTCTTGTTGAGCATATCCCCTCCTTTCAAAAGATAATCGTCGGCAAATGAGTAAATATATGCAATTATCTTGGAAAATCTTCACTTACAAAACAATTTTTTTTTTTGTTATTTATAAATAGGGAGCGAAAGGTTTTCATTGGGCTGGGGGAACAAATTGGAAAAACGTTTTTGTGTTTTTACGGGGAGAGAAATTTCCAAAAGGGGTTCATGAGTGTCACAAGGGAAAAAAAGGAGGGAAGTGTGGGTTCTCTTCTGGGGTCTAACGCATGTAGAGTTAAAAAGAGAGTGAGAGTCTTCTTTCTCAACACTTTTGCTTGGAGTTTTGACTGGAATTCGCTTACAACAACTAAGCTTGTTGCTAGGTCTCAATTGAGCATCCACACGTCCACCCTGACACTTGTCCTAATGCTACTTGCCCGTATCGACAGCCAACACATTTGTGGCTTCTTCTTGCTCCAACGATGATGAACCGATGCAATTTCTAACCCGCGGCGTCCCTGCTACTCGTGCAGATCTAAAGAGACCCACATTGTGATGATAAAGCTGCCCGTGATTTTGCACCTAACAAATTGCAACTACTCCATCTCGTGATCGACGGCGTTGCTGGCCTTACGTCATATCTGTTAGAAAAATCTTCTTAAGGTATTTTGAAGTTGACAAAATGTTTCCATCAGTCTAGTCTAAAGACCTCCAGACTCAAGATTCAAAGTCTACTCCCATGGACAGTTTCCAAACCGACGAAGTTAAAGTTCTATTCAGATAAATTCAAGTATGGTTTTGATTCGTATGGTTAAGGAATATCTCACGATTGGAATTAGTACTTCAAGATCTTTTATTCGTATTTGAATAATCTAGATTCTCTAGATCCGCGAATTATACTTGGAAGGTTCTACTTATGGAAACCAAGATCCTGATTATATGGGCGAGCAAGATTGATGGGCTATCGTCATTTTCCTTGAAGAGCTCGAGATCTCTCTAATTGATTTTGTCCAACGGGTTGATTGGAAGAACTTCTTTGGAAGGTGCCAATGGTATTGAAGGAATGAAGAAGTATATAAGGGAGACGCTCAAGTTGTTCAAGAGTGCCTTGATAGAAAAATTTCAAAGTCTAAATCTCTTTGTTCTTTTGCGATCTTATTCTTCGAGCTATACTTGTAATCAAAAGAGAGAATGAATTTTGGTGAGACCTTGAGGAAGTGTAGTAGAGTCTCTACACTGTGGAATCAAGAGCGTGAGATTGTAAACTCTCTTTTTGATTCTTAGTGAAATCCAGCTAGTGGGCTGTCCGTGCGGGAGAGTGGACGTAAGCTTAGTCTAAGCTGAACCACTATAAACCTGGAGTCTTGATTCTCTATCCCTAATCCTTTTACTTTACTTTGCATCTTTATACATCTATTATTGTTCTCAATCTCTCAATTTGTTATTTACTAAAAATTAATCTATTCTGTTACGATTTAGAAAAATCTTCTTGATCACCTATTCACTCCCGTCTAGGTGCTCGTACTAGTTCTATCAATTGGTATAAGAGCTTGTGTACTCATTTATTTGAAGTGTTTTTACTTTTGAGTTAAAGATCTATGGCTAGTATGTTGCCTACAGGGTTGGTTAAAGGTCAAAGCAACACCAGACCTCCATACTTTGATGGAAAAGACTACAGCATATGGAAAAATAAGATGAAAGCATTCCTAAGATCGAAAGATCCCTTGGAATGGGAAGTGGTAGAAAAATGAATCATTCCTACTGTTGCATCAGTATCAGAGAGAGGAAAAGAAGTTGCTACTCCTATCGAGATGACTCAAGAAGAAATAACCAAGAGACAAGCTCTTGATGCTAAAGCTATTTATTCTTTATATTGTGCTTTATCTCCTACTGAGTATAACAGAATATCCTCTTGTGATACAGCAAAAAGAAGTCTCTGGATAGGCTGCACATTACCTATGAAGGAACTGATCGAGTGAAAGAGACAATGATCAATATTCTTTTGAGATAATATGAAGTTTTCAAGATGAGATCAGGAGAATCAATAACTGATATGTTTAGCCGTTTTACTGAAATTGTGAATGGTCTAGAATATCAGGGACATCCAATCTTAGGACAAATGAAGGTCAACAAACTACTACATGGACTCTCTAAGGACTGGAATTATATAAAGAGTTCGATAAGGGAAACACAAAGGATTGCACCACTTTCTGTAGACGAATTGATTAGAACACTTCAGTGTTACGAAGTGGAGCACACTAACGACGAAGAAGATTCTAAAGGTAAGAAGTCTATTGCTTTAGAGTCTAACGACTATTCTGATGCTACACACTCCAAAGAAGATCTAGATGATGAAGAACTAGCACTCATAATAAAGAGGTTCAGAAAGCTGAATAGAAAAGGAAGAAAATTCAATTGGAAGAAACAAAGCTCTCAAAGATTTCAGAACAAATCAACTAAGGAAGATGATTCCAACAAATAAGTGACTTGCTTTGAATGCAAAAAAAAGGGACATATCAGACCCAACTATCCTTTATTAAAGAAAATGAAAGGAAAGGCTGAGAAATACAGAAAGGCTCTCAAAGCAGAAACATGGAGTGATACTGAATGTAAAGAAAGTGATGATGATTATGCCAACATCTGTTTAATGGTAAAATCTGATTTAGACTCAGACCTTTTGACAGATACAGACTCAGACAGTGAGCTTGAGGTAAGTGATCTAAAAATTCCTGTCAAAGTCTCGAAATATATTGATGAACTATATATTAGTCTCAAAACCTCTCTTAAGAGGATCTCCAAATTAAAAAGGGAGAATTATACATTGAAGCAACATGAAAAATCTTGGAAAGAAAATTTTGAAAATTTAGATAAAAACTTTACCATTTTAAAAGAAAACTCAGACTCTCTTTCAAAAGAAAATACCTATTTAAAAAGCGATATTTCAAACATCTCAAAAGGGTTTTCAAATGATTCTGAAAAGTTGGATAAGATTCTTTCGATACAAAAACCCTACTTTGACAAATTATGTCTTGGTATGACTTCTAAAATTACTCATCTAATTGATTTTCCAAAGGTGAATGAAAGAATCAAACAAAGACTTACAAAAGCTGTTTATAAAAATCATTTTCAGAAAGTCTTTGTAAAACCTGTTGGTCGAAATGCTTTTAAATGTTCAAAGTGTCAAAGCTCAGAACATTTTGAGCAAGAATGCCCTATGGTTTGGAGACCTATTAAAAGGGATTGGGCAAAGACTGTTTATTGCTCTAACTCAAACGGACCCAAGATGATATGGGTACCAAAGAAAGCTTGAATTTTCTCTTAATTGCTGGTCACTATCAGAAGGAATATCAAATGGTATTTAGATAGTGGCTGTTCAAGACATATGACAAGAGATTCAAGTTGCTTTATAAAACCTGTCCAAATAGATGAAGGAAAAGTTTCTTTTGGTGATAACAGCAAAGGAAGGATTATTGGTCGCAGAACAGTAAAAATTAGAAGTCTTTCAATTAATAATGTCTCCTTGGTGAAAGGAATGAATTACAATCTACTCAGCATAAGCCAATTATGCGATACTGGATTCAAGATCAACTTCCAAGAAGGAACGTGTTTAGGAATTAGTAAAGACTTCTCCCAATCTTTTACCGGATGTAGACATGGGAATATCTATCTTCTGGATGTGAATCAAGAAAGATCACAATGCTTAATATCAATACAAGATGAAGCTAATCTATGGCACCGAAAGCTTGGCCATATCAACATGAAGTAAATTGCCAAAATCTCTTCCAAGAAGCTTGTTCGAGGATTACCTAATCTCAATTACCAAAAGTCTTATTTATGTACACCATGTGTACTGGGAAAACAGGTTAGAAATTCCTTTGAACCAATAAATCAAGTTTCCACTAATCATGTACTGCAGCTTCTACATATGGATTTCTTTAGACCAACCAAAACTCAAAGCATTGGTGGAAAAAGGTTTTGCCTAGTAATAGTGGATGATTATTCACGATTTACTTGGGTATACTTTCTTGCAAGTAAGTCTGAGACTTTTTCTCATTTTTCAAAATTTGCTAAGAAAGTGCAGAATGAAAAAGGTTATACTAACTCAAGTATTCGTACAGACCATGGAGGTAAGTTTGAAAATCAAGACTTTGCTAAATTTTGTGATGAATCTAGTTTTTAGCATAAATTCTCCTCTCCATATACACCAGAACAGAATGGGGTTGTGGAAAGGAAGAATAGATCTTTACAAAAAATGGCAAGGACTCTTCTAATTGAAAGTAATATTTCTTCACGTTTTTGGGCTGAAGCTGTTTCTACTACCTATTATATTATTAACAGAGTATTTTTAAGGCCAATCCTTGAAAAAACTCCTTATGAAATTTTTAAAGGAAAGAAACCAATTGTTTCATATTTTCAAGTATTTGGTTGTAAATGCTTTATCCTGAAAAATACAAATGATCGAGTTGGTAAGTTTGAAGAAAAATCAGATGAATGATTCTTTCTTGGGTACTCAACTTCAAGCAAAGCTTACAGAGTATTCAACAAGAAGACTTAGACTGTGGAAGAATCAATGAACGTCAAATTTCAAGACTCTCCACAAACTCAACCGATTCAGACTGAAGAATCAGAATCTACTTCAGACTCCACAAGGTCTACCTCCCCTAAAACAATTCAAATTCCAGAAGCAGAACAACAAGTTGTTGATGAAGGATCAACTCAAGAAAAAGATCAACAACCTATTAGATTGTCCAGTAACTAGAAGCACAAGTCTAATCATCCTGAAGAACTCATTATTGGTGACGTTAATGAGGGAATTCGCACGAGATCCAAAAGGCGAGAAGAGTCTAGTGCTGTGGCGCTTATTTCTGATATAGAACCCAAAAATATACAAGAAGCCTTAGCTGACGAAAGCTGGATTAAAGCAATGCAAGAAGAACTCAGACAATTCAACATTAATGATGTTTGGGAATTAACTCCTAAACCAAAAGGTAAGTCTATTATTGGAGCTAACTGGGTTTTCAAGAACAAAGTCAATGAAAAAGGAAAAGTAACAAGAAACAAAGCAAGACTCGTGGCTAAGGGATATACGCAAGAAGAAGGAATAGACTATGACGAGACTTACGCTCCTATAACAAGGTTAGAAGCAATCAGATTATTACTTGCTTTTGCATGCTATAAGAATTTCAGGTTATTCCAAATGGACGTCAAAAGCGCATTCCTGAATGGATTTATCCAAGAAGAAGTTTATGTGGAACAACCTCCTGGATTTGAAGATCCAAAGAAACCAAACTCTGTGTTCAGACTGAAAAATGCTTTATATGGATTAAAACAAGCTCCTCGAGCTTGGTATAAAAAGTTAAGTAACTTCTTAATTCAAAGTAGTTTCATTAAAGGAAAAGTAGATACTACGTTATTTATTAAAAGGGAAAGTAAAAACTTTTTACTTGTCCAAGTTTATGTTGATGATATTATATTTGGATCATCTAATGAGACTTTGTGCAAGAAATTTTCTAAGTCTATGCAAGATGAATTTAAGATGAGTATGATGGGTGAACTATCCTTCTTTCTTAGTTTACAAGTGAAACAATTGAAAGAATGAATCTTTATTCATCAAGAAAAATATGCAAAAGAACTTGTTAAAAAGTTCGGACTGGAAAATTGCAAAAAGACTGACATACCAATGTCAAATTCTTCGAAGCTTGACAAAGATGAAGGAGGAAAGAAAGTCGACCAAAAACTATATAGGAGTATCATTGGTTCACTTCTTTATTTTACTGCATCAAGACCTGATATTTTGTTTAGTGTTTGCATTTGTGCTAGGTTTCAATTAGATCCTAAAGAATCTCATCTAAGTGCTGCAAAACGTATCATCAAATATGTTGCAACAACTACTAAGCTTGGTCTATGGTATCCCAAGGAAGGAGATTTTACTCTTCTTGGATATTCAGACGCAGATCTTACAGGTTGCAGAGTTGATAGAAAGAGCACATCCGACACTTGTCAATTGCTTGGTAACAGGGCAGCATCTTGGTTTTCAAGGAAGCAAAGTACAGTAGCTCTATCAACATCTGAAGCAGAGTATGTAGCACTTGGAAGCTGTTGTTCTCAAATACTTTGGATAAAACAATAACTACGAGACTTTGGTATCAAAGATTCATGCACCGAGATCAAATGCGACAACACCGGTGCAATTAATCTCACAAAGAACCCAATTCTTCATTCAAGAGCAAAGCATATAGAGATTCGACATCATTTTATTAGAGACCATGTTCAAAATGGAGAAGTCTGGATACAGTTTATCGACTCAAAGAATCAACTGGCAGACATATTCACAAAGCCGCTTGAGAAAAGTTCACTTGAGTCTATTCGTTCAAGACTCAACATTTTATTTCTTGAAGACTAATGAAGCTCAGACTCAGGAACTAAATCTGAAAAGGATCAGACTCAAAAGTTTAGACTCAGAAGACTAAAGGTTACGACTGTAAGTTATTTCGGTTATAGTGCTTTTAATCGTTTAACCTGATATCTCGAAAAGGTAAGACCGCATGTTAATCTCTAATTGATATTAAAAAGGCAGTTATCTTTTTGAAAAAGATGGTTATCAAGTTTTAAAAAAGCAGTTATTTTTGAAAAGGCATTTTTTTATTTTCCTTTTCGTGACGTTTCAAATACCCTGTATCGATTGTTTTATATACAGTTTGTGGCATCCGAAAAATTTGGACAACCCTCGGATGCGCGGCAGTCCAAGATTAAGTAATGAGAGTATCGTTGGGGCAGTGCATTACGTTTATCAATGATCTGATTGTCATGTAAGTTATAGTCTCGTCAGAGATCTTTCATACGAGATCAAGACTCATTTTTAATGATTCTTGGCCCTACCAATTCGGGTACACCGATGAAGAAACATTCGAGGATCGACCATTTGGAAGCTGCCCGTTTACCAAGAGAATGCAAAATAGGAAACCTTAAATACTTCATGCACGTTTATTTCTATGGACGGCTAACAAAAGGGAGATTCAATGATATGTAAGGACTGTTTTTATCGACTAAGGAAGTCAATTAATTTAAGGGAACGTTTAAACGCATGTGGGCAGACGTGAGGAATTACAACCCTCGAATGTGCAATGGCCATGACTAACCGATAGAAGTACCGATTGGTTGATGTCAATAGTGTCCTGTACGGACATTGTCTTATGATCACCATCGGACCAATGGATCACATATGGGAATGGTCAAATTGTCGAATGAAATTATAGTATCGACAAGAATTTTCCTATACTGGCAAGACTGAGATTTGTTTCATGAGAAGAATAGATAAGATATTTGGCCATCTAGTCGTGTATCCTATGAATCGGACCCCCTTGATTATTGTCGCGACATCACACGGCCATATAAGTAGACTACACTTAACTCACCCATATGCGGAGACTAAGGCAACTAATTAGAGAAGAGATTGGGCTGTGCAATTAGAATAATGAGACCGCAGCCCACCGGCCCGAAACCACTCCGCATTAACCTCTAATTGGGTCGACATTTGAGTCAACCATGAAAAAGAGACGTTGACTGAAGCTTGGCTGGGTGATGCCACGTTGCTGGCATATGGACAGCCAACGAAATGCACGGGGAGGCATGCTGAAGACACGTCCATTGTAGCTATCCGCTCCCCCTGCAGCCACCAAATGATTTGCATGCAAATTTTTGCAAATCAATTAGAAAGCAGGCGGATTAGTCGAGAGAGAGGAAGAGAGATAGAGAAAAAGGAAAACCAGCGAGCGAAGAGAGAGCTTGAGCGAGAGAAACCGAGAGAGTGAGTCGGCGAGGAAGGAAGGAGATTAGTCCCCGCCGTGCGTGCGCGTTGCCGCCGTCGATGCCGTTCAAGCCCGCCGTCGTTGAGCCGCGCACTCCTCACCGTCTCACCACACGCCGTTGAACCGTAGGACATCAAGGCAAGTGAAAGTCCATTAATCTATATAATGTGATGCCGTTATTGTCCAGTATGGTGTAATAGACTTGGAAATGTTCGAGTATGGATGGTGTATGCTGGATTTTGGTAGTGATGGGTTGAGAAATTGAGAAAATGCTTTGATTATCCATGTGTGCTTGTAATCCTTATGAATTACATGGTGAGATATAAGTTTAGATGAGCCTGTGAAAGTAAGTAGACCAAGGTGTAGATATCGGATTCCATTGAATCCGTGTGGTTCGACATTTTATTTTGAGAAACCTAGTGGTTTTGCCGTTTTTTTTTTTTTCTATAGAAATTTCTAATAGGATTTTGGTTTTGGTTTCTTCATGAAAGCTGTAAAGAATTGCCTAAACTATAACATAGATTATTGTTAGATTTTTCGAACTCAAATGGTGGTAGAAAATTATTCTAACATGCGGTATCTTCCTAATTGAAAAGTGAACTCTGATTTGAGCTTGTAGCTGTGATATACAGTCTGTTGCGACTTGTACATAATCATTTTGGCTTTATACATGAACTGTTTTATACGGAGATTATGAACTTATGAAGCCTGAAAATGATTGAAGTCCATGCATGTGAGTTTCGAAGGTATTTCGAGGATGAAACCATGAATTTGATCATGATCGATTTAGTGCTTAAAAATCTTGAATTTTTACGAAATGTTTCTGCCTACGTGGATTTGATATTCCTTCAAAGTTTTGGTTACACTTGGTTTATACTACAATTCTAGATTTTTGGTGTTGCAGAATTTTGGAGCTTTTAAATACGAACTACCCTATATTATAGAAAATCTAGAACCGAGTTGCGCAATTTGTTACTCTTTATACACAACGAAGGTCCGAATTTGATATTGCATTTGAGGCTTGCATGTCTTGGAATCTAAATGCGAGTGAGCTGTGATTGTTGAGTAAGGTGCGATGGTGTGTGCCGAGTGAAGAAAAGGTGATGCATGTTGAGTTATAAGAGCCAAGATGCAAGTATGTGCTTTGTACCGAGTTGTGAAGGATTCGAGGTGAGTGAAAATGTACTATGACCACTCATGGACGCTGTGTAAGTGTGTCGAGATGCTACATGATGAATCTGCAGTAAAACAAATGGTTTGATTGAGCTGGAAATGAAGAGAAAGGCATTAGGTGTTTTCTGTCTTAGAGGAACATGGATAGAAAGTCGTTTATATTGTGTCGCTTTAATTTCTAGAGATGAAGATGAGGAATAGAATCATTTTACTTAAGATGACATCCATTAGATTGAGTTTAACTCATAGTTATAGCTATATGAATACGAGAACGTGCAAATAGAAGCAATTCTTTTTAAAACGGAAATACTGTTCCGTAGAAAATGGCCTGACCTTTGATGATTCTTCGAATTTTCTGTATTTACCTAGATAGAATTGGACCTCAAACCCTTGATGAAAGTTTTAGGGCACATCCTCATGAACAACATATCAAAAATTTAGAATAAATGAACAAGGAATGACTGCCGAAACGATTTTTCTATGAAAACACCAAATCTGGAAATTTTACAGAATATTAGCTAGGAATATCGAAATTTTTGTCCTCGGTACATAAGGAATCTGACTTGGTGTTCTTCATGAAACTTGTTTCTTTAGGTATCATGGATAACGTGTCAAACTTTCATAATTTTCTGAGTTCATTTAGGGGTTATTCCGAAATTTTCACTAAAACTGCACATTTTGGTTTTTAAGCTGTTTTACTCTGACTTTGCTCAACTGATTTCAAAAGTGAATGCATCTTGAGTTGTTATGTGACATGATGATACTGGCATTGGCATATCATGCAATATTGAGATGTGATGAGACTCAAGAGACATATTTTCATTGCATTGAAAAGTGTTTTTGGAAATTAAGATGTTAATTGCTACCGTTGGACCCTCGGGTCAACGATGCCCCGGGAGTCGGGATGCCCAGAGGTTCAAATGAGTCGATGCCCTTTGGATGCCTGGTTGTATTATGAATACATGCCCAGAGGTTTTCCCCGGGAGTATCGGAATTCCCTGTTGTATTATGATACATGCCCGAAGGGTGAGGGGTTGTATTATGATGCATGCCCGGAGGTTAGGGGTAACCATGTCTATGGTCCCCAGTGATTCCTCATGATGCCAGGTGGGGTGCGAGATGCCCGGAGATGTGTGTGCCGGATGCCCGGTTGTATTTTGAATACATGCCCAGAGGCTTTCGCGACGCCAGGTTGGGTGTGAAATCCCAGAAGGATGCAAACATCGGTCCTCTGAGGGATAAAACCGTTTGAATGATTAAAACTGATGATTATATTAAGTGTGAGTGTGGTCTAGTTATGGGACTAAATTGTATGGCATGGAATGGGATGTGTCATTACAGTTTGGCCCTATGATCGAGACTGGTGTAACCAGACATGATGTATCTTGAGGCTTTCGAAATTGTACTTGCCATTGCATTGAAGGATTTCATGATTTTGATGCATACTTATCCACTGACTACCTGTTTTTGTCTATCTTGCATGAATCTAGATATTAATGGTACTGCTTGATATAGCTTGGTGAATCTTTTACTGTTGAGTGGTTGTACTCAGCCCTTTTGGGGACTAACATTTCAGACTAGACAAGATACCTCTGCCGCCACCGCCACCAGCAGATGGACCGAGTGGTTGGATATGGCCGCAAGGAGGAGGACAGCAGAGGAAGGAACTTTTAGATGCCGACACTGATCAATGGACTTTAAGTATACGACTGTTGCAAAAGATGTCGGTCATCTTTTGAAGTATAGCCGAGTATAGAAGACTACGGCATTTTGATGTACCAACGAATGATGTCCATCTGGTTTAAGTAAATAAAAGTGTTCAGCTTTTACCTATAACTGCGTTTAGTTGGTGTGCATCTTTTCTGAATATAGGGAAAGGAGTTGTTGGATACGCTTCCGCCATATAAATTGCGTAGGGACTGATCTAAAAGATATAAACCCCCAGGATTGATAGACCTCCAAGTCAAGTAATAGGAAGGTAAGTGAACTGTGGCGACCCCAACCGATCGGGGGCCGCTTCGGGGGTGCCACACAGTTCTTCTTCCTCTTTATTTTTTACCTAAAAACCCTAGAGCACAGATCTTCACTCTTTGAAACTTTCTTTCGAAGTTTAACCCTTAAAGCTCTCACCTTTCTCACGATTCGAGTGTGAAAATTCTCTCAAAGACAGTGACAATGTCGCATTATAGAAAGTCATCGAGATTAGCAAGCAGGGGACCACAAGTTTTGCGTGAGGGGCCTACGCACTTCGATCTAACCGAAGAAGGAGACTCTCCAAGTGGACAGGTGCATCAACATTCTCAACCGCGCAATTCCTCACTTGCTAGACCACTTGATCGTGACCCTCAACAAGTAGAGGAAGACATAATCGAGGATATAGAACCAGTAAGATCTCTTAAGCCCGCATTCACTTACAGGCTTTACTCTGCTCTGAAAGAATGGGATTCTGCAATGACGTTTATCGATGATTTTTTAAAAGAAAAAGGGTATAAGAATGAGACTCACTTCTTAAGTGTGATGAAACGTTCGGGAGTTGTTCCTGTTGGAACAACGGAAAAGGCTTTCGCTAATTTTCCGAGTGATCCACGTTTTGGAAGTGTGAATCAGACTGAAGGGAAAGACAACGATGAAAAAATGTTCGTGCATTTTAAGCCAAGACTGGGTGTGGTTGCCAATATTCAAGGAAAGAGGGAAGAATTATTTCGTTCTTAGGAACATAAAAAGGTTTATTACAAGTTGCTGAAGCGTGGGGTTATAAACCCAAGATCTGTGGACTTCGACTTCCTTGACCTGTTAAACATCAATCTAAGAGAGAAGTTTGAAAAACTTCAGCTTGATCGATTCTGTACTGAGATAGACTCTGCTCATTCTGAACTGACTACATATTTCTATTTGAATCTTAGTTTTCTTGATGCGAACAATTTTTCATTCAGTGTGAGAGATAAGGAGTATGTGGTTGACATGGATATTCTTGCTGATGTAATTGGTGTGGAAAGAGGGGCTTTCCAATCTATATCTGTGTCTGTTAGTCATGCAACCTTGGAGCTTGCTAAAGATAGAATTGTGGAAGGGCGACTCTCTTATCTGAGGATGAGTGCATCCAATATATTGCTCCATAAGATCATGATTAATTGCCTCAGACCCAAGTCAACATCAAAGACAAATGTCTCAATCTCTAAAGCAAAATTGATGTACGCCATCAAAATTGGTCACAAGTTCTCCTTGCCTCACACTATAATGTTTCACATGTATAGGTCCATGGCAAATGACAAGGGCAAACTTCCTTATTCTGCTCTCATCTCTCACTTATTCAAACATCTTAATATTCAGCCTCCCAAGATTCTGTGTGTGAGAACCATTGATCAAATGGTAGTAGGGTTGAAAATGATTACAAAGATACGTCTGAAAGAACTAAGCAAGAAGCTAGAGCGATTCAAGGAGAAAACCCTTGTCAAATCTAGACAAGACTCTGCTGCTGCGAAGAGAAAAGGCAAAGATCCCATGATTGGTCCAACCAAAAGAAGAAGAGCAATCTTACAAGATGAAGATGATGAGACTGAGAAAGGGAATAAGGAGAAGGAATCATTGAGGGAAGAAGAAGACACAGCAAGAGCAAACACACAGAAGTAGACAGGAGAACAAACTGCAGAAGAAGATCATGGAGATTCTCCAGCAGAAAAGGAGGATCAAGAACGTCATGGCATTGAAGAAGCATCTCAGCAAGAAGAATACTTTTCTCCACCAGAAGGTACTGAAACAGGGGGAGATGTTCCCAGAGAATGTATTCCTCTTCTAATTTTTACAAGTGCTAGTGTCAGTCGTTCGCCTACTGATACAGAGGATGTCTATACCTCACAATTTCCTGAAGAAGACCTCGAAGCATCATCTCCAAATGTGGATCTTCGTACTGATGTTCGATCATCTGGCTTTACTCCACAATCTGACCATGTTGAAGCAAGCACACAGACTGATAAATTTGGAGACTATGGAAGGCTGCCTGAAATTCTTTTGGAGATTAAAGGCCAGGTCTATGCATTGGGATGTGAATTTCAGACTCTGCAGAATGAGAATCGTGCCTCTCCGTCACCTTGCAAGATCAAATTCGAGATATTCATCTTCAGATTCAGGCTACTGTAAAAGAAACAGCTCTAGCACAACCGTAGGAGGATTTGAAGAAGCTAGAAGACACTGTCAAGTCGATGGGAGATTTTCAGCTCGTTTGCATTCCTAGAGCATCTTGATTTTAACTTTCTCACCTTTTTTCTGTTGACAAAAAGGGGGAGAAGTTGTAGATTTTAAATTTCAATTTTTTATGTGTTTGTGTTTAACTTTATCTTTTGTTTGGATTTTGAGATTGACTTGAACTTTGGATTGCTTATTATTGCAGTACTTTAAGCTATGCTATTGATTTCGATGAAGATAACTGATAATTGTCTTTACAGGACTAATTTGTTTTCTGTGGATGCAGATCCGTCATTATCTTTATCTTAACTTATTATAAGATATCTTTGTTAGCTTAAAAGTTGTATTGCAGGGTGAAAGTATCCAAATCTGCAGGAAAGTTTTGTCACCATCAAAAATGGGGAGATTGTTAGAGAAATCTTCTTAAGGTGTTTTGAAGTTGACAAAACGTTTCCATCAGTCTAGTCTAAAGACTTGCAGACTCTTTTGACAAAGTCTAAAGACCTCCAGACTCAAGATTCAAAGTCTACTCTCATGGACAGTTTCCAGACCGACGAAGTTAAAGTTCTATTCGGATAAATTCAAGTATGGTTTTGATTCGTATGGTTAAGGAATATTTCATGACTAGAAATAGCACTTCAAGATCTTTTATTCGTATTTGAATAATTTAGATTCTCTAGATTCGCGAATTATACTTGGAAGGTTCTACTTATGGAAACCAAGATCCTAATTGTATGGGCGAGCAGGATTGATGGGCTATCGTCATTTTCCTTGAAGAGCTTGAGATCTCTCTAATTGATTATGTCCAACGGATTGATTGGAAGAACTTATTTGGAATGTGCCAACGGTATTGAAGGCATGAAGAAGTATATAAGGGAGACGCTCAAGTTGTTCAAGAGTGCCCTGATAGAAAAATTTCAAAGTCTGAATCTCTTTGTTCTTGTGCGATCTTATTCTTCGAGCTATACTTGTAATCAAAAGAGAGACTGAATTTTGGTGAGACCTTGAGGAAGTGTAGTAGAGTCTCTACACTGTGGAATCAAGGGCGTGAGACTGTAAATTCTATTTTTGATCCTTAGTGAAATTTAGCCGGTGGGCTGTCCGTGCGGGAGAGTGGACGTAGGCTTGGTCTAAGCCGAACCACTATAAACCTGGAGTCTTGATTCTCTATCCCTAATCCTTTTACTTTACTTTGCATCTTTATACGTATATTATTGTTCTCAATCTCTCAATCTGTTATTCACTAAAAATTAATCTATTCTGTTACGATTTAGAAAAATCTTCTTGATCACCTATTCACCCCCCTCTAGGTGCTCGTACTAGTTCTATCAATATCAAGTGCCCCTTGGTGCTCTCAATGATAAATTGTTTCTGTGACTTTGTAGAAGTGATACTATGAAAATAGTCATAGCTTCCTCACTATGGAGCCATCCCGACATCTTCGTGCCAAGCCGAGTAGTCCACCTTGATCCACCTTGGGTGTCCTCACTGCCGTTAGTCACTTGCCTCGCCAAGACCACCGCAAGCGCCGCCAATTGTTGGTCATCCTTAACGTGATTCCTGAAAGTGCTAGTATGAACACCTAGAGGAGAGTGAATAGGTGTAAAAACAGATTCTGCAAATTACAGTGAAAACCATTACTTTTAACCTGAGTCTGAATAACAGCAGACTTTTGAAACTGAGTCTGAAGAGTAGCAGACTTTGAGCGAGATCAGACTTTAGCAGTTAAATAGAACTATGAACAAAATAAAGAGATTCAGGGAAGAGAATAAGAACACAAGGTTTATAGTGGTTCGGCTTAGACCAAGCCTACGTCCACTCTCCCACGCTAACAGCCTTCTGCCGGATTCCACTATGCAATCAACAAGAGATTACAACTTTGAGTGCAAACACTTAGTAGTAGAGCACACTATCTCTCTAAGTCACTCTTTTGGTATTTCTCTCACGATCACAAGCGTTTAAGCTCACCAAAGACAAGTGTATGATCAAAGTTTCTTAGACTTTGGAATTATAAATTCTACGCTCCGTCTCTTACTTGCTCATCGGTCCTTCATCTCCTTAAATACTCCTCCACTTCCAAACTAGCCATTAGACAGCATCTTGAGGACCGTCTTCCAATCTACCCATTGGACAGATCTGTATCTAGAAGATTTGGTAATCGTTGAGTGACAAAAGTAGAATTCCAAATTGATTCCGATCGCCCATACAAACAGAATCTTGATTTCCATAAGTAGAGCTTCTTCGTATAGAAAGTTCTTGTCTTCAAGATCCAATTGTCAATCAATTAGATTGAGTCAATCAAATCAATCTTGATGTGGAATCCAAACTAGATCACTAGCCGTTATATCTTCAGGGCTTGTGTTACGTTCTGTCTCGTTCTGGATGTAAAGTCTGAGAGCAATAGACTTTACATTCTGAGTCTAAGTGTGATAGACTTTGCAATCTGAGTCTGAATATATTCTGCTTTTGAACAGATTTAGCTTTAAGGTCTATACCTAGTTCAGCTTCAACATAGAGTCTGTCTTCTGGTTTTTCCAAGCATAGACTTCGACAATATCCTTTACATGTTCTATCATCTGCATAGTCTATTACTTCAACCATTAAACGCATTAGTAGCCTTTGATTTATTTTGCCATCTTCAAAACATTATAAGGGATTTCCCTAACAATCTCCCCCTTTTTGATGATGGCAAAACAATCTCTGAATATGCAGATGGGTAATCATGTTTTTAAAGATAATAATAAATCAAGGCAATCTCAAAGAATAATGTAATTCAAGATAGCAAATAGATTGAGCATATAATTATATATGTAAAGATATTCGCAGCTCAATAAATCAATACATATGCATATTTATATTCTCTCCCCCTTTTTGTCATAACCAAAAAGCGATAGAATTACGTAGAGAATATAAAACGATAGCAAATAATTTTCAAAAATCAGCTTTTATAAATTGAATATTAAAGATATGCAATATAGCTCACTTCGATCATATATATCAGCAAATAAAAATCACTGATGCATTATAAAATTCACTTATCCTTTTTACCATAAAAGATAATACCAATAAAATATATGTTAATGGCAAAAGGTAATAAAGATTCACTAACCAAATTTTATATAACTTCAATTCTGACACATTTACCTTTTCCTTCCTTTCATAATAATCAAGATCACAATCAATTCAAAAATATTTTTCCATAATTGATCAAAGCTCCCCCTCAATTTGTTGCCTTTTTGAGATGATCACGATTCTTTTCTTTCTCTTGGATTCACTTTCTCCCCCCGTCATCATGACAATATTTGCGAATAGAAACAATTGTTGCTTGTGCACGTTGTTGAACATAATATTTTTCCAGTATTTCCTTTGCAGCAGCAACATCTGCACCGATCACTTGCATTTTGAAATTTGAGGCAAAATTTTATTTTCTTCAATCAAGCTCTTCTCGAATTCAACCTGCATAAACTTAACAAACTTTTTACACAAATAAGCTATAATAATATCCATATAATATATAATCCCCTTTCTTCAAATAAATAAATTGAATAGCATATATAAAATTAAAATTCAGAACTACTCAACCTTTCGTACGACACATTAGGTTTTTCCTTAACAATTTGCAAAAACTTTGCACAAGGAATGAATTTTTTAATCTCCAAAGATAGTACAAAATCTCCATGATTTTCAAATCTAGCTTTCCAAAATCCATATGGAAGATTCTTTTGCGACCTACAAATTCTTGTATAATAGATAATAATCTTTGCACATAATACATTCCTTTGATTTATGGATCAAACTTGCTAGATATGAGATATCTTCTAAAAATATAGCAAGAGTGTCCTTGAATATGCAATAATATATTTCGAGCTCAAAGGGATTTCCTTGAGCATAAATCTCAAAAATATATTATAAATGCATTTCATAAAAAGAAAGATGATATTGCTATCACATGCCAAATCAAGTAAAAACAAAAATATTGCAATGCCTTATATTTATGAGAAGAAATATTTGCAATATAAATGATAAGCAATTGTCCAAAATCATGATAAATGCATGTAGAAATTTGCAAGGCGGGATGATTAAAAAAAAATCTCTTACCCAAGGTATATGTTTGAAATATACCATTGATTAAAAAAGATCATTACCAATCTTCGTAGGAGATACTTTTCTAATTGCACCAAAATCTGCGTAGATTCGCAATCATTCTTGCCTTATTGAATTTCCTGCAATCAACTCATTTCCTTTTTGGTATCCATCAATTTGGATCCTTCCTTTTCGTTAGAGTAAAATAGAAAATCTCCATAGATAAAAAAATATTCTTTCTTGATTCATCATAACAAAGTATTCAAAGAAAGAATATTATGCACAATGATATTTTGAAAGATAAATTCTCACTTAGTCATAGTACCATAAAAACAGAGAGAATAAAATCCTTGAGTATCTAAGAATATCTTGTATAATAAATTAATATTACGTAAAACATATTTTTACTTGGCAAAATATGATAAAATCTGAGAGTATAATATCAAATAAACTCAATTGTCTCTAAGCAAGTTATCAAAAATAATCACACATATCAAATCAAATCTCAACTTTACGAATCACAAAAATAAATCACACAATTCTTTCTTCAAAAATATGATCATTATAAAATTTGAATCAACCAAGGATATATCGAATATCAAGCATAATGAGAAATTTTAAATTGTGTACTCAAACCAAATTGAGAATAAAAATATATACATTCCTGACCAAACTCTCCTTATTCTCTTCCTTTATTTCCTGCAAAAATAACCCATCTTTTCTTTGGTACCCATTTTTTCTTGTGTCCATGAGAGTTAGTAGAGTATGCTGTTTTTATCCAATCTTTCTTAACAGGTCTCCAGACTTTAGGACATTCTTTCTCAAAGTGTTTTGAGTCTCCACAATTTGAACACTTGAGGGCGTTTCGACCAACAGGTTTTACAAACACTTTTTGAAAATGATTTTTGTAAAATGCCTTTGAAGGTTTTTGTCTAAGTCTCTCTTTTACTTTAGGAAAATCAATTGAAGAATTACTTTCCTTATTGAAACCAAGTCCCGACTTACTATAGTAAGGAACTTGTTGGAAAGAATATGCTCTAAAGTTTTTGATCCATTTAAAAATCTTGTCGAAATATTTGAAACTTCCTTTTTTAAAGAATCATTTTCTTTGACAAGTAAATCTCGACTTTCTTTTGTTTGTAGAAAATCTTTTTGCAAAAATTAAAACTTTTCTTTTTGAGAAAGATCCCGTTGCCTAAGCCATGAATTCTCCTTTTTAAGTTCGGAGATCCTTTTAAGAGAAGATTTGAGATTTAAGCAGAGCTCATTAATATACATTGAAACTTTGAAAGGAATTTTTGAATGGCTTACCTCGATTTCCTCATCAAATTCTGAGTCTGTGTCTGAGTTAGACTCAGATTCTGAATGTGCCATCAAGCATAGATTTCCTTGCTCATCATCTTCTTTTATTGTTCTGTTCTTCTCATTCTGCTTGTGTTGTCTTCTTCCACGGAATTTCCGTTCTTTTCTATTCAGCTTTTTGAATTTCTTGATCATAAAAGTAAGTTCTACATCGTCCATGTCATTTTCTGAGTTTGTATCAATAGAATTAGCGTTAGATATTAAAGCGATGGACTTCTTACCTTCCGGATCTTCTTCGTTGATTTGTTCCACTTCGTAGGATTGAAGAGTTGATGTGAATTGCTGCGGAAGGATCGTTCTACGAAGGCCTAGATGGTGCGAATTGCAAACCTCGACCTCCAATCAAACCTGTGATTGGCAACCTCGGTATGAACGTGACTGTTGACGAACACGTGTCAACCAACCAACGTTATAGACGCCACGAACGAAAGAATTCGCTATCTCGCTCGATAAGTCAAATCAACCGTCACAAGGGAATCTTGATTAGGTCAAGTCCTCAAAAGAACAGTAAAAGAGAATCTCTCAATTATTTCTCAAAGTAAAATATATCTGTCCCCAAAGAAATTCAGTCGGTCTTATATATAGGCTTTCTAGCCATCACACAAACCCTAAAACCAACCCTAGAAATATAATGCGTCATATTCTAGAATATTCCTAAACAAGAAGATATATATATCTCTCTCTCTATAAATATATATCTATATATATTTGACTTGGTCAAATATTTGGTGTCCATATAATCAAATTGTGCCAAGATTTCCAAGATTCTTCAAGATTTGATCCAAGGTTATCTCCACGTTGAAGATCACGAACCATGACACCAACAGCTTGCCTAAATTGCTTGGCCCGCGCTCGAGTGATCGAACCAGTAGGAATAGACAATGGGTCCTTAGCACCTCCTCCTCGATATGGCTCGATGTCCACATCATTCCCTCCCCGTGCAAAGGATTTGCCCTCAAATCATCACTGGGCATCGAAAAGAGTCAAGTCAGAAACATTAAATGTGGCACTAACATCATACTTACCTGGAAGATCAAGCTTGTAGGCATTATTGTTAACTCTTTCCAAAACCATGAATGGTCCATCCCTCGCGGTAATAACTTAGAATGTCGCTGCTCAGGAAATCTCTCTTTGCGCATATGAACCCAAACCCAATCGCCGGGTTCAAACACCACTTCCTTACGCCCTTTGTTGGCTTGCCTTGCATATTGCTCAGTCTTGCGCTCAATATTTGCGCGCGTCTTCTCATGCAACACCTTGACAAATTCAGCTTTCTTTGCTCCATCTAAATCCACACGCTCATCAATAGGTAAAGGGGTTAAATCTAACGGAGTTAACGGATTAAAACCATAGACAACCTCAAATGGTGTAAATTTAGTAGCAGAATGCATGCTCCTATTATATGCAAATTCAACATGTGGTAGACAATCTTCCCAAGATTTTATGTTCTTTTTAATAATAGCTCGCAACAATACCCCTAAAGTTCTATTAACTACCTCGGTTTGACCATCGGTCTGTGGATGACAAGTAGTAGAAAATAACAACCGTGTTCCTAATTTTTTCCACAATGTTTTCCAAAAGTAGCTAAGAAATTTAGAATCTCGATCTGAAACAATCGATCTAGGCATGCCATGCAAACGTACAACTTCCCTAAAGAACAAATCAGCAACATGAGATGCATTATCAGTTTTATGACAAGGTATAAAATGAGCCATCTTTGAAAACCGATCAACAACCACATAAATAGAATCTCTACCATTCTTAGACCTAGGCAATCCTAACACAAAATCCATAGAAATATCAGTCCAAGGATGCGTTGGAATAGGTAATGGTGTATACAAGCCATGCGGTTTAGTTGTAGACTTTGATTGCTTACAAGCAATGCATCTCTCACAGACACGTGTAACATCTCTCTTCATATGTGGCCAATAAAAATGTTCATGTAGTACTTCATAAGTCTTACTAATGCCAAAATGTCCCATTAAACCACCACTATGCGCTTCGCACCAACAATTCACGCAAAGAACACTTAGGCAAACATAGTTTGTTTTCACGGAAAAGATAACCTTCATGCCTATAGAATTTATCAAATGCAGCGTGTTCACATGCTTCATATACTCTCCCAAAGTCATCATCATCAGTATATAAGCCCTTGATATGCTCAAAACCTAGACACTTTGCTTCTAAAATAGTTAGAATCGCGTACCTTCGAGAAAGTGCATCGGCTACCACATTCTCCTTACCTTTCTTGTACTTGATCACATATGGAAAAGTCTCAACGAACTCCATCCATTTGGCATGTCTTTTATTCAACTTTTGCTGCCCTTTCAAGTACTTCAAGGTCTCGTGGTCGGTGTGGATCACAAACTCCTTTGGCCATAAATAATGTTGCCAAGTCTCCAAAGCTCGCACTAAAGCATACATCTCCTTATCATAGGTAGGATAATTCAATGTTGCTCCACTCAATTTTTCGCTGAAATAAGCTATGGGACGCCCTCCTTGCATCAACACGGCTCCAATTCCTGTACCAGAAGCATCGCACTCTATCTCAAAAGTAGCACTGAAATTTGGCAAAGATAACAAAGGAGCATTAGTTAACTTATCTTTTAGCAAATTAAATGCTTTCTCTTGCTCTTCTCCCCACGTGAAACCCACGTGCTTCTTGATAACCTCAGTTAAAGGTGCGGCAATGGTGCTAAAATTTCTCACAAATCGCCGATAAAAACTCGCCAATCCATGAAAGCTACGCACCTCTCCTACTGTCTTAGGCGTTGGCCATTCACGAATTGCTTTGACCTTTTCTTCATCAACCCGTATACCATCAGCACTAACAACAAATCCTAGAAATACTAATTTGTTGGTAACAAAAGAGCACTTCTTTAGATTAGCGTATAATTGTTCGGTCCTTAAAACCTGCAAGACAGCTCGCACATGCTTAATATGGTCATCAAGGCTTTGACTATATATCAAGATATCATCAAAATAGACAACCACAAATCGACCAATAAAAGCACGCAAAACATGATCCATAAGTCGCATAAACGTGCTCGGTGCATTAGTTAATCCAAATGGCATGACTAACCACTCATATAACCCATACTTGGTCTTAAATGCAGTTTTCCATTCATCACCTTCTTTCATCCTAATTTGATGATAGCCACTTTTCAAATCAATTTTAGTGAAAATGCAAGAACCATGCAACTCATCCAACATGTCATCTAACCTAGGAATAGGATGTCGATACTTTACCGTAATATTATTGATTGCTCGGCAATCGACACACATTCGCCAAGTTCCATCCTTCTTTGGCACCAACAAAACAGGGACGGCGCACGGGCTAAGACTCTCTCTCACATGCCCTCGCTCCAATAGTTCACTAACTTGCCGCTGAAGTTCCTTTGTCTCCTTGGGATTGCTTCGATATGCGGGTCGGTTAGGTAATGGCGCACCAGGAATCAAGTCAATTTGATGTTCTATGCCTCGAATCGGTGGTATCCCTCCAGAAGTTCATCGGGAAAGACGTCTTCAAATTCCTGCAATAAAGACACAATAGGACTAGGCAAACTTGGGTCAAGATCGTTAGTAGAAAACAAAACCTCCTTGTACACAAGTACAAGCATTGGTCGATCTAGAACTAAGGCTCTCCTCACTTCACTTGATTTTGCATAAAAATTATTTTGCCTCTTTTCTTTCCTCTCTTTTTTTTTCCCTCGGTTTTTACCACAATATTTCTCTCGGCCTCTCCTTTTCCTTGCGTCTCAGACACACCACGCAAGCCCTCAGATTTCTCACCTTTTCTCTCTCTCTCGGCTTCTCGTTGTAACTTTAACTCGATCTTGATACACCTCACTAGGTGTCATTGGTACCAAGGTATAAGTCTTTTGATTCATCACCAATGAATAACGATTAGTATATCCATCATGATGTACCTTTCGATCATATTGCCATGGTCTTCCAAGTAAGACATGACCCGCTTGCATAGGTACAACATCACACTCTACCTCATCCTTGTATTTCCCTATCTCAAATGGAATTCGAACTTGTTTCGACACCTTCACCTCACCACTATCATTTAACCATTGAAGTCTATAAGGCCTAGGGTGCTTTGTCGTTTTCAAACCCAACTTATCCACCATAGTACAACTTGCCACATTCGCACAACTACCTCCATCAATTATCTTTGTTGATGATGCTCCTCCTCTTTTACTTGCACACTCAGAGAACGCCTAACCACCAATAAGTCTCCTTTTATAGCCACTTCTCCATCACTACAATCCTCCAACGGTGGCATCTCATCATCCTCTTCTTCCCTCTCACTTTCGACTCAACATCACCATGTCCAGTCATGATCATCACCCTCCTATTAGGGCATTGATTCGCCATATGACCCCTGCCCAAACACTTAAAACATTTAATCTCACGAGTTCTAGTGTTAGGGTTTTCGGTTTTACCCGAAGCCGGATTCGTTCCAACTTTACCGTCCCTCTCCTTCTCCTTTGAGGTTTCGGTTTTGGTGTTGTTTCCTCTCCAATTTGGCTTTTCATCTCTCTTCCAATTGGATCTCCAATTTTGATTTGAACCTCCTCCACTTTTGTGATTTCGGTCCATCTTCAATTGCCGCTCAACTTTGATGGCTTTGTCCACCAATTCCTCCAATTCAACATAGTGTTGCAGCTCCACTACCCTTGCTATGTCTCGACTCAAACCACTCAAAAATCTTGACATTGTGGCCTCACGATCCTCCACCACATTAGCACGGATCATGGCAATCTCCATCTCCTTGTGATACTCTTCCACGCTCTTATTGCCTTGTGTGAGATTTTTGTAACTTTTGAAACAAATCTCGATGGTAATGACTTGGTACAAAACGCCTCCTCATCACCGCTTTCATCTCATCCCACGTCTCTATCGGTCTTTCACCATTGCGCCTCCTACTAGTCACAAGTTGATCCCACCAAATTATAGCATAATCAGTAAATTCAACAGCTGCAATTTTTACCTTTTGAGCTCGGAGTATCGTTGGCAATCAAATACCATCTCCATGCGTTTCTCCCACTCTAGATACGCATCGGGATCATTCTTTCCTTGGAAAGAAGGAATCTTCATCTTGATATTGCCAAGTTCATTATCTTCTCGATGTCTAAACCCTCGGGCTCCATTCCACCTTCCAAATCGAGCATCTCGATCACCTCCATGTCAGCCTCATCATCATCATAATGCCGCTGTCTTCTAGGTTGTGTTCTAGAGGCATCTCGTTGATGCTGCGGCCTTCCTCGGGGTATCTCTCGGTCACCATCAACCCTCATGACATTCCCCATCATTCGGCCACTAAGCTCCTCCACTACGACCCTCAATTGTTGGATGCTTTCCACGAGCGCTTCATCCCTTCGTATGGAGTCAACCTCCCTTTGATTCACGCTTTCTTCACGCGACATATTTTAGACCTGCAAATAAACGTTAGTCACAAAAATCCTCACCAATCACTCCCTCACGTGTTTCTCTCAAGGTGTTTGTCACTCCCCTCGTGTTTAACTCAAGTCTAGGCTTCTTTTTTTTTTTTTTCCTCAATTAAACTCACACACTCCTGCCTTTTTCCTCTCGTATTCTCTTTTCACAAGCTCTTTATTGGACTCAAAACCTATCTCTCAACCCCTCACGAAAATCAATCAAACTAATCAAACAAGATTAGATCACTGCTGATTTTGTTTTAGCAAGTAACAATTTCAAACCAACAAGTACAACTTTCAAAATTCCAATTGAAACGCAAATCACTAGTGATTTTGTTTCAATTCGGTCCACTAACAAACGAGTCGCCTTCTTGATTTTTTTTTTTTTTTTCAGCTATATTATTTTTTTTTTTTTTGCCGAATTTGTTTTTTTTTTGCGCACTTTTTTTTTGTGCGTTTTCTTTCTTTTCTTTTTTTTTTCTTTGAAGAACTTTCTCTTTTTTTTTTTTTGACGAACTCAGATACAATTTAATAAGCTAGGAAAAAAATTAAAACTAACAGCAAACAACTACGTATGGAAGCACAAAACCAATCGGATCCCTAAATTGGCTAGAATCGAAACCCTAGCTCAATAAATATCAAATTGCTGAATATAAATAGAAAATTAAAGATAAATAGACCTTGTAGAAGCAAGCTCTAATACCAAACTGATGTGAATTGCTGCGGAAGGATCGTTCTACGAAGGCCTAGATGGTGCGAATTGCAAACCTCGACCTCCAATCAAACCCGTGATTGGCAACCTCGGTATGAACGTGACCCGTTGACGAACACGTGTCAACCAACCAACGTTATAGACGCCACGAACGAAAGAATTCGCTATCTCGCTCGATAAGTCAAATCAACCGTCACAAGGGAATCTTGATTAGGTCAAGTCCTCAAAAGAACAGTAAAAGAGAATCTCTCAATTATTTCTCAAAGTAAAATATATCTGTCCCCAAAGAAATTCAGTCAGTCTTATATATAGGCTTTCTAGCCATCACACAAACCCTAAAACCAACCCTAGAAATATAATGCGTCATATTCTAGAATATTCCTAAACAAGAAGATATATATATCTCTCTCTATAAATATATATCTATATATATTTGACTTGGTCAAATATTTGGTGTCCATATAATCAAATTGCGCCAAGATTTCCAAGATTCTTCAAGATTTGATCCAAGGTTATCTCCACGCTCGAAGATCACGAACCATGACACCAACAGCTTGCCTAAATTGCTTGGCCCGCGCTCGAGTGATCGAACCAGTAGGAATAGACAATGGGTCCTTAGCACCTCCTCCTCGATATGGCTCGATGTCCACATCAAGAGTGCCAATCAATTCATCAACGAAAAGTGGCATAATCCTCCGAGTCTCCTGGATTGAGGTCTTGATATGGTTCCAATCTTTTGAGAGACCTCGCAAGAGTTTGTTGACCTTCATTGGGGAAGAAATTGGATGACCTTGATATGCCAAACCATTTACAATTTCTGTAAAATGATCGAACATATCTCCAATCGACTCTCCTTGCTTCATCTTAAATGATTCATATTTGCCAAGCAAGAAATTTACTCTTGTCTCTTTTACACGATCAGTCCCTTCATATGTAGCATGAAGTCTATCCCAAACTTCTTTTGTTGTTTCACATGAAGAGATTTTGTTATATTTAGTAGGAGATAAAGAGCAATATAAAGAATAAATGGCTTTTGCATCAAACGCTTCTCTTTTGGACATCTCCGTCTGAGACATAGGAGTAGGGGGTTTGGTTTCTTTGTCTTTGCCATTCTTATTTGATGTAGATGCAGAAGTGGGATTGATTCCTTTTTCCACAACATCCCATTGTAAGGGATCTTTGGATCTTAGGAATGCTTTCATTTTGTTCTTCCACACGTTGTATTCCTTTCCATCAAAATATGGTGGCCTGCTGTTGCTTTGTCCCTCCATAAGTCCTGGTGCCAAGATACTAGCCATAAAGATCTTTAGCTCAAAAGTAAAAACACTTTTATAAAACGAGCACTTGGCTCTGATACCAATTGAAAGTGCTAGTATGAACACCTAGAGGGGGTGAATAGGTGTAAAAACAGATTCTGCAAATTACAGTGAAAACCTTTACTTTTAACCTGAGTCTGAATAGCAGCAGACTTTTGAAACTGAGTCTGAAGAGTAGCAGACTTTGAGCGAGATCAGACTTTAGCAGTTAAATAGAAATACGAACAAAATAAAGAGATTCAGGGAAGAGAATAAGAACACAAGGTTTATAATGGTTCGGCTTAGACTAAGCCTATGTCCACTCTCCCACGCTAACAGCCTTCTACTGGATTCCACTATGCAATCAACAAGAGATTACAACTTTGAGTGCAAACACTTAGTAGTAGATCACACTATCTCACTAAGTCACTCTTTTGGTATTTCTCTCATGATCACAAACGTTTAAGCTCACCAAAGACAAGTGTATGATTGAAGTTGCTCAGACTTTGGAATTATAAATTCTACACTCCGTCTCTTACTTGCTCATTGGTCCTTCATCTCCTTAAATACTCCTCCACTTCCAAACTAGCCGTTGGATAGCATCTCGAGGATCGTCTTCCAATCTACCCATTGGACAGATCTGTATCTAGAAGATTTGGTAGCCGTTGAGTGACAAAAATAGAATTCCAAATTGATTCCGATCGCCCATACAAACAGAATCTTGATTTCCATAAGTAGAGCTCCTTTGTATAGAAAGTTCTTGTCTTCAAGATCCAATTGTCAATCAATTAGATTGAGTCAATCAAATCAATCTTGATGTGGAATCCAAACTAGATCACTAGCTGTTATATCTTTGGGGCTTGTGTTACGTTCTGTCTCGTTCTGGATGTAAAGTTTGAGAGCAATAGACTTTACATTATGAGTCTGAGTGCGATAATCTTTGCAATTTGAGTCTGAACATATTCTGCTTCTGAACAGATTTAGCTTTAAGGTATGTACCCAGTTCAGCTTTAGCATAGAGTCTGTCTTATGGTTTTTCCAAGCATAGACTTCGACAATATCATTTACATGTTCTATCATCTGCATAGTCTATTACTTCAACCATTAAACGCATTAGTAGCCTTTGATTTATTTTGTCATCTTCAAAACATCATAAGGGATTTCCCTAACAATTCCTGTGATCCATCGTCCATCCAAATTCAAAAATGTCACTTGCGGATATCGTGAATCATGTTTTTGATTCATTGGCTGGGCCTTACGGTGGTGGAATTATCATTAAGACCACCATTTTTTATTCACCAGTTACTTATCAAGCATCGGTGAATACATGGTCATACCTCATTTGTCAATCCATAACCCTTGCCTCCGCCCCCTCGAGAAAGTGGTGCCCTGGACTAGGCAATCTATTTAGACTAAATTCAGTTCATATATTTGGTTTCCTAGTTTGTAATTCTGACTTGATTTGTTTTGATCTATTCAATCACTATCCAATTAGGAAATTTGTCGTATGAAGTCATTATAATCAAGAATATTAAGCTTAGATTTTTTATTATTTTGACTTTTCATGGCAAATTTACGGATTGCTTTGCGTAATTGATTCACATTAAAATAATGTGCCATTGACTTGTTTTGGTGGAATATCAATATGACACATATTTTGATGCGTCATTTAATTAATTAATCGTTACGTACACATTGCATATCATGCATCATATTTCGTATTTAGGTTTTAGGTGCATACGTAATTCATGTTTAACGCAATGCATGTGTTCTTTCATATCCTTATGAAGTTAGGATAATATAGAGTTTTCTTTAATAAAAAAAAAACAAATTAAAATGTTATTTAGGTCATATAGATTTCATAGTATGCATATCATATGTTGCATGTTAGTTAATGAGTCACATGTTCATTGTTTTGATACTCTTGTAATACAATCGAATCGTAATTAATTTTTTCTTTCATGCATTATTAATGATGTATATAGTTCAGTTTTCCTCAAAAAAAAAAAAAAAAAAAAAAAAAAGAAGAAGAAAGAAATGCCAAAAGATTAGCGTTGCATCATTAGGTCATTTTCTTTTCAATAAAAGTTATAAAGCCATGTTGGTTTTTTTTAATCTATTTAAAAGGAAAATACAAAGGTCATTTGCCTAGTTAATTAATAGGATTAATTCATAATTAATCCTATTTCATGTCATTGTTATTTCATTTAGGTTGCATATGAGAAAACAAGAGAATTTATCAGAGTTGCATTAATTTATAAAGAAAAATAAAAAAAGGAACATACATGCTAATAGAATTACCACGTCATTCGTCCCGTATCATGTAGCACATGCATATTTAGGATCATGTAGATTAGATTGCACATATATTGTGATGGTTCAAGTTACACCATGCAATTCTACATGTCATTAAGTGAAAATCATGCATATTACATTTAGATTAAGATTGCATATAATTAACATTTTAAGAAAAAAAAATAGATGTCATATCATTTAGAAATCATGTTTAGGTCCTGCATTTTTAATCAGCATTTTGTAAGTCCTTTTTAGAGAATAAACCTTAATAAAGTTGTAGTTTATTCCGCTTAAGGTTTGTTTTAATTACTTACACTCTATCACTTTGGTTTATTGAATGTTATTTTATTGATTGTGCACCCGCATGACCACCTTTTGCATGTTAGTAGCTAAAGTTAAAATTAATCAAGACTGCTGGCAAAATAATTTCAAATTAAAATAAAAAGGTACCGAAAGGACGTTAGATTAATCTAGCGTAAACATGTCTCAGACCCTCTTGAATTTCTAGTTCTTAAAAGTAAAGTATTCTCCCATACTTTACTTGGGTTTCTAATTAACCCTAATTGGTTAGTGATGGCTCCAAATTGAGTAAAATTGCATGTTTAAATGGATTAATTATTTAGTGTCAAGTTGCAATTAGTAGGACTTGGTAGGGTCCATGCTAAGTCTTCGGATTTAGTAATCCATTAGCCTTCTTTAGGTAATTCACCTCCGTGAAGGTCGCGACGCCACCTATTTAAGGCATGCCTCTAATCATGTATCTAACTATTCACGAAGAGTCTTTAGGAGCCATGTTGGAGCAAAAAGGATCAAATAATAGGATATAGCGTGTCATATATTACATCCATAAGAAGTATACTACCTTTGAAATTCGATATCCCGAAGTGGAAAAGTCTTGTGTAGCCCTGATTTGGGTATTACACCAATTGAGACAATATACTCTTTACCGCCGCATCCTATTGATGACTGAGAACGACCCGATTAAATATCTTTTGGAGAAGCTTATGTTGGTTGGAGAGCTTGCCAAATGGCAAATATTACTCTCCAAGTTCGATATTTGAAGCATGGAACAGAAGTCTATCAAGGGACAAGCCATAGCTAATATGTTAGCTGAAAATCCCAAGAAGTTTGATGACTAAGATGAAGTTGATGAACAGATTTATCTGGTCTGACATAATAAATGGACCATGTATTTTGATAGTGCTACTAACCTTTTCGGTTCTAACACCAAGGCGGTTTTCATATCCCCAGAAGGTCAACATTACTCAATAGCAGCAAAGTTGGTATTCTCTTGTATCAACAATATTTCTAAAAATGAGGCCTGCATCCTTGGTTTGCAATTGGCCATCAATATGAAAATCATAAAGCTTCAAGTTAATGGTGATTCTGCACTCATCATCCTCCAGATAGGAAATGGATGGCAAATGCGAGACGTAAAGTTGATTCATTACCATAAATATCTCAAAAACTTGGTCAAGGAATTTGATGAAATATCTTTTGATTATCTACAAATATTGCAAAATCAATTTGCTAATGCCTTAGCAACTTTATCGTCAATGTTACAAGAAACTGATAGCTTGACCATTGATCCATTGCAAATTGACATTTTGAAGAAGCCTGCTTATTGCTTGATGATTGAAGAATAACCTGATGGTCAACCCAAGTATTATGATATCATGAACCATCTTTGAGAAGGCAGATTTTCTCAAGAAAGTCAAGCTAATGATAAAAAATACCTGATAAAGTCGGCATCCAAATTCTTCCTCAGCGGGAGAGCCCTTCTATAAAAGGTCTTTCGATTCAATTTTATTGAAGTGTGTGGATGCACAAGAAGCCAAACTCCTGATGCAAGAGATACATAAAAAAGAGTGTGGCCCTTATATGAATGGTCATCTCTTGGCAAAAAAAAATCATGAGGCTTAGTTATTACTAGTTGACCATGGAAGTCAATTGTATTCAACATGTGAAGTGTTGTTATCAATGTCAAGTCTATGAAGACAAAATCAATGTTCCTCCTAATGAATTGCATCAAATATCCTAATCTTGGCCTTTCTTGATGTGGAGCATCGACATCATCGAACCAATTAATCTTAAAGCGTCGAATAGACACCTTTTTATGTTAGTGGCTATCGATTATTTCACTAAATGGATTGAAGCCAATTCTTATGCCCACGTCGCTAGAAAAAGTTTGATAAAGTTCCTCCATCGTGATATCATCACTCGATGTGGAGTTCCCAATGTGATCATCACTAACAATAGATCAAACTTGAATAACAAGATAGTAGATGAATTACTCAGTGAGTTCCAAATTTGCCACTTGAATTCTTCTCCTTACTGCTCACAAATAAATGGAGTTGTCGAAGTGACAAATAAGAATATCAAGAAAATTTTAGCCAAAGGGGTTGAAAACTATCATTATTGGCATGATCGGTTGCCATATGCTTTGATGGCTTACCAAACCTCAATTCACACTTCAACTAGGGCAACACCATTCTCATTGGTCTATGGGATAGAGAATGTGCTATCCATGGAAGTGGAAATCCCTTCACTAAGGGTACTTTCTTTGCTCAAGCCTTTGAAACTGAATGAGTTCAACAAAAGTTTGGACAACTCAATATAATTAACGAAAAGAGAGTAAAAGTCCTATGCCATGGACAAAGCTATCAGAAAAGAGTAGCCAAGTCGTTCCGCCACAAGGTCGGGCCAAGACATTTTGAGATCAACGATCTCATCTTGAGAAAGGTCCTACCTATCATTCCAAATCCTCGTCGGAAGTTCACTCCGAATTACGAAGATCCATATATTGTAAGGAATGTGCTACCTAGTGGAGCACTGATCCTTGTAGAAATAGATGACCAATAATTGTCAAGGTTTGTAAATGCCGATACTGTCTAAAAGTATTATTCATGAACAAAATGGAAGGCCTTTGAGTCACTTTTAGATTAAATCTAAACCACCTTATGATATTTGCATCATGTATCTCATGCATACATATTGGATTCGCATGTTTGTTCATTTTACAGGACTTCTGGAGAAGATTTTGTCAACCATGGGAGATTGATCTCAGAGGTGCAAAACCTCCAAAAAGTTACCATCTTCTTTAAAGCTTAAAAGTGGCCATGTCCCATAGAATGCCGAAAAAGTCGATCATGAGTTTAGAGCTAAACCCCTATGTTGAACAAAGCCTGTTTTGTCCATAAATTTTGTTCAATCTTATTTCCAAAAACCTCCCCAATAAGGTCAAAGGAACATGTTTTTTTTTTTTTTTCAAAAAATTTTCAATGCATTCTCACACTCTAGAGAGTGGAATTTAACCAAAGTGTGTTTTGAAAAAAAACTCAAAAATGATTATTAAATATGCTAAGTGGTAGTGCCTAAAATGATGAAAGGCAACCTGTCACGCCCCGAACCTCGAGCGCATGCCCATCTCTCGGTGGTGGATGAAATTGCGACGTCCTAGGATGCGTCATTGACCCATTCATTTTAATACACATGCGGAAGCGAATAAACAAATCCCCTGACAACAACCAATACTGGATAGAAAAGTAGGACATAATTTCACAACCAAAACACTTTTATATGCACACCGGTTTTTATACAAAGCTCAACAACCAAAAGCCTACTACAAAAGGAAGGGGTCAACAAGCTAGCTAGGCACACGAATCCCTAGCTGAAAACTCCGAGGTCTCCTAGGGATCTGGGCCCACCACAGTACCATCAGGAGGGTTAGCTATACCCTCGCCTGGAGTGGCGTCTACCACCACAGCTGGGATCTCAAAACCCTGGAGGGGACCTACCTTGAATCCATTGGGCCCGCGGCGAAACCACGCCCTAAATCGATAAGGTACCCTCTAAGGTAGGCCCTCATCGACCCAGACGGTGGTCACAACGAGCTCATAGACCTCGTGGCCCTCAAGAATAGGAAAGTCTGTAACTAGCTTCGTCACCCTCCTAGGCTGACCATAACGAACCGGAGGCTTTGCCATCTAAAGGCCTGAGAAGAATTGAGCCCACGACGAGGTGAGACAATGTCTCAGCAACTTCACCCCCTAAACCCCGACTAGGAAGGAAATACGCCTAGAGGTTGTCTAATCACACAACACAGATGACTTAGCTCGCCTCAATTCCTTCCTGCATGTCAATACAGTTCATATCACAGATGCATATAATAGATGCACACATCAATTGGAACGTCTCACTCAATTTCAAACAATCACAGGGGTCCTGATTATAGGGCCAAATCATTATGACACGTCCTATACCATGCCACATAATTTTGTCCCATAATCCGACACGTCTATCTCAATCAATCACGCGTTCCAATTGATTACAGCTCCCAAGGCATGACCTACTCGATGTTTGGCGGTCTTCTGGCATAACCAAGTGTCGTCTCACCCCATTGAGCATGGCAACGTCTCTATTAGACAGCAATCCCAAAGGAGCATCGGTCCAGAATCTACTATGACCGGCTTTCGTTGTCTAGGGACAACGTCCAATGTAAACGCTCATGACGGGTTCTCATAACCAACACACGACCACTCAATTATGGCCAAGGACACCGTGCATTGCACTCAAATGTCTCAATTAAGATAATGTGCTTGGCCCATTTTCTTTGCATTAAAAACACCCAATGAAAAGAATCGTGTGTGGGTACATGGTCAAATCAAACTAGAAATATTGATATCCTTCCTTTTAAAATCCCACTATTTGATATGATATTTAAAACCATTTTCGGTGTCAAAACTCGACACCCGGGATTTCTAATTAAATACCAAAATTTCACAATTTTGGAATAAATAACCAAAATTCCAATCACTACTCAATTTGCACAAATTAACACTCAATTGCATAAACTAAGCACACCAATGCAATCAGCACGAAATTCGATCACCGACTATCTTGGTATAATTTCCGAAAAATATTAAATAATTAAATAAATTACAAAAATAATTAAATAATTGCAATTAAATACAATAAATACTAACTTTGGCCGGAAACGCTAATCTAACCACCTAAACAGGCCTAGAAAATTTCCGAACCTATCTAGATAAATAGTACAATCTATCTAGCCCTTTATTAGTCTAATCTAACCACCTAACATGCATAATTAAATAATTAAATCACCAATATAATCTAACTAACCACCTAATCTCTAATTAGCTTAAACTAAACAACCCCTAAGCATCATTAACTCCCTAAGGAAAGTTTAGCAAGTAAACTCACCAGTTTTGCGATCCGGTGAGTTCACGACGACGGTGACGTGGAGGCGGGCAACAACCATGCCTGGAGTGACACCAATGGAGGTCCGGACGGGCCTAAAAACGAGCCTAAAAGCTCTAGGGTCCTTTCTGGCCTTTGGTCTCTGTCCAAGGACCCAAGGGGTTAGCGCGGGGCTTGGCTCGAGCTGAAATGGGCCAGGCGGCGACGGCGGGCTGTAACGACTCTAGCCGAGCTTCTCCGGGGGTTGGATGGCGATGGACAGCGGGCAAACGAGCTACGACGGTGACCAGGGTGGCTTGGGATGGCGACTGGGCATGACAGGAGGCGCAGGCGAGCGAACGGACGCACACGGGCTGGCACACGGCGCTGGACGGCAACGACGAGCACAACGACGGCAGGGGAGGCGGTTGACGGTAGGGGGCCTTTTCCGGTTCTCTCTGAAATTTTTTAGCTCAAAACTTCTGCAACAATGTATAATGGAGCTTCAAGGAAGAAGAAGAACCCAGCTAAAGATGGAGGGGCCCAAAAATGCCCCAAAAGTCCACACAAATATCCCAAAGTGCTCATTGCTTGCCCCCACCAGCCAAGGTTGTCATCCTTAGCCAATTTCCCCTCCATGGCTTCCCAAAAAAGCTTGCCAAATGGTCCGAAAGGTTGCTGCACCATTGGCCTACGAATTTGGACAATTTCCCTCTTCAATTTGATTCAATTTTCCTTCAATTGGACTCAAATTGGTTTCCAAAAATTCAACCAAGGTGCCCACATCAAATTCAACATTTTTCCTTGCCAATTGAACTAACTTGACGGCCAACGGTGCGCTAAAAAACAGTCCTCTAATTTTTCTGGTCCAAAATGGCCTTACTTTGAATTTTCGGCAAAAATCCCGGTTTGCAGAAAAATCTTCAGAATGTGAGTCCACGTGTGGCACCCCCAAAACCCGGTAGGGTCGCCACAGATACTATGCGAAAGAAACTAAGGCAAAAACAACTTACGACGAGAGAATTGAAATTCAGACCGAGGCTTAGGTGAACAAATTTTTCTTTCTTTTTCTTTGAAAGGGCTTTAAAGATTTGCGCAGCTCATAGCGGAAATAAGAGGCGAGTCTCACCAACACTTCACTTCCCTCACGACGGCACAATGCACACCAACTATTTCGATTAAAAGAAAACACAAGGCCGAACCACTTTTATTTACATATATATTTTACGAAGGGTAACACGGGTCGGTACAAAAAGGTAGGCCAAGACTCATCTATATGCTCGGCCTTCAACCTCAAAAAGAGACACACGACCCTCAAAATAAAACGTGTAAGGATCTCCCCTCAGACTACTCGTGTCGGCCATCCAAAAAGTTGCCAACTCCTATTCCACGTACGCAAGCCATCACACCCATCCCGGTGCGTCAGGCGGTGGGGGTGGCAGCATCCCCATCATGACTCCATCACGGCGGATGTGAACGGACACATACTCCTGGATAACTGGGCCTCCAGATAGACCCACGTCGTAGGACACGACCGCACGTACACGGATGAAAGTCAGTCCCGGCAGGGTGGGACAATCTATCTCAGTCAGCTCGACCTCCACGTCAGATGGAAGGCCGTAAAACACTCCCCGCGTGACGGCAGGGAGAGGCATCGTGCTAATCTGAAATGTTGGTCCCCGAAGGGGTGAGTACAACCACTCAACAAGTAAAGGAATCCAATCACCAATCAATGCATTTAAACAATACAAACATTTACATCATAGAGGTCATTCATGCATTCCAACGTACTTACCTTGAAGCCATGTACATGCCATCATACGTCATCATCACAATCATAATATAGACTTCGAATGATCATCATCATCATACCATATGATCCATACATGTCATTAGGTCATCATATTGTGATATCATAGGTGAGTATCGTCATACCATGTCATATCACATGTACATGTCATCATCATGTTATGTCATACATGCATGTCATCATCATCATGTCATATTACACATGCATGTCACCATCATGTCATATCACATATGCATGTCCTCATCATCATATCATATCACACATGCATGTCATCATCATGTCATATTACATATGCATGTCACCATCATCATGCCATAGGTGGTCATCATCATGTCATATCACACATGCATGTCATCATCATCATATCATATCACACATGCATGTCATCATCATGTCATATTACATATGCATGCCAATCTCCACTTTGAATTCTCAATTGATCATCACATCTCCCTTCCTCGGGATCATCCATCCCATACTTTACACTCGCACCCTATTCGGGCCTTGCGAGAAGAACCTCCGGAATTATGCCAATCATGGCCACCGGGCATCCGGCACCCCCAACGCTCCGGGCATCTCGCACCCCAACTGGCATCACGAGGTATCCCTCGGGCAAAGACCTCCGAGGCTTCCGGCACCCTACCATCCCGGGCATCCCGACACTCCCGGTCATCCGGCCATGTATCTCTATACATCCCGGTCATTACATCCTCCCCCAACAATTTCCATGGATCACGTTGCCAATTATGTCTCAATTTATCATGCACATGATGTCATGGCAAAACAAAATCATCTTTGTACTTGTACATGCATCAACAAGCATTTACACATTCATGCAATAGGTGCAATTACTCATATAGATTTAATCCTTGTGGGATTTATACCTACCACATGCATTTTAAATTATATAAAATCCAATTTATTTTATTTTGCAATTAATTAAATAATTACATAAATCCCAAAATTCATGAAATTAAAGCATATAATATCCTAATATAATAAAATGGAAAATTCTGCAGAAAACATATGGCCAAACAATTTTCCACACAATAAACAACATTTCCACAATTTCAAAGCACATTTTCGGACAAGGGCAGAACGCACAGTTTTCTTGGTAAGTCAATTAAAATATCCATATGACCTCAGAAAATTATGAAATTTTACCAGATTATAGTTAAGACATTAAACTACACTTTTCATGAAGGAACCTAAGCCAAATTCATTTTAGATAATTTCTTACAGATCCACGAAGCTTCTGGTCAAGTCACCGAAATACCCAGGGCACTATGTCCGAAATATGCTGATTTGACCTACCTAAATTTCTTCGTTTTCTCTGAATTTTGGATATGTTATACTCCTAAGGATCCTCTACAACTTTCATGAAGAGACTTAGACCAAACTACCAAAGGAAGACCTCGAAATGGTTCCACGAAGTCTCGGGTATCTCACATCGCAACTCCGGTTTCATCGTCTTCAAGATCAGGTTGGTTTCCTAGTCTAAACTTGTTCTTTTTGCTTCAAATTTGAGTATATTCATCCTCAAGATGTGCTCTACAAGTTTCATGAAGAAGTCGAAGAGAGATTCTTAGTAGAAACCAACATGCAAACCACAAATCCACCACAAGGTCAGAAAACAACTCCAGATCTAGGGTCTCCGAAATATGAGGCTTTGACCCCTTAAATCTCCATCATTTTCCACGAAATTTCAGTATGTTATAGTTCAAGGTGTTAGCTACAACTTTCATGCAGAGATCCAAGCCAAAATCGAACTCTAAACATGCATTCAAGCCCTCACAAGTTTCTGACTTCAGTGATCCGCGCGAAAAACAGCATGCACCTCCAAGAACAAGCCATTCTCACTCCATTTCGTGCATTCCAAAGCAACAAAAACACAACCAACAAGCAAAGCACACATGCAAAGAGAGATGATGGACCCTAAACTCGCCTCCAACCAAGAAGAAACGGCGACAAGGCGGCGGATGGACGGCGGCGTGCGGCGGACGGCTCTCCCTCTCCCTCTCGCGGAGCCTCCTTCCTTCTTCTCCTTTCTCTCTCTCTCTCTCTCTCTCTCCCTCTCTTCTCGCACGACACTCTCTCTCTCCTCTCCCCCCATCCGGCCAACCCTTCTCTTTTTGATTCCCCAAAGGCAATGATTGCCTTGAAGACTCTAATGCATGGGTACCAAATGTCCCATGCATTAGGACACTTGGGGAGGGGCATGAAATTCGAATCCCTCCCCCTCTTCGTGCGGCCGAAAAGGCCCAATGGGCCTCATGGGCTCGGCCCATATGGCCCACCTTAGGCCCTCTAACCATGGGCCTAAAGTCCAAGCTATTGGGCCTAAGGCCCAATCCAACTTTCTTTTTCCAATTTAACTAAAAACTAACAATTAATTATACCTAATTAAAATTCTATAACATTTAATCTATAACAAATTAATCTATAACAAGCATGGCAACACATAATTTATCCTTATAAATTATCGTATACTTTAATTTAAATTGAAAACACAAGGCACAAGCACAAGGCACAAAGCACAAAGCACAAAGCCTTAAGAAAGAACTAAGGCTAAAACACAAACAAATAGGTAAATTCATTACCTATTTAAAAGCTCTAGGGCACCTTAGGGCTTGCCCTTGATTCCTAGGATGCCACAATTCTCCCCTCCTTAGAGAATTTCGTCCTCGAAATTAAACGTTACTTACGACCTCAAATAGGTAGGGGTACTTCTCTTTCATCTGGTCTTCGCTTTCCCATGTGGCTTCTTCCATATCATGATGTTGCCATAATGCTTTAACCAAGGGAATCTTCTTATTCCTGAGAGTTTGTTCTTTCCGATCCAGTATTTGTACAGGTTCCTCGATATATCTCACTTTCTCATCCACTTTGATGGCTTCATGATCGAGTATGTGACCGGGATCCGCCGATACTTTCTTAGCATCGACACATGAAACACATCATGCAAATTTCCCAAATTAGGAGGTAGTGCCAAACGATAAGCCGCATCTCCTATTCTCTCAAGTATCTCAAAAGGTCCAACGAATCTAGGACTCAACTTTCCTTTCATTCCAAAACGAGATACTCCTTTTAATGGAGATACCTTAAGAAATACATGATCCCCTATTCCAAATTCCAAGGGCCTCCTACGCCTGTCCGCATAGTCCTTTTGTCTACTCTGAGCCGTCTTAAGTCTTTTCCTAATAATCTCAACAGCTTCAGTGGTATCTTGTGCCAATTCAGGTCCTGTCAGTCTTCTTTCACCTACCTCGTCCCAACAGATAGGGGTTCTGCACCTCCTCCCATATAATGCTTCATATGGGGCCATGCCTATACTTTTTCTCAAAACTATTGTTATAGGCAAATTCTACCAAATGCGGTTCTCATCCCATCTTCCTTTAAAGTCGATGATACAGGCTCTCAGCATATCCTCTAGAGTTTGTATCACTCTTTCTGTTTGTCCATCTGTTTGAGGGTGATAAGCAGTACTGAATTGAAGTTTCGTTCCCAAAGCATTTTGCAGACTTCGCCAAAAATTCGAAGTAAATCTAGAGTCTCGGTCCGAAGTGATTGTTACAGGTATACCATGCAAGCGCACTATCTGACTTACATAGATCTGAGCAAGTCTATTCATTGAATAGTTCGTACGGACAGCTAAGAAATGGACAGACTTAGTTAAACGGTCTACCACTACCCAAATTGAATCGTGGCCACTTGATGTCCTTGGCAATCCTTGCACAAAATCCATTGTCACGTGCTCCCACTTCCACTCTGGTATGTCTAACGGTCTTAAAAGTCCTGCTGGCTTTTGATGTTCCGCCTTTACTTGTTGACACGTTAAACATTGAGAAACATACTTGGCTGTATCCGTTTTCATACCATTCCACCAAAATTGTTGACGCAAATTCTGTACATTTTTGTACTACCTGGATGGATACTATACTTGCTCTTATGTGCTTCCGACAAAATCTCTTTCTTTACTTCCTCGTTGTCGTACACAAAGTCGTCCTGGCATCTCATCGCCCGTCTTCGAAATTTGAAACTCGGGTCTCTTTCCTAGGGACATCGCCTCCTTCACTTTCAAAATCTCCGGATCAGACTTTTGCGGGTCTTGATTCTCTCGAATGATTTCCGGCTCGATCCTTAAGGCTTTAAGCATACCAAGAAGATTATCCACCTTCAACTTGAATTCGAGTCTCCGCTACGTACTTTAATAAACTCCATTCTCGCTATTCTTAAACTAGCCATCTCCACGGCTGACTTACGGCTAAGAGCATCTCGCTACTCTATTCGCCTTCCCCGGATGGTATCGTATCTCGCAATCATAATCTTTTAACAATTCCATCCATCTTCTTTGTCTCATGTTTAACTCTTTTTGTGAGAACAAATATTTCAAGCTCTTATGGTCCGTATAAATTTCAAACTTCTCCCCATACAAATAATGTCTCCATATCTTCAAGGCAAACACTATAGCTGCTAATTCCAGATCATGCGTGGGGTAGTTTAGCTCATGGGGTTTTAGTTGCCTAGATGCATAGGCTATGACCTTGCCATGTTGCATCAAAACACATCCCAATCCTTTATGAGATGCATCACTATATACTGTAAAACCATCCGGTCCAGAGGGTATGGTTAAAATTGGAGCTGTGGTTAACTTTCTTTTGAGTTCTTGAAAGCTCCTTTCACAATCCCCACTCCATTCAAATTTTGCATTTTTCCTAGTTAACTTGGTCAAAGGGCCTGCCAAACGGGAAAACCCTTCAATAAACCTTCGGTAATAACCGGCCAATCCTAAGAAACTTCGTATCTCGGTAGGTGTGGTCGGTCTCGGCCAATTTATTACCATCTCCACTTTTGCCGGATCCACTGCAATTCCTCCTCTTGACACCACATGTCCTAAAAATGTTATTTGGTCCAACCAAAATTCACACTTGCTGAACTTGGCATATAACTGGTGGTCCCTTAGAGTCTGCAAAACTATCCTTAAGTGTTGCTCATGTTCTTGTGGTCCTTTTGAATACACCAAAATATCGTCGATAAAAACAATCACAAACTGATCCAAATAGGACTTAAATACCCTGTTCATTAGATCCATGAATGCTGCTGGTGCATTTGTCAATCCAAAAGGCATAACAAGGAACTCGTAATGTCCATACCGAGTCCTAAACGCAGTCTTAGGAATGTCTTCCTTCCTAATCTTTAACTGATGGTATCCTGACCTTAAGTCAATCTTAGAGAAAACTGAACTTCCCTGAAGTTGGTCAAACAGATCATCAATTCTAGGCAGAGGATACTTGTTTTTAACAGTCACTTGATTTAGTTGCCTATAGTCAATGCATAAGCGCATCGACCCATCTTTCTTTTTTCACAAATGTAACCGGTGCACCCCAAGGTGAAGCACTTGGCCTAATGAATCCTTTGTCAAGCAACTCCCGTAATTGCACTTTCAACTCTTTTAGTTCCACTAGGGCCATTCTGTATGGGGCTTTCGATATTGGTCCGGTTCCAGGCATTAGTTCAATTTCAAACTCAATTTCTCTTTCCGGGGGTAATCCAGGCAATTCCTCAGGAAATACATCTGGAAACTCATTTACTACACTAATTTCATCAAGTTTCAATTCTTCCTTGGCATAATCTTTAACCATCGCTAGGTACCCTTGACATCCTTCGCCAAGTAACACATTAGCCTCTATTGCAGAAATAAGTGCTGCGATAGGTGGGTCGACCACCTAAAAATTCCAACCGGACAGGTCGGGTAAAGCGAATTGAATTACTCTTCTATAACAATCCATTCTAGCCCGATACTTACAAAGCCAATCCATTCCTAGGATAATATCAAAGTCATACATGGCCATCACGACTAAGTCTATTTCGTGTCCTTTCCTCCTACGGTTATCTTACATTTCTCACACACCAACGTAGACAACACCGCATCCTCTAAAGGCGTAGAAACACAAAGAGGAATTCCAAGAAAAGTCGTTTCAATTTCACTCAACAGTCTATATCATCGGACACAAAAGAATGCGTAGCACCCGTATCAAACAATGCATAAGCCTTCTTGTCATTTATGTAAATTGTACCTGAGATGACATTGTTGGAAGCTTTCGCTTCCTCTTGAGTGACCGCATACACTTTCCCTTGAGCTGGTGGCCTCCGAGAATTTCCTTGTAAATTTGATTTGACAGCACTACGATATCCCCTCGTCATGACCGAGCCAGCACTCACCTGCGACCTCTCTTGTGGGCAATTTCTCCTAAGATGGTCCACTTGTCCACAACCAAAGCACTTGACCACCCAAGGTACAAGGTCCTGGGCCATGTCGTCCATTACACCTTTGACAAACACCAGGCTGATAGGGCGCTTTTCCTATATTCAGACCACTCCTTGCTCCCCCAGAGTTTCCAAAATTACTTTTCTTCCTAGCATCCCAAGTCTGACCCTGACCAGAATAGGGTCTCTTACCCCTCCTCACATCATTAAAATTCCACGGTTTCTTAAACTCAGACCGCTCTCTTAACGGCTCTGCTCCACCAACTCGTGCCCTTTCATAGATCTCATTGTAATCTCTTATGTTCAAAGGCACCAGTTGCTTTCTAATGTCAGTTCTCAACCCTTTCAGAAATCTCTTGGCTTTTTCTTCCTGATCCTCAATCAGTCTAGGAGCATATCTAGATAGTTCAGAAAATCTAGCCTCATACTGGTCCACTGTCAGCTCCTTTTGTTCTAGCTGAACAAATTCAGTGATTTTCTTATCCTTTGCACGGTCGAGAAATGCTTTCTATTGAAAGCTCTAACAAACTCATCCCAGTTTATATCGGTACCTGGTGGGAAGATTGTATCCCGTGAAGCTCTCCACCAAAACTTTGCATTTCCCTCCAGCTGGTACTCTGCTAAAGTTATTTTCTCAGCATCAGTGCAATCCAACAACCGGAAAATTCTCTCCATACCATCAATCCAATGCTCCGCCTCCTCAGGACTTCCCATGCCACTGAATTTGGGTGGCTTCAGCTTCAAAAATTGTTCCACTAGTCCCCGAGTACGGCGTTCGCTCCGGGTTGTTCTTTGCGCCCGCCTTTCCATCGATTTCCAATGTTGGCCAATGCTTGCGGGATATCCTCCATTCGGGGTTCAGCCCTTGATGAAGAGGCTTCAGCCCTCGGTGGACGATGACTTCCAAACCGTACCATGATTTTCCTGCGGTTTCCAATCGAGGCTCACCGCCTCGGAAAAATCGAGACTCACCGCCTCCATTCATAGCAACCACTACCACTACTAAAGTAACATATACATGTTACTGGCAACTTAAAAACAACTACCAAGGATCTACGGGCGAATACTCATCACCCGTTATTCAATTATTCCATTTTATATCCTATGGTGTGCATTGTCAAAACTTCCCTCATTTGCCAAATGAGGTCTCCTTATCACTCCAAGCATAAACCTTATGCTCGATACCACTCGCCGTGGCACCCCAAAACCCGGTAGGGTCGCCACGATACTATGCGAAAGAAACTAAGGCAAAAACAACTTACGACGAGAGAATTGAAATTCAGACCGAGGCTTAGGCGAACAAATTTTTCTTTCTTTTTCTTTGAAAGGGCTTTAAAGATTTGCGCAGCTCATAGCGGAAATAAGAGGCGAGTCTCACCAACACTTCACTTCCCTCACGACGGCACAATGCACACCAACTATTTCGATTAAAAGAAAACACAAGGCCGAACCACTTTTATTTACATATATATTTTACGAAGGGTAACACGGGTCGGTACAAAAAGGTAGGCCAAGACTCATCTATATGCTCGGCCTTCAACCTCAAAAAGAGACACACGACCCTCAAAATAAAACGTGTAAGGATCTCCCCTCGGACTACTCGTGTCGGCCATCCAAAAAGTTGCCAACTCCTATTCCACGTACGCGAGCCATCACACCCATCCCGGTGCGTCAGGCGGTGGGGGTGGCAGCATCCCCATCATGACTCCGTCACGGCGGATGTGAACGGACACATACTCCCGGATAATCAAGCCTCCCGATAGACCCACGTCGTAGGACACGACCGCACGTACACGGATGAAAGTCAGTCCCGGCGGGTGGGACAATCTATCTCGGCCGCTCGACCTCCACGTCGATGGAAGGCCGTAAACACTCCCCGCGTGACGGCGGGGAGAGGCATCGTGCTAATCTGAAATGTTGGTCCCCGAAGGGGTGAGTACAACCACTCAACAAGTAAAGGAATCCAATCACCAATCAATGCATTTAAACAATACAAACATTTACATCATAGAGGTCATTCATGCATTCCAACGTACTTACCTTGAAGCCATGTACATGCCATCATACGTCATCATCACAATCATAATATAGACTTCGAATGATCATCATCATCATACCATATGATCCATACATGTCATTAGGTCATCATATTGTGATATCATAGGTGAGTATCGTCATACCATGTCATATCACATGTACATGTCATCATCATGTTATGTCATACATGCATGTCATCATCATCATGTCATATTACACATGCATGTCACCATCATGTCATATCACATATGCATGTCCTCATCATCATATCATATCACACATGCATGTCATCATCATGTCATATTACATATGCATGTCACCATCATCATGCCATAGGTGGTCATCATCATGTCATATCACACATGCATGTCATCATCATCATATCATATCACACATGCATGTCATCATCATGTCATATTACATATGCATGCCAATCTCCACTTTGAATTCTCAATTGATCATCACATCTCCCTTCCTCGGGATCATCCATCCCATACTTTACACTCGCACCCTATTCGGGCCTTGCGAGAAGAACCTCCGGAATTATGCCAATCATGGCCACCGGGCATCCGGCACCCCCCAACGCTCCGGGCATCTCGCACCCCAACTGGCATCACGAGGTATCCCCTCGGGCAAAGACCTCCGAGGCTTCCGGCACCCTACCATCCCGGGCATCCTGACACTCCCAGGGTCATCCGGCCATGTATCTCTATACATCCCGGCCATTACATCCTCCCCCAACAATTTCCATGGATCACGTTGCCAATTATGTCTCAATTTATCATGCACATGATGTCATGGCAAAACAAAATCATCTTTGTACTTGTACATGCATCAACAAGCATTTACACATTCATGCAATAGGTGCAATTACTCATATAGATTTAATCCTTGTGGGATTTATACCTACCACATGCATTTTAAATTATATAAAATCCAATTTATTTTATTTTGCAATTAATTAAATAATTACATAAATCCCAAAATTCATGAAATTAAAGCATATAATATCCTAATATAATAAAATGGAAAATTCTGCAGAAAACATATGGCCAAACAATTTTCCACACAATAAACAACATTTCCACAATTTCAAAGCACATTTTCGGACAAGGGCAGAACGCACAGTTTTCTTGGTAAGTCAATTAAAATATCCATATGACCTCAGAAAATTATGAAATTTTACCAGATTATAGTTAAGACATTAAACTACACTTTTCATGAAGGAACCTAAGCCAAATTCATTTTAGATAATTTCTTACAGATCCACGAAGCTTCTGGTCAAGTCACCGAAATACCCAGGGCACTATGTCCGAAATATGCTGATTTGACCTACCTAAATTTCTTCGTTTTCTCTGAATTTTGGATATGTTATACTCCTAAGGATCCTCTACAACTTTCATGAAGAGACTTAGACCAAACTACCAAAGGAAGACCTCGAAATGGTTCCACGAAGTCTCGGTATCTCACATCGCAACTCCGGTTTCATCGTCTTCAAGATCAGGTTGGTTTCCTAGTCTAAACTTGTTCTTTTTGCTTAAAATTTGAGTATATTCATCCTCAAGATGTGTTCTACAAGTTTCATGAAGAAGTCGAAGAGAGATTCTTAGTAGAAACCAACATGCAAACCACAAATCCACCACAAGGTCAGAAAAACAACTCCAGATCTAGGGTCTCCGAAATATGAGGCTTTGACCCCTTAAATCTCCATCATTTTCCACGAAATTTCAGTATGTTATAGTTCAAGGTGTTAGCTACAACTTTCATGAAGAGATCCAAGCCAAAATCGAACTCTAAACATGCATTCAAGCCCTCACAAGTTTCTGACTTCAGTGATCCGCGCGAAAAACAGCATGCACCTCCAAGAACAAGCCATTCTCACTCCATTTCGTGCACTCCAAAGCAACAAAAACACAACCAACAAGCAAAGCACACATGCAAAGAGAGATGATGGACCCTAAACTCGCCTCCAACCAAGAAGAAACGGCGACAAGGCGGCGGATGGACGGCGGCGTGCGGCGGACGGCTCTCCCTCTCCCTCTCGCGCGAGCCTCCTTCCTTCTTCTCCTTTCTCTCTCTCTCTCTCTCTCTCTCCCTCTCTTCTCTCGCACGACACTCTCTCTCTCCTCTCCCCCCATCCGGCCAACCCTTCTCTTTTTGATTCCCCAAAGGCAATGATTGCCTTGAAGACTCTAATGCATGGGTACCAAATGTCCCATGCATTAGGACACTTGGGGAGGGGCATGAAATTCGAATCCCTCCCCCTCTTCGTGCGGCCGAAAAGGCCCAATGGGCCTCATGGGCTCGGCCCATATGGCCCACCTTAGGCCCCTCTAACCATGGGCCTAAAGTCCAAGCTATTGGGCCTAAGGCCCAATCCAACTTTCTTTTCCAATTTAACTAAAAACTAACAATTAATTATACCTAATTAAAATTCTATAACATTTAATCTATAACAAATTAATCTATAACAAGCATGGCAACACATAATTTATCCTTATAAATTATCGTATACTTTAATTTAAATTGAAAACACAAGGCACAAGCACAAGGCACAAAGCACAAAGCACAAAGCCTTAAGAAAGAACTAAGGCTAAAACACAAACAAATAGGTAGATTCATTACCTATTTAAAAGCTCTAGGGCACCTTAGGGCTTGCCCTTGATTCCTAGGATGCCACAATTCTCCCCTCCTTAGAGAATTTCGTCCTCGAAATTAAACGTTACTTACGACCTCAAATAGGTAGGGGTACTTCTCTTTCATCTCGGTCTTCGCTTTCCCATGTGGCTTCTTCCATATCATGATGTTGCCATAATGCTTTAACCAAGGGAATCTTCTTATTCCCGAGAGTTTGTTCTTTCCGATCCAAAATTTTGCAGGTTCCTCGATATATCTCACTTTCTCATCCACTTTGATGGCTTCATGATCGAGTATGTGACCGGGATCTCGGCTGATACTTTCTTAGCATCGACACATGAAACACATCATGCAAATTTCCCAAATTAGGAGGTAGTGCCAAACGATAAGCCGCATCTCCTATTCTCTCAAGTATCTCAAAAGGTCCAACGAATCTAGGACTCAACTTTCCTTTCATTCCAAAACGAGATACTCCTTTTAATGGAGATACCTTAAGAAATACATGATCCCCTATTCCAAATTCCAAGGGCCTCCTACGCCTGTCCGCATAGTCCTTTTGTCTACTCGAGCCGTCTTAAGTCTTTTCCTAATAATCTCAACAGCTTCAGGTGGTATCTTGTACCAATTCAGTCCCGTCGGTCTTCTTTCACCTACCTCGTCCCAACAGAGATGGGGTTCTCGCACCTCCTCCCATATAATGCTTCATATGGGGCCATGCCTATACTTTTCTGAAAACTATTGTTATAGGCAAATTCTACCAAATGCAGGTTCTCATCCCATCTTCCTTTAAAGTCGATGATACAGCTCTCGGCATATCCTCTAGAGTTTGTATCACTCTTTCGTTTGTCCATCTGTTTGAGGGTGATAAGCGATCAATTGAAGTTTCGTTCCCAAAGCATTTTGCAGACTTCGCCAAAAATTCGAAGTAAATCTAGAGTCTCGGTCCGAAGTGATTGTTACAGGTATACCATGCAAGCGCACTATCTGACTTACATAGATCTCAGCAAGTCTATTCATTGAATAGTTCGTACGGACAGCTAAGAAATGGGCAGACTTAGTTAAACGGTCTACCACTACCCAAATTGAATCGTGGCCACTTGATGTCCTTGGCAATCCTTGCACAAAATCCATTGTCACGTGCTCCCACTTCCACTGGGTATGTCTAACGGTCTTAAAAGTCCTGCTGGCTTTTGATGTTCCGCCTTTACTTGTTGACACGTTAAACATTGAGAAACATACTTGGCTGTATCCGTTTTCATACCATTCCACCAAAATTGTTGACGCAAATTCCTGTACATTTTTGTACTACCTGGATGGATACTATACTTGCTCTTATGTGCTTCCGACAAAATCTCTTTCTTTACTTCCTCGTTGTCAGGTACACAAAGTCGTCCTTGGCATCTCATCGCCCCGTCTTCGAAATTTGAAACTCGGTCTCTTTCCTAGGGACATCGCCTCCTTCACTTTCAAAATCTCCGGATCGAGACTTTTGCGGGGTCTTGATTCTCTCCGAATGATTTCCGGCTCGATCCTTAAGGCTTTAAGCATACCAGTAAGATTATCCACCTTCAACTTGAATTCCGAGTCTGCTACAGACTTTAATAAACTCCATTCTGCTATTCTTAAACTAGCCATCTCCATGGCTGACTTACGGCTAAGAGCATCTGCTACTCTATTCGCCTTCCCTGGATGGTATCGTATCTCGCAATCATAATCTTTTAACAATTCCATCCATCTTCTTTGTCTCATGTTTAACTCTTTTTGTGAGAACAAATATTTCAAGCTCTTATGGTCCGTATAAATTTCAAACTTCTCCCCATACAAATAATGTCTCCATATCTTCAAGGCAAACACTATAGCTCAAGTAATTCCAGGATCATGCGTGGGGTAGTTTAGCTCATGGGGTTTTAGTTGCCTAGATGCATAGGCTATGACCTTGCCATGTTGCATCAAAACACATCCCAATCCTTTATGAGATGCATCACTATATACCGTAAAACCATCCGGTCCGAGGGTATGGTTAAAATTGGAGCTGTGGTTAACTTTCTTTTGAGTTCTTGAAAGCTCCTTTCACAATCCCCACTCCATTCAAATTTTGCATTTTTCCTAGTTAACTTGGTCAAAGGGCCTGCCAAACGGGAAAACCCTTCAATAAACCTTCGGTAATAACCGCCAATCCTAAGAAACTTCGTATCTCGGTAGGTGTGGTCGGTCTCGGCCAATTTATTACCATCTCCACTTTTGCCGGATCCACTGCAATTCCTCCTCTTGACACCACATGTCCTAAAAATGTTATTTGGTCCAACCAAAATTCACACTTGCTGAACTTGGCATATAAACCGGTGGTCCCTTAGAGTCTCGCAAAACTATCCTTAAGTGTTGCTCATGTTCTTGTGGTCCTTTGAATACACCAAAATATCGTCGATAAAAACAATCACAAACGATCCAAATAGGACTTAAATACCCTGTTCATTAGATCCATGAATGCTTGCTGGTGCATTTGTCAATCAAAAGGCATAACAAGGAACTCGTAATGTCCATACCGAGTCCTAAACGCAGTCTTAGGAATGTCTTCCTTCCTAATCTTTAACGATGGTATCCCGACCTTAAGTCAATCTTAGAGAAAACTGAACTTCCCCGAAGTTGGTCAAACGATCATCAATTCTAGGCGAGGATACTTGTTTTTAACGGTCACTTGATTTAGTTGCCTATAGTCAATGCATAAGCGCATCGACCCATCTTTCTTTTTCACAAACAGAACCGGTGCACCCCAAGGTGAAGCACTTGGCCTAATGAATCCTTTGTCAAGCAACTCCTGTAATTGCACTTTCAACTCTTTTAGTTCCACTAGGGCCATTCTGTATGGGGCTTTCGATATTGGTCCGGTTCCAGGCATTAGTTCAATTTCAAACTCAATTTCTCTTTCCGGGGGTAATCCGGGCAATTCCTCGAAATACATCTGGAAACTCATTTACTACACTAATTTCATCAAGTTTCAGTTCTTCCTTGGCATAATCTTTAACCATCGCTAGGTACCCTTGACATCCTTCGCCAAGTAACACATTAGCCTCTACTGCAGAAATAAGTGCTACTGATAGGTGGGTCTGACCACCTAAAAATTCACAACTGGACAGGTCGGGTAAAGCGAATTGAATTACTCTTCTATAACAATCCATTCTAGCCCGATACTTACAAAGCCAATCCATTCCTAGGATAATATCAAAGTCATACATGGCCATCACGACTAAGTCTATTTCTGTGTCCTTTCCTCCTACGGTTATCTTACATTTCTCACACACCAACGTAGACAACACCGCATCCTCTAAAGGCGTAGAAACACAAAGAGGAATTCCAAGAAAAGTCGTTTCAATTTCACTCAACAGTCTATATCTGTCAGACACAAAAGAATGCGTAGCACCCGTATCAAACAATGCATAAGCCTTCTTGTCATTTATGTAAATTGTACCTGAGATGACATTGTTGGAAGCTTTCGCTTCCTCTTGAGTGACCGCATACACTTTCCCTTGAGCTGGTGGCCTCCGAGAATTTCCTTGTAAATTTGATTTGACAGCACTCTGATATCCCTGTCGCACTGAGCCAGCACTCACCTGCGACCTCTCTTGTGGGCAATTTCTCCTAAGATGGTCCACTTGTCCACAACCAAAGCACTTCAGCCACCCAGTACAAGGTCCTGGGCCATGTCGTCCATTACACCTTTGACAAACACCAGGCTGATAGGGCGCTTTTCCTATATTCAGACCACTCCTTGCTCCCCCAGAGTTTCCAAAATTACTTTTCTTCCTAGCATCCCAAGTCGACCCGACCGAATAGGGTCTCTACCCCTCCTCACATCATTAAAATTCCACGGTTTCTTAAACTCGACCGCTCTCTTAACAGCTCTGCTCCACCAACTGTGCCCTTTCATAGATCTCATTGTAATCTCTTATGTTCAAAGGCACCCGCTTGCTTTCTAATGTCGGTTCTCAACCCTTTCAGAAATCTCTTGGCTTTTTTCTTCTTCCGATCCTCAATCGGTCTAGGAGCATATCTAGATAGTTCAGAAAATCTAGCCTCATACCGGTCCACTTTGTCGCTCCTTTTTGTTCTAGCTGAACAAATTCAGTGATTTTCTTATCCTTTGCACGGTCAGAGAAATGCTTTCTATTGAAAGCTCTAACAAACTCATCCCGGTTTATATCGGTTTTGGTGGGAAGATTGTATCCCGTGAAGCTCTCCACCAAAACTTTGCATTTCCCTCCAGTGGTACTCGCTAAAGTTATTTTCTCAAAGATCGGTGCAATCCAACAACCGGAAAATTCTCTCCATACCATCAATCCAATGCTCCGCCTCCTCAGGACTTCCCATGCCACTGAATTTGGGTGGCTTCGGCTTCAAAAATTGTTCCACTAGTCCCTGAGTACGGCGTTCTGCTCCCGGGTTGTTGCTGCGCCTGCCTTTCCATCAGATTTCCAATGTTGGCCAATGCTTGCAGGATATCCTCCATTCGGGGTTCAGCCCTTGATGAAGAGGCTTCAGCCCTCGGTGGACGATGACTTCCAAACCGTACCATGATTTTCCTGCAGTTCCAATCTGAGGCTCACTGCCTCTGGAAAAATCTGAGACTCACTGCCTCCATTCATAGCAACCACTACCACTACTAAAGTAACATATACATGTTACTGGCAACTTAAAAACAACTACCAAGGATCTACGGGCGAATACTCATCACCCGTTATTCAATTATTCCATTTTATATCCTATGGTGTGCATTGTCAAAACTTCCCTCATTTGCCAAATGAGGTCTCCTTATCACTCCAAGCATAAACCTTATGCTCTGATACCACTCGCTGTGGCACCCCCAAAACCCGGTAGGGTCGCCACAGATACTATGCGAAAGAAACTAAGGCAAAAACAACTTACGACGAGAGAATTGAAATTCAGACCGAGGCTTAGGCGAACAAATTTTTCTTTCTTTTTCTTTGAAAGGGCTTTAAAGATTTGCGCAGCTCATAGCGGAAATAAGAGGCGAGTCTCACCAACACTTCACTTCCCTCACGACGGCACAATGCACACCAACTATTTCGATTAAAAGAAAACACAAGGCCGAACCACTTTTATTTACATATATATTTTACGAAGGGTAACACGGGTCGGTACAAAAGGTAGGCCAAGACTCATCTATATGCTCGGCCTTCAACCTCAAAAAGAGACACACGACCCTCAAAATAAAAACGTGTAAGGATCTCCCCTCGGACTACTCGTGTCGGCCATCCAAAAAGTTGCCAACTCCTATTCCACGTACGCGAGCCATCACACCCATCCCGGTGCGTCAGGCGGTGGGGGTGGCAGCATCCCCATCATGACTCCGTCACGGCGGATGTGAACGGACACATACTCCTGGATAATCGGGCCTCCCGATAGACCCACGTCGTAGGACACGACCGCACGTACACGGATGAAAGTCAGTCCCGGTGGGACAATCTATCTCGGTCAGCTCGACCTCCACGTCAGATGGAAGGCCGTAAAACACTCCCCGCGTGACGGCAGGGAGAGGCATCGTGCTAATCTGAAATGTTGGTCCCCGAAGGGGTGAGTACAACCACTCAACAAGTAAAGGAATCCAATCACCAATCAATGCATTTAAACAATACAAACATTTACATCATAGAGGTCATTCATGCATTCCAACGTACTTACCTTGAAGCCATGTACATGCCATCATACGTCATCATCACAATCATAATATAGACTTCGAATGATCATCATCATCATACCATATGATCCATACATGTCATTAGGTCATCATATTGTGATATCATAGGTGAGTATCGTCATACCATGTCATATCACATGTACATGTCATCATCATGTTATGTCATACATGCATGTCATCATCATCATGTCATATTACATGCATGTCACCATCATGTCATATCACATATGCATGTCCTCATCATCATATCATATCACACATGCATGTCATCATCATGTCATATTACATATGCATGTCACCATCATCATGCCATAGGTGGTCATCATCATGTCATATCACACATGCATGTCATCATCATCATATCATATCACACATGCATGTCATCATCATGTCATATTACATATGCATGCCAATCTCCACTTTGAATTCTCAATTGATCATCACATCTCCTTCCTCGGGATCATCCATCCCATACTTTACACTCGCACCCTATTCGGGCCTTGCGAGAAGAACCTCCGGAATTATGCCAATCATGGCCACCGGGCATCCGGCACCCCCAACGCTCCGGGCATCTCGCACCCCAACTGGCATCACGAGGTATCCCCTCGGGCAAAGACCTCCGAGGCTTCCGGCACCCTACCATCCCGAGCATCCTGACACTCCCAGGGTCATCCGGCCATGTATCTCTATACATCCCGGCCATTACATCCTCCCCCAACAATTTCCATGGATCACGTTGCCAATTATGTCTCAATTTATCATGCACATGATGTCATGGCAAAACAAAATCATCTTTGTACTTGTACATGCATCAACAAGCATTTACACATTCATGCAATAGGTGCAATTACTCATATAGATTTAATCCTTGTGGGATTTATACCTACCACATGCATTTTAAATTATATAAAATCCAATTTATTTTATTTTGCAATTAATTAAATAATTACATAAATCCCAAAATTCATGAAATTAAAGCATATAATATCCTAATATAATAAAATGGAAAATTCTGCAGAAAACATATGGCCAAACAATTTTCCACACAATAAACAACATTTCCACAATTTCAAAGCACATTTTCGGACAAGGGCAGAACGCACAGTTTTCTTGGTAAGTCAATTAAAATATCCATATCACCTCAGAAAATTATGAAATTTTACCAGATTATAGTTAAGACATTAAACTAGACTTTTCATGAAGGAACCTAAGCCAAATTCATTTTAGATAATTTCTTACAGATCCACGAAGCTTCTGGTCAAGTCACCGAAATACCCAGGGCACTATGTCCGAAATATGCTGATTTGACCTACCTACATTTCTTTGTTTTCTCTGAATTTTGGATATGTTATACTCCTAAGGATCCTCTACAACTTTCATGAAGAGACTTAGACCAAAATACCAAAGGAAGACCTCGAAATGGTTCCACGAAGTCTCGGGTATCTCACATCGCAACTCCGGTTTCATCGTCTTCAAGATCAGGTTGGTTTCCTAGTATAAACTTGTTCTTTTTGCTTCAAATTTGAGTATGTTCATCCTCAAGATGTGCTCTACAAGTTTCATGAAGAAGTCGAAGAGAGATTCTTAGTAGAAACCAACATGCAAACCACAAATCCACCACAAGGTCAGAAAAACAACTCCAGGTCTAGGGTCTCCGAAATATGAGGCTTTGACCCCTCCAATCTCCATCATTTTCCACGAAATTTCAGTATGTTATAGTTCAAGGTGTTAGCTACAACTTTCATGAAGAGATCCAAGCCAAAATCGAACTCTAAACATGCATGCAAGCCCTCACAAGTTTCTGACTTCAGTGATCCGCGCGAAAAACAGCATGCACCTCCAAGAACAAGCCATTCTCACTCCATTTCGTGCACTCCAAAGCAACAAAAACACAACCAACAAGCAAAGCACACATGCAAAGAGAGATGATGGACCCTAAACTCGCCTCCAACCAAGAAGAAACGGCGACAAGGCGGCGGATGGACGGCGGCGTGCGGCGGACGGCTCTCCCTCTCTCCTCTCGCGCGAGCCTCCTTCCTTCTTCTCCTTTCTCTCTCTCTCTCTCTCTCTCTCCCTCTCTTCTCTCGCACGACACTCTCTCTCTCTCTCCCCCCATCCGGCCAACCCTTCTTTTTTGATTCCCCAAAGGCAATGATTGCCTTGAAGACTCTAATGCATGGGTACCAAATGTCCCATGCATTAGGACACTTGGGGAGGGGCATGAAATTCGAATCCCTCCCCCTCTTCGTGCGGCCGAAAGGCCCAATGGGCCTCATGGGCTCGGCCCATATGGCCCACCTTAGGCCCTCTAACCATGGGCCTAAAGTCCAAGCTATTGGGCCTAAGGCCCAATCCAACTTTCTTTTTCCAATTTAACTAAAAACTAACAATTAATTATACCTAATTAAAATTCTATAACATTTAATCTATAACAAATTAATCTATAACAAGCATGGCAACACATAATTTATCCTTATAAATTATCGTATACTTTAATTTAAATTGAAAACACAAGGCACAAGCACAAGGCACAAAGCACAATTAGCACGTTCGAGTAGTCGATTTATGGTCGAATTCTCAAGTCTATTGCGTTTAGATTCCTTAACGGCTTGACCTAATAAACTAGTTATCCCATGAGTGATCAGCTCAGGGAAAAGAAATATAGGTGCGTCGATGAAAGGCCCAACTTATTCAATTGAAAACAAAACCTGAAAATCAGGATGTCACAACTCTTCATCTCTTATAAAAATTTATTCCTCAAAATTTAAACCATTACAAATCTTTAAACAAAAAGGTGGGGGTACAGTCGTCTCATCGAATCTTCACTTTCCTAGGTTGCTCCTTTTGTGCCATGGTGTTGCTAGACCACTTTAACTAAAAGTGAGGGTATAGTCATCTCATCGAATCTTCACTTTCCTAGGTTGCTCCTTCTGTGCCATGGTGTTGCCATACCACTTTAATTAACGGGATTGTCTTGGTGCGCAGAACCTGTTCCTTCCGATCCATAATCTGAACCGGTCTTTCCACATACGATACTCTGTCGTCCACGTCTAATTCTTCAAAATTCAGCACGTGGGTTGGGTCAGGTTCATACTTCCTCAACATTGACATGTGAAAGACGTCATGCACTTGCGCCAACCTCAGCGGCAATGCAAGACGGTACGCTAGAATCCCTATTCTTTCCTTAATCTCAAAATGACTTATGTACCTCGGACTCAGCTTTCCTTTTTTGCCGAAGCGCGAAGTACCCCTCATCGGTGACACCTTCAAAAAGACGTGCTCACCAACTTGCAATTCCAATGGTCTTCGATGCTTATCAGCGTAGCTTTTCTAGCAGTTTTGAGTGGTCTCTAATCTGTCCCTGATAACGGCAACTGCATCCACTGACTGTTGAACCAACTCTGAGCCTGTGATCTTTCATTCTCCGACCTCATCCCCACACACTGGCGTTCTGCAAGTTCTGCCATACAACGCTTCAAAAGGGGCCATCTAAATGAACTGCTGGTAGCTGCTGTTGTAGGCAAACTCAACAAGATGAAGCTATTCCTCCTAGCTTCCCTTGAAATCCAACACCCAAGCTTGCAGCATATCTTCGAGGGTTTGAATCGTCCTCTCAGACTGGCCATCCGTCTAAGGATGATAGGCTATACTGTACTGCAGCTTCATTCCTAAGACGGTCTGCAAACTTTTCCAAAATAACCCTATCAAGAACAACCCCGCGTTATGGCAGAAAATAGGGTGTTGGTTGGAAAATACAAAGCAAAAGGTTAAGAAAGATTTCACTACTTTCATTTGCACCAATCTTCTTGTGCTAGCTTTAGGTGATTTCTTATTGAAACTTGAAGCATCTTGAATTGACAAAGAGCATTCCGTTCACTACCCTAAACACAATTATCCTTTACTTAGCCAATTTGAGCCTTATGTATTTCTTCATAACCTCAGGTGATGATTATCTCCCAACACTGGGGCAACATACATGATTTACCCACAAAAATGATGAATGCTGGTCATGTTTGTAAATACCACTCGAGAGTTTTAGGTACTCAAAAGAGAATAAAAACTATGGGGCATGAAAAAATCAATGTGCCTGGTAAAAGCAAGGCCAATACCCATAAAAAAAATGTAAAGAAAAGCAAAATCAATGGTCATGCAAGAGACCACTTATTGAAAAACAAAGGAAAAGCTTTGCAAAGCATGTATTGCAATTAATGTCATTAGAAAAGAGAGCAAAAGGACTCTTGAGATAGGTTAAATTTCAAGAGTCGGATTTTTTAAAAGTTGTATGATGATAATGATGCGGAGATAATCACTCACTTTTAAACCATTGATACCCAAAATTTTTCAAGCCTTTTAAGCCTCACTCAAACCAACATTACAACCCTTACCCAAAGTCTCTTCTGATTGGGATGGTTTGAGTCGAAATGAAAATCACACGTAGGAGCTACTACTAAAAGGAGTGGAAGTAATCATATCTTGTCTTATCTTCAACATTATTGACTTGTAAACCTGATGAAAATATTATTTGAATATTCGTTTATTGGTCTCAAAGTGCATATCTTTTGTATAAGCCCATGACCAAGTCATCATTATGGTCCTTTTAAAAGACCTTTTGATCAATGAATTGTATTCACTGTAAACGTTCCCGAAAACCTTAGATATAGGTTAAGTGAGACCTCTCTAGTGAGATTTAAACAATTGTTTCCACATCAAAGAATGGAAAAAAAAAACAAAAAAAACAAAAAAAGCCCTTTTTGAGAGCTAGTGTGAAATACCTCTTTTAATTAGGATATTTCCACTTTGCATATTTGATTTAAACCCTTAGGCAGTTGATCAAACTTCATTTTGTTAAAATCTCCTTTGAAGGAATTTGACAATTGGTATCGTTTACCAAGACATGTTTGAATGATTTCACAAGGTTGGCTCTCAAGCAATCTTAAAATCCTTTTTCAAAATATATGTTCCCCAGTGTTTTAGGTTTTTTATCATCCTAAATCATAACCCTTACTTTAGGTTTTTGGCCATCTTAAATCATAACCCTTGTTTGCGATTTATTGTCATCATAAACCATACCCTTTGTTTTAGGTTTTTGGTAATCCTAAACTATAACCCATTATTTTAGGTTCCTTGTCAACCTTAAACCTTGTCCCTTAAGTTCCTGGTTAACCTTAAACCTCATCCCTTAAATTCCTGAAAAATAGTAAATCTCGTCTTTTAGGTTCTAGGTTAATCTTAAACCTTGACTTTTAGGTTCCTGACCAACCTTAAGCCTAGTCTTTTAGGTTCAAGATTATCCTTAAACTTTAACTTTTAGGTTCTAGGGTATCATTAAACCTTGACTTTAGGTTCTATGTCATCCATAAACCTTGTCATTACGTTAGTGATCGTCCTTAAACGATTTTTTTTTTTTTTTTGTTAAACAACTTCATTTCATTCATCCTGTTCCATGAGAGAGAGAAGAATTCCCCACATGAGTCCAGATACCCCAATGAGCGAAGGTAAATGTCAAGTATATCCCTAACCAATTGTCATTTCCTTTGATATTTTCTCATTTCTAAAGTAGAGTTGACTAAAAATTGCATGTATCAATTTTGTTTTTGAATGGAATCTCTTTCAACTCCCACTCAAAAGGGGTAGCTGTTAGCACTTGATTTTTAGTCGATGCGTCGAAGAAAGAAAGAAAGTTGGGATTTGAGTCTTTGATTGTGATAGAGCCCATTTCTTGGTCCAAAAAAACAAAAAGAGTGTTGTTTTTCATTTCTTTCTATCACACTATCACATTAAGTGATTTTCAAGTTATTTTTAAGAAAAATCTAGAAAGTCAAACAATTGACTTTTCAATCAGCCCTTTGACCAAAAGTCAACCTCGGCTCAAAAGTTGATTTTTCATCCAAAAAGATGTCATTTAGATTTAATTTCACTTTTAGCAAGTCAATTTCTCGAAAATTTAAATATTTTACCAATAAATCAACATTTAAGGGAAACTCGACTAAAGAATTGACTTTTGATCAAATATTTGACCAAAAGAAAATTCACAAATATATTCCTTTCAATGTCAATTTGACTTTTGTGTCAAAAATTTGACAAAAATTGATTAAGAATATTGTTTTCCAAATTTTTCGATATTACTAAATCGGCCAAAAATAAAATTACTTTTATTATAGTCATAATTAGGTGTAGTTTCTTCTTCGATATTTGATTTATGGACTATTTGAAATCCGCTCGTACATTTCGTTTCACGAATTGCATGGTCAAAATACAAATGACTGTTTTGAGCCCTAATTATGTGATCAAAATCGATCATTCATGACTCGCGAAAGGACAATCGTTCTTCACTCATTTTCTTAAAATAACTCCAAATCCGATATCGATTTTGAAAAATTCACATAGAACCTTCTCAATTTGAAGAACTTTATTCTCCCAAGTATAATAAAGTCGAGCAATTAAGCTTCAATTAACAAAATTTGAGTTGACCCATTCATGGTTATGGTTTAATTTTATAAATTTAGGTCCAATTTCAATATTAGATCTAAATTTGTTTTTGGCATAAACTCGAGTACTTCAATTCGAGGCCAATTCAGACACCATAAGTGATCTTACACATTCATGGTTAATTAGATAAGACAATTGTGGCACTAATTGAACTCAATTTCAATCAATTTGCTATTTTGCCTATTGAATTGCAAATTTGATCATTTTAGCCATTTAAGCTTAATTCAAAGCACCCATGATTTTGACCTGCTGTCTTTCATGATAAATGTTTGATTAGATCAACAAAAGACCCCTAGATCGCATTCATAAGACTTGATTAGATTAATTGAATATCAATTGGCCAATTTCTTCTTAAATATGGTAAACTTCATTTTCAATTTGCAAAGAATAAGACTAAATCAGCCAAGAACTGATTAAAAATCGGCCAAACTGGACCGAACTAGTCTGACCAATCTAACCGACCGCCGGCGGTATTGGCTGGTTCAGCCACTTGTTGGCCAATTTTGGACCTTTAGCAATCGGTTTAAAGATCCTTTTTGATGTCAATTTCACTTCTACATTTCAATTTTACAAATTTTTTCAAATTGGTTCTCGGATTTTATTAAATTGCAAATTAACCTCTAATTAAACATTTTAACACAATTATCAATTTTGGCTCGAGTTTTTGTAAATCAAATCAATTAGATTGATTACTCGACACCTCAAGATCATTATGCAACTTTTGAAATCAAGTTTTAACCATTGGATTGAAATTTCGACCGTCGAATCGAACCAATAGATAAAATTATATGATTTGGGAATAATATATAAGCCCATTTTCCCTCCATTTATTGGAGGGCTCATTCTTAACGAAATTCATTCTCTCCTCCTTCTGGTTTCCCCCTATTTCTCTCTCTTCTCTCTCTCCCTCAAACCGCCTCACGTTAAACCCTCAGCCACTGCTCACTGACCTTGAACCGATGGTCGATCGATCGCCGCCCAGCCCCCCAGCCAATTAGTGAAAACCAATGGATCTTCTTCATTTCGTGCCAAACACTAGCGACTGAACCGGTTTGAGTTTGATCGTTTTGATCATCGATTTGATGATTCATATTAGTGGACCAACCCCTGCTGATTCTTTCCACGTCAATCCCCAACCTTACAATGGTCAAGACTAATAAATCAACCACCGGAATAGTTCTGGTGGCCTGATCTTCCCCGGAGACTCCAAAACCAGTCTACGCGGGACCAAGTCTATATTAGTTTGAACTAGTAGCCGCTAGTGCTCCCAAGCGCCCCAACTGCTGACGATCTACAACTCTAGAGATCCTTGATCTCATCATGGTTAAGGATAGTTGGATCGGCTGCCGAACTTCCTCCGGCAGTCCGATCTCCGCCGATGAATCAAGACTGGTTTGTTTTGGATCGATTCTAGCGTTTACTCCGAACGAACGGTTCAACTAATCTCAATCCGATTTCCTCTATGATTTGTGATGATCCAATCATGATCTTTGATATTCGAGTGCTTTCAGACAATTTGATTAGACCGATTGCGATCAAAATCAATAAAAATGCATAAAATGCAACAATCTCGGTTTCGAACCCCGTGAAGTAAGTTCAGATTAACCGGCCGGGGCTAGGGTTCAATTTTAGGAAAATATGTGATTTTTAAATGTTAGATTGATTGATTGGGTTGTTGATTTGCTGTGATCAAGTGTTCTTGAATGATCATGAGTGATTAAAGTTGATTAAGGCTTGAATCTGCATTTTCATAGCTATGGGACTGAGTTGATGTTTAAGCCAAAATGAGATTTGAAACGATCTCATTTCAACTTGAGTTCTCTTAGACTTTTAAAATGCACATCACTAGCTTCGAATTGATACATCGCACGTCCCGATTGAGCGACGTTTGGCCCTCAAAAAACATCTCTAAAGATGAGCGATTTTGAAGTAGTTTAGGTTAGTTTTCAGTTCTATCCTAGTTCCAAAATGTGATTTTGCTATTTTTGTGCAGCTTTCTATGGTGATTTCTAGATAATCTTTTCTCATGAAAGTCATTCATTATTGTGTGGAGAACACCTTGTAATTTTTTTTGGGATTTTTTGATGTGTTTAATTATGTCAAAATCACCTCGATCTAAATGTAAGACGATCTACCCTACAATCATCTGAATTGCATTTTGGTAAAATTGAGTCCAAAAATGAGTTTGTTTAGTCTCAAATCCTTCATAAAAGATGGAATATATGCTGTGTGTGTTTTATCGATGCATGATTTGCAGAGTGTTGATGTTGTCTAGTATGTCAATTGCATGAGTTAATGTGAAAAGGTTATGCAGTAACATATAGCATTGGATATGCATGTCTATTTTGCCATTTTTTTCATGACTCATATGATTTCATCTATATTTCAAACTCTTAATAAAAAATGTTCATTATCGCATATCATGTATGTGAAATTTTTTGTTAGATTTTTTGCATGTCATTAGATAGCCATATTCATGTTCATTTTGTGGTGCTGATGCTGAAACAAAAACTTACCATATATGTACCTTATTATACTTGCTTGAGCCATCTAGAAACCAAATCTTGCAATTATGCCTTCTTGACAATTGAACCACATGTTACAAGATTTGTATATATATTTAGGTCATTTCGTTCAAAAACCATTTCACATGTTAAACTTGCATCGCAAAAATATTCATCACACTTAAGATTCCCAAGTACATCATTAGGAATCTTGAATCATCTCATAATGGTATTAAATTGTATGACGTTTTGCATGCCGACTTAGAGGTAGATGATTATCCAATTTGTTCGTCGCATTTGATTTCAAGTCTCATGTAATTTTTTCATACCGTTTGTGCATTATTTGCATGACTTTAAGGTTCTCTAATGCATGCTTGTATTATGTTTTTCTTAATTCCTAACATGCACACTTTTAGAGATCTCGGTTTTAGAGTACCAAATCAACCTATTTTTGACTCAAGCCCTTCTATGAAGTGATAAAGCACATGTAAATGTTTCAAATGCTACTAATTTCATGTTGATCGCTAACCGTTAGGGGCACTTTCCATTTTTTTAAATCTAGATCAAAATTTAGACATGGGATCAAATTCGGACCCATGTTCTAACTCCTGTTTTGATAGACTTTTGACATTTATGTTCCAATTGTTATAAGGATTTTGCACTTTGTCCCTTAATAAAACTTGTTTATCATCATGTTGGCTATGTTGTGTGAAAATTTGGTAATTTTTAGACCTATTTTGATAGGAAACTTTCTTGTGATAATAGTTGAATGTCCTGCTGTTTTGACAATTTTCTAATGTCTTGTTGCTTGTTGTTTGATTTTTGTAAAATCATGTATAGTTTATTTAGGAATACTTTCTTCACGAAAGTTGTTCATTATTATGTCATGCATATTAAAGAATTTTTTCATAACTAGAATGTTGATGGGCATTACCCAATTTTGCTGCAATATCCTACTTGGTCAGAAATTTCCCAATATGAATCTTTGGTTGTAATTGTTTAGTTAGACCTTGTAGTCTAGTTTGTGTATGAAATTAGGCCATGTCAACTTCATGGAAGTTATTTTGAATGTTTTGATCTTTGCTATTGAACAATTGGCCTCTCCAAATTTCATCTTTGAAAATGCTTTGATACATATGATTTTTCTGAAAATAATTTGTTAAGAATTTCTTTTCCAAAACTCGATTTGGCTTAAGGAAAAGTCATGAGTTGGATTATATTCAAAATGCCTACAATGCTTATGAGTGCATTTATGCAAGCCCCAAGCTAGTCTTGGCAATTGAATGTGTTCAATAACTTAGATATTCCTTAATTCGAAATATTTTCAAACATCTTTAAATCCTAATTTGACATTATGGAAAGTTACGGTTTAAATTGTATTCAAAATGCCTGCAACGTTTGTGAGTACATTTATGCAAGCCCTAAGCTAGCCTTGGCAATTTAATACTTTTCATAGCTGAGATATCATTTTGCCTCAAAACTTTTTGTGGATAATATCAAAAAAAGATGTCTTTAACACATTACATGTACCCTCATGCATACAATCACGTCATTCACTAGAGATGCTTGTGTTTGTGATTGACGTATGCCCTTGGTAATAAGTGACTTGCAGACGGTTCATTTTCTTATTTGATTGGTTGAGAAATAAGGTCTAAAAGACTTGCCTATGTGTTTAATTCACGTTCATGCATATGACTCCTAGATCAATGTTAGGACCGATGCATGATAAAAATAGTAGATCTTTGAGGATCACATAAAAGGCTTTTTTAGGGAGTTATAAGCATTATTGGTTATGTGAGAACACAATTGGTCAATAATGGCTGTAAGTCACAATATATATTAGGTAGATGTCTTAAAGGGACCTACGCATGAACTACAAAAGTCGACCCCAAGGCCCAAGTTTACTTTTTGGATTGAACTTCTTTTGAGCAATTGATTTTGGCATGACGTTGTGTTTTTGGTTGTTTTGATGTGTATGATTGTTTCTTTATATTGTACTTACCTAATTATAGTTCTTAGATTAGGTTTAGATTAGGATCCTGAAGATGAAGAGGACATGAAGACGGTGAAGGTCGATGTCCATTTCGACCATTATTCTATATCATTAATCCTCGACATATATCTCGAATTCTTATTATCTTTATAAAAGCCCGACAAGTTGCTGGTTCTTTTCTTTCTTATCCTTTAGTTCTATTTCTCTCTTTATCTTTCTTAGGATTGCATGATAAATTTATCATTTTTTATTATTATTGTTTACTTACAGTCTCGTAATTTCAATTCAATTGATTGATTTCTTTTCTTATTTTCTAGAAATAGGATAGCACGTAAATGACCAACCACGCATAATCGCTTAGGTAAACATAACATACTGTTAGGTATTAAAGGGCACTAATAAAAATATTAGCGTAACCCAAGTCCCCGAACCTAAATATCTGGTTGTGTAGAAATCTAAGGAATACTCTCGACTCTTGATTGGGTGTTCTAGCCAATCCCCAAAAATGAGGTTAGTGGTGACTCCTATCTTACTTAAGGTTGTCTTAAATACCTAGACTGTATAAATGAACCCGTCACGCGATGTACAAGTCTTGATAAGACTCACCATGGTTTAGCATACCCACATGTGAAAAACTCATAATGGATGAAGTGACGCCATCTTTAAGGAAGAGAATACCAGATGGAGGGCTAACATGATAAAGGTACTTGTAAATTCGATATTCATAGCCGACCTCCTCTCTTGAAATGTGTCGCCTGTGTAGGTACAGGTCGCGACACTCCGCTATCATGTAGAGTATGAGTTTGAGAGAACTCACAACCTTATAAGGGGAACTCACAAGAGGTTCAATCCAATAAACAAGGTGATGATGTCTTTTAGAACGCGAACTGTAAGGGAACTCTCATGGTCAATTACCCTTAAATCCAACATTTCCCCTTTCTCTCCTCATGAAAGGGACTTGGGCAGCGAGATCAGGTCGCAACAAGGAGCTTTTCTCAGGTAACTCAAAATTCTGATGATAGCATCCCAATGAGAGGTATGAGGGGAAGACAAACTAACTCACAATATTTACAGGAAATGAAATATCAGATTGAGTGATAGTTAGATAATTCAATTTTCCAACAAGTGTTCGATACCTTTCTAGATCATCCAATAGTATACCGTCCTCTACCATCAATTTAAAGCTAGCTTCCATTGGTATCTAGTGGTTTAGCTTCTAGCATATGTGTCTCTTTTAGCAAATCCAAAACATTACTTGATTTGTGAGATATGAATACCTTCCTTTGCCAATGCCACTTCGATACCCAAAAAAAAAATCCAAGTCACCCTAAATCTTTTGTTTGAAACTTCTATTGCAAATACATTTTCAATTCATCAATCCCTCTAGAATGATTTACACTTATAACAACGTCGTCCACATAAACTACAAGAAATGTCCAACTAGCTCCAGAAACATGATAAAACATGGAATGATCTCCATAACATTTAAATAGTCCAAATTGGAGCATTACCTCAGTAAACCTCCCAAACCAAGCTCTAGGAGATTGCTTTAAACCGTATAAAGATTTTTTCAAATGATAGATATAACCAAACTCCCCCCAAGCAATAAAGCTGGGTGGTTACTCTACATACACCTCTTCATGTAAATCACCATGAAGAAAAAGTATTTTTAACATCAAGTTGAAGAAAGAGGCCAACAAGTAAAAGCAGCCAAAGAAAGTAAAAGGTGAACAGAGGCCATCTTAGCCACTAGAGAGAGGGTTTTAATCCATCTCGAAATCAGCTTAGCTTTGTCTACTGGATCCTCAACTAATTGGGAAGCATATCTAGACAATTCGAAAAATTTTGCCTCATACTGGTCTACTGTCATATAATTTTGGTGGAGCTGCAAGAATTCTGCCATCTTTCAATCAAGGGCACACTCTGAGAAATATTTGCCATCAAATATTTCCAAAAAAACATTCTAACTTATAATTGTGCTATCTGGGAATATCCTCCCCTAAGTTGTCTTATTGCCTTGCAGTTGATGCATTGCCAATGTAACTCATCCTCATCATAGCACTTTAATAATGCAAATATTTTTTTCCAGCTCATCGATCCATAAGGCTACTTCCTTAGGGTCTCCAGTCCTATCAAATTTTGATGGCTTGAGCTTCAAGGATTATTCCACAAGTCCCTGTATTGATCGATCACCATTCTCATTACCATTAACTTGTTGTTATGCCTCTTAGAACTAGTACGAGCACCTAGAGGGGGGTGAATAGGTGACTAAGACGACTTTATAATTTTAACCGAATGTATAGGCAATTTCTTTGATGAGAGATTAAGGATTTAAAAACAATAATCGCTGCAAATGAAAGTAATGAAAAGTAAAAGGATTAGGGATAGAGAATCAAGACTCTAGATTTATAGTGGTTCGGCTTAGACCAAGCCTACGTCCACTCTCCCGCACGGACAGCCTTTTTGGCTGGATTTCACTAAGAATCAAAAAGAGAATTTACAATCTCACGCCCTTGATTCCACAGTGTAGAGGCTCTACTACACTTCCTCAAGGCCTCACCACACTTCAGTCTCTCTTTTGATTACATGTATGGCTCGAAGAATAAGATCACAAAATATCAAGGAGATTCAGACTTTGGAATTCTTCTATCAGGCACCCTTCAACAACTTGAGCGTTCAACAACTTGAGCGTCTCCCTTGAATACTTCTTCATGCCTTCATTACCGTTGGCACCTTCCAAAGAAGTTCTTGCAATCAACCCGTTGGACATAATCAATTTAGAGAGATCTCGAGCTCTTTAAGGCAAGTGTTGATAGCCCATCAATCCTGCTCGCCCATACAATCAGGATCTTGGTTTCCATAAGTAAAACCTTCCAAATATAAGTTGCGAATCTAGAGAATCTAGATTATTCGAATATGAATATAACATCTTGTAGTGCTAATTCCAATCGAGAGATATTCCTTAACCGTTGGAGTCAAAACCATACTAGATAAAATCATAATAGAAGTTTTAACTCTATAGGTCTGAAAACTATCCATGAGAGTAGACTTTGAAACTTGAGTCTTGATATCTTCAGACTTTGGTCTTCAGACTTTGCTAGTAGAGTTTGCAAGTCTTCAAACTAGATTGATGGAAATGTTTTGTCAACTTCAAAATACCTTAAGAGAATTTTTCCAACAAAATCTATTTTCTTTGATTGAGCACATGCCCCGTACATAACAAACATGGAAGTCATGTAAAACATATACAAGCCAAGTAACAAAGCAAACATAAATTTGTACATATCAAAAGCTGTTATAATTACATGTCAATCTTAGTCGTAGGCTATCTATTTTCATTACCACTAATAGTCGATCAAAAGGGCTAAGGTAGCCTAGCTCCTTTATTGAGCTCTTCCAAAAAATGGCCTCCATCTAAGGCCTAACTTCCTATGAAGCTTTTGTAGGATCTATCGGAGGAATGAAGCCACGGATGGGACCGATAATATCCCCATAAAAAATGAGGCACCAAACCTTATACACGTGGGTACTTAATGTGTCTACCATTGTTTGGACCCATATGGTAGTACTATACTTCCAATAAGTAACATCCCCTTCTAAGTCTACCATATTCGTCACGGTAGTAACCATATCAATGGTAAGATTGGGACGAACGAGCGGTGGGGTTGGTCAGCCATCACACATTTGAAATGGTGAAAATAACAAGAGTGAGTCAATTACTTAGTAAGTAGAAATTCTTAATTCTTCTATAGGAGGACGTCTTCTTGTCGATCCTTGGATACACTATCACCACTCACTTGTCAATAGCAAATCAATAGCAAGGCCTGTGTCTTGCCTTACTTATGCATACGAAAGGCTTTCAAACAACTATGTGCTTTCAAAATCAAGAACAAAGGGTCAATGCAGAAAGAGTAGACTTTCCAGTGATCTGTAATTTATGACCCTTTCAGTCACCAAGTGACCCAATGTAGTCACGTGTTCAAATGAGGCAAGGACTCAATAATTATTACCAAAAAAACCAAGCTTTTGTAAGCTTCAATACAAGCATCGATATAAGCATCAAATCAAGCATCACACATGCATCAATCAAGCACCACACGTGGACTTGCAATTTATTTCAATCAATCAATTTAGTTAATCGAAATCCATCGACTCTTTTGGTATTAATCGGGCATCGGTCCTCCCTTGGCAACCGTCATCATCCCGATCTCATTTTAGAATGGCATCTAAGGCAATTCCCAAGCATCAACCTCACCCGAGCTAGCATTGTCCATGATCTCAATATTAGGATAGCATCCGGGGCTTTACCCTAGCCAATGACCCGACATACTCCAGCATCGGCGAAAAAAAGTCCATCGTGTGTCCATGCATTCAAACATCAATTAATCCATTTTTATATTGAATTTTTACCCGGATGAAAGGCCCAAAAGTGTGCCATGCAAAGTGAATCAATGATTTTGTATCCTGCTAAACTAGACTAATGCTAGATGCAACTAGACTAATGCCAGATGTGATTCAAGCTCATAGTCTTGACTTGGAATTGTTCGCTCTAGCTTTGGTATTAACCCGATGCTTATCCCAAGTAACAACATGCCTTAATGTTATCTTGAGATCAAGTGTGGGTCATGCACCCACCTGAGCACACATGATAATCACCGAGATCCTTCCTCGACATCCAAATGTAAGAACAAGCAAATAACAAACATAACAAGCACAGTAATACGAGCCGACACAAGCAAACGATGACAAGATCCTAAAATTGATATGTGTAGCACATCGCCCTATCGAAGAATCAGGAAAGTCTACTTACAACATTTGGACCTAATTCCAAGACACTCCTTTGGTGACCAGACGGTTTCTAGGGCGGCTTGATGAGGAAGGCATGAAAGAGAAGGGAGAAAGGGAGAGGAAAGAAGATAATGGTCAAACCTCAAAATGGGAGGATGTTTCCCCCTAGTTCATGATCACATCTAATAGGTGAGTTGACCTATCTATCCTCTCAAGTTGGCACCTACATCTTTTGGTGTTCACTTGTAATCGGTCCACCTATTGACTTGTTCTCTAAGACTCAATCTAGGCTCATTATTGCCTATGCTGCCCAAGGGGACACATAAGCTCATCTAATGCCTAATGTCATCTTTTAATTGGTTGGCTCTTGCCTTACTCATTAAGGCTATATATTAGGGTTACTATGATCTAAAATTCTAAGGGGCACCTAAGTGGGTGATTCATCAATGCCATTAATGAACTAAAGTTCAAAATCATTAAATGAGGCCTAGATATTTTTGCCAAGCTACTTAAGAAGCAAGTTTTCTCTTTCTCCCTTGCAATTGGCGTGTGTCACTTGGTGGACAATGATGGACTATGGTCAAAAGTTATGGAAGATTCTAGAACCCTCAACTATCTCTTGACATTCCGATGACTCATCCCCACATTAATTGATTTGTGTCCAAAATTCGTCTAAAACATTCATGAGATTAATATAAGGTGTTGCCCCATTGGAGAAGTCATTCATATTTGTACACGATTGACCGTTCTAGGAGAACAGAAGTTCGTGCTAAAAATTTATTGAACTTAAACCAAATAAGCGCGACTAAGTTAGTAGCCCTCTTGAACTTGTTTGTGACCATTTCCAATTAAAATCGGTCCATTAGATGCCTTAAAAATGAGTTTTCCTAACCAAGTCTCGGTTAGGTGGATCGGCTCCAAAGCCAAATATGCCATGTCTTGGTCTATCCAAGGTTTATGCCATTGATTCCCATAACCAACCCTTGGTTGTCACTTGGTCATGTGGGATCAATCCACAACCGGTTTGCTACCAAGCACGATCGACTCATGGATCGTTCATGGTCGGTATAGGTTCCATCCATAATCACTAATGATCAGTGCACCTGCCCATACCTAACCGATCCATGATCGTCCTTCATGTTGGCGATGGAGCGGGATCAATCCATAACCGAACCTCATGGTCGAAGGGCCGATTCATGTTCAGTGCATAAATCCCGTGTCCACACATCATTCAATAAGACATCATGATACAAGCCAAGTTGGGGCTTCCCAACCCTCGTACCTTATTCTCATGGCCTGAAATTGAGGATGTTACATCCAACTTCCGGGTGAACATCAAACTGTAAATAACTTATCCATATAAATGTGCTTGAAAGTGACAACAAGAATAACAAATCCAATAAATCCTATCGAGATGCATGCCTGAAGAGACTAGTTGTTTCCAAGGGAAGCTACTTAATAGAGTTACACAGTACATTCCTTAATCATTATATTGCCACAAAAAGGAATGAAACAGGCAGATTATTTCAGTATGTAGAAATCCAAGAACCAAAGCTGTGGAGAGATGTAGTAAAGTTCTCAAAAGAGAGCAAGGGAACAACATGAACCGACGTCTGCGGTTGAAATTTCCCGAGGAGCAAATTTTAGCTGACGTAAATATTCAAAAATTCATATTGCAAATTTTGAAGGTGAGAGACACAAGTACTACAGCAAAAGCAAGGCGAAATCAGCGGGACCTTAGTCAAAGCAGACTCGATTTGTTCGAGCACAGTCTTGGCACTCGTTTTTAGCGAACCGCATAGGAGGCTGAAAGCAAGTTTCAAAATTTTCTCACGTTCATCAGGAGAATCAATAGATTTGGAAGCCTCCAACAGTCTGCTAACAGGAGGAATTAGCCCCAATTTTCACGTCACAACATCGGCAGTGGTACGCGGCATCCAACCCAATTACCCCTCCTACCGTCCCATCAATCAATGCTTCGCATTTAATGGAATCACACAATCCACTAGCTGGACTAATGGACCTCCAACATGGGATGCAACAACAACCTCGGCAAAACTTGGGTTCACTGCAACAATGATCACAAGGCCAAGATGGGCTGGCAGGTTTCTCTGCTTGTTCAAGTAAGCTACTGCACATCCTATTTCGGTCCTTGCACCCCAAACCTCCAGGATCAGAATCTGACTCAGAATGCTCCGCAATTCTTCATTATGTCCAGGAAAGAATGGACGCCTTGTGGCAATGCCTGGGAAAGATATACTAAAGACATTTCCGAAAATTTATAAAAATTTAAAAATAGAAATTAATAAAATATTTTTAAAAACTTAGAAACTCATTTAAAATTTATAAAATTCAGAGAAAAATCATAAAAAATTGGAAATTCAGATGATCATTAAAAAATTCTAAAAATATTCAGAAAGTTATAGAAAATACAAATTTAAAAATTAAAAAAATTGGAAAAAAAAAATAAAAACCCAAAATTAGACAAGCCTTTAGGGCTTTAAAATAGTTTTCATTATTTTGGATTGATTTTTTCTTTTTAGAGACCATTTTAGAATGCTTGTGTTTTTTCTTTGTGAATATGCTTGGTTGTGCTTTTTAATATCTCGGATGCTATTTCATTTGTTTTAGAATGGTTAGGACGAAAACTAGATTTATTCGATAGGTTGATATGGCTTGAGTTAGCACGTGGTCAAGTTAGAATCGAAAGGGCATTAGTCTTAAGATTAATATAATCAAGTCCCATAGACCAAAATCTCTAGTTGCGTAGATAATAATATAGTTTTTCCTATCTTACTTGCTTTCTAACCAACCAAAAAGGCCAGTGAAAGCTCCTTAATTAAAATTCATGTAGGATTACTTAATTAAATTTGAACGCCCGACGTTGCGCGAGGTATGGACTTGGAAGAGCCCAAGTCAATGGAAGACAGCTAGGCTGAAGTTGACAACACCCCTAAACCTAATTTCTCCCTCCCTAGTTCGAAGGGATTAGGTCGCGACATCGCTCAAGATGAAATGGATGCTAGTATTGTCCAAAAAGAATTAAAAAACAAAAAAAACAAAGAAAAATCTACGCATCAGTCGCAATGCCTAGAGAATTAATGAAAACCAAATCCATGATCTCCGCATGCACGTAGGACTTTTTACTAGTGAAGCTATAGAAAAATATGTGTTATTTCAAATTTTCAATGTCGAGGAAATTGCATCCACAGGTACGCCATAACTAGTATTTGCAAAGATCATATTGATATTATTGTCACGGGCTTTGCCATCCTTGAAGCGTTCCAGCTTGTAGTTTTGAGCGAAAACAGAGATCTGTGTAGTTTTTGTCGTCTGAGTCCGACAGTGCTGATCTTGTGGAAGCTCTGATAAGTGGGTTTGCCATCACTTCAATTGGGATTAGGAGGAGCGCCCTCTTAGCATCGACTGCTTAAGCTTCTCTAAAACCACTTTGTCAATATACACCGATATAATGTTATATCAATTATAAAACTGCAGAAACTATATGTGCACTACGATGAGACCTTTGGCATGATTATGCAACACTTGGATCTATATTAGAAATGTAAACTCCTTAGGTTGAGGAAATTTTTCCATATAGCCCCCGAACTTTTGGTTTTGTGTTAATCGACCCCTCATACTCTTGATTTTTCGGGTAAGTGTCGCATGCTTTAGGAATTCGTTTTTAATTGAACCTTTCTACCTAGATTTTTCTCTATAACCGTCAGATACTCCAGGAACCTGCCTCAATTGAATCCAAATCATTTTATCTAGATAGGATGGAGGTTATGTTAGATGGCAAGGATAACATCATCATCTTAAATTGCCAAATCAATATAGAAACAGTCAACCAAATCAATGCCTTTGCAATCCATCAGCGTACTCTAATCTAATAATTATGGAAGTGATAATAATCGCCGCAGATATTTCTAACTAGCGAGAAAGCTAGCTACACATGTGACAACCCATTCCAGAAATAACTATCATAAATATAGTCGTTCAAGATTGTCCACTAATATGACCAAATAAATAAATAAATAAATAAACAAGAAGCCTGTCCACCATGACAAGCACACAAAGTATCGGGAAAATAGTGCAAAAAAAAAAAAAAAAATGCTAAGTCTATTGCACTCTTATCGATTTAGTCTTAAAATTATTTAATTTTGTCAATTAAGTTTTAAAGCTTTTTACGTTTTGCTAATCGAGTTCACCCGGTCAATTTTGACCGAAAATTGCGGACGTGGACGTTATTGTCTCACGTGGCACAGTCGGAGCCAATGTTGATCGCCGCCGCCACTCTCAACGACGAGTTGCTTGCTGCATCGTCACGACACTGACCAGAACAAAGTTAACCCACCACGCTCGAGTTCTTTCCTTGCTGTAGGTTGTCTGTCTGTCAAGTTGCAGTCCAACCCAGCGAATTCTTGGCTCCTCAGTGAACTTCTGGTGTGCCCAGTTACCCCGGTTACAAAGTCCAGCGAGTGTCACCATCTCCACAACATTGGCACTAGCGCAATCAGCATTCAAGAGTCTTTGACAATAGCAACGGTTCCATCGTTACTATTGTTTTGCTCCCCCACTGTGTGAAGTTACCCGCGGATTTTTCGCTGTTCCTTGAGACGACCAGCCGCTAAAATCCTCATCGTCGCGTTCCATTGACACGCTTCCATCCTTTGCCGCAAGCACGTCGGTCGCCATCGAGCATCCCCGTGAACCACCGGCGGTCATCAGATCGTGATTCCCGTGATTAGGCTGTTTGTCCGGTTTCAGAGACGCTATCCAAGCAATATCGCAAATTAGTTAGATTTTCCCATATTTTTATTGCCTAATCTGTGATATCGCAACTTGTTTGAACCTTTGAGTGATATTATCGTACATATGAAATTCTTGAGTAGGCTTTAAATTAGAATTTATTTCCTAATTTCATGATGTGCTATAATCGTCATCCAATCTAATGCTCGAGATACGATTCACGATTGCACGAGAAATCAACCAATCCGATCTTATGCCTAAAATATGATTCGTCAATTTATATCAAAAATTAGATGGATATCCATAATATCTCACGTGACTTGATGTCGTGTTTGACGTGGACTTTATTTTCTTCGTATCTTTGTTTGAATTGATTTTTTTTCAAAAAAATCCAAAAAAATTAGGTACAATTAAAGTAGATTATTTTTTAGGCTACATTACAAGTTTATTTTGGTTATTTTATTTTCAAAATTCATTAAAAAAAGAAGAGAATAAACAGGTGCATGTCATATAGATTAACTGCAAGCAATGCTTGCATTACCACTGTTATGTCACTACTATGTTTCACCTCGTGTGCCATCTTGTCACGTTATTCACCATAATGCCATGTCATTGTGCCATGTCATCATTTTTGCCATGTCACTCCGTGCATGTCATTTAGATTGTGTGTACTTAGGAATTGCATATCATTTTAGAATTTTTGTCTAGGTTCATCTAACTAAATTGCATATATCAATTTTTCCCATCTTTTGAAGTTGCATGTTTAGGTCATTTAATTAGATTCCATGATATATTAAAAATTGCATGTTTAGGTTTGTATACTTAGGAAATTTTGTGTCGTGCTAGAATAATATATTAAAAATCTGTTAGAATTAGGTCATTGCATAAAGCATGATTTTTATTAAACAAAAGAAAATCTAAAAAGATTTAAGTGAAGTTGTGTGATAATTAAAAATCATATGTATGATAATTATGTGATTTTCTAGCTAATACTACAGATGTTCGCATTGTTTTAAGGTAAGCAAATATTTCCCTTTTCTCGCAATTTATTTAACACTTTGAGTATTGAGTATTAAATAATGATTGTGCATCCACTTACATTTTAGGGAGGAAATTAAAATCATTGCAAGTTGTGACATCCTAATTCGTCAATTATGTTTTCAATTGAACGAGTCAGGCTTTTCATCAACGCGCCTATAGTTCTTTTTTTTGAATTGGCCACTCATGAGATAACTAGCCTATCAGGTGAAGCCATTAAGGAATCTAAATGCAATAGACTTGAGAATTCGATCAGGAATCGATTGCTCGACCGTGCTAATCTGCAAGGGTCATTACGGCACAAACCGATTACAGACCGGAGATAGGTCAATTCGATAGAGCCATGTGATTAAGTGTGGGTGATTCCATCTAATTGCACAATTCCTGTTAATCGACACTAGACTGATTTCTCTGTCATTTTGGTATCCTGTGTCTGTTTTGCAACCTCGAGATTTCCACGATAATCGAGAGTCGCCAATGTGTCGAAGAAGCACTTTGTGGCTTGAAAATAATCAACCATGGGTCAATTGCATGAAAAGTTCTGAAAAGCTACTCGGTAGGTAAGGACACGCTGAAATCGCACCAGATTGAAATTAACCGTGAAATTGAACCCGATTTCAGAAATTGGAAGTTCTATCATGTCACGAGTCATTTTAGAAACGTCAAGTCATCCTCTGAAGATTTTTTCTACAAACCAAGATTTTTGGCGAAAAATCCAAAGTAAGGGTATTTTGGATCGGGAAATTTGTAGGCCCATTTTTGGTCGCGTTTTGGGATGCAAGTTGGACTAATTGATGAGGAAAAATGTTGAGTGTGATAATGGCACATTGGTTGGATTTATGGACATCAAATTGGATCCAATTGAGGAGAATTGAAGGGGATTTGAAAGGATTTGATAAACAAATGTGCAAAATTCGTATGCCATGGGGGGAGGAACACTTGGACCACTTGGGTGGTGTGTTGTGGAAGCTTTGAGAGAGAGAAAGCTGTTGTGGATGGCTAAGCAAGTGGTGGGGTAGCCACTCAAGTGTTGAAAGCCTAGGATGCCATTTGGGGTCCCCTCTCTTCAGCAACCCTTCTTCCTCCTTGAAGCTTGGATTTCTCCATTGTTGAGGGTGCTTGGAAGCTTGAGAGAACCAGGAAACCGAGCAGCAGCTTCCCCTCCACCATCGCACACCCGTCGGACCAGCCAAGCCGCCACCATCGACCTCTTTCCTCCCCTGTTTTCCCTTTCTTCTTTTTTCTGCTACAACTGACATTTCTCCAAAAACCTGAGTTAAAAGTTGACTTCTTGTGCGAATCAGCCCCCGTGCCACCCACCACCATGACCAGGAGACCCAATTCGTATGGACGGTGGCCGCCTTGCCGAACGGAACTGCCGGCTGACCCGCCGGTCAGCTAGAAGCCGGCGCTCGCCAAATTGCCTAGAGCCTTGCTCGCCTGCACTATTTTGCGATTTCAGCCGTTTTCTCCCCATTTCGACCCTACCTCCACCCATCCCAACCACCACTAAGTCCCCCTTGACCCCCAGGTGCCGCCGGTTGTCGGCCACCTGCTCGCCAGAGCTCCGGCCAAGCCGTCTCTCCTCGCCACTTCAAGTCGCTTGAGCAGCCCTTCGGTCCAGCAAATAGAAGTTGAAGACAGCAAGGAGTTTAGGACTCCAAGTGATGTGAATCGCTGCGGAAGGATCGTTCTACGAAGGCCTAGATGGTGCGAATTGCAAACCTCGACCTCCAATCAAACCTGTGATTGGCAACCTCGGTATGAACGTGACCTGTTGACGAACACGTGTCAACCAACCAACGTTATAGACGCCACGAGCGAAAGAATTCGCTATCTCGCTCGATAAGTCAAATCGACCGTCACAAGGGAATCTTGATTAGGTCAAGTCCTCAAAAGAACAGTGAAAGAGAATCTCTCAATTATTTCTCAAAGTAAAATATATCTGTCCCCAAAGAAATTCAGTCAGTCTTATATATAGGCTTTCTAGCCGCCACACAAACCCTAAAACCAACCCTATAAATATAATGCGTCATATTCTAGAATATTCCTAAACAAGAAGATATATATATATATATATATATCTCTATATATATTTGACTTGGTCAAATATTTGGTGTCCATATAATCAAATTGCGCCAAGATTTCCAAGATTCATCAAGATTTGATCCAAGGTTATCTCCATGCTGAAGATCACGAACCATGACACCAACAGCTTGCCTAAATTGTTTGGCCCGCGCTCGAGTGATCGAACCAATAGGAATAGACAATGAGTCCTTAGCACCACATCCTCGATATGGCTCGATGTCCACATCATTCCCTCCACCGTGCAAAGGATTTGCCCTCAAATCATCACTGGCATCGAAAAGAGTCAAGTCAGAAACATTAAATGTGGCACTAACATCATACTTACTTGGAAGATCAAGCTTGTAGGCATTATTGTTAACTCTTTCCAAAACCATGAAAGGTCCATCCCCTCGCGGTAATAACTTAGAATGTCGCTGCTCAGGAAATCTCTCTTTGCGCATATGAACCCAAACCCAATCGCCGGGTTCAAACACCACTTCCTTGCGCCCTTTGTTGGCTTGCCTTGCATATTGCTCAGTCTTGCGCTCAATATTTGCACGCGTCTTCTCATGCAACACTTTGACAAATTCAGCTTTCTTTGCTCCATTTTTCTTGTACTTGATCACATATGGAAAAGTCTCGATGAACTCCATCCATTTGGCATGTCTTTTATTCAACTTTTGCTGCCCTTACAAGTACTTCAAGGTCTCATGATCGGTGTGGATCACAAACTCCTTTGGCCATAAATAATGTTGCCAAGTCTCCAAAGCTCGCACTAAAGCATACATCTCCTTATCATAGGTAGGATAATTCAATGTTGCTCCACTCAATTTTTCGCTGAAATAAGCTATGGGACGCCCTCCTTGCATCAACACGGCTCCAATTCTGTACCAGAAGCATCGCACTCTATCTCAAAAGTAGCACTGAAATTCGGCAAAGATAACAAAGGAGCATTAGTCAACTTATCTTTTAAAAGATTAAATGCTTTCTCTTGCTCTTCTCCCCACGTGAAACCCACGTGCTTCTTGATAACCTCAGTTAAAGGTGCGGCAATGGTGCTAAAATTTCTCACAAATCGCCGATAAAAACTTGCCAATCCATGAAAACTACGCACCTCTCCTACGGTCTTAGGCGTTGGCCATTCACGAATTGCTTTGACCTTTTCTTCATCAACTTGTATACCATCAGCACTAACAACAAATCCTAGAAATACTAATTTGTTGGTAACTAAAGAGCACTTCTTTAGATTAGCGTATAATTGTTTGGCCCTTAAAACCTGCAAGACAGCTCGCACATGCTCAATATGGTCATCAGGGCTTTGACTATATATCAAGATATCATCAAAATAGACAACCACAAATCGACCAATAAAAGCACGCAAAACATGATTCATAAGTCGCATAAACGTGCTCGGTGCATTAGTTAATCCAAATGGCATGACTAACCACTCATATAATCCATACTTGGTCTTAAATGCAGTTTTCCATTCATCACCTTCTTTCATCCTAATTTGATGATAGCCACTTTTCAAATCGATCTTAGTGAAAATGCAAGAACCATGCAACTCATCCAACATGTCATCTAACCTAGGAATAGGATGTCGATACTTTACCGTAATGTTATTGATTGCTCGGCAATCGACACACATTCGCCAAGTTCCATCGTTCTTTGGCACCAACAAAACAGGGACGGCGCACGGGCTAAGACTCTCTCTCACATGCCCTCGCTCCAATAGTTCGCTAACTTGCTGCTGAAGTTCCTTTGTCTCCTCAGGATTGCTTTGATATGCGGGTCGGTTAGGTAATGGCACACCAGGAATCAAGTCAATTTGATGTTCTATGCCTCGAATCAGTGGTATCCCTCCAGGAAGTTCATCAGGAAATACGTCTTCAAATTCCTGCAATAAAGACACAATAGGACTAGGCAAACTTGGGTCAAGATCGTTAGTAGAAAACAAAACCTCCTTGTACACAAGTACAAGCATTGGTCGATCTAGAACTAAGGCTCTTCTCACTTCACTTGATTTTGCATAAAAATTATTTTGCCTCTTTTCTTTCCTCTCTTCTTTTCCCTCGGTTTTTACCACAATTTTTCTCTCGGCCTCTCCTTTTCCTTGCGTCTCAGACACACCACACAAGCCCTCGGATTTCTCACCTTTTCTCTCTCTCTCGGCTTCTCGTTGTAACTTTAACTGATCTTGATACACCTCACTAGGTGTCATTGGTACCAAAGTATAAGTCTTTTGATTCATCACCAATGAATAACGATTAGTATATCCATCATGATGTACCTTTCGATCATATTGCCATGGTCTTCCAAGTAAGACATGACCCGCTTGCATAGGTACAACATCACACTCTACCTCGTCCTTGTATCTCCCTATCTCAAATGGAATTCGAACTTGCTTCGATACTTTCACCTCACCACTATCATTTAACCATTGAAGTCTATAAGGCCTAGGGTGCTTTGTCGTTTTCAAACCCAACTTATCCACCATAGTACAACTTGCCACATTTGCACAACTACCTCCATCAATTATCATACTACAGATCTTTCCATTCACCACACATCTTGTATGAAACAAGTTATCTCTTTGTTGATGGTGCTTCTCCTCTTTTACTTGCACACTCAGAGAACGCCTAACCACCAATAAGTCTCATTTTATAGCCACTTCTCCATCACTACAATCCTCCAACGGTGGCATCTCATCATCCTCTTCTTCCCTCTCACTTTCGGACTCAACATCACCATGTCCAGTCATGATCATCACCCTTCTATTAGGGCATTGATTTGCCATATGACCCATCCCAAACACTTAAAACATTTAATCTCACGAGTTCTAGTGTTAGGGTTTTTGGTTTTACCTAAAGCCGGATTCGTTCCAACTTTACCATCCCTCTCCTTCTCCTTTGAGGTTTCGGTTTTGGTGTTGTTTCCTCTTTAATTCGGTTTCTCATCTCTCTTCCAATTGGATCTCCAATTCTGATTTGAACCTCCTCCACTCTTGTGATTTCGATCCAACTTCAATTGCCGCTCAACTTTGATGGCTTTGTCCAATAATTCCTCCAATTCAACATAGTGTTGCAGCTCCACCACCCTTGCTATGTCTCGGCTCAAACCACTCAAAAATCTTGACATTGTGGCCTCACGATCCTCCACCACATTAGCACGGATCATGGCAATCTCCATCTCCTTATGATACTCTTCCACGCTCTTATTGCCTTGTGTGAGATTTTGTAACTTTTGAAATAAATCTCGATGGTAATGACTTGGCACAAAACGCCTCCTCATCACCGCTTTCATCTCATCCCACGTCTCTATCGGTCTTTCACCATTGCGCCTCCTACTAGTCACAAGTTGATCCCACCAAATTATAGCATAATCAGTAAATTCAACAGCTACAATTTTTACCTTTTTGAGCTCAGAGTATCGTTGACAATCAAATACCATCTCCATGCGTTTCTCCCACTCTAGATACGCATCGGGATCATTCTTTCCTTGGAAAGAAGGAATCTTCATCTTGATATTGCCAAGTTCATTATCTTCTCGGTGTCTAAACCCTCGGGCTCCATTCCACCTTCCAAATCGAGCATCTCGATCATCCTCCATGTCAACCTCATCATCATCATAATGCCATTGCCTTCTAGGTTGTGTTCTAGAGGCATCTCGCTGATGCTGCGGCCTTCCTCGGGGTATCTCTCGGTTACCATCAACTCTCATGCCATTCCCCATCATTTGGCCACTAAGCTCCTCCACTACGACCCTCAATTGCTGGATGCTTTCGACGAGAGCTTCATCCCTTCGTATGGAGTCAACCTCCCTTTGATTCACGCTTTCTTCGCACGACATATTTTAGACCTGCAAATAAATGTTAGTCACAAAAATCCTCATCAATCGCTCCCTCACGTGTTTCTCTCAAGGTGTTTGTCACTCCCCTCGTGTTTAACTCAAGTCTAGGCTTTTTTTTTTTTTTTTTTTACCCTCAATTAACCTCACACACTCTTGCCTTTTTCCTCTCGTATTCTCTTTTCACAAGCTATTTATTGGACTCAAAACCTATCTCTCAACCCCCTCACGAAAATCAATCAAACTAATCAAACAAGATTAGATCACTGCTGATTTTGTTTCAGCAAGTAACAATTTCAAACCAACAAGTACAACTTTCAAAATTCCAATTGAAACGCAAATCACTACTGATTTTGTTTCAATTCGGTCCACTAACAAACGAGTCGCCTTCTTGATTTTTTTTTTTTTGTTCGGGTATATTTTTTTTTGCTGAATCTGTGTTTTTTTTTTTTTCTTGCGCACTTTTTTTTTGTGCGTTTTCTTTCTTTCTTTTTTTCTTTGAAGAAATTTCTCAGTTTTTTTTTTTGACAAACTCAGATACAATTTAAGATGCTTGGAAAAAAATTAAAACTAACAACAAACAACTACGTATGGACGCACAAAACCAATCAGATCCCTAAATTGGCTAGAACCGAAACCCTAGCTCAATAAATCTCAAATTGTTGAATATAAACAAAAAATTAAAGATAAATAGACCTTGTAGAAGCAAGCTCTGATACCAAACTGATGTGATACGTTGCGGAAGGATCGTTCTACGAAGACCTAGATGGTGCGAATTGCAAACCTCGACCTCCAATCAAACCCGTGATTGGCAACCTCGGTATGAACGTGACTGTTGACGAACACGTGTCAACCAACCAACGTTATAGACGCCACGAGCGAAAGAATTCGATATCTCGCTCGATAAGTCAAATCGACCGTCACAAGGGAATCTTGATTAGGTCAAGTCCTCAAAAGAACAGTGAAAGAGAATCTCTCAATTATTTCTCAAAGTAAAATATATCTGTCCCCAAAGAAATTCAGTCAGTCTTATATATAGGCTTTCTAGCCGCCACACAAACCCTAAAACCAACCCTAGAAATATAATGCGTCATATTCTAGAATATTCCTAAACAAGAAGATATATATATATATATATATATCTATCTATCTATATATATTTGACTTGGTCAAATATTTGGTGTCCATATAATCAAATTGCGCCAAGATTTCCAAGATTTTTCAAGCTTTGATCCAAGGTTATCTCCACGCTGAAGATCACGAACCATGACACCAACAGCTTGCCTAAATTGTTTGGCCCACGCTCGAGTGATCGAACCGGTAGGAATAGACAATGAGTCCTTAGCACCACCTCCTCGATATGGCTCGATGTCCACATCACCAAGGCCCATTTTCAAGCCTTTCCCGGCCTCCGTTGGTGTCACCGCTAGGAGGATTGTCGCCCGCCTTGGCGTCACCGTCGCTGTGGACTCACCGGAATGCTAAATCGGTGAGTTTACTCATTAAACTCTGCTTAGGGAGTTAATTACGCTTAAGGGGTGTTTAGATTAGGCTAAGCATGTTTAGGTGGTTAGATTAGCTTAGTTAAATATTAATTAGATTAGATGAATGATTAGTTTAGTAGTTGGCTTAATTAGTCTAATTATGCAATTAGATTAGTATAAACATGATTAGACTTTTAATTAATTATTTTATTTATTTAATTACTTATTTAAATTAAATATTATTTAATTATATTATTTTAGATTTAAATTAATTTAATTTTGGGAATTTAATTAATTAATTAATTAATTAATATTTTTTGGACATTACGCCAGGATGGCCGATCGTTAGTATTTCGAGCTGATCGCATTGGTGTATTTAGTTTCTGTAATTGATTACTGTTTTGTGAAATTGAGTGGTGATGGTGAAGTTTTGGTATTTAACTCGAAAATACCGGGTGTCGGGTTTTGACACCGTATATGGTTTTTAAATACCATAGCAGCTTGTGTGAGCATTAAATATCAGTTTATGAGAGCAACGATCCATTTATCGGCTTGTGCAAGCTATCATCTATATATCAGCTTATGCGAGCTACCATCAATATCAACTTGTGAGAGCATTGCATCCATTTTAGCTTGTGTGAGCAGTGATTGTATTGATGGATGAATAGATGGTATGATTTAATAGATGGTGTGAAGTGATAGATGGTGTTAATTGTATTTTTTAATTGGATTGATTGAATTGACTTATTGAGGTGTGTCAGTAGTTCATGCTTGTGCGAGTAATGGTAGTGTATAAATTGTACTGACGTGCAGGAAGGAATAGAGGCAAGGTAAGTCTTTTGACTTGTGTGGTTAGGCCTCTAGGCGTATTTCCTTCATAGTTGGAGTTTAGGGGATTAACTTGCTGAGACATTGTCTCACCCTATCGTGGGCTTAACATTTTCAAGTCCACAGATGGTGGTTCCTCCATAACGTTTTGGTCAACTGATGAGGGTTACCGAGTGGGTTTTTAGTTACCCCGATCCCGGAAGTCATTGGGTCTATGAACTTGTGTTGACCACCGTCTGGGTCAAAGAGGACATACTTCATAGGGTGCCTCATCGATGCAGAGCGTGGTTTCGCTACAGACCCAATGGATTCAAGGTGGGTCCCCTTAGGGGTTTTGATATTCCCGCTGTGGTAGTTGATGCCATTCTAGGTGAGAGTGCAGTTGACCCTCCCGATGGTGTGGTGGAGGACCTGACGCCCCCGGAGCTTGTGGAGTCCGAAGGATCGGCGAACGTGTCTGACTAGTGGTCATAGGACAGTTCCCTTTTGAGAACCGATCTTTATAAAAAGACTTGTTTTGATTGTGAATTGTTTCCTGCTTTCCTATCCCAAGTTGTATGTTGTCAGGGGTATTGTTTTGCTTCTACATGCGTATTAAAATGAATGGGTCGGCGACGCGTCCTAGGACGTCGCAAATTTATCGACCACCAAGGGATGGGCACGCGCTCGAGGATCGGGGCGTGACACAAGTTGCTTACAAACATTTTATTAGAAGAAACGAAAAAAAAAAAAAAAGGTACTAAAAGGATATTAGAAAAATTTAGCATAATCAAATCCCTATACTCACACTCTCTTCTTTGGTTCATAGGAGTAAAGTAATTCTCTCGTCACTTTACTTGGATTTCCAATTGATCTAGGACAAATGGATCACTGGCAACTCCTAATTGAAAATCATTTACATGCTAATGACTCATACCTAAGTCCCGGATTGGAATGGGCTTGAGAGAGAGTCTAATTTAAGTTTAGGCTAAATAATTCATTAACCAAACCCCTAAAGGTTCCACTTGCTTCGGAGAGGTCGTGACACTCTTGTGGCCTTCCATTATTCTTTGCTCGACTTGTATTGGGATTTTCATTTCCGTACTCATCTTTCGAAGCACTTTCAATTTCTTGAGTGTTTAATTTCCACACCACATTTCAATACAGTGATTGTTAATGTCCTTTTCTAGATTAGGAATAGGATTAGATTAGAATTTTAATGAACCCCACAAAAACATTTGTATGCTCACTTGATACTTTTAGGATAATCAAATGGTAATAAAAAAAAAAAAGATGACCACTTAAATAATACACCTTCAAGTTAGGTACTGAAAAGGTACTATTAGAAATGTTAGCTTAAACAAGTCCTTGTTCTTAACCTCTAGGAATTGAGACAATTCTCTGCATCTCAATTGGGTTTTGACTGACCCTCAACAATTACTAGTGGCAACTTCTAGAAGATATGTAGGTTGTCAAAGAATTTAAAAGAAATCCTGTGTTAGGCGAGGTGCGGTCTTGGGAGAGACTATGCTTGTAATTGATGGGATACCAATTTGGACCATCTTATGAGCAAATACCTCAAAATTTATCCCTCGAGGTTCCAAGGCCCCGAGGGTAGGTCTCTGAAATAATGCAATGACAAATGAAATTACTCACCATTATTTGTGATTTATATTTGAATGTACTTTTCACTTGAAATTTATAACTTCTTATGCATATGGATCATCACTCTCACTTGAAATTAAGATTTTTATTTCCAAGATCATAATTCTTACTAATCTGCTTATAGGATTTATAAATGTCCATGACACATTGTTGACACCTAATTTAGGATCAAATTTTTTATTTTAGAAAATAAAATAGAAGATAATAAATAAAATAAAGCATTTGGGTTTGTGGAGGGAGATTTCAAAAAAAAAACAAATTTTGAATAATGAAGCATTTTTATTGTTGAACACATATCTTCATTTCAAAATTTTAAAAAAAAATGAAATTAATGAGGGGAATTAATGGGATTTGTCTAGCGATATGGAAAGAATGGACACTCACTCGAATATTGGGCGTGAATCGGACATGTTCGCAGCAATATAAATGAATTGCGAAAGAAGGTGAGGGATTTACGGCAACAAATCAGGAATAAGATTTCGGCAATCCCCGCGAACAAAGGAGCACGGGTTCTGACTTTCCAATGTTAAATGGAAGTCTTGTACTATAAAAGGGACACGTTGCGTCATTTGTGGTGGGGCTTCGTTTCGTCTTCCATCGACCAAAAGAATAGAAAAGGGGTTTTCTTTTTGCTAGTTCCAAGGTCAGCAAAATGGAGCACTTTTTCCTCTTCTGAAATGTGCAGCAAAGAGTGTACGAAGACAGAGTGAGAGAAAGGTGAAAAAGAAGAAAAAGTCAAAAGAATTAGGCTTCTGAAAAGCAAAAGACGTGAGTGCGAGAGAGAGTGTCAGGTGTGAGAAAAATTAAAAAAAAGGAGGAAAAGAAGAAAACTGTTCTTCTTCCTCGCTGGTTCCCCCCTTGCTCGTCCGAGCCTCCTCCTCCGCGCGCCACTCGCCCAAGCCGGTCAAGTCATCGAGACTCCACACCACCGAAGACCCGAAGCCGCCGCGACCGCCGCGCCGATTGCCCTGTTCCGTGACTTCCCGATCCGCCCCGACGTGCAGCTCGCACCACCGGCCCCACCTCGCCGCTTCGCCTCCGCGCACCACTCACCCGCCGCTCCGCCACCTGCACATCCGGTTGCCGTCCGAAGTCCCTCCTCGCTGGTCGTCATCCAAAGCCCGTGAAGACGATCCACCTTGCCGCGCTCGTCACCGCTCGCCACCATCCGTGACGCCACCCATCCGGAGCCCTCGACCCACGACGCCCGCAGTGCACCTCGCCACTTCGCGCACCGGTCCGAGTTCTCCCCGCGCCACTGCTGCATTCCTTCCGGCGAGCTTCAACACCGAACCTCGCCGGAGCTCCCACGGGCAGCCCCTGTTCCGAACGGCGACCCGGCACCGGACACTACTTGCTGCCCCCTCCCTCTCCGACAATCACCCGACGCTGCCCGTTGATTTACCCTTAGGTGGTTTTACTTCTTTATTTTTATTTTTCATTACTTTGTAGTTTAGGTTGTTTGTTTATCTTTTATGTTTATTTTCATGTTTATTTCATTTGATAGCATGTTTAGTTTAATTGTTTAAATGTTGGGTGTTAATATTTGCAACTTCTATATGCATTATCCTTAGATTTTAGCTCAAATTACTATAGTTATTAATTTGATCCGAGAGATATCGGGTCATTTTTTAATTATACTAATTTTGAGTTTGTTTTGGTAGAATTTCATTGTTAAATCACAATAATTATTTAATTTGGTCCGTAAGACTTCGGACTAAATTTTTAATTATTTTGTTTTCCTCGTTGTGATTGTAGAGTTAAAATAATTATTAATTTAATCCGTGAGACAACGGATTATCTTTTGATTATTTTAACTCTTGTCTTAGTTTTTATGTAAAAATAATTGCTTGTTTAAAAAAATGAAAATTAAAAAAAAAGGGAATAGTGAAAATTTAAAAATTTGCATAAGCATATAGGTCATATAGGTTTATTAAATTAAGACACGTAGGTTTAAATTAACCTTTAGGATTTTTTTAGAATTTCACCCTTAGATAGTTGTTTTTTAGTCGGGATTAGATTTAAACAATTTTTTTTATTATTTAGGAAAAGTTTGCATGATATATAAAAAAAATAAGAAACAAAAAAACTAAAAATAATAGGTGCATATTAACTAGTTTGCATAATAGGCACATTTAATTAGAGTTTGCATATTAATAAATTAGGATTGCATCATATTATCATGTTTTAGTAATCCCATCGTGTAATTTTTAATTGCATATAATTAACATTTTTTTAAAAAGAAAAACACAAAAATCATTTACTTGGTTAATTAATAAATTAGTTCATAATTAATCTCATTTCATATCATCATTGTTTAGTGTAGGTTGCATACATTAAAAAAAAAAGAATCATTAAAAAAAAAATCACAAAAAGAATATGCACATAGAATTGTTATGTCATGCATCCTATGTCATGTAGTATATGCACATTTAGGATTGTATAAATTAGATTGCATACATATAGTTCAAATTAGGCCATATAAATTGCATTTCACATATCATTAAAGTAAAATTCATGCATATTAATTTTAGATTAAGATTGCATAATAATAAAAGTTAGGTGTCATGTCATTTAGAAATCATGTTTAGGGCATGCATTTTTTATTAGCATTTTTTTTAAATGTTTTCTTAGAGAGTGGACTTTAATAAAGTTGTGGTTTATAATTTCTTAGCATTTCGATTTATTGAATGTTATTTAATTGATCGTGCACCCGCATGACCACCATTTGCATGTTAGTATCTTAGGTTAAAATTAATCAAGACTTTTGCAAAAATGTTTTTTTTAAGGTACCGAAAGGGCGTTAGATTAATCTAGCGTAACCATGTCCCCGAATCCATTAAATCTCTGGTTCGTAAAAGGTAAAGTATTCTCCCATACTTTACCTGGGTTTCTAATCAACCCTAATTGGTTAGTGGCGGCTCCAATTTGAAATATAATTTGCATGTTTTAATGGGTCATTTTCTTAACATCAAGTCGCGATTGGTAGGGCTTGGGAGAGTCCGCGCCAAGTCTTCGGACTTAGTAATCCATTAACCTAGTTTTAGGTGATTCACCCATCGAAAAATTGGGTCGCGACAGACTTGGCGACTCCATTGGGAACTTAGAGTTAAAACTCATAGTGGACATAGGCCTGTTTCTTTTTAAAAAAAAATATTTTTGTTTGGCAAAGGACACCCCGGTATGTCACTAACATTTCTAAGGTGTTAAATGTTCTTGCAGATGGGAGGTATAAGGGGAGTAGTCTTTGCTAATCCTTGTCTTGCGGAGGGTGTAAAGATGAATGATTTATTTTTCCTATATTGAAGTGTTGTTTGTATTATAAATTGTTGTGCATGATTTTCAAATTGTTTTAGCACTACACATTGCACACACGACACTGTAGCCGGACTGGGCTGCGATAGGATTTCTAGGATGGTGTTGAGAAGGATACTTCCTCTAAAGCGAGACTGCTATGTAGAGGTTGACCTTCTCTTCCCGAAATTTCTTTCATGGTGTCAAATGTGTTTGTCCATATCCGCGAGATTGCGTGATTATTGGACATTCCATTCGACTAAGCCGGAGTTAAGGGGACCTGACGTTAATGCGAGACTGCAACGGTCAGATCACCCTCTTAGCTCCACTTTGTTAAGCCATCTAGATAGAAATCGAGCCGCACATTTCATGCGTGTGTCTATGTGATTGTCATCCCTTTTCTGGTAAAAGTAAGTTGTCTAAACTCCTACTTTGCAATTTACTTACTTTATTGTAATTTTGTCGGTCCATGACAATAGGTTTCATCGTCGAGTCTTGTCTTATATGCAATGGGGAAAACCGACGTACAATTCATTTCCACTCCCAAAAAAGAGCTCAAAATGTGGTTGGACCAGTTAGATCAAGACGGCCGAGAGATATGTGAAAGCTAGGATCGCTCGACTTCTTCCACCGTTAGATATCGCATCCACTCCGGTGTTATACGGGCGCTGCCCCATTTCTGGTGTCCACAAACTTCAACCTTTGTGTTTGGCGAGTATGAGCTAACTCCAACACTGGAGGAGTATAGTATTGCCATGGGAATGCCTCGGAGAAAGAGCTTATTAGGCCACCATTCGGTATTGATTTCATTTCTGAATTATCACAAATTTTAAAAATCGAGGCCGAAGTGGTAAGAAAGGTTGTTAAAGCCAATTGTTATGCATGCCCATTTTCATTTCTGAAAGAGTGTTTTGCAAACCAACCAATGATTTCAAAAGCTAGGATTTTCATATTGGCATTTTTGGACTAATCGTTTTCCTTATCGAAAAAATGCCATTAATCCCTCAATTTCGTGGGTGGTCAATCGAGTTTGTGATGGGTTGAACTATGTCAATATGGTTTTAGCTGAAACATTTTTGTCATTAACCCGTTTCAAACAAAATGAGGAAAAGACCATGTGTGCCCTACCTGAGCTTTTGCAAATATGGTTTTTCTCTCACATAAGAGGGTTTGGGCACCTGATGAAACAATTCAAGATTGACGATTTTAGGCACCCCATACAAAAATTTATGGTCCTAGAACGTTTTTCTCCACACAAGCAGTATGCTCGTTGGATAAAGTTTTTTGAAAGATCCTGATCCTAAGGCATTCCTATGGCATACTAAATGGTTCCGAGTTGAGGAGGCTCATTTCTCACACAAGCATGATGGGCCGGTCCCATTCTTTGGGCCTTTCCGGTGCGACTTCTTATTACCCACATAGGGTGGCCCGTCGGTCAGAGCCCTTCAAGAAATTCCTCCGCCCCTCAAGACGGAATTATTTCAAGTTCGTTTTGATCATAAGAGCTATGATTACTTCAACGAGGTCCGATGATCATTGCTGCATGGAATGAATGCCATCTAGAGAAGATTTTGGAGCCCAAGAGACGAAAGGCGAGGAGGAGATTCACCATGCATCGGCGTTCTACATCCAGCAACATCGGATTCCTGGCGCCTTGCGTCCGTGGTCCACGATGTGGCCGAGAAGCCCACCCAACGAGCACAAATTGAGCATCTTAAGCGGAAAGTGGAAATGATTGAAGCTGAAAATAAGAAGCTTCGCAAGGCGTTGGGTTCCCAAAGCATATAAAATGAGATGTTCAATGATTTCCATTCAGTCTTTTCAATTTTAGTTCAATGTTTAGGGATTTGAATTTCAATTCTTAGTTCATTGTTAGGAAGTTTGGTTCATTGTTAGGGAGTTTGGTTCAAACATTTAAAATAAATAAAATGAGATGATTAGACCATTGTCATGGGCCATTTTCCTATCTTGTCGTTGTTTCTTATATTATCTCTTTCTCCTTAGGTAACAACACGGCTCACCCAAGATCACCAATCCGTACTCGTTCTAGAGTAACAATGGCTGATGACGCCGAACAAATGCGTGGTGCTGAACAAGCTCGTGTCGTTGCCCTCGAAACAGAAATGAAGCAAGTCCTGAACGTCCTTGAGCAGCTCTCTAAGCAAATCGATTCTCTCCAAGCAAACACTGCCCCTCCACCTCCGCAAGTTGAAGTGGTGTTACCACAACATGCTCCTATGGCTGATTCGAGAGATAAAGGCAAGAATATATCCACAAGTGGCCCATCAAGCTCTAATGATGTCTCTAGGGAGAAAACTACGACACGCCTCAAATCATTGTTGATGAGGAGATACAAGTGATACGGACAGGCATGCAAGACCGAGCGGGAAAAATGCCCTGGCGAAAATCGAGGAGAAACTTAAGCGGTGCGGGGTGCATTTAGCCAAGACCCAACTGATCTATCCCATTATGCAAAGATCAAGATACCAAAGAAGTTCAAAATGCCGGGACTTTGAAAAGTATAATGGCACTTCTTGCCCGAAGATCCATTTGCGGACTTATGTGGTTAGGATGACCCCATATGTTGATAACATACCCACGATGATTCAGCAATTTCAAGCAAGCCCGGGACCGGCACTCCCGGTGGTATATTATGAAGAAGATTAATCTCCTAGAGACTTGGGAGGATTTGACCGATGCCTTCTTCAAGCGGTACAAGTATAATATTGATGTCACTCCATCTCGAGAGGATTTACTTTGCACCGAGAAGAAGAAGACCGAATCTTTCAAGGCCTATGTCACGAGATGGAGGGGCTGTAGCCGCTCAAATTACTCCGGATCCGGCGAAAAGGAGTTGATGGATTTGTTCATGAAGACGCTCCCACCTGAATACCGAAATCGAATGTTAGGATCGGCCCCGAGTCGTTCAATCAGTGGTCCCCGTTGGCGAGCGGATGAGATAGCCCCGCGTGATGGATGGGCGTCGATCAAACCAGCTCATATAAGAAATTTTCGACCAAGAAGGACAAAGAGCCCGTAGCGGAAGTCAATACGACTTATGTTCAACCCCCTCGCCCCATCTCGAACACTCAACGGGGAGGAGCACGTCCTTTCTTTGGCCAGCGGAGGAACTCTTCCAGGCGTCAATTTACGCCTCTCCTAAGCCATTGTCCAAGATCTTGCCGACTCTTCGAAAAAATGGATTACTCGCTAAGGAGCCTAAACGACCTAATCCCGAGCGTTTCCCCAACTATGATCCTTCTAAGACATGTGCTTACCATATGGGGGAGGTAGGGCATTACTGTGATGATTGCTATACGCTGCGACACAAAATCCAAAATCTGTTGGATGCTAAAGTGGTCTCATTCCGTGAAGCACAGCCGAACATCCAGAATAATCCACTCCCTGACCATCCAGAAACTGTGAATGCCATTTTCAGTTTTGATCTTTGGTCGAAAGAAGAGCTTGAGAGTACATCGGACGATGTTTATAATGGTTTAGTTCGAGCTGGATACTACTCGAGATGTAGAAGAACCTACCATGTCTCGAAGGTGCGAGAGTTAAGGTAATGTCCAAGAAGGGGATGATTGTTTGCGTAGATCCCGCCGACACAGTTTCAACTATCACTCCAATCATTATTGATCTGGAGGAAGAGCTTTCTAATTTTGAAAATGAATTTACCGGCTTGAACATTGGAGCTAGCGATCCCTTAGTTTTTGACATGCCACCGTTGGAGGATGCTTCGGATGAAGATGGATTAATCATCAATGATGTGCCGCCATCAGATGATGAAGAATTGATTCTTGATGTTACGCAACCCTATGCATACACGAATGACAAGGCGGTCCCATGGTGTTATGATGCGGAGATAGATGTGGTCACTCGATCGGGACGCACTTACGCTCAGGCCAACTCACAACTGTCAAGCCGACCAACGATGAAGAGGCTAAAGAATTTTTAGGCGTGATTAAGGCAAGTGAGTATAGCGTAGTGGACCAACTTCAAAACTGCCGGCACAAGTCTCCATATTAGAGTTGCTTTTGACATCGGAGAAACATCAAAAGGCTTTGATGAAAGTCCTTAATGAAGTACATGTCCCGAGTCCATTGAGCCTGAGAAGTTGGGGGAATTCGTGGGGGTCATTTTGTTAAACGACCAGATCACTTTCTCAGATGATGAAATCCCGGATGAAGGAAGGGGACACGGCAAAGCCCTTTATATCTCAGCCAAGTGTCGAAATACCTTGGTATCCCGTGTCCTCATTGATAATGGATCGGCTTTAAACATATGCCCCCTTGCGACTCTAAAGCGTCTTGGGTATGATTTAGGGAAAATTCGTGCGGCTAAAACCTCTTCGAGCATTTGACGGAACCAAGAAAGAAGCGGTTGGGAAGTTGATTTAGACTTGCGATAGGGCCGTGTTATTTAATGTGGTTTTTCGGGTCTTGGACATACCTACAGCCTTCAACTTTTTGTTAGGTCGTCCATGGCTTCATGCAGCAGGGGCAGTTTCTTCAAGTCTTCACCAGAAAGTGAAGTTTGTGACGAAAGGTAAGCTTATTACAGTTCGAGGAGAGGATGAGTTCAAGATTTATCACGAGGCGGCTATCCCTTACATTGAACCAGATTGTAAAGAAGAATCCGGTTTTCAAGCATTTGAATTGGTTTCAACCATTCATGTCTCTCAAGGTACTACCCTACCCACTCCAAAGTTATCAAAGTCGGCGATCATGGTAGGCAAGATCATGGTCGGGAGTGGCTTTGTTCCGGTAATGGTTTAGGCCGACATGGTCGGGCACTCGCCAACCAATTGAGGCCGGGCGGAATTCATACACTCTTGGGTTGGGCTATCATGATAGAGGTGGACGATCCTGTAGAGGAAGAGGAAGAGGACAAGGACGAATTAGTGTCATTAGACCCCACATTAGGTCCACATTCCCTGGGCCTGCGAGGATGATGCATGAGGAAGAAGGGGCGATCGATACACGTGTTCGGTACTCCAAGCCTCCGATTCTTGACATTGATGTTATTCCCGAATGGGTAGTGGTAGACAAGCCGGTTGCGGACACCACTCGATCCACTGGAAAAGACGACGCACTCGGAGGAATGGTGGAATTATTCGAAGAGAATTTCGTGTTGGTCATCGACGAAGTTCGAGAGTAGGAGAATTTTAATTATTTGCACACTCCTCTCGTAGGAGTTTTTATTGCTTCCCGTATTTGCATTTCCATTCCTAGGGTTTCTATCATTTCAATAATGTAATTTGCTTTTCATCCAATAAAATACATGAAAATTTTCATGTTTTGAGGGCATGATGAAGTACACCAAACTAGCCCGGTGATGATATCCAGCCGATAAAAGAAAAGAAAAATCCAAGGAGAATTCTGAGGCCTGGGCTTCATCATGCTTCCTCATGTTAAAATGTTAAAAAAATGATTTTTGGCAAAAAAAAAACAAAAAAAAACAAAAAATTCAAAAAATCTAGGTTACCCTGTTTGTCTTTCTGATTCATCTACTTCCTATTTCAGGAATGATATTGTGACTTGCAAGGAAGTGAGAATGGTCCGATTTAATACGGCAGGTGCTAATAATGATGATCCCGAAGAAGACTCCAGTGAAGTGCAACGTAGCTGGGAACAACATGAAAAGGCTAAGGCTCCCACATCCGAATAGACCGTCACTATTAATTTAAGCGACACTGAAGAAGCCAAAGAAGTGAAAATTGGGGCGAGTCTTCCCAAAGATGAGGCCGAGCGCCTAACTCAGTTACTGAAGGAGTATCAGGATATCTTTGCATGGACGTATGTTGACATGCCTGGTTTAGACCCGTCAATTGTGGAGCATTGCCTACCTACTAATCTGGATGTGCCACCTAAGAAACAGAGGCTACGGAGAACCAAGCCTGAACTCTCAAAGAAGATAGAGGAGGAAGTGATGAAGCTCTTGAAGGTGGGATTCATTGAAGTCTCACAGTACCCCGAATGGGTGGCCAACATTGTACCAGTAATGAAGAAAGACGGTCGGGTTCGAGTATGTGTTGATTATCGGGATCTAAACAAGGCCGGTCAAAAGATGATTTTCCGTTACCGCACATAGATGTCCTTGTGGATAGTACCGCTGGTTTTGAACTATTCTCATTTATGGACGGTTTTTCTGGGTACAATCGATAAGGATGAAGGAGGAAGACAAGGAGAAGACTGCATTTATCACCCCGTGGGGAACCTTTCATTATAAGGTTATGCCCTTCGGACTCAAAAATGCGGGAGCAACTTACCGGCGAGCCATGATAGTATTGTTTCATGACATGATGCATCAAGAGATTGAGGTCTATGTTGATGATATGATTGCAAAGACTCGACCTGGAAAAAGCCACATCGAAACCTTGAAGAAGCTATTTGATCGACTCCGTGAGTTCAAGCTTCGACTAAATCCCGCTAAGTGCGTGTTTGGAGCAACATCGGTAAATTGCTCGAATTCATTGTGAGCGATAAAGGGATTGAAATCGACCTAGCTAAAGCTAAAGCCATTTGTGAGCTGCGACCTCCGTCAACAGTGAAAGAAGTCCTGAGCCTTTTGGGGAGGTTGAATTACATTGCTCGTTTCATTTCCCAACTTTCTGAAACCGCCAGGCCATTCTTCAAGCTCCTAAAGAAGAATGCACGAGTCAATTGGGATGATGAATGTCGAGAGCGTTCGACAAGTTGAAGAGTTACTTGATGAATCCACCGATGCTTGTCCCACCATCGCCGGGTCATCCCTTAATTCTCTACCTCACTATCCATAGTGAGTCACTAGGTGCAATGTTGGCTCAAGAAAGTCCCGTCGACAAAAAAGAACGAGCCATTTATTACCTGAGCAAGAAGTTCACTGTATCAGAGCTGAAGTATCCTGATGTTGAAAAGACTTGTGCGGCTTTGGTATGGGTATTGCATAGATTGCGACAATACACACTTTGCATTACCCGACATTCCTCGTGACCGAGAGTGACCCCATCAAGTACTTACTTGAGCGACCAGCTTTGGTGGGTAAGTTGGCCAAATGGCAAATTTTAATTTCCGAATTTGATGTACAATTCATGCCACAAAAAGTCGGTTAAGGGTCGAGTGATCGCTGACCTATTGGCCGAGAATTCGAAGTCTCTAATGGCAATGACAGTTTCCTTGATGACCGCGTCTTGAGTATAAATGAAGACTCGTGGAAGATGTTCTTTGATGGAGCTGTAAACTTGTGCAGTTGCAGTGCTGGGGCGGTTCGATATCCCCGAGATGGACAGCATCATCCAGTGGCTGCAAAATTGGTATTCCCATGCACTAACAACGTGGCTGAGTATGAAGCTTGCATCCTCGGGCTTCAAGCTGCAATTGAGATAGGTGTGGCCAAGTTAAAAGTGTTCGGGGATTCCACATTAATCATAATGCGACCGTAGGTGAATGGAAGACCAAGGAGGCCAAGTTGCTCCCATACCACAAGTATTTAGAAGATCGATGGAAAAGTTCGAGGAAGTTTCGTTTGAATACTTGCCAAGGTCTCATAATCAATTTGCGGAGGCACTTGCGACATTGTCTTCTATGCTTTGCAGTCACCGATGGGTTAGAGGTCGAGCCTCTGAAAATAGAGGTTTTGCCGAGACCAGCTTATTGCATGGTAGTGATAGAGGAACCGGATGGAAAACCATGGTATCGTGACATCATGACCTATATTCAAAAGCGAGAGTTCCCAGAAGGTAGTAATCCAGCTGACCGAAAGCATCTCATGAAACTTGCCTCCAAATTCTTTATTAGTGGAGATACATTATACAAACGGTCTTTCGACACCGTCCTACTTAGATGTGTCAATGCTAAGGAAGCCACTCGGTTGATGGAAGAAATACATGAAGGGGTGTGTGGTCCTCACATGAGCGGCCACATGTTAGCAAAGAAGATTATGAGACTAGGTTACTTTTGGCGACTTTGGAGACGGTGCATTCAACATGTCGAGAAGTTGTCACCGTTGTCGGTTTATGGAGACAAAATAAATGTTCCTCCAAATGAGCTGCATCAGCGTCGAGTCATGGCCTTTTTCAATGTGGGGCATCGATGTAATCGGCCCAATTAATCCGAAAGCCTCGAATGGCCATCGTTTCATCTTGGTCGCTATTGATTATTTCACAAAATGGATAGAGGCAGCATCCTATGCGGTTGTTACCGCAAAGAATGTTGTGAAGTTTGTGCGAGGAGATATTATTGCTCGTTATGGCGTGCACGAAGCCATCATCACGAGATAACGGGACAAACCTAAACAACAAGCTTGTTAATGACTTGTTCAAGGAGTTCAAAATTCGTCATTTGAATTCATCGCCCTATCGCCCTCGGATGAATGGCGCGGTTGAAGCGAAATAATAAGAACATCAAGAAGATTTTGGCAAAGACAACTGATAATTATCGTGACCCGGCATGAGAAGCTTCCTTACGCTCGATGGCGTATAGGACTTCGATTCGCACTTCTACCGGGGCAACTCCTTTTTCTTTGGTGTACGGCATGGAAGCGGTCACGCCGGTTGAAGTAGAAATCCCTTCTCTAAGAGTATTGTCTCGTCTAAGGCGACGAAGCTGAATGGGCACAACGGAGGTGCGACCAACTCAATTTGATTGAAGGAAAATGATTGAAGGCCGTATGTCATGGTCAATGTTATCAACGGGGGTGGCCAAGTCCTTTAATCGGAAGGTTCGCCCAAGGCATTTCAAGGTCCATGATTTGGTGCTACGCAAGATGCTACCAATTAACCTTGATCCTCGTGGCAAATTCACTCCGAATTACAGGTGGGCCATACATTGTGAAGAAAGTACTTCCTGGAGGTGCTTTAATTTTGGCAGAAATGGATGGGCGGGAATTCACAAATCCTGTAAATTCTGATGCTGTAAAGAAATACTATCCATGAATAAAAAGGCTCGTAAAAACCTTTTCCTCGCTCAGAGTTGGTCAAATCTTTAGTGTATAATGTTGCATATTTTATTTTTGCAGGGCAAAGAATGGATGTGAACGATGGTGTCTTATTTTTGTAAGGAATCTCTATGAGCTCCTTTACAAAGGAAGGGCAAGACATGGATACATAATAGTTTTGACTTTATGAGCATGCCCTCTTTGTCTTTATAGAATGCTTTCACATGATATTATGTAATTCGTCAATTCCACTTGAAATTTATCAAAATGGATAATTCAATGAAAGATGTCGAGTTACTTGAGCATGCTAAATGAGGTGTGAAAGGCAAGCCTAATCCCATACACCGTCCCCTATCTATATATTGTGAGGTGAGTGTGGAAACATTTTGTATTTCAAGGTGAAGAATTTTCTTGCGAAAAGTACGACAGCTGAAATGACAAGAGGCGAGTTCATTTCTCTATCCCAAACACTACGGGTGTTCCATTGCTTAACCATTTTTGAACCCATACACTTATGGATGTTCTTTTCAAATCACCCCTGTCAAGAACCACCCCACATCGGGGCAATTGGGAGATAAAAATGACATCATGAAGTGAGGAAAATGAATTGAAATTTTCTTGCTCTCACTTGCATCAATCTTCAAGTCGTGCTATTACATTGAATTCATGTGCTAATTTAAGTGCCTTAGGATGACGAAGAGCATTTCTTTCACTATCCTACACACTTATATCCTTTGAATAGCCCACTTGAGCCTGCTATTTCATTTCTTTTAAAACCCAAGTTGATGATCATCGCCCACACTGGGGCAAGGCAAGAGACAGATGAAGACCCTTGAAAGTTCAAGTGTCATTTAAAGTATACTTGACACATGCATTGTGCGCAAGAACTGAAATCAAAATAGAACTAAAAGGCATGAAAAAAGCGGTGTGCACAGTAAAAGCAAGGCCAATGCCCGTGAAAAGAAGAGAGAAATGACTGATGAATTGGGGGCATAAAAAAAAAAAAAAAAAAAAAAAAAAAAAAAAAACAGTGTGCTTGATCGATGCCCATCATCAAAGAAAAAATGTTGAGAAAAGATCTCCAATTGAATAATCATTGGCATCAGGTGATAAACTTTTAAGCCAATAATGAAATCTGTCAAGAAGACAATCCGTGGTGAAGAAAAACTGGTGGTAATGTCAAGATGATCACCAACTCTGACCCCTATACACATCTTTGAGCCTAACGATCCTTTCGTTTCTCAACCCATGAACCCAGCCTATGTTACGTCCCTTACAAAGTCTCTTCAGATTAGGGCACTTGAATTAACATAGGAATTCACATGTTTTAAGCATTGCTCGAAGAAGTGCGAGCAAGATTATTTCTTTATCATTTTGCGGGGTTCTTGACTTGTAAACCCGGAGATGATTACGAAATCATTCGTTCAATTTGCTTTGACTCGAAGAGTCCCTTTGTTAAGCCATTGATCAAGCCTGCATTACGGTCATTGACAAAGACCTCTCGGATTGGTAAGGTCGTGCGATTGCAAGAAAATTCGAACTCTTGTCGACAAGATGATGATAAGATCGAGTAATATATTCCTGCATCAATGGTCGGGACAAATAACCCTTCTTAAATGAGAGCGAGAGAAAAAGCCTTTTCACACCAAAAGTGTCTCATTTAGCATGTTCAAGAGATTCACGCTATAACTGAAAATTGTCTTGGTGATAATTTTTCCAGTAGAAGCTTGATAAAGCCATCATGCATGGACCTTCATTGAATTTTTCCTCAAAGACAAAAAAAAAAAAAAAAAATTGTCTTTGAAACCCCGAGTTTGTTCAATCACCTTTGTACTTGATGAGAATTCCAAGTACCTATTTATAAAATGTTTTCAAATGTCTAGTGTAAATTCCAGATATTTGAACCCTTAAATGCTTGATGTGATTTCCAAGTGTTTGTCTTTCCAAATATCTCGACGTGATTTCAGATGTTTAGTAAATGTTTTCAAATGTCGACATAAAAATCAGATTTTTGAAATTTCAAGTACTTGATGCGGTTTCAGTGCTTAGAATCGATGAGAATTCCAGATCCCTAAAGACTTTGAGCCTTTCAATTATCGAAGGGAGTTCCAGATGATTGGCAGTCTCATCGTAATCATTTCACACCTAAATCCCCAAACGGTATGACAGTGCGTGCTTTGCCCGGCACCGGACACTACTTGCTGCCCCCTCCCTCTCCGACGATCACCCGACGCTGCCCGTTGGTTTACCCTTAGGTGGTTTTACTCCTTTATTTTTATTTTCATTACTTTGTAGTTTAGGTTGTTTGTTTATCTTTTATGTTTATTTTCATGTTTATTTCATTTGATAGCATGTTTAGTTTAATTGTTTAAATGTTGGGTGTTAATATTTGCAACTTCTATATGCATTATCCTTAGATTTTAGCTCAAATTACTATAGTTATTAATTTGATCCGAGAGATATCGGGTCATTTTTTAATTATACTAATTTTGAGTTTGTTTTGGTAAATTTCATTGTTAAATCACAATAATTATTTAATTTGGTCCGTAAGACTTCGGACTAAATTTTTAATTATTTTGTTTTCCTCGTTGTGATTGTAGAGTTAAAATAATTATTAATTTAATCCGTGAGACAACGGATTATCTTTTTGATTATTTTAACTCTTGTCTTAGTTTTTATGTAAAAATAATTGCTTGTTTAAAAAAATGAAAATTAAAAAAAAGGGAATAGTGAAAATTTAAAAATTTGCATAAGCATATAGGTCATATAGGTTTATTAAATTAAGACACGTAGGTTTAAATTAACCTTTAGGATTATTTTTAAATTTCACCCTTAGATAGTTGTTTTTAGTCGGGATTAGATTTAAACAATTTTTTTTATTATTTAGGAAAAGTTTGCATGATATATAAAAAACTAAGAAACAAAAATAAAAAATAATAGGTGCATATTAACTAGTTTGCATAATAGGCACATTTAATTAGAGTTTGCATATTAATAAATTAGGATTGCATCATATTATCATGTTTAGTAATCCCATCGTGTAATTTTTAATTGCATATAATTAACATTTTTTAAAAAGAAAAACACAAAAATCATTTACTTGGTTAATTAATAAATTAGTTCATAATTAATCTCATTTCATATCATCATTGTTTAGTGTAGGTTGCATACATTAAAAAAAAAAAAAAGAATCATTAAAAAATCACAAAAAGAATATGCACATAGAATTGTTATGTCATGCATCCTATGTCATGTAGTATATGCACATTTAGGATTGTATAAATTAGATTGCATACATATAGTTCAAATTAGGCCATATAAATTGCATTTCACATATCATTAAAGTAAAATTCATGCATATTAATTTTAGATTAAGATTGCATAATAATAAAAGTTAGGTGTCATGTCATTTAGAAATCATGTTTAGGGCATGCATTTTTATTAGCATTTTTTAAAAATGTTTTCTTAGAGAGTGGACTTTAATAAAGTTGTGGTTTATAATTTCTTAGCATTTCGATTTATTGAATGTTATTTAATTGATCGTGCACCCGCATGACCACCATTTGCATGTTAGTATCTTAGGTTAAAATTAATCAAGACTGCCTGCAAAAATGTTTTTTTTTTTAAGGTACCGAAAGGGCGTTAGATTAATCTAGCGTAACCATGTCCCCGAATCCATTAAATCTCTGGTTCGTAAAAGGTCAAGTATTCTCCCATACTTTACCTGGGTTTCTAATCAGCCCTAATTGGTTAGTGGCGGCTCTAATTTGAAATATAATTTGCATGTTTTAATGGGTCATTTTCTTAACATCAAGTCGCGATTGGTAGGGCTTGGGAGAGTCCGCGCCAAGTCTTCAGACTTAGTAATCCATTAACCTAGTTTTAGGTGATTCACCCATCGAAAAATTGGGTCGCGACACACATATATACTAGTTATATTACCGAATCATACGATACAAATCAATCATCACTAGTGATTAATAAATTTAACATATCGATTAATGATACATATCTCGATTTAAAAACTATGACTACTTTGCTTAGACTAGCTTAGTACCAAAAAAAGGATAGAAGAAGAACCCATGTATTCTATCATTAATAATTTATCTGCCCTTTTTGCAAGAGATTCTAATTTATCTGCCCCTTTTTGTGAAATAACTCTTATGAAAAGAAAAAAAGAAGGCGGACTTCCCTATCCTTGTGCCCACCAATCCGACAACCCCACATCAAAAAGTGAAACGCCTTTGTTTGTCCCAGGTTGGCAAATCGCATTCCCTCTGGATCACTAGACCACGGACTTGAGCGTCAGATCCCTTGAATTTTTTCAATCTCATGATTGTGTTAGGACTAGAATTAGCACCTAGAGGGGGGTGAATAGGTGATTAAAGCGATTTTAACAATCAAATCCGAATATGAGATTAATGAATTAAAAACAGCAATCGCAGCAATTGAAAATAATGAAAGATAAAAGGATAAAGGATAGAGAATCAAGACTCAGTTTATAGTGGTTCGGCTTATATCAAGCCTACGTCCACTCTCCCGCACGGACAGCCCTTCTGGCTGGATTTCACTAAGAATCAAAAAGAGTTACAGTCTCATGCTCTTGAGTCCACAATGTAGAACTTCTATTACACTTCCTCAAGGTCTCACAACTCTATGATCACTCTTTTGATTACATGTATTGCTCGAAGAATAAGATCACAAACGAAATATGGAGGTTCAGACTTTGGAATTCTTCTATCCAGCACGCTTCAACAACTCGAACATCTCTCTTTATACGCTTCTTCATGCCTTCATTACCGTTGGCACCTTCCAAAGAAGTTCTTCCAATCAACCCATTGGACAGAATCAATTTGGAGAGATCTCGAGCTCTTTAAGGTAAGTGTAGATAGCCCATCAATCTGCTTCGCCCATACAATCGGGATCTTGGTTTCCATAAGTAGAACTTTCCAAATAAGTTGCGAATCTTAGAGAATCTATATCAATTCGGATACGAATATAAGATCGTGTAGTGCTGAATCCGGTCGAAAGATATTCCTTAACCATTGAGATAAAAACTATATAGAATCGGAATATAAGTTCATTTATCTTGTCGATGCAGGAAACTGTCCATGAGTAGACTTTGAAACTTGAGTCTTGTTAGCGTCGGACTTTGATCTTCGAGACTTTGCCGGTAGAGTCGCAAGTCTTCGAGACTAGGCGAGAGAAATGTTTTGTCAACTTCAAAACTTCGAGGAGAATTTATCCAACAATCTCCCCCTTTTTGATGGTGACAAAACTTTCTTGCGATTTGAATACTATTGCCACGCAAAACAACTTTTAAGCTTGCAAAGATATCATTAGAATAAGAATAGTATAAGATATCACATACGCGAGATGTCCTATACACGGACTTACCACACATACACGAGATCTGCATCCACGAAACCTCATTAGTCAGTGCAGACTTTACTATCTATATCTAATTTTGACAACTTAAGGTAATGCAGTAGTAAACAATCATTCAAAAACTCAAGATAAAGTCAAAATATCAAACACAAATAAGCCATTAAATCCAAAAAATAGAAATGAAAGTTTAAGGTTTGGGTTTGGAATGAGAATAGAGTGAAAATCTACCTGCAAAGTCTTCTCCCCCTTTTTGTCAGCATTAAAAAGTAAGAAAATCAAGGAGCACGAGGAACGTGAACAAGTTGAAAGTCCTCCATAGACTTGACGGTTCCTTCCGGCTTCCTTAAGTCTTCTTGAAGTTCGGCGAGAGCGGTGCCTTTTCTTTGTGTCTTGAACCTTACTTTGAACATCTTTCGGTGATCATGTAAGGAGATGAACATAGCATGATTCTCATTCTAGATAGTCTGAAAGTCACACCCCATAGCATATACTTGACCTTTTAGCTCCAACATGATGTCAAGCAACCTTAAATCTCTGGTTGTCGATCACGGTGCTTGCGTCAATTCGTCGATGGTGGAGTTAAGCCGGTGTGAATGTCAGAAGGAAAATCAATATTTGGAGATGAAGCCTCTCCCTCAGGATGATGAGCAGCATAAACATCTTCTGCATCAGGTGGTGATCTGCTCACACTTGCACTTGTAAATGTCAGGAGAAGAGGAGTGCTTTCTCTTTGGATATCTCCCCCTGTTTCCATGCCTTACGGAGGGGAGAAGAACTCTTCTTTTACGAGGAGTCTCCTCGGTGACAAGATTGTGCTGATCCTCCTTTTACTGGAGAATCGACTTGGCTTGTGAGTCTGTTTTATCTTTGAGAGTCATTCTGGCGACTCTTCCTCTTCATCTTTTCTTCCTCTTTCTCTTCTTCTTTTTCTTTTTCTTCCTCTTTTTTTCTTTCTTCCTCTTTCTTTCTTTTTCTCTTCTTCTTCTTTCTCTTCTTTCTCTTCTTCTTTCTCTGTCTCTTCTTCCTTTTACAAGGATTCCCTTTCTGGTTTCCTTTCTCAATTTCTTACGCAAAGCTGTTGTTGGCCGGGCGATACGAGGGCGAAAACGAGAAACAAAGGCTGAAATAGGCATATCATCCTCATCATCTTCATCTTCCAAGATGATTGCCCGCCTCTTCTTGATAGGACCGGTGACGGGTTCCTTTCCTTTCCTTTTTGCCACGAAGAGTCGGTTTGATCTTCACGGGGTTTTTCTTTGAGCTTGCTCCGACTTCTTGCTAAGTTCTTTCGAGACGCATCTTTGTTATCATCCTCGGTCCGATGACCATTCGACCAATAGTCTTCACGGAGAGAATGTGGGGAGGCTGGATGTTCGAATGTACGAAAAGTCGTGTAATGAGAGCGACATAAGGGAGTTGTCCCTTGTCCTTTGCCATCGACCTATACATGTGAAACATGATTGTGTGTGGCGAGAGAGAAATTAATGCCAACTTGATTGCAAACATCAACTTTGCCTCGGAGATGGATACATCTCTTTGATGTTGATTTTGGTCTAAGACAGTTGATCACAATCTTGTGAAGCGAGAATATTTGTTGCATTCATTCTAGTAGGATAGACGACCTTCACAATTCGGTCTCTTGCAAGCTCCATGGTTGCATGACTCACGAACACGAGAAATTGATTGGAAAGCACCTCTTTCCACACCAATTACGTCTGCGCAGTGTCTGTATCAACAACATATTCTCTATCTCGCACGCTAAATGAAAAGCTGTTCGCATCAAGGAAACGAGATTAGAGTAGAAATATGCGGTTAATTCATAATGAGCCACATCACATTCGGTGCAAAACTTGTGCGGTTGAAGTTTCTCAAACTTCTCTCGAGATTGATGCTCAGTAAATCCAGAAAATCAAAGTCCACCGTTCGTGGATTTATCACCTCTCGCTTCAGCAGTTTCTCATACTTCTTCCTGTGTCCATCAGATCGAAACAGTTCATCCTTCTTTCCTCGAAGGTTTGCAGCCACACCCATCCAAGGTTTAAAATGTAGATACATTTTCTCATCATCATCCTTTCCCTCTGGTTGATTAAAACTACCAAACCTAGGGTCAGGAAAGTTTGCAAAAACTTTTGCTTCTTTGTTCCCTCGGGAACAACGCGATCTTTCCATCACGGTGAGAAAGTGCGTCTCATTTCTATAACCTTTTTCTTTCAGAAATTCATCAATGAAGGTCATTGCGGACCCACCTTCCTTCAATGCGAGTAAAGCCTATAAACAAAAGCGAGGCTTGAGTGATCTTCTTGGTTCAACATTTTCAAGCACTTCTTACGCATGTTGAGGGCGACTATCATGAGGTCTAGTTGAGGAGGAGCGCGCTTTGTTGAGATCGTTGAGGAGACTGTTACATTGGAAAGTCGCTTTCTTCGTGAGATCGAAGTGCGTAGGCCCCTCTCCCGAGCCACTGTGGTCCCACAGCTTGCAAGCCTCGATGATTTTCTTTGGTGAGACATTGTCGCTGTCTTGGAGAAACTTTCTCACTTGTGTCGCAAGAAAGACAAAATCTTGAGAAGTAAAAATCGAGGAGAGAAATTCCAGGAGTGAAAAGCTTTGAACTAGGGTTTCTTGGTAAAGTTTAAAACGAAGAAGAAGAAGAAGTATAAAAGGAAATCGAATCGTGAGTAGCGAATCGTCACAAAATAAATTCCTTTTTGAAAAATAACTGCCTTAATAAATCGATAACCACCCTTTATAAAATAAACTACCTTAATAAACATGATTATCCATAAATAAACGAGACAAACTTACCTTTTCGAGATAAAAGTTTAAGTAAATGTACTTACGATCGTGTCGATTGGTATTCTCGGTCTATACCCTTTTGAGTCGATACTCCGTCGAGACTTTAAGATTACAGTCGAGCTTTAACATCTTCAAGAGATACAATATTGAGTCTTGAGCGAATAGACTCAAATAAGCTTTTCTCAAGTGGCTTTGTGAAGATGTACGCAGTTGATTCTTCGAGTCAATGAATTGTATCAAGACTTCTTTGTTACGAACATGATCTCTTATAAAATGATGTCGAATCTCAATATGTTTGGCTCTTGAATGTAGGATAGGATTCTTTGTAAGATTGATTGCTTATTTGGTATTGTCACATCGATCTACGTGCAAGAGTCTTCAATACCAAAGTCTCGTAGTTGTTGTTTTATCCAAAGTATTTGAGAACGCAACTTCCAAGTGCTACGTATTCTACTTCATTTGTTGAAAGAGCCACGGTACTTTGTTTTCTTGAAAACCAAGATACCACCCTGTTGCCAAGTAATTGACAAGTTCCTGAGGTGCTTTTTCTTTCAACTCTACAACCTGCAAGATCTGCGTCTGAATAACCAAGAAGGGTAAAGTCTCCTTCTTTGGGATACCATAGACCAATCTTAGCGATGGTTGCAACGTATTTAATGATACGTTTAGCAGCACTTAAATGTGATTCCTTAGGATCGATTGAAACCTAGCACATATGCAAACACTAAATAATATGTCGGGTCTAGATGCGGTAAGATAAAGAAGTGAACCAATGATACTCTGTATAATTTTTGGTCGACTTTCTTCCACCTTCGTCTTTGTCTATCTTCAAAGAACTTGACATTGGAATGTCGGTCTTTTTGCAATTCTCCGGACCGAACTTTTTAACAAGTTCTTTTGCATATTTCTCTTGATGAATGAAGATTCCTTCTTTAAGTTGTTTCACTTGTAGACCAAGGAAGAAGGATAGTTCACCCATCATGCTCATCTCAAATTCATCCTGCATAGACTTAGAAAATTTCTTGCACAAAGTCTCATTAGATGATCCGAATATTATGTCATCAACATAAATGCGAGCAGTGAAAGCTTTTTGCCTTCCTTTTTAACAAACGAGTAGTGTCTACCTTTCCTTTAGAGAAACCACTTTGAATTAAAAAATTACTTAACCTTTCATACCAAGCTCGAGGAGCTTGTTTTAATCCATATAAAGCTTTCTTCGGTCGAACACGAGTCTGGTTTCTTTGAGTCTTCAAATCCGGGAGGTTGTTCCACATAGACTTCTTCTTGAATAAATCCATTCGGGAATGCGCTTTTGACGTCCATTTGAAATAACCTGAAATTCTTATAACATGCAAAAGCAAGTAGTAATCGATTGCTTCTAACCTTGCTCTTTGGAGCATAAGTCTCATCATAGTCTATCCCTTCTTCTTGCGTGTATCCTTTAGCCACGAGTCTTGCTTTGTTTCTTGTCACTTTGCCTTTTTCATCAACTTTGTTCTGAAAACCCATTTAGTTCCAATAACATTTACCTTTTGGTTTAGGGTTAATTCCCAAACGTCGTTAATACTGAATTGTCGAGCTCTTCTTGCATTGCTTCAATCCAGCTTTCATCGGCTAAGGCTTCTTCAATGTTTTTGGGTTCTATTTCGAAATAAGTGCAACGCACTAGACTCTTCTCGCCTTTTGGATCTTGTACGAATTCCCTCATTAATGTTCCCAATAATGAGTTCTTCGGGATGGCCCGGACTTGTGTTTCCGATTCTTGGATGGTCGATGGGTTGTTGATCATTTTCTTGAGTTGAATCTCCATCGACAACTTGTTGTGCTTGCATCTGGATTTTGGACTGCTTTATGGGAGATAGATCTAGCGATTAAGGAGCAGTTCGATTCTTCGATCTATATTGGCTGAACTTGTGGAGAGTCTTGAAATTTGACGTTCATTGATTCTTCCACGATCAGGTCTTCTTGTTGAATACTCTATAGGCTTTGCTCGCGGTTGAGTAACCAAGAAAGAATCCTTCATCGATTTTCTTCAAACTTACCAACTCGATCATTTGCATTCTTGAGAATAAAGCATTTACAACCAAATACTTGAAAATAAGAAACATTGGTTTCTTTTCTTTAAAAATTTCATAAGGAGTTTTCTCAAGAATTGATCTTAAAAATACTACATTAATAATATAACAAGCGGTTGAAACTTGACTTCAGCCCAAAACCTTGAAGAAATATTACTTTCAATTAAAGAGTTCTTGCCATTTCTTGTAAAGACCTATTCTTCCTTTCCACAACCCCATTACGTTACGGTGTGTATGGAGAGGAGAATTTGTCTTGAAGACCAGAATCATCACGGAATTTAGTAAAGTCTTGATTTTCAAACTCACCTCCATGGTGCGACGAATACTTGAGATAGTGTAACATTTCTCATTACGCACCTTCTTAGCAAACTTTGAAAAGAGAGAAAAGTTTCAGACTTACTTGAAAGAAAGTAGACCCAAGTAAATCGTGAATAATCATCCATTATTACTAGGCGGAACCTTTTTCCACCAATGCTTTGCGTTCTAGTAGGTCCAAATAAGTCCATATGCGAAGGCTGCGGTACACGATTAGTAGAAACTTTACTTATTGGTTTGTAAGAGTTTCTAACTTTGTTTACCAGTACGCATGGTGTGCATAGATCGGACTTTGAATAATTGAGAATAGGCAATCCTCGAACAAGTTTCTTGGAGGAGATCTTGCTGATTTGCTTCATATTGATATGGCCAAGTTTTACATTGCCATAGATTAGCTTCATCTTGTGCGATATCAAGCACTTGTGATCTTTCATGATTTACATCCGGAAGATAGATATTTCCATGTCTTCGTCCGGTAAAGGGATTGAGTAGAGTCTTTGCGATTCTGAGCACTTTCTTTCTGGAAATTGATCTTGAATCCGGTATCACACAAGCGACTTATGCTAAGCAAGTTGTAATTTAATCCTTCAACTAAGGAAACATTCTTGATTGACAGACTTCCAATCTTGACTTGTTCCACGACCAATGATTCTTCCTTTGTTGTTACCTCCAAAGGAAACTTTTCCTCCGTCTTTGGTCAAGTGTTATGAAGCAACTTGAGTCTCTGTCATATGTCTTGAGCAGCCACTATCTAGATACCATTTAATCTTCTTTTTGATAGTGACCTGCAATTAAAAAGAATTCAAGCTTTCTTTGGTACCCACATCATCTTGGGTCCAGAAGAGTTAGAGCAATAAACAGTCTTTGCCCAATTCCTTTTAACGGTCTCCAAACCAAAGGACATTCTTTCTCAAAATGTTCGAGCTTTGACACTTGGAACATTTCAAAGCATTTTACGCAACGGGTTTTACAAAGACTTTACGAAAATGATTTTTATAAGCAATTACGGTTGGTCTTTGTTTGATTCTTTCCTTCACCTTTGGAAAATCAATTAGAGGAATAGTTTCAGAAGTCATACCAAGACCTAACTTATCAAAGTAGGGTCTTTGTATCGAAAGAATCTTATCCAACTTTTGAGAACCATTTGAAAATCTTTTTGATATATTAGAAATATCATTTTTCAAAAGATCATTTTCTTTGGAAGCAGTCGAGTTTTCTTTCAAGACGGTAAAGTTGTTTTCTAACTTTTCAAACTTTTCTTTCCAAAGTTTTTCCTGTTGCTTCAATGTAGAATTTTCCTTTTTCAATTCGGAGATCCTCTTAAGAGAAGTTTTTAGACTAAGACAAAGTTCATCAATGTATTTGAAACTTTGATAGGAATTCTTAGATTACTAACCTCGAGTTCAGCATGCAGTGCGTATGCGAATCGAGTGCAGTTTGAATCGAGATTTTGCCATTAACAGATATTGGCATAGTCATCATCACTTTCTTCACATTCGGTATCACTCCCGGGTCTCGCTTTGAGTGCTTTTACGTATTTCTCGGTCTTTCCTTTTCTCTTCTTTAACGAGAGGGACGGTTGGGTCGATGTGTCCCTTTTCTTGCATTCAAAGCAAGTCACTTCTTTGTTAGAGTCATCTTCCTCTGTTGATTTGTTACGAAACCTTTGTGAGCTCTGTTTCTTCCAGTTGAATTTTCTTCCTTTTCTATTCAACTTTCTGAATCTCTTTATCATAAGTGCCGACTCTTCATCATCTAGATCTTCTTCGAATCTGTAGCATCGAGAATAGTCATTAGACTTTAAGGCAATTGATTTCTTACCTTTTGAATCTTCCTCTTCGTTGGTTTGCTCTACTTCATAAGATTGAAGAGTCCCAACCAATTCGTCTACGAAGAGTGGAGCAATCCTCGTGTCTCTCTTATTGAGGTTTTTATGTGATTCCGTCTTTAGAGAGTCCTCGTAGGAGTTTGTTGACCTTCATATGTCCCGAGATTGGATGTCCACGATATTCAAGACCATTCACAATTTCAGTAAAGCGACTAAACATGTCGGTTATTGATTCTCGATCTCATCTTAAAGACTTCATATTGTCCCAAAAGAATGTTGATCCTTGTCTCTTTCACTCGATCAGTTCCTTCATAGGTAATGTGAAGCCTATCCCATACTTCTTTTGCTGTATCACAAGAAGATATTCTGTTATACTCAGTAGGGGATAAAGCACAATATAAGGAGTAAATGGCTTTAGCGTCAAGAGTCTGTCTCTTGGTGATTTCTTCTTGAGTCATTGGAGTGGGATCGGCAACTTCTTTTCCTCTCTCGGATCCACGTCTTTGCCGCGGGAATGATTCCTTTGTCTACCACTTCCCATTCCAAAGGATCTTTCGATCTTAGGAATGCTTTCATCTTGTTCTTCCAAATCTTTGTAGTCTTTTCCATCAAAGTATGGAGGTCAGGTATTGCTTTGACCTTCGACCAACCACGTAGGTAACATACTAGCCATAGATCTTTTACTCGAAGTAAAGACACTTCTTATAAACAGTACACAAGCTCGATACCAATTGTTAGGACTAGAATTAGCACCTAGAGGGGGTGAATAGGTGATTAAAGCGATTTTAACAATCAAATCCGAATATGAGATTAATGAATTAAAAACAGCAATCGCAGCAATTGAAAATAATGAAAGATAAAAGGATAAAGGATAGAGAATCAAGACTCAGTTTATAGTGGTTCGGCATATCAAGCCTACGTACACTCTCCCGCACGGACAGCCCTTACGGCTGGATTTCACTAAGAATCAAAAAGAGTTTATAGTCTCATGCTCTTGAGTCCACAATGTAGAACTTCTATTACACTTCCTCAAGGTCTCACAACTCTATGATCACTCTTTTGATTACATGTATTGCTCGAAGAATAAGATCACAAACGAAATATGGAGGTTCGGACTTTGGAATTCTTCTATCCGGCACTCTTCAACAACTCGAACATCTCTCTTTATACGCTTCTTCATGCCTTCATTACCATTGGCACCTTCCAAAGAAGTTCTTCCAATCAACCCGTTGGACAGAATCAATTTGGAGAGATCTCGAGCTCTTTAAGGTAAGTGTAGATAGCCCATCAATCCTGTTCGCCCATACAATCGGGATCTTGGTTTCCATAAGTAGAACTTTCCAATTAAGTTGCGAATCTTAGAGAATCTATATCAATTCGGATACGAATATAAGATCGTGTGGTGCTGAATCCGGTCGAAAGATATTCCTCGCCATTGAGATAAAAACTATATAGAATCGAATATAAGTTCATTTATCTTGTCGATGCGGAAACGTCCATGAGAGTAGACTTTGAAACTTGAGTCTTGTTAGCGTCGGACTTTGATCTTCGAGACTTTGCCAGTAGAGTCTGCAAGTCTTCAGACTAGACTGAGAGAAATGTTTTGTCAACTTCAAAACTTCTGAGGAGAATTTATCCAACAGATTGTACTTCTCAATTTTCTGACTAGGAAAGCTATGCCTTTCGACTGATCTTAGGCCCTAACTCACCCTCACCTCATTCTAGAGCTAAAGTAAGAGAGGTGTTTTAATAAGTCATCGAAGCAGAGAAGATGAAAGTTTCGTTTTCACATTACACTTCCTTCCAATTGAAGGCAGAGGCCTTAATTCACTATAAATTTCTTGCGTTCATTCCGTTTGATTGAAGATTGGAATCTTAAGCAAATTGGATATGCAAATTACCTTAAAAGAAAGGTTACCTAAATCCAAATCGACACTAAATGCGTAGGTAGCAAATGCTTACGGGCGCAAGACGACTTCGTTATGCTAGTTCTCTTTCCCTCTTCATGGGATGTGGTGGAATGACAAATAGGATACCCTAACCGCAAAAAAATTGCCATAAAACTTATAAATAATTTGAGAGTTATTCATAGCTACCATAAAAGTTATTTAATAATCATTTGATCAATTTTTTTTTTTTTTTTTACAAAAATCAAAATGATATTTGTGTAATGGTTTCCTTTTGGCATTCTAAATAAGTCAATCACTATTTATCCGCTGATGTGCATTTTGCATCTTCCCAACCTATAAAGATCATTGGCTTTCTCTCTCGCCATGTAGAGCATCCTTCTACCGCCATGGTAGCTTACCTAGTGTTTTTTCACCCTAAATTCCCAACTTTCCCTTAACCTTCTTCAACCCTTCGCCGTGAAGCGAACCCATCTCCCGCAAAGGTTGCTTACCCAGCGCCTTCCTCCCTTATTTTCCAGACTCCCTTAACCATCCTCACCCGCATCGCCCTCTTCTTGTCGTATCTCCTCCTTAATTCTCGCGGATTTGCGGTTTTTTCAAGTTTCTAGGTCCTGCCTTCCCTTCGTCTCCGCTTGGGCCTGCTTCCAGTCCATCTCGCATATTCGGTCCTTCCATTTCCTTTCTGTCTTGTTGCATGTGGGTCTCCGTCTCCTCAGATCTTCATCTACACCAGCCTCTTGCACCATCCCATGGACACAGGTGATTTGGAAGAAGATGCCCGACTGGCAGCCCTTTGCTCGAGACTGGGCCGCCTCTGCTCGACCCATGCACTTGAAGTTTGGGACGATCTGCCACCAGAAGAGAACATTGCTGAGTGTCAGCTCTCAATTGTAGGTAAAATACCCTCAAACTCTACGCTTAACTTCCAAGCTCTCCAATCTACCCTCAAACGTGCTTGGCGGACAGAACAAGTTACTATTACCCAAATACGAGGCGGTATTTATGTTGCTACTTTTCAACATGAAGCGGATAAGAACAGAATTTTAGAGGGCGGCCCATGGTTATTCTCGTCCCACCTTGTTCTCTTCAAGCCTTGGATTCCTAATGTGCCATTACACTGCTATGATTTCTCAATATGCTATTTGTGGGTTCAAATTTTTGGTCTCCCTCTTGAATGGCAATCTGACCAGTTGTTCCGAAAGGCTGTGCGACATGTGGGGAGAGTTCTTGAAGTCATAATGGATTCTAAGGAAGGGGCTCACGTCAGAGCTGGCCATCTACGAATTGAATTTAATTTACAAACACCCCTTAAAACAGGACATCTTATTCGTCTTGATGGGAAAGCTATTTGGCTGGATTTTCGGTACGAACGACTCCCACACTTTTGTTACTCATGTGGCCGCCTATGTCACTATGCTACATACTGCCCATATATCCCTTACGATGAGACAAAGCTAGAGGGGAAAGGTAAAATGGCATACGGACAATGGTTGCGCGCATAAGTAAAAGAACATAGCCCTTATTGGCTTACCTTCTATGGAGATCATGAGCTATCCCACGAGTCGGAGGAGGTTGTTCCGGAAACTCCACCTGTCCTAACCATTAAGGCTGCCCCAAAGAAGCGCAACGTACCTGATAGTGCTTCTGCCTCTTTGCTGCAACTTGAGCCTGCCACAAACCAGATTCCTGATCACCCATCAGCTGCAAGAGCACATCAGTGCGTTCCTACTTCAATAGACAACAAACAGAAAGGGATTATGGACTCCTCAAAGTTACCTGTTCCTCTGACAACAAGGCTTTTACCACAACAACATAATATCCTTGTACCTCCCGATCTTCAACACCCTCAGCAACCAACGTATTATCAATCTTCCTCCACTCAGCAGCACAATGAACATCACTCAGCAACCTTAGGGGTCCCTATCTTGCCTATTGATTCACTCCTGCAGCGGAAAGGGAAGGCCCCTCGAGGTCCTACAAAAGCAGGTACTTCAAAGAAACTCAAACGCTACTCTCCATATGACTCTAGAACTCACTTGCTAGAAGGCTTAGATGAAACAAAACTACTTGAGACTCCTGTCCTCATGGCTACAGAACAGAGCATAAGGGCTGAGGTGGCTTGCCCTCAAAAGCCACCAATAGCAAAATGAAAATGGTAAGCTGGGCCCGGGGCCTCGGGTCTACCACGACCGTTCAAGCACTTCGGGACCTTGTGGCCCGAGAAAGACCAGATCTCCTGTTCTTAATGGAGACGAAAAATGGTTCAGACAAGCTCTCAAAAATCCAAAGGCGACTAAAATATCCTCACTCCTTTTTGGTTAACCCGATTGGTATAGCAGGGGGTTTAGCTTTATTTTGGCAAGATCATCTCAACATCAGCATCATCCATTCGGATCCAGATTTCATCGACATGTTTTGTACTGACGCGGAGAACCATATCCCTACCCGGGTGACTTGTATCCACGCTCCAGCAGTTTTCAAACTCCGGCAGCAATTTTGGGAGGTCCTTCGGCGGATTGCATCGACTAACAACTTACTGTGGCTCTGTGTGGGAGATTTCAACGAGGTCACTTACCATTGGGAGAAGGTGGGGAAAAAGCTGGCTGATTTTCAGAGAATGGCCTCATTCCGTGAGGTCTTACATGACTGTTCATTGCTAGACATGGAAAGCAAGGGCTACGCCTTTACCTGGATGAACAATCGTCAAGGAAAGGACATTGTCAAGGAGCTTTTAGACAGATGTTTGTGCAATTTTGATTGGCGCATTGCTTTCCCGGATGCTGGTGCAAGTGCTTTTCCTGCGGTGGGATCTGACCACAGCCCGCTCCTCCTTAATACAGCCGCTACAACAACTAACAAGGGACGTCACTTCACCTTCGAAGCATTTTGGCTACAACACCAAGACTGTAAAAAGTCAATTCTGGTGTGTGGCAGAAAGTTTCTTGCGTAAATCCTGATCTACCTTACCTTTTACGAAGGGTCAGCCATGCTCTTACTTTATGGAGTCGTCGGACTTTCTCAAATGCACATCAGCGGATCATCGAATTGGAACTTCAACTTCAACAGCTCACCAACCAACTACATACTCCCTATGACAGAGACACCGTAACATCAATTAAAACAGAAATACAGCATCCATGGCAACAGGAAGAGCAGTTCTGGGCCATGCGCTCGCGGATTAATTGGTTAAAATGGGGCGATCGAAATACAAAGTTCTTCCACGCCACAACCATTCAACAGAGGCAGCGCAACCGTATTACCATGCTACTAGACGAGGCACAGGTTTGGGTACGTGATGAAGCTGTCCTAGAGGAAAAGACACAATCTTATTTCTATAATCTCTATCAGTCAGTCGGGTCTCGTGATTATGGCCCTATCCTTGACCAGTGTCCGTGCTTAGTCACCCCTGAAATGAACATGGCACTGACTGGAATGGCAACTAAGGAAGAGATTCGTACGGCTACCTTCCAGCTAGGTGGGCATAAGGCCCCGGGACCTGACGGGCTGAACGGCCTATTCTATCATTCCAACTGGGATACTATTGAGGCGGAGGTCGTCCATTCAGTCCAACAGTTTTTCCTCTCAGGTAAAATGCCCTTGGCCCTCAATCAGACTGCTCTGACATTAATACCCAAGATTCCCCTACCACAGAGCTTAGACCACTATCGTCCTATTAGTCTATGCAACTTTGCCTATAAAATCATTTCCCGAGTTCTAGCTAACCGGCTCAAACCATTACTGCCTCAACTGATCTCTCCCGAACAAGCGGCTTTTGTTGGTGGACGCCAGATTCAGGACAATATCCTAGTGGTCCAGGAGATTATACATCAAATCAAAATCAGGAAGCGACGACGAAATTTCCCAGCAATTGTTCGTATGGACATGCAGAAGGCCTATGACAGGGTAGAATGGGATTTTCTGATTGCCTACCTCCATAAGCTCGGTTTCCACCCCCGGTGGGTTCAATGGATATCCCAATGTATTTCTACTGTCTCTATCAGTATCAAGCTCAATGGGAAAAAGCCGGCTTACTTCCGCCCTACCCGAGGTATCCATCAAGGGGACCCTTTATCTCCCTATCTATTCATCCTTTTAATTAACCTCCTTTCCACTCTTATTCACAACGCCATCGACATGGGACAGCTGAAAGGTATCAAAATTAATAGGTTCAGCCCTACCCACTCTCACTTGTTTTTCGCCGATGATGCTATATTCTTTGTTAATGACACTTCCACTGAATGCCACAATCTAGCTAGCATCCTAACTCAATTCTGCCTAGCGTCTGGTCAGTCCATTAATAGAAATAAATCTGGTATCTTCCCTGAGCAAGGACTGCCCTAGCTCTCCCAAGACTAATCTAGCCAGTGAGTTACCAATCCCTGTGATGGAACGTATGGGAAAATATCTGGGCATCCCATCTGACTGGGGCCGCTCCAAAGGCGAGTTGTTTTCCTGGATCTTAGGCAGAGTGCACTCTAAAATGGAGGGTTGGAAGGAAAACCTTATTTCTAAGGGCGGTAAAGAGGTTCTAATCAAAACCGTTGTACAAGCTATCCCCTAGTTTGCAATGTCTGTGTTTAAAATCCCTATCTCTATTTGCAAGTTAATCGAAAAGAAGATTGCTAGGTTCTGGTGGCAGACAGATGGTCGCAAGGCCGGTATACACTGGAAACATTAGGATATCTTGAAAAGTACTAAAGGTGTGGGCGGACTCAGTTTTCGAGACTTGGTTACCTTTAACAAGGCGATGCTCGGCAAACAAGCATGGCGCCTCATCAACTCTCCTTCCTCATTATGGAGCCAACTTTTCAAAGCAATATACTTCCCGACACAGGATTTTCGCTTCGCTCAGAAAGGAGTCCGCCCCTCATGGGGCTGGTAGAGCCTTCTGGTCGGACAAGAGGCTATTCTTCCTAATCTACAGTGGTCTGTTGGTGACGGCGCATCAATAAATATTAGACAGGACCGGTGGCTCCCTAGGGGTATTCTTGGAGGACCTATGCAGCTCGACGAACCAACAATAGTCGCTGAGCTAATGGACCAGAATTCAGATAGTTGGGATTTGGCAAAACTACATTCCTACTATGATGCACAGACTATACAAGACATTCTCAGCATTCCCGTGCGACACAACCTGACAACTGACAAACTGGTATGGACCGCTACAACCAAAGGCCACTATACAGTTAGAAGCTGCTATCATTCAATCAGGACAGCAGAGAACAGTACCTTTATCCCACACGCCTCAACATCGTATCAGCAGCCCCGCCACCTTTGGAAACGCATCTGGAACATAAATCTCCCGCCGAAGCTCAAGATTTTCTTATGGACTATCTGCCACAATGGATTGCCAACCAAAGAGAATCTCTTCCATCGCCGCATCGCCCCGAATCCTCTATGCTCTCTCTGTTATGACCCACTACCGGAATCAATAGAACACCTCCTTTTGTTCTGCCCCTGGACACGTGACATCTGGTCACACCCGTTGATTGCCCTCTCTCTGGCTGACACTAACATACGCCGTATCGATGAATGGCTTGCTAGTCGGATTATTGATAAACAGAGCTCACCTTTGCTGGAACTTCTTATTGCGGTGTGCTGGCAAATATGGAAAGCGCGAAACAGGGCCATCTTCTCCAATGAACGCCTGGATCCGTCCTTTGTTGTTCTTGCCGCCACAGCCCAGGTTCGTGCTGCTGCATCTCTCCATCTTTCTTCACCGCGTAACAGGCAAAAGCGCGAACCCTTGGATCACTTCTGGCGGTATCCTGATCCGGGCTCCCTACGAATCAACATCGATGGGGTTTTTTCCCCGGGTGACACGGAGGGATCGGTGGCTGTCATCTATCGGGATCATCATGGAACGCTGAAGGAAGGCTTGTCCAAATCTGTGCAAGCTGAGTCGGCTCTGCAAACTGAGGCTCAGGCGCTTACTTGTGCCATCCACCATATTCTGCAACAACAACTGGCGACTACTCCTCTCTAGATCGACTCCGACTGCTCCATCCTGGTCGACGCCGTGAACAGCGAACAAGAGCCACCTTGGGAGATTCGTACGCTCGTTCTTGATGTTGCACGCCTCCACAGATCCCTTCCCCTGCTGGAAATTAGGTTTTGTAATCGGGCCGGTAACGCTGTCGCCGATTGGGTTGCACGTGCCCACCAAAAGGGATGCCTCTGTCCTTCGTGGGCCGTTTCCCCCCCTTCTCCTTTATTGGACTTGCTTAAATCGGACTGTATAGCTGCAGATTGTGCTTCGCTCTTCTATAAATAATTTCCTTTCCTGATAAAAAAAAAAAAAGTGTTGATACATCATGCTTGTATAAGATCTCAATATGTTTTGCATTTCCTTATGTTATCATTACACAGAAAGCAAAGATCAGTGGACGCATGGCATCTGCAAAGATATTTTACTTGATTTGTGAGTGAACTTATGAGGCAATTCTTATCTCAAAGTAAATAAGACGAAAAATAAATGCTAATATTGCCGCTTTCATCCCAAAGTAACGGAAACCACTGGGGGTTCGCCCCAGTGGCCACCCTTCCATCTTGGAAGGGAGAGGTTGGGGGTTCAAATCCCCACCTTCTTAGGGGGGATTGGGGTGGGGACGATTTCATTTCAGAAGTGGGTTTCGACTCCCACGCCCTACAAGGAGGTAGGGCAAAAGTCTGAGAGTGAGTGTTAGAGTAGGATTAGCGTAGGACTGACCAAAAAAAAAAATCCCAAAGTAACAGTGACTATTATGCCTTCTTCTCTTTATTACAGCTTATGGCCCACATGCCACCGCTAATTCCAATAGTAACTGTTGACTGTTAGAGTACCAATGTCCATCATTAAATTGCTTAATGATGATGATATAAGAGTGACGAATGTTGCGATGATGAAGACATGAACTACACTCATATTTATTTGTTCTTTATTCGTAACTCGCCGTGTGGAAAGTTTTTGGATCAAAACATATGTTCAGATCAATAACAATTTACCGGTTGGAAATACTCTAACAGTTCATTGCAAATCCAAGGAAGATGATCTCGGAATCCATCATATTACGGGGAGCTGGGATTTCTCTTTTACACCCCATATTTTCTATAACACGTTGTTCTTTTGCACCTTTACATGGCCTGGTCAATTACACTGGTTCGATATATATGTGGGAATGAGGGACTCGGATGAATGCGTCAATTGTATTTGGAAGATCTTTCCTGAAGGTCCTTGTAGGTTAAATGGATTGACCGGAAACTTTGATGCTTGTTATCCTTGGAATCCTGCTTCATAGTTAGGGGGAAAACCTCTCATATGAGTGTATGATGGAGAAATATAATGTGGTGAATTCATACATTGCGAGTCAAATGGAATAAGAATCATCTTTGCTATTTATATATATATATATATATATATATATATATATATATTTTGTAGTTATAGTTCGTATCTCTTTCTTTATAGTGTTGTCTGTTCATTTTCATTCTATTTGACTTATTACTTGCATCGCTTGGTATTGCTATCAAAATGTTTGAATGTAAATCATTTTTTAATTGAAAAATATTAATAAGTGTGAAGTCATATTGGTTTTGAATTTCTTATGCTGGTGTCGTATCAAATCAACATCCTTGAGTTCAAAAGCAAGGAAAGCCAAATCAACACTGAATCAATTGGAGACATTTTTTCCATTGATGGTTTTTCGGGTGTAGATCTAGGTGTAATCCTAAACGCAATCTAGCAACAAGAGTTTTGCAATGGTCATTTCAGGTTTGGGCCATGTGAGAGGAACAATCACATTCTTAACTTAACTTCTAATGATGTTCCCGCTCAACCCGAAGAAGCCGAAGTTCATTGACTATATTTGTTGGAATTGGAAATGATATGTTGTGAATAATGCGGATACTATTTGGATCCTGCACTTAAATCAACGCGATATGACCATAGAAATAATGAGGAAAAATAAAAATTACTAGAGATTTACCTAATTTGGTCCAAGTATCAAAACCTCCACTAAGAAAGTTAATAGCAAATAATCCACTAATAATTAAAAAACAGAGTTACAAAAGCTCACAACCTCAAGTGTTTCCCGTAGCTCGATTATATCCAAATCCATAGTGTTTACCAATAAATTACTCAATTGGATGTATAACTCATAACACAAATCTCAGTGTTCAAACACGTCACTTCTTTGTGAGTCTCTTCTACACTTCAAGTAACGGCCTGGAAATCTTAACAAAATCCACGAAATCCGTGTCCTTTAGTGTGCGACTCGAAGGGAAAGATATATGCGGCCAACATGTATTTGTTTTGGTCGAACCCTTGGAAAAGCCCAAGACAAATTCTCAACGGCACAAGTGAATGTTCTGATCCTTTCTTGAAAATACGAATCTCCACAGATGCTATATTTGTGTGCCCCTTGGGCTTTCTTTACGCAAATTAGGAAACTTCTTCAAAGAGATATTCTAATCCGTTGTGGGATTTCTTTCTCAAGGGATGAATAAACCGGTATCCTTCAATCAGGTTGAGTTATGTACACATGCTTAAGTCCAAGACATAATTTAATACGATGCAATGCTTCCTAAAGGAGAAGGGTATGCAACTACCATTATTGTCCGTAGAGTAGAAGGGACGTAACTCTTGGCTCAAAAGGTGCATCGCCTGTTAGAGATTACTTTCTTTTCTTGTTTCTTCACTAACTAATTTGACTCTTGATCACGACATCGCGTTGACTATAAAGAAGCTCAGAATACAAGCAAAGCTTAATATAAAGTCTTTTTGATGTGGTGTCGATCTTACACTTACCAAGAGGAAAGCCAACTCCACCTCCAAGAGCTGCACCAAGGGCGACATTAGTTGCAAGGCACATTAGTGATCCTGATACTAACGCAAACTAAAGAAAAGAAAAGAAAAACTCATTCTTCGTTTAGCATCAGTTATTTAACAGTATCAAGAATTGTGATTAATTGATTTTGTAGGCTACAACATAACAATTTATGGACAATATCTCAAGCGTGGAAGAAATTCCTTTCAGATCAAACAAAATGTTGAAGCAGTGGTCGAACCGGCTCCAGCTAAGTTAAAAACATCATGAACTCCTCATTTCTCAGCTAACAAACTTTGTAGACCATAAGATGCAGCAGTAAACATCCCACCCCAATGATTGAGCCACGCGTCACTGGAAGCAACCTTTTCTCCATTACATCTTTTTTTGGTCAGTATCCCTCACGCTCGAATTCTCCATTACATCTTTTTTGGTCGGTATCGACACCTAAATTTGTTGCCCAAAGACCTCTCATGCATTTCATAAGAAAACTATGGATTGAATTAGTCCTTAACAATGAAACCTGACCTCTAAACCAAAATACTCATTTTGCATAATCTTACATTCGCACAAAATACTGATTTTGCATAATCTTGCAATCGCATTCTTAGGGTACATTTGTGACCACTTTGAGAAAAAGTCAATGGGGAAATGCAAAGGACTTTCAGTGAAGGGTTTTTCCAAAATGTAAATAGCGTATGGTAAAATATAATTTAAAACACATCGTAAAGCAATTCAAATTAAATGCCATTTGAAAAAAAAAAAAACTATAATTTGTAAAGGATTTTTGCTAGCTTTTTTTTTCCTTAAATGGTCAAACATTTGCCAGTGAAGCTAAGGCCTTTGATGAGTCACGACAAGCCAGATTTGGCACAGATCAACTCCCAACAGGATAGATTTAGCTGCTAGCAACCTCACCTAAGCTCACAAAACCCCAAGCAACATAGCTTGAGGTCCTACGATAGCTTGGACTCACGTGGGCTCAGGCGACGATCACCTAGGTTGTGTGACCTCAAGCGACTATGGCCTTGGCTTGCACCATTGCTTAGGTTACGCAACCCAAGGTAGCGTTCATCAACCTTTGTCCAACTCCTCTATGTAAACTGCGAGGAAGATGAACAAAGCAAAAGTGAATTAAAAAAATTGTTAAATCTAAGACTAGCATTTTGAGAATGCCAACACTCCAAACCACCTTTGAACCTATTTTGAGCTAAAGACTTTTAAAGACCTTTAAAAATGTAATTATATTTTCCTAAAAGTCTACAAAAAATTTGTCAAACAATATTTGCATTTGCCCAAGGGACTTTGGGAAAGTGTTCCCAAATGCACCCTTACTATGTTTCTCTACATTTAGTTGTAAATGAAATTTTATTTAGGAATATCATATTTGCATTGAAAAAAATATAGGTCATGTTATGAATTGTATTCGAATTGAATTAAATAGACAACCAAGCTTTTGTGAGAGTGTGGTTCATATTCCCTAGGGAGCAATGCTTCCATGACACTAAAGGGTTTTTATAGTTTGAGCTCATAATTTCTCCAATAAACAGCATCTCTAGAAAGAGTCCCGACAACCGAAAGATTCGAGAAGATCATACATTTCTGAACAAATGACAACAAGGATCCAATTTATACCTCCAGACTGGAGTTTCCTAGGTAGGGACATACACTATCAAAAGGCCCGCCAAATCTCGTTGTTAGAATTGCGATCTTGAGTAAGACACACCCACACAACATCCCGAACCGGGTTAATTCGGCGGGCTAATAACAGCGGAGCCGGGAAAAGCTGCATCTTTCCAGAAGCAAATTGATGTAGATTTCCACTCCGACAGTCAATGAGAACCCAAGGCCATTCGACACTATCCTAAGGGGGACTTGCCATTAGCATCAAAGTGGTTACCTTCTGGAACAATGTCAATATCAAATCAATCGGTTTTCGAAAAATCATTCCGTTCTTCCAACTTTCATCACACTCGTGTGCAAGTATAAACCGACACCAACAATCGAATCAGAGAAGCGAAATGGGTTCAAGCCAATGCATTCTGCAGCCTTGGTTAAACCCTACGGATGCCGAGATCTCCACATGCCATCCCAAAGATCCAAACTTTAATACGGGATTAGGGAAACCAATCAGTACCTACGCGGTCACAGCACGTTTTTCAAATCAAAACTCAAATGGCACATGCACTTTTTCATTTTGCTTTCCATTCTATTTTCATCTTGTTGATTCCCAGTTCTTCAATTTCCAGAATTCAGTTAGAATGGGTACGGGATTTCGTCGATGCCTCAATTCCCCTTTCTTCCATCCTTTTTTCCTTCCGATTACCTCAGCCAGCTTTCCACCTCTTTCGCCTTCCAAATTCGACTAAACTTTACACAGCCCTTTCTTCCTCGCACAATTTTGGTGATTCAGGCGGATATCACGATGTAATACCGCATCATTCGTCAGTTTTATCCTATCGTTACTCCCGAACAACACCTTTCTTTATCTTTTCACCCCTCACCCAATTCTCAATTGGCGTATCCAAAAACAACTTTCTGGTGCAGTCCGATTGTCCATCTTTGCCCAATTTCTCTGTTGGGCTTGACAACTGCCTCATCGTAACACCTTTCCCAGATGGATGGACCTCCTGCATGTCCAGTTGGCTTCGGTCTGCTCGCTCAGTTGGGTGTTGCGCGACTTCTCTCTCCATTCAGTTCGCTAATTGGTATGTATTATTCCTAGTCTTTGTTTATTCTGCAACGGCTGGCTAGTTGGGTACTTCTTCTCGTACATAATGGACTGTTCTGAGCTGGAGGAATCGTCGTGCTTGGCTGCATTATGTGCTAGGCTGGGTCGCCTAAATACGGATCATCAGCTGGAAATCTGGGATGACAACCCTTCGCCTGAAATATTAGAAGAATGTAGACATACTTTAGTAGTGAAGATATTGTCCAACCCAACTGTAAACTTGCAGGCATTTCAGAGTACTATGAAACGAGCATGGCGTACTGAGCATGTTGACATATCACAGCGCGAATCGCACCTATATGTTGCCAAATTTCGATCTTATGCAGATAAACAACGGATTCTAGAGGGAGGGCCTTGGTTATTCTCTGGCCATCTCGTAATGCTACGGCCATGGCAGCCCAATACCCCTCTATACTGCTACGACTTCTCAACCTATGCTTTTTGGATTCAAATCTTTGGATTCCCTTTAGAATGGACCACAAACCAACTGATCCGAAAGGCGGTTCAGGACTTGGGTCGAGTTCTTGAAGTCAAAGTGGACTCAAAAGAAGGACCCTTGTTGCGCACAGTCAGAGTAAGAGTGGACTTACATCTCCAAGCTCCTCTGCGTACGGGAAAATTAATCAAACTTGATGGTAAAATCCTCTCGCTCAACTTCAGGTATGAACGCCTATCCCACTTTTGTTACTCCTGCGGCAAGTTAGGTCATTATGCAACGGCATGCAAGGATATACCATATGATGACAAAACTTTAGAAACAAGAGACACAATGACTTACGGCCAGTGGCTTAGGGCCGAAGTCAAGGAATGCAGCCCTTATTGGAACACCTTCTACAATCCCCCTCATATTGCAGAACACTAACCAGTGACTGTACCTGAAACACCCCCCTCACAACAAATGCATCAACCATTATTGCAACTTCCACAACCTGTTGCAATTGAATCTAATCAAACCACAGAATCCTTGGCTGACTTTCAGCCTCAACCCAGTGCTCCGAGAGTCCTGCAAGCCTCAGCATAGCCAGTAACAGCTACACATACAGCTATTATTCCTGCCTCATTGAAACAAAAATGTATTTAGGAACACGTCACAACAGATCCTATCTATAAAAAACCGAAAAGTTCAAGATTGCAGCCTAAAATGGTGGTTACTAAAAAACAGAAACGACATGCTTCCTCTACCACTGCAGATCTCCTACTTCAGAACCTTGATGATTCCACTCTTTTGGAGGCTCCCGTCTTTTTCGCAGGCGAACCAGGAATTCGGGCTTCGGTGGCTGGCCCTCAACAGACACCTCCTCACAAATGAAGATGATTTGCTGGAACTGTCAGGGTTTGGGCAACTCCCTGACGGTTCAAGCTTTAAGGGCCATGACGGCCAAGGAAAAGCCCAATCTAGTTTTTTTGTCAGAAACAAAGAACTCGGAGGTGATGATAAGCAGAATTCAACGTCGACTTCGCTTTCCTAAATGCTATGTTGTTGACCCTAGAGGCCGGGCAGGAGGGATGGTTATATTCTGGACAAGTCAGGTAAACATCCAAGTGCTTTGCTCTACTCCAGACTATTTAGATCTGCTTTACAATGAATACTAGGATGATCGAACTGTGCGCATAACATGTCTGCATGCTCCATATCTTTACCATAATCGCCTATCTTTTTGGGATAAACTTAGGGTGATTAGTTCTGCCAATTCTTTTCCTTGGTTATGTGTCGGGGATTTTAATGAAATTATCTATCCTTGGGAAAAGGTTGGGAAAGTGCCAACTGATCGAAATAGAATGGTGTCCTTTAGGGCTTTCATTAATGATTGTGCTTTTATGGAACTACCAAGTAAGGGCTGTCAGTTTACCTGGACTAATAATCATATGGGTGATGAGACGGTGAAGGAATGTTTGGATAGGGCAATGTGTACGATGGAATGGCATCTCCTCTTTCCTGCAGCTGAGGTCTTCGTATTGCCGACGATAGGATCTAACCATAGCTCCTTGATCATCAATTCTTCAGCTCCCTACAAGATTCCGAAAAGATCCTTTACATTTGAAGCTTTCTGGAATGAAGACCGGGAGTGTAGTGAAATCATATCAACAGCATGGAACTCGGTCGGGGCAATCATTCGGCCTTATATCAAAATTACAACATACATCTACAGCATTAACTCAATGGAGTCGCTCAAAATTCTCGAGAGGTGATCTTCGTATAGCGTACTTACAACAACAGCTTCACCAATTAACAAACCAGCCACATGTTTATCATAATAGAGAAGCAGTTACTTAGTTAAAAGAGGAAATCAGGCAGATTTGGACGAGAGAAGAGCAATTCTGGGCCATGCGTTCTAGAATTCAATGGTTACAAATGGGCGACAAAAATACTCGCTTTTTTCATGCTATGACTGTCCAGCGAAGGCAACGCAATCGCATTACTATGTTACAAGATCAAAACAACCAATGGATTCGGGAACCAGCAGCTCTACAGGTACTGACTCGAGCTTATTTTACTGAAATGTTTACTACAGTTGGCCCTAGAAACTATGCTCCTATCCTAAACCAGTGCCCAAGAGTGGTTACTACAGAAATGAATAATCTCTTACTGGAAAAGGTGAGTCTAGAGGAGATTCGACAGGCAACGTTTCAGCTGGGGGCCACTAAGGCGCCGGGCTCTGATGGATTTAATGGCATTTTTTATCAGTCTCACTGGGAGATCATCAAAGACAATTTGTTTCTCTTAGTTACACATTTCTTTGAGACAAGCCAGATGCCGCCTATCCTAAACCGAACCATTCTAGCCTTGACTCCCAAAACCCATCATCCTGAAAGCATAGAACAATACCGTCCAATTAGCCTATGTAACTTCGCCTACAAAATCATTTCGAAAATACTTGCAAACCGCCTCAAACCTTTATTACCTCAGTTGATTTCTAAGGAACAAACAGCCTTTGTTAGTGGCCGACAAATCCAAGATAACATATCAATATTTCAAGAAGTCCTACATCAATTTAAAACACGACAACGGACAACAAAATTTAAGGCAATCCTTAAGACTGATATGCAGAAGGCATATGACAGAGTTGAATGGGATTTTCTTGGCGACTACCTCACTCATATGGGTTTCCATACAAGGTGGGTCCAATGGATTTTACAATGTGTTACTACTACATCCTACAGTATCAAATTCAATGGGGAACTACTGCCCTATATCTTCCCGACTCTTGGCTTAAGGCAAGGTGACCCCCTTTCACCATATCTATTCATTTTGATTGCAAATCTTCTATCAGTTCTGATTAGCCGAGCAGTTGATATGGGACAATTGAAAGGTATCCGTTTCAATCGGTGGTGCCCCACCCTTTCCCACATTTTCTTTGCCGATGATGCAATTTTTTTCCTTGACGGCACTATTCGTGAGTGTCAAAACATGGCAAATATATTAAATCTATACTGTACTGCTACGAGCCAAGCTTTAAACCGAAACAAATCTGGTCTTATCTTCTGTCGACATTGTCCCATAAGTCTGCAGGAAAATATGTCCCTAGAACTTCGAATTCCAGTGCTTCAAAGAGTTGGTAAATACTTGGGTATCCCCTCGGAGTGGGGTCGCTCTAAGAAGGACATGTTTTCATGGATTATGGCAAGAGTTCAATCCAAACTAGAAGGATGGAAGGAAAAGCTCATCTCTAAGGGAGGTAAGGAAACTCTTATCAAATCTGTCATCCGGGCGATACCGCAATATGCTATGTCGGTTTTCAGATTACCTATATCATTGTGCAAAACTATTGAGCAGAACATTGCAAGGTTTTGGTGGAAAAATGACGTGCATAGGGCTGGCATTCATTGGGCGAAATGGGAGTCCCTCAAAAAACACAAACATCAAGGCGGGCTTGGTTTTTGGGATCTTATAGAGTTCAATAGAGCCATGCTTGGAAAGCAAGCATGGCGTCTCCTCCAACAACCTCAGGCACTGTGGGTTCAACTACTAAAGGGCTTGTACTTCCACAACACAGTATTTCAATCAGCCATTAAAGGAAGTCATCCATCTTGGGTATGGCAGAGCATGCTAACTAGTCGGAAGGCTATCCTACCATATATCAGATGGTCAGTAGGCGATGGGAGGAAAATTCGCATTCGGGAGGATCCTTGGTTACCAAGGGGTACACTGTTCGGCCCTACCAACAAAGACGACCCTCAGCTAGTGGCTGACCTCATTGATACTATACGTAACACTTGGAATGAAGATCTACTGTATCGCACACTCGATGAGCAGATAGTTCAAGAAGTTTTTGACTATACCGATACGACCTCAATATGCCGAAGATAAACTAGTCTGGCCAACTACACAAGAAGGCAAACATACAGTCAAGAGTAATTATCACCTTTTAACAAACACTTTCAGCCCAAACACCAACCAGACTCCCTCATCCTCTTATCAGCCACATAGTACTCTTTGGCGCAAAATCTGGTCAATGTGCATAGCCCCAAAGGTCAGAACCTTGCTGTGGTCCCTCTGTAACAATGCGATACCATCAAGAGACAACCTATTCCGACGTCGCATTACCACTGATCCATACTGTTAGTTATGCAGCCTTCAACACCCAGAAACGGTAGAACATCTAACTCTCCTCTGCCCCTGGACTTGCCCCATCTGGACCCATCCAGCTATTAACGTAGATATTCAACCTCACACCACTCACCGATTCAACTCTTGGCTCGCTATGCAATCGGGTTCCACAAGAACGCACCTTCTTTCGAACTTATTGCCCAAGTTTGCTGGCGAGATCTGGAAGGCGAGGAACTGCTATATCTTTCGACAGCAACGGCTCAATCCCTCTACTGCCGTCGACATAGCTTTGATGGAGACCAGACTCCACAAGCTTACCTCGTCCAACCCTGTGCGTACACCCCTGCCCAATCTGACTCCGGACCATCGCTGGAGACCGCCTGATCTGGGCACATTAAAGTGTAACATTGATGCCTCTTTCAAACCAGAAAGTACAGAAGGGGCGATTGCTGCAGTTTTTAGAGATCATCAGGGCCAACTCACTGAGATCTACACCAGGCGCTTCCCTGTCGCTTCAGCTCTACTTGCGGAGTTCCAGGCGCTGTCTTTCACACTCCACCACTTGATCACAAGGGGTATGCAGCAAACTCCGGTTGTGATTGAATCAGACTGTCGTTTAGTTATCGATATAGCCACCGGAAAGCGATCAGCACCATGGGAGCTTCATCCTCTACTTGCGGAAGCTGCCGACCTGCTTTTGGTCTTCCCGAATCTGTCAATTCGCTGGTGCCCTAGGGAAGCAAATGAAGTTGCCGACTAGGCTGCCAAGGCCCAACGCGAAACATCTCTGGCCCACAATTGGAACATATTCCCTCCTTATATTTTGCTGAACTTACTCTATGTTGATGCCCTTGTGGCTGGTTGTAAAATGCCGTTCACTTAAATATATCCTTTTCCTTTCGACCAAAAAAAAAAAAAAACTCCGTATAATCACATTCAATATTGCAAACATTAGTGTTAATGAATTTTACTAAGATAGTGCAACAACAATTCTTCAAAAGGTATTGTTTTTCTAATGTAATCAATGAATTTGCAAGTAACGTAATGAATTGAAAGTACAAAAATCCAAACCTTAATCTAGGATTAATGGAATTAATCAAGAATGAATGCTAGCTATTTCCTATAGGGAAGACCTCTTGGCGACAGTAAACTCTCGACATGATCTAAAGAAGTCAAAACACAAAATTCAGGAGACACATCATTCAACCCCCAAATTTCACTCCGCCTTAAGCCATTGGTCTTCAAGTTGTAGTAAAACATGCACACGGGCTTTGATAAGGTTCGAGGCGCGAACAATAGTTCACCAGAACAAACCGTACCCACTGGAAAAACTCGGCGGTCCGCGACAATCTCCTTCCAATATGAGGGCAAGCTGAAAACTCTCTTCTTCCATATTTCCTGATCAAAGTCCTCCAGGATCCACATAATAATCTCCTCACAAGACAGAGCATTCTTATGATCCACCATCGCAACGTGCTCCTCGAATTTAATGAGGAGGGCTCTGTGTATATCTTTGTGGGCTTCGGCGGGAATTGTAACCATGCAAAAACTCTCCGTCCTAACATCAAACGCCACCAGGTAATCATCCCCATGGACGCCATGCAAACAGCTCCAAGCCGTATAATAGACCACCCCATCGAAGCAGACCGCGCGACCCTTCTTATCATGGGCTGCACAACCTTCGACTAGCCTCCACTTATTTGTCCCCAGGGTGAGCACCCATGGCTCCATGATCAACCTGCCATCGAGCCCTCCCATACTAATCAGACGTTGGCTCAAAACCTTATGCTTCCTCTCGACAGGATCGAATCCAAAAGAATGCATTTGTTGATAATATGAAAAAGAAGCATATCGCTCGGTTATTCTAGGCAATCCGAAAGTCGCATACGTCCCTGTCAAGGGATTTGCAATTTGGATGTGACAGCAGACTTCGAGGCTGACGAGGCCTTCTTGAGACTGCAAAACGAAAGGACCAGTGCAGCCATGAAGTGAAAGGGGCAGTGTAGCGATTTGGGCTCGACCGTTGTGAGGCTCAAGTTGGTCGACTGAGAAGACTCCTCCACACTCATCATCTGGGTCGTGGAAACCAACAAGGAGTTTTGGGCGAGTCGCGGAGTGAGTCAAATGCAAGTCGATGAAGTAAGGATCGGAGATGAGAGAGCGCCAACGAGTGGAGACGCAAGTGAATTGGCAAAGGGATTTGACGGGGAGTCTTTTTAGGATCTCGATCAACAGGTCTTCGGGGACGATCATGGAATCTGTTGAAATATAATATGCAAAAACGAAAAGATCTTATAAATAACTCAACGAGAAAAGTAGAAAAGTAATAAACGACGAATTATAAAGACATCAAATATTTACGTGATTCGATATGAATATCGATACTTACATCCACGTGGAGATTGAATAATAAATAATCTATTATAATCAGAGAAACAGAGTTTATAATTGCTCACAAAGTCGAGTGTTTTTCATACCTAGATTTAAATCTAAACCTAAAGTATTTATAAATAAATTTGTAAACTCAAAGCACAACGTCACTAGTGTTCAAGCCCAAAGCAGTACACAATAACTGAGTTCTTTCTTCTATGCTTTATACGACGGCCTGCGGCTTTTCGCTTTACGCGGCTCTTCTATATTCTCAAGCGGCGCTCCTTCTCGCTGAAGAGAAACCTAGCTTTTTATATATGTGCCCAAGTCAACAAATTTGACCTGGGCCCCACCATGTACAACTCCAACAATGGTTTGGCTACAATAACAATTTGCAGGTAAAATTACTTATGATGGTCATTCCGTTCTTTTTGTTTCTAGTTTTTTATAGAAGGTGGAAACTAACAGCCTAAGTAAGTTGATCTCACTAATGGGAAATTATAAAGAAGTAAACCTGAATATAACCACCTTCCAATGAAGGCATAGGAATGTCGAATGCAGGTACGAAAGAATAAATTATCCATGCACTACAGCTAAGAACAGATCACTCAAGGCTCAAACAACGTAATGAATGATGCGTGACCTAAAGATCCAAATGTTAATTCGATAGCCTCAAAGGAAGGGCAAAAAATAAAGGGGATGCTCAATGTAAGAAAGGACCTAGATGTTTCCAACATTAATGTTGTCCCAAAGACATACATGAAGGTTTAGTCATTTGTTTCTTCGGTCCAAAGAGCTTTACAGAAGAAATCCAAGAACCTCAGACCTAACCTAGTACCACTTCTTCATGGATAAACCAACTAGGCAAATGCAAAAGGAATTTCACAGAGCATCTTTTCCATGGAGACATTAAATGGACGAAAATTGGGATGCAATAGTCCTTTTATTCCGATTTTAGAGGTTTGCTGTTAAATCGAAATGATTAAGTTGGATTACATGGGTTGAGCAGCATAACTATGAAAAGAAAGAAAATGCCAACTAAGGTATAAGAGCCATAAGTCTCGCTAGCTTGGGTTTCTACTTCACAGCAACTAACCCATACAAAAACATTGCTTCACTGAGTATTAACTTAATAGCATAACCAAAGAAGTCAAAGGGGATCCATCTGACAGGTCAAGAAACTTTAAGAGGACTGTCAAGCCAACTATCTCCTAAAGGCATTCAAACACCAATTTTTTAAGAAAATATAAATTTAACTCTGCAATGGCAATGCATTTGAAGCATAGTACAGGAAATAGCGGATTCCTAAACAAAAAGACTAGCTCAACAAAGAAACCATAACAAAACACTGATGAATCTATAGTGTGTGAATAAAAGCAGCAGATGGCCATTAATAAGATCCCAAAGATCTTAGAATATGGAATAAGCAGGATTAGGAAAGAAAAATATGTCGTACATTGCACCATATGAGGAACAATACTTTTTTCAAAGGACTTGATGGAGCAAAAAAGGCTTCAAATAGTCCCCCCTGAACTTTTTGCCTCGCATATTCATGCACGTTATTTTGATCCCTTCTCAATTTATTATCCAGTTACAAATGAATTTCTAAGTTTCACTATAAATACTAATTTCATTACATTAACCACTGGCAACAAATATGCAAAATAAGTAGGTCATAGACAATCCACCATCTATTTTTATATTTAACCTGTTATTCTTAAATACCTGATTCTGTGCTCATCAAATTAGGATGCTAAATTTGACTAGCATAAAGTTCATCTATTTCTGTAGCCAAATGATTCAGCATCTTAGCCAAATAAATTCACCAGAATCACCACATACAAAATCTATAAGCCAAACATCAAGCACACAGATTGTCCTGAAAACAAAGTATCGACAAAAAAAAAGAAAACCAAATTACGTGAAAAATTTAACCTTTTTTTAAACCGCTCTTTCTTTTTGCCGCCATTTTCTCTGCTTTGATAGAGAACACGTCGAGACCTGCACTCAGGGTGATATCACGCTCAATCTTCGTTTTCCAAAACAAACCTGCAATTTCCTTACCCTATGTCAGATATCATAATCATCAAGAACGAAAACTTTAACGTTCATCTGCTTCGCAAGAGTGCATTATCCACAAAAAATTTTCGAAAGGAGAAAGGTTTCCAAGCTGCAGATGATATTCTTGCTACAAAGAGCATGGACACGACAATTCTAAAATACTCTTGTTTGACCTGCATCTCCAAATATGGAAGGCAAGAAACACCAGCAACGGCCTATTATTATAAATGGTAAATAGTAAAGTAATAAAATTGGGAAAGGACAATTCATCTGGACACCATTAGCCGACATGTCCGCATGCCAAAAGTGATGTCAGTGAGGGTCAAATGCATCTTATAAATCTCAAGCAAAAGTATGTGAGCAAGATACGTTAGGTAACTGGCAGCTCGACAGTGGGAAAAGGAGCAATAACCATCTAGTTTAGCAACCAGCAGGCTAGCTGATTTTCCTTATTTTCATTCAGTAGTAGGCCGCTCTCCAGCTTGCTTTGCTTCTTAAAGTGAAAACTTGCAAGCTCCAAACCATACTCAGCCTGGGCCTCGGGGACAGATTTCTCTAGCCATGCCTCTAAAACCTATTCCTCTGGTCCACAGAGTGAAAATAATTCCTCGCGATACTAACAATAAGATCGAAATTAGGTTTTTCCCTTATTTAGAATGGCCAAGAAATAAAGGCTCGCGCCGTTCAAGGAAAAGGGCAAAAATCATTCAGCTTCGCAAGCACCAGCCACATTATGATTGAAATCAAGATCGTCCCTGAACCGACAATCACTTCAAGGGCGATCCTCAATTCAGGAACGAAAACTTACACTTCTCGTTGAGGTTAGAATCACTGAAAGGACCGTCACTTCAACTTCTTGGCAACGCACATCGCCTGGATAATAACAGCAAGAGAAGGCCGATAATCAATCAATTCTACACAGAGCAAAACAACGAAATTCAAATCAACAAAAGACCAAATTCTGAACGCTCTGTAAAATAAGCCTCAAGCTATGCATGTTCCGTCCGATCGTTCCCCTTTCTTCTACCTCGATTCCGGTTCCTCTCCGAAGAAGAGGATGCTTTCTTCTTTCTTGTTTCTATGCGATTTCCACGAACGGCTCCAGTTTTGGGGGTTTCAGGCGTGCCCTAGATAGGAGATCAGGGAAGAATGTTTGGCTAAAATGCCTTCACTATATCTATACAACAATTTGGACTTTGGTGGATCCAATTAGATCAGTCCGACTATACTTGATCCAACCAACTTTTATTTCTTTTTGCCTTTTCAAATCAAGCCGATCCCCATTAACAAACACTTTTCAAATTTGTAATTAAAAAGAATTGTAATAATTACAAGGAAATCTTACAAATCTCTCAGGCACTTTGTAAATCTATCCTATTAATTAAACAAATTCCATCAGGACTTCTATCTCAACTTTTACCAAAAAGAAGAAGAAGAAGATGAAGAAAGTTCATGATAAATATTTATACATATCTACCCTGTCACCGATTACACTTAACTCTAGATAGCGATCATAATTTAAAATGTTCAAGATAATTAACAAGTAATCTATGAATGTCCACCGTTCTAAATTTGGACTCAAAAAATTATTGAGTATTCCATGAACATCAAACTCTCTATTAATTTCACTTATATGACAATGGAAAGTATGCTTCAAAAACAGATTGGAATCTTTACATATTATTGTACTCTATTAATTTCACTTTACTAATTTTATCTGCACACACAAACGAAACGAGTTATCTGTTACTAATTTGGATTAAAAATAAAACTTCTTATCTTCCAAGTTAGGTAAATTTTTTTTCGAGATCGATAAAATCAAAAATATTACTTCCCTTTTTACCTAATAAATTTTTCCAACTTTTTCTAGACACGGCACCATTAGGTATTTACCAACAAAGGATGAAGGAAGAAATGAAAGAAATTAAAATAAAACAATAAATATATATATATATATATATATATGTGTGTGTGTGTGTGTGTGTGTGTGTGTGTAATCTTCATGTTGATTAGATAGGATAATTTGGGACCCATAGCGAGGGGAGAGCTGGATGTTCTAGGAAAAATGTGGGGAAAAATTATTAGGAAAAAAAATTGCTGTTTAAATGAGTGTAAGTTCTCTTGTTTATTTTATGTATCAAGATGTGAAAGTATAGGATTTTAAGATTAGATATCGTGCAAAGTGCAACTTTGAATCGGCGAAAATGGTTATTTTTTGCAATCTTTAAATAAAATGCCTTTTAAATATCCATATAACAATATGGACTTTGGTGAATCTAGTTAGATCGGTCCAACTATCTTTGATTTGACGAACTTTTATTTCTTTTCTTTTTTTGTCTTTTCAAACCAAATCGATCCCCATTAACAAACAGTTCGCAAATTTTTAATTAAAACGAGTAAACCTTTGTACATGTCTACCATGCCCACGATTACATTTAACTCTAGAAAGCAATTGTAATTTACAATGTTCAAGATAATTGACAAGTAATCTATGAATGTTTACCATTCTAAATTTGGACTAAAAAGTTATTGGGTATTCCATGAACATCAAACTCTCTGTTAATTTCACTTATATGACAATGGAAAGTATCTTTAAAAAACATATGGGAATCTTTATATATATTGAACTCTCTATTAATTTCACTTCACAATTTCTATCTTCACACACAAACGAAACGAATTATTTGTTAATAATTTGAATTAAAAATGAAAACTTCTTTATCTTACAAGTTAGGTGAAGTATTTTCGAGATAGATAAAATCACCAAATATTACCTCCCCTTTTACCTAATAAATTTTTCCATTTTTTTTTCTTTTTGGACAGGGCACCATTAGCCATTTACCAGCAAAGGATGAAGAAAAAAAAATGAAAGATAATAAAAGAAAACGAAAAAAAATATTAGAAAAAAAAATTGCTGTCTAGAAAAGTGTAAGTTCTCTTGTTTTATTTTATATATCGAGATGCAAAAGTATAGGATTTTAAGATTAGATATCCTACAAAGTGCAATTTCAAATAAATGAAGATGTTTATTTTTCACAGTATTTCACTAAAATGCCTTCAAAATATCCATATAACAAATTGGACTGTGGTGGATTCGATTAGATGGGTCCGACTATCCTTGATACAACCAACTTTTATTTCTCTTTGCCTTTTCAAATTAAGTCGATCCCCATTAACAAACAAATTTGTAATTAAAAAGAGTCGGAATAATTATAAGGAAATCTCTTAAACCTCTTGCGTACTTTCTCGTAAATCTGTCATGATAATTAAACAAATCCTATCATGACTTCAACCTCAACTTAATATTTACCATTCTAAATTAGGACCCAAAAATTATCAAGTATTCCATGAACATCAAACTCTATTAATTTCACTTATATGACAATGGAAAGTATGTTTAAAAAATGGATGGGAATATTTACATATTATTGTACTCTTAATTTCACTTCACTGCTTTTATCTTCACACACGAACGAAACAAGATTTGTTACTAATTAATTTTCGCAGTGTTTCAATAAAATGCCATCAAAATATCCATATAACAACTTGGACTTTGGTGGATTTGATTAGATTGGTCCAACTATTCTTGATCCAACCAACTTTTATTTTTTATTTTTATTTTTTTGCCTTTTCAAACCAAGTTGATCCCCATTAACAAACACTTTTCAAATTCGTAATTAAAAAGAGTTGTAATAATCATAAGGAAATCTCTTAAATCTCTTAAATCTCTTGGGCACTTTGTAAATCTATCCTAATAATTAAACAAATCCAATCATGACTTCAATCTCAACTTTTTACCCAGAAAAGAAGAAGAAGGAGAAAGTTTGCGATAAACCTTTGTAAGTATCTACCATGCCCACAATTACACTTAGTTCTAGATAGCAATCATAATTTACAACGTTCAAAATAATTGACAAGTAATCTATGAATGTTTACCGTTCTAAATTTGGACTCAAAAATTTTCAAGTATTCCATGAACATCAAACACTCTATTAATTTCATTTATATGACAATGAAAAGTATGTTTAAAACACATATCAGAATCTTTACATATTATTGTACTCTCTATTAATTACACTTCACTATTTCTATCTTCACACACACACAAAATGAGTTATGTGTTATTAATTTGAATTAAAAATGAAAACTCGTTATCCTCCAAGTTAGGTGAAGTTTTTCGAGATAAATAAAAGCTTTAAATAATGCCTCCCAATTTTCCAATTTTTCTAGACACGGCACCATTAGGTATTTACCAACAAAGGGTGAAGGAAAGAAAAGAAAAAATAATATATATGTATAACATTCATGTTGATTGGGTAGGATAGAAACCCTTTTACTTATTTCTTTCTTTCTTTCCTTTTGTTTATCTTTTTTCTATATTTTTCTTTCCTGGCAATCATTTTTATTATACAAAAAAAAATAGTAAACATTTGATTAACACACTAGTAATCATTTTTATATCATTTGATTAAAAACCTATCTTCATTTATTATATAGCTTTCATAAGTTCTCTCACTCATAAATAGTTTTTAATTAAAGTCAATTTTAAGGGGAAAAGGGTTTCCAAAATTGATTAGCAAAGTGATGCATTGAACTCCTATCCAGTGATTGATTTATAACTTATGCCCATTTATGTTTTGTTAAGTAACTTAGTATATTCATTTGAAACAAGATTCAGTACACAATGTTACCACTTGCTATTGTTTCTCTTCGCTTTTGAACAATCCACATATTGCAAGTCGAGACTTTGAAAACCTAGTTGATCTACGAGCTAGTGATTGATGCTCTTGTCGTCTTTTCTTTTGTGATATGTGTCCAGATGCTTGTGCAAAAAGTCTAACCGCATATGTAGTCGGTTGACTGTCGATACGATAGTTCAGTTTTTCATTGAGGTTAGAATCATTAAAAGGGTTTGAAGCATTAGAATAAAGTGACTGGGTGCATTGCCCGAATAATTATAACAAGAAAAGGCAGATAATCAATTATACAAGGCAAAACAACGAAAATCAAATCAACAAAAGACCAATAATGCATGTAATGCGCATACCCTCTTCACTTTGTAAGCCTCGATTCTTCCTCTGTAATAACCCTCAAGCTGCGCATCTCCGTTGCTTCCATCCAAGTCGTCAAAGTAACGACTAGAGCTTTGGCGACGAGTCAATATGGGACCTCACCACCCATCAATGCATGGTGTTCTTCGGCTCATCTTTACTCTAGATGGTGAAGATGTTATTGATTGTGAACCAATATTAGGCTATTTGCACAGAGGAATGGAAAAAATTGCTGAAAATCGAATAGTTATACAATATCTACCTTATGTAACTCGTTGGGATAAGCAATTCATGAAAGAATGAATCGAGGAATAACCTATGAATGTAACAACTACAAGAAAAGACCTCATGATAGTCAATATGGGACCTCACCACCCATCAATGCATGGTGTTCTTCGGCTCATCCTTACTCTAGATGGTGAAGATGTTATTGATTGTGAACCAATATTAGGTTATTTACACAGAGCAATAAGAAAAGGTCGTTTTATTAAAAACCCCAATTCTCTCCCACTTCACAACTCGGAACGCATCCTTATTTTAGAGAGAAAGACGCTTTCACATCTTCTTAACCCGAAATGGCTAGGGAGAGGAAAGGTTACTATTTTTTTAGAATACTCCGGAACGGAACCAGGTGGATACGGGGCGGGCTTGTAGCTCAAAGGATTAGAGCGACTAGAGCTTCGGCAACAAAAAATGGCTTCGGAACTCCAGTTCTGAATCGTGCGATCTTCCTCTTCTTATACTTCGATTCCAGTTCCTTTCCCTCGAACAGCTCCAAATTGCGAGCAGTTGTGTAGGGGTTGTTCAGGCATGGCCGAGACCGGAGATGAGAGGCCACAGACCAAGATATTTATAAATTCATCATAAATTTTAGGACGCAAAAGAAAAAAAAGATTTATAAGTGTCATAAGTGTTGACAAATTTTTATTTATTTATTTATTTTTATTTTTTAAAATTTTCGTTACCTCGTCATTTTTGTCGTCCATATATTATTCTTATTATATGGTGTTTTGGCAAATAATAAAATCATCACTTCAATTTATCTTTTGAAGCATATATTAAACTAAAAGTGAAAAGGACCCTAGAATTGCGGATAAAAAAGTATCATAATTCATTTGGCCTGAAATAAGACCGACCTAATTCATCTAACTCGCACGTTTGATTAATTCAGCATAGGAGTTCGTGGACCTATAAACGATTATGAAGTAGATATAAGCCATGTAACTCCTATTCGAATGAGAGCAAAATGTTTGTTCATCATGCATTAGAGTCAATTATAAAATAAATTCTTGAAAGATTTTGCATTCTTTTTTTTTTTCCTCAAAGACACATATTCATAAAAAAACCGAATAATTATTGATCAACGGTATAGTCTTATTGATGAAGACTACTGAACTTATTAGAGAGGTCGCTCCATTGTCCTTGGATCACATATATATTTTGACTAGCAGATCTTTTAATATCCATCAACAATTTTTAATAGTTATCTACTTCCGACTCCGTATGGAAAAAAAATAAAATCGAGATGGGCTACCTGGCAAAATCTTTAGCGCAGAATATGCAATGGTGACTTGAATCATGTAGGAATTCTCTGTGCGAGTATCAATTGCCCCTGTACATGAATTCTAAAACAATGTTTCGAGGAAAGCTACGCTAAACAACGTAAATTTTGTCTCTCTAGTTCTCTTAGAATTCTATGTCTGCATTCACCAATGTCTTACTCCAGCCCATCCACTAATCCTCAAATAAATCCCAAATGAAAAACAGTACTCCCATCAATGAATTTAAATAAGCACATAAATAATCGTATTTGTACTGAACTTCCTTTTCCGTCAACTGCAAGTGCTCCCAATTTCAACAAACCATCATGGTTTTGCTCCTTCAATTTGTGTATCGAAGAGACAATCTGAGCTGATCGAACTTATACTCATTTTGAAGGAAATAAAAAGAACTACTTCAACTGATGTGCTTATCATCCTCCTCCTCGCGTTTTTCCTCACTCTCCCGCACGTCCGACCTTCACTCGCTCGCGTACTTCTTCGTACCCGTGGAGCTCTGCTTTGCCAGTGCGCCGTGGCGGCAAGTCTCCTTGCTCCACCTCTCATGAAGATATTTATGGTAGGGTGATTGGTTATTTTTTGCACTATTATTATGACCATGTATGTACCATCTCAATCGTCATGTTGATAAACCAAGCCACCGAATGAATGTTATCTTGTGATCCCACATTTTTGCCTCTCAACTTCAGATATTCCACATTATCGTTACCATTATAATTAGAAAAATAATCAAAAAAGTCATAAATCTATTATAATTGTGTCAATTGGGTTTTGAACTCTCTTTTTTTCCTAGTAGATTCATAAACCTTTTCTATTTATGTCATTTCAGTCATTCAGTAATTTTGACCAAAAATCATTAACATGAATGTTGGTCATTTTATATGGCGTGGCCGGTGTTGATAGAGATAATTTTTAATAATATTTTAACTTTTTTTTTCGAAATTTTATTTATTTTTTCTTTTGTTTTTTTTTTTTTTTGCTTTCCTTCTTCTTCTAGCCAGTCAGCGGTTGCCGGACCTTGGGTGGCTACGAACGAAGGAGGAGAGAGATAGCTAAAGAGAGAAGACTTTTTAATTTCTTTGCTTAGATTCCACGTCAATTGTTGACATGGAATTGGTAGAGACGTGTCGATATATTGATGGATACGAGTGAAAATATGGATGCCACGCAGGATGTTGACGCAGTGCTATCAGATCCCTGAATATCTTCTTTGAGAATGGGGTATCGCAAACATGTCTAAGCCAAGCTCTCTCACAAAGCAAGCAAACCATCTGATTTTGAAAGCGTATTGGAATTTGGAATAGTAGTGCTCACTTTATTTTGTCACAGCCTTGCGAATCCAGTTCCAACTGGGCTTAATAATGGCTGGATATCGGTTACAATTGATATTACTTTTTCTGCGTTTGATTCTTTTTTATGTATGGATTTATGTTCTTCAGTCGTACTTACTTATCAATCAAAACTCAGTAGACGATCTGCATCATGATGCATCTCTTCATATATGCAGGCATAATACTCTGAAGAAATTACGAAATCATTGTGTCCACGAAACAAACAACATTAGATCTTAACAAATACATCTCAGTCCTTAAAGAACGAAATATACCATCCGCTGAATTAGTAGGCATCATTAATGAATTCACTAGCAATGTATGCATGCTCGATCACATATCGAATAATTCACAAGAGAAAGAAAGGAACGTGGTACTCAGTAGTTATTTTTGGCTAGCACGCCATGATCAATTACAATCACATATTTCCTGTCCATGGCGTTCTACTGAGCATTTTCTCATTTTGCAGAGACCTGCTGAGCTATTGCATTAAAGTACTTATGCTCTCTTCTTGTTTCTTGTCGTCTTTATATATTGATCATCGGATACTAGACTTACATTCTCTGCTGATATCGATAGAACCGGAACAAAACCATCTACCGTAGAACCGTGGTCACCCACGAACAGCCCATGATACCATCTCTGGATATTCTGGGTCAGTGGAGGCCAGCCAATGTATGGTATCTTGTAACATATTGGTGTCACAGCCATGTTACCTGATTGAATTCATTGAAATATTGTAGATGTTGGTAACAAGATAGGACATGACAACAGCATGCATGGTTATTTTTTGGCTTTGCGTAGCTGCAAAGAACATATCCAGGTCAAGGGGAGGCCCATAAAAATAAACTATATCATTTCTCAAATTCACAATTGCCAATATTAGGAATAGATAGATAATATTGTTTCTCCAATTTATAGTAGTTCCAATATTTGAACTCGAGCTTCAATTTTTCTAATTGAGTTCGGTTGACATTCTTCTTAGACAATCAAATCTAATTGAATTGAATAATTAAAGTAACAATGATCGTGAACTTGATGGGAATGAGCCATTGTGCTATAACGTCCTCAATCTTCATAAGTCGAGTAGTGCTCGACTTACTCCTTTTGGGTTTCGGGGGCGTAATGCCTCGTGAATCATGACCAAGAATGGACAATTTCGGTTAATATATACACCTTAAATAGTCTAACAAGTGCGAAGTGTCGAATCTGCTCTAAATTTAATATTTAGGAACAATCTCAGTTTTTGTACACAACAATAGTGATAATACTAAATGATTTTATATAAATTAACCCTTCAATATATAAGATTAGTAATCAATTTTTGTCATGTTACCTTTTTATTATTGAGACGTTTTCCTTCTTCATTTAACATGTTTATTCTTTTTTATTCAAATACCTCATTGAATATATTATAGTGGTTATATTTATCAAATTTTAGCAGATTATAGTTTAAAATTATTAGTACTATGTATTTTTTTTTTTTGGTAAAGTTAGTACTATGTATTTTTTTTTTTTTTGTTATCAGTAATTTAGTTATTTTAGTTTCATGTCATTTTCTATAAATTTTCATCTTTCACAGTAGGTAAGGCAAAAAGAGATATTTCCTCTAAAAACATGAGATTATATTGTTGACACTTGAATCTCTGTCAACTTTGTAGTTATCCATTTTATTTTGCAAAAATAAAAATTCAAGAAAAAGAATGGATAAGATAAAAACAAAAAAAAAAAAAGGAGAGACAGCAAAATTTTCATAAAAATTAAAAAGAAAAAAAAAAAAAAAGAAAAGAAAAGGGGGAATATAGAAATAAATCGAGTGGGCTGGTTTTGTCCAGCCCACTTTGGCATTTTTTGCATTCTAAGCCCCATCAGCCCCCACCTAGTCTCGTTCTTTCTTTTTGGGGCCATATTTTGTTTTTTTTAAATTTAGCCCACCTCTTCCATTGTTTTCTCAGCCCACATCAAAATTAAAAGGAAAAAGAGCCCAACCCAGCCTCCTTCTAACCTTGCTTCAAAGGAAAATAACAGGGCGTGACGTAAAAACCCTAGGTGTTCTAGAAGGTGAGCTGGCGCATGAGAGAGAAACAATAACAGACAAGATTCGCGCGAGCGACGTTGGCTTGCACGAGAAGGAGGAGAGGATGGCGTCGGCCATGATAGACAGAAAAGTAGCTTGGATTGAAGTAAAAACCAAAAAGATTCTCAAGGCTGGAGGAGGGGCTGAAGAAAACCGGGAAATTTTCCATCGATAGTTGCGGTCGTCGAATTAAGCAGCCGGATTTGGTAGCCATTGGTCGGAGTAGGTGACCGTCGGTTGGTGTTGGTTAGGTGGTGATGTGTATTGTCGGCGACGCCCAATCGGGGCGGGCGCCTCGTGGAGGCTAATGGCTCGGCTAATGTTTATTTTAGTCCGGGCTCTCCCAAGTTCACCATTTCACGACTTAATGGTTTGATGTTTTTAACCTATGAGTTAATTTTAAAACGGAGTCACCACTAATCGATTTGGGGTGAGTCGATTAGAAACCCAAGCGAAGTACCGAGAGAAATACTCGCTCCTACACAATCAAAGAAATTAGGATCGGGGACTTGATTACATTAGTTAATCACTAATACCCTTTCGGTACCTAATCTTGTTTAAACCCTAAGGCTTTTTGGATTTTTGAGGGGTTTTCCATGCATTTGTAAAAAAAACATTTTTTTTTAGTCTTTTCTATTTTTTTAACATAAAAGGCATTTTTTGATCTTTTTCTAAAAATACAAATCATTTTGGCTTTTTTTTTCTGACTTTTTTGGCCTTTTTGAGAAAAATATGGATGTTTTCTATTTTTTTGATTTTTTGAAAATAATTTTATTATTATTATTTTAAATAATATAATATAATATAATATAATATTAAAATGTGACTCGGGTCAGATCCCCAGGTTAGGCCTGACCCGGGCCACGAGCCCCAGACCACGCGGGCCCGACTCGGATTTTTTTCCATTTTTATTTAAAACAACCCAATCCAAATTTGGCCCACTTTTGTTAAAAGAATTTCAGCCCAAAAACTACTTGGCCCACACGAACAAAACCAACCTAGGTGGAAACCCTACTCGGCTCAAACCCACGCTCGACCCGCCTTTTGACTCGGTTCGCAGCCGCGGACTTGTGGAACCCTACCCCTACATCGTTTGGCGGAGACGGCGACGATGAGCGACGGTGACCTGGCACGAAGACGGTGGTGTCGGCACGGGCTAGTGGTGGTGAATCGGCAGTGGAGGCGACATGAACGGGCGGTGATGAGGGATCGAGGAGACAACCCGGTCCGGTGCTCACGCGAACCTGTCGGTCGTGAGCTCCGGCACAAGCTATTGGTGCAAGGCGAGGCAGTGCCTTCTTACCAGGAAGTGATGAAGCGAATGGTGGCAGCACCGGAGGTGAAGTCTGGCGGGCTCGGCGGGTTGTCGGAGCAAGGTCGACCACGGCACAAAGCAGGCTCGGGGACGATTTCTTTCAGATATGCACCGGAGCGGCCTCTTTCTCCGGCCGAACTCACTCAGGCCCCAAACCTCCTCTGGTTTCTCTCAGATCTAGTGCCGAGACCACCTCCGTTCAGATCTAGGTTCACTCGCTCTCGGACCTCCCTCGAAGTCTCTGGTGGGAAGTTGTCGGAGTTTGCGCGCCTCGACCTTTCTCGGTGTGTCGGCCCCCCTCTACAGACGGCTTCGGGCGTCTATTTATAGGTGAAGGAGATTCGGTCGACGGAGAACCTTAGTCGTTGGCCTTTGGCACGCCGACTAGTGCCCCTTGGCTGAACCGGCGTCCTATTCGAGCTCCCTCGTGCTCGGCATTGATGGCACCCGAGACCCGTCACTTCCGACCGATGTCGACCTACCCTCTCCTCCATTGTAGGTGCTGCAAGTTTGTAGAGGAAGAAGACAAAGGGAAGAAGGAGAAGGGGCTGGGGGTCACGCGGGCTGGGCCTGGTAGGCTTGCGCGAGAGAGAAGGAAGGGCTGGGCTCACAGGCCTAGCCCTCCTTTTGGCTGCTTTTCCTCTTTCTTTTTGGTTTTTCTTGTTTGTTTATTTATTTTTTGTTCGTTTTTCTTGTTTTTTTTTATTATTTAAAAGAAGGAAAAATATAGAAGCTAAAGCCTAATTAAAAACCTAATCGAAATTTAGGTGTCAACAACGACGCGTATAGAGGTTGATTCATCGCTGGTAATTCAGGTTTGGTTAAGTTGCAGAAGGAAAAAAGTTATGGGGAAGAAGAAGGTGCAAGGGAAAAAAGACTAAAGGGAGAGAATAAAAGAAATTAAGTAAATCATTAAAAATAAAATTAATTAAAAAATTTCGTTTTTTTAATCTAATCGATCCAATCCGGTACACAAGTCGAGCCAACGGGTCGAAAGGTAAACCAGTACAAACTCATTCCCTTGGATAATAATAATAATAATAATAATAATAATAATAATAATAAATTTCAAAAAAAAAATATTTAAAAAGCAATGTATGTTAATTGGGCTAATTTTATGAAGAGAACAAAAAAATTATCATTGACCATCCTTATATCAACGACAGCAATATAAAACAAATTTCCATGTCTTATTCAACAATTAAGCCCTTGCTATAATCTCAATTTCATTCAACTTAGTTTTCCTCTATAATGTTCTAATCGCCTTCTTATCTTCTATGTTGACCATCTCCATTTTTGGTGCACGCGCTTCCTAGATTTCAAGCAGATAAAACTACATTGCATAGGATCAAGGAATTACGGAGGAGAGTTATGATTATCTATTTCTTGTTTGTACTCGTTTTATGCAGAAGCCTTACACAAGAAGTATAGCCTTTAGCCATGTGACTGATAGTCCTCTTTCCATTTGCCTTATAGGGCAACAACTTATGGGTGACGTTTTTTCCGTGTTTGGCAAAACAACAAAACCAACTAAATTCTTTTATTCTGGTCTCCTCCAGCTTCTATTTGATGGCGAACTCCTGTATTTTGAGAACTTAACTATAATACTGTCTTGCCGTTTGATGTTATACTCTGCAATGATGGCTTATTATTTATGTCGACATACTGATTATTGAGCGATTGTTGCAACATCACTTGGGTTTAAATATAATTATATTTCTTTTCTAATGTAAACTTGTATATTTCGGGAATCTTGTAGGCTTGTTTTGGCAAGTAGAGTTGTTCCATTGATATCTTCGACAATACCTTTGGGTCGACGACTTGCTAATCCATTACCAAGATGCTGGCAGTGGAGCTTGCGTGCTAGCACTTTCCTTTTTAGTCTTTTTATTAGGAATAAATGCTATCATTAGTTCAATCGATGACGTTGACTTCCCTGTTATTCTCTCTTGATAAAGCAGTTTAGTTTCTATATTAGGTTGCCATGGGTTCAAATCATGTGACAGAACAAATACATGCGAAGTGAGGAATAAAACTTTATTATGTTATTTTCTTTTGGTACATTCACGAAGGACATTCATGGCCAAATTGTGAAGATGTCTTGACAAAGTTTCCTCACGTGATTTTTATTTTGTGAAGGAAAAAAAAATTGCAAAATTCTTGAGAAATTTTTTTGGAATGCTTTAGGGAGATGCAATTGCATCTCAAAAACTCTCTAAAAGCCTCTCGGCCAATGTAGGTCTATGCTACATTTTAGACAGTCATGCTACCGGCAATAATACTATTCTATTCCTGATTCCTTGATTGCTTCTCTCTCTCTCTCTTCTCTCTCTCAAGGCTCAGTAGTCTCTCTTCAAGCCTGCTCTTTCTAATTGGATAGGATTTTGTGCTTTTATGATAAAAAATCGCAATCGAGTTTTAAAGATTTTAATCGGTTCAATTATATCCTGAACTTTATGTTGAAAAGGTACATTTTAAGGACGTAGCGTAGTAGCAAATTTTAAGTGGCATTTGGATAATTTGAGGTAAAAGCGACATTCAGACAATTACCGGGAGTTGGGATGGAGGATTTTCTTTCCCAAATAAACTTGAAATGATTATCATTATTTGCCACTCTTAAAGCTAGATTTGTAATAAGAATGCCTAAATGTTATAATTCATCATTTACTTTAACTAAATACGAAAAATATGGGTATATAACATTTGAGTGTTAATCAAAATGCATATTTCGTCTTAAAAATTGAGTTTCCCGCCAATGAGTTTGAATTTAAAACTAACGTGTTTCATAAATCACTTGCTAGCTGAATAAAAAAGAAACTCTTTTCACCGTAAGATTGTGGTCAATCTAATAATAGATTAATGTGCTTTATTTTCATCATTTTAAAAAAATTCCTTTAATTACCCTGATAATCAATGAAAAGAATATTAGAGAATTAGGGCACGGCAATTCCTACAGCCTGTGAGATGAGGCATATCTTTTATTACAAACTTGACTAGATTGCCCTGAAACAGTGGTCCCACCTTCTTTAGTTAAACCAGTAAATTCGTAATTCTTTTTTCTTTTTATATTTCCATGAACACTTAACCTTTTTCCCAGGTCGCATTTCTTCCGCATTTCTCTCTTTTTCTTGCAATTGAATCTAAAAAGGAAATATATCTTTTCGCCGATTGATTAAACGGAGGCGAGAGAGAGAGAAACAATTTTGAAATTACCGTCATCACAATCCTCCATCCAAATTACTAATCTAGAATGACTCCGTCAAATCCTAACCCTCCGTCTGAGTCTATCCAATAATCATTACGTAGGTGAAGGTTAAAATAATCAAGAAACAAACGAACAGTTTGGTATCCCTCATTTTTTTCACTTCTTCTTTCTAATTTTTTTTTTTTTTTGGTCGAACACTTCCTCTTTCTATTTATGAAGTGAATTCTCATACATAAACTTCATGAGGACCTATATAATGCAAATATATTGAATACTATGATGATTTTTTTGTCGAGGAAACTCTACTGTTTAATAATTGATGATACAAAATCATTGTTACGATGGTAATCCAATAATATGTGAGTGTGTTGATACTTGGCACCATCTGAATTCAATTATATGGAGAGAGATTGAGGATTCTGAGACAATTGTTTTCTGCAATAAACCACTGAATCGTAGGATGTCTAATTATACAAAATAAATGAAACTTCTTGCTGCAAATTTAATTTCAGAATGAATAATCGAATCAATTTGTTGCAGAAAAAATTGTCTCACAGTCGAGAGAGTTGGCAAAGTCTTGCATATCTCAACAATAAAATGGAGACTAGATGATTGTGCACACAAAAATTGCTAGAACAAGACCAAAAAACCAAAAAGGTTGCTGTTGCAGGAGATGCTACTCTTGGTGTTAGTATCTTGTGACATCCCGAATTTCCAATTCTATTTTCAATAAATTGAAATGGGCATTTCATCTGCACGCATATAGTTCTTTTCCCTGAACTGATCACTCATGGGATAACTAGTCTATCGGGTGAAGCCATTAAGAAATTCTAATGTATTGGACTCGAGAATTTGACCAGGTAACGACCTTTCGACCGAGTTAATCTGTAAGGGTCATTATGGCACAGTTAAAAATCGATTAGAAGCCGGAGATAGGTCGGCTCGACGAGGCATGTGATCGAGTGTGGGTGATTCCACCGCATCACACTATTCTTGTCGGTCGGCACTGAACCGACTTTTCTTTCGATTGGGTCTCCTGTGTCCGTATTTGAAACCTTGAGATTTTCACGACAATCGAGAGTCGCCAATGTGTCAAAGATGTACATTGTGGCTTGAGATTGATCAACCACAGGTCGAATGCATAAAAATTTCTAAAAGCTACCCGATGGGTCATGATGCGCTAATATCGTGCCAGAGTGAGTTTAACCATGAAATTGAGATTGAATTCAGAAATTGGAAGTCATGGTGTGTCACAAATCATTTTAGGAACATCGACTCATCTTCGTAGGACTTTTCATGCAAACCGAGTTTTTCAAAGAAAATAATCAAATTATGGCTAATTTGGTTCGGAAAATTTGTAGGCCCGCTTTTGGTTCTACTTTTGGGATCTAAGTTGGTTCTATGGTCAAGTGGTTATGTGAATTGAAGTGTGGTAATATTGGATTAATTTTACGGGTTTCAATTTGGTTCAATTAGAAGAGAATTGAAGAATTAGATGTACGAGGATTTTATGCCACGGCGGAAAATAAATTGAACCTATTGAAATAAGGTTGTGGGAGTTTGGGTTAGTGGAGTATAACATCACTTGGTGATGTCACATGTGTGGGGCAAGAATGGCTAAGATTTGGACAAGTGGATGGAGGGGGATTTGCTCTTGGAAAAAGGACTCATCTTCTTCCTTGAATCAAGGAGCTTTGTTGGATGGGGAAGAGGAGAGAGAGAAGGTTCGACCAACAGCCCGACACTGCTCGCACGCCCCCTCCGCCCGCTGGACGCCGCCCCTCGCCGTTCGCCGTTGCGGCCGTCGCCGGCGCCGCTCACCCGCGCACGCCCGCGCGCGTCGCTCGCCGCTCGCCCCCGCACGCCCGCGCGCGTCGCTCGCCGCTCGCCCGCGCGACGCTCGCCCGCGCGACGCTCGCCCGCGCCTCCGCCGGTTCGTCCGCCCCGTCCAGCCGTCGCCGTCGCCACCGGAAGTCCCGCCGAGCCGCCATGAGCCACCGCCGAGCCGCCGCCTCGCTCCTCCGCCGCCCCCACGCTCGAACTGCCGCCAAGCCACCTCCGTCGACCTCCAACAGCAGCTGCAGAAAATGGGTTTTGCAGCCTGGTTTTGGCCCTTTTTGGCCGCCTTCCCAGCCCCGGCTTGCTTCGGCCCGCCTTGAGGAAAGTTGATCCTCGCGTCGGCCCCGTCGTTTTGGCGTGCTCGGCCGCTAATCCGGTGAGTTTAGCTCACTAAATCTTGATTAGACGATTAATAACGCCCTAAGTGTGCTTAGTCTAAGTTAAGTGAGTTTATGTGGATTGATTAGTTTATTTGATTGAGAATTAGATTAGGGTGTTTAATTAAGTTAAATTGCATTTAGTTTAAAGTAGTAGGTTTATTTTTAATATAAGCGCTGATGTGACATAATGGGTTTTATTTTTGATTTATTTAATTGTTTCAAATTACGGAATTAAATAATATATTATATTCCGAAAATTATTAAAATATTATTTATTAAAAAAAAACTCGAAAAATTATTTTTGACTCCAATTGCTTAGAATTTCGTGCCGATCATTGTTGTGCTCTTAGAATTTGAATTTGATGAATGGATGTGGCAAATTGAGTGTCGATTATTATTATTATATAAAAAAAACTCGAAAAATTATTTTTGACCTCAATTGCTTAAAATTTCGTGCTGATCGTTGCTGTGCAATTAGAATTTGAATTTGATGAATGGATGTGGCAAATTGAGTGTCGATTATTATTATTATATAAAATAAAAAAAAACTCGAAAAATTATTTTTGACCTCAATTGCTTAAAATTTCGTGCTGATCGTTGCTATGCAGTTAGAATTTGAATTTGATGAATGGATGTGGCAAATTGAGTGTTGATTGTGATAAATAGGGTTTTTGGCCATAAAAACCCAAGTGTTGAATTTTGATGCAGAAATTTAATTGTTAAGGGTTACTATTGAAATTGGAGTATGTGAATGAAATGTGGAATGTCCTAAGTCAATAATGATTTGTCGTGTGTTGGTTGATAGACCCGTGCAGTAGTGGCTAGGCCGACTAGACTGTATTCTTTGTGGATTCTTTGTCAATGTGTGACGTGGCTCGGTCGCAGTAGTGGCTAGGCCGGTGGACCGTATTCTTTGTGGATTGCCGTCAGTGTAGTGACATGGCTCGGATCGCAGTAGAGGCTAGGCCGACTGGATCTATGCTCCTTCGGGAATGCCGTCGACGTAGTGACGAAACCGCGCTCCATGGGGGGAGGCGATGCTTGACATGAGTGTCAGAAGATAGCTGAATTGCGAGTAGGTGTTGACAACTAAATTTTGGTGATCTGGTCATTTATTTATTGCATAGAAAATTATGGGTTAATTTTATCCCTAAAAAAAATATTAATTGCATAGCATATAAATTTAGGTGCATTTGTTTTTAATTTACATTTTGTGCATTGACGGACCTGACGGATGGATTTGAATTAGTGGTTCGAGTTTTAAATTGGCAGGCTGGACTAAGCCCATGAAGCGAGCAAATTGGCCCAAGCCCGTTTTTTTAAGTGATCGGAAATGATCTCGTGAGAAAATAAAATTTTGAAATTTTCCGAGATATGATGAATTTTTCGGATAGGGCAAATGGAAAAAAAACAAATATTGCGAATATTGCGTTTTGGAAAAAAATCTTTGTGGATATCAATTTTGAAAGATTGATAACCCTAATTCGTTGTCTATAAATAGATTAAAACGAATAAGGTTCGGGGGCCAAACATTGAGAACATACGGCCACAAAAAAAAAAAGAGAACTCACCTTCTTCATGGTGAAGGTTGGCAATTCAGAATCTCATAGCACTGTAGAGAGTCCACAGATTGATACACGACCACACGTGGAGAGAGAAAGAGAAAAAAAGCGGGGTTGACCTTCACTTCCCACATACTTCTTCATGGATGCAATAGATACAGAGGAGATGCATTGAAAAGAAGACTAGCACTTGCCACGTCTCTTGTCATGCACTCTTTGGTTTTTGATTTCCGGTGAGCGCCGCGAATTCTCGAACCGATCGAAGCCCATCAATTTTTCGAAGATTTCTCGACGTTCGTCTCCAGTTTTGTTGCTGCCGTTGACCACCGCTTGGAATCCCCTTCGCTATCGCGACCTTCGTTCGCTGCTGTTACTCCTTCGACGTTCATCAGTCTCGTGATGAGCTGCAATTTCCAAAGGGCGCGCGGTTCTAACCCGCACCTGTGACGCAGCAAGCCGACCCCGACGATTTTGTTGCTGCGGCAACGTTTTTCCGAGTTTGAGTTGCCATCCCCGACACTGTACCTGAGGAGCACCACGTCTTTACCTACCTTGGTGTGTGGACATGTCTTGCACTGCACCGCTCCTCGATAGCCATGGCTGGAAGTAACTGGCAATACTGACGTCCCCCTGGTTTCTCCGGTGTTCCAATTCGCCACAACCCTTCGCTGGCACACGTTCAAGTCTACGGCCACAACATTATTTTCTTTTGCATCTTGGTGTCCGCGAAACCCAATTCAAGGTCAACTAAAGATTTTGTCCTCACTCTGACAAGTTTTGCAGGTTTGTCGAAGGTCTCTTTTACGGCTAGCAAGCTTTTGTTTTCTTTGGTGAATATCGGAGCACCCATCCCACATTGCGGCATCATCAATGGCTGAGAGTTGGTAGAAAAGAAAAATACAAAAGAAAGAATCAAGACACAAGGAGAGAGAGGGACCCAAGGAAAGTATACGACAAAAAAGTTGAGCAAAACACGTGAGAATCAAGCGAAAAGGTGGATCGTGTGGGAGAAATTGATATCGAACAAAGTTCGACCTTTTTGCTTGCGGTAGAGCCTCCATCGACGTCGGTGATCCCACGCGTGCCTGCAGCTCCTTCTCGGTGATGATATCGTGTCCGTGAAGAGCGCACCACAATCCATCTTCTGCCACGCTAGTTGCTTCGTGGTCGTCTCACCACGACCCATCTTCGGCCAGCAATTCAGACGTGCTTCCAGGTGGTCGGGACGGTATCGCCAACGCCCATTGATTTGTGCGCATGCTACTACAGTCCAGGTGTAGCCTCGAAGTTCCCCAGTGCTCCAGATTTCCCTGCCAAGATGTGGTGTGTGCTTCAAAGCGGACTGAACAGCATCAATCCTTTGGGGGCAGACGGGTTTGCGGGTTCTTCAAGCTTGAATGGCGCCCAGCGTAGCCCAGCCCAACATTGGTGAAATCCTTTGGTCTTGCCGCATCAACGTTGATACCCACGGTTTGTTGTAGCTTTGTCGAGCCACGCCAAGTCACCACCATAGTCCATCGAATTTGTCGCGGCCTTGTTGAGTCACTGCGAATCTCCATTGCGATCCATACCTCACCGTTTGGATTTTTAGAAAGAAATCAATTTAGGTAATTTTTTTTTTATTGTTTACTTTATTTTATTTCTTTTATTTAATTATCTTATTTTATTTGATGTTTTTTTTAGAATTAGGGATTGTCAGTTCGATTTTCGCGCCCGAAATCTGACTCGCAATTCCTTGCAAAAATCGCCAATCCAATCTCACGCTCGAGATTCGATTCGTGATTTAATTTTAAAATTGGACAACCGATCTCATGTGCGAGATATGGTTCGCCAATTTTTGGATATCAATCTTATCTTGTTTGATTTGATGTCGTGGTGTTTGAGTCAGTTTTATTTTCGTAAAAGGAAAAAATTCAAAAAAAGTTTGAATTAGGATTAGGTTTGTTTTTTTTTTATTATCTTGCATATTTAGAATAGGGATTTTATTTTGAATCATGAAAAAGGAAACAAAAAAAAGAAAGTGCATTCATTTAGGATGTTAGTTTTTTTTATTTGAATTGCATGTTTAATTTTAATTTCGAATTTCATAAAGAAAAAGAAAAAAATTAGAATTATGGCATTCTTTGCACGTCATGGCATATTAGAATAAATTGCATGTTTTATTTTAAGTTTAGATTGATTTTTGCATCATAGGTTAGAGCTTGTTAGGTTAAGATAGTATCTTAGTTTAAATTAGGATTTAGTTTGACCTGATCCTTAATATAAGCTAGATAGAATCTTAATCTAGATAGTTATTTTGTGCATTTTCCTTAATTTCGAATTTCATGAAAAAGATAAAATTTGTCTTAGGTTAAATTAGTTTCAATTTCTAGGATAGATTGCATGTTTTTTTTTTTTTTAGAATGGAAAGAATCATGTGCACGTCATATAGAATTAGGCTCATAAAATGCACGTCGTTTAGTGACTATTGCTAGTTTCATTTAATTAGAAATTGCCCGTCATTAGAATTAGGTCATTTTGATTAATTCAGATTGCATATTTAATTATTGCATGTTCATTAAAAAATCATTAGTTTTTTTTAATCATTCATATAGTTTAGGACATTTTGTCATGCCATATCATTTCATATTAGAATAGAGACATTGCATTGCATATGGACCATATCTTCGTTAAAAAGTGAAAGCAAAAATTGAGTGATTGCTTGTTAATTAGAAATCATATTTAGGATTGCTGATGTGAATTCTAATTTAACATTGCAGGTGCTTTCGTTGCTTTGAGATAAGTTTTGCAATTTATTTATTGTTTTACTTGGGTGTTAAATTGATGGTTTGTGCACCCACATGAACACCTCACATGTTAGGAAGATAAATTGAAATCAATTTAAATTGCCTGCAAAACATTTTTTCAAAATAAAAAGAGAAAGGTACCGAAAGGGCACTAGGATAGTCTAGTGTAATCAAGTCCCCGTATCCAAAGTCTCTGGTTCGTAGAAGTGAAATAGTTCTCCCATTATTTTACTTAGGTGTCTGATCGACCTACCGTAAACTGATTAGTGGCGACTCCTAGTTAAAAATCAATTGCATGTTAAAAAACTTGAACCTAAATCGCGAGTTGGTATGGGCTTGGGAGAGCCCGAGCTAAGTTTAGGCTTAGCAATCCATTAGCCAAACCCTAGGTGGATCACCCGAAAATTTGGTCGCGACAGTAGGCTATGCCCTTATGTGGCAGTGAATAATAATTGGAATGCGTGTCGAGTGCATTTATGATTTCTATGAAAGTGTTGGCGTTCCAATTGTTTGAATTCTTATTACTACCTGAGTTTGTGTGATATAAATTGTGCTAACCTGCAGGAAGGAATTAAGACGAGGTAAGTCTTCTGTGTGAAGTGGCTAGGCCACCCGAGGTGTATTTTCTTTCTAATAGGGGTTTAGGGGGTTGAACTTGCTGAGACGATGTCTCACCCCGTTGTGGGCCAACATTTTCAGGTCCCTTGTGGACGGAGTGACCAGATCGCTTTGGTTGGCCTTGAGGAGTTGCAGAGGTGAAGTTTGGAGCCTTGGAGAACATGTCCAACTTGTAGGTCGTAGGACAGTTCCTTTTTAAGAGTCGGTCTTTTGTAGACTTTTAGCTGTAGGCCTTCGTTTGTAATTCCGTTGATTTATGAAAGTGTATTGTTGTGAAATTGCTTCATGCTTTTCTATCCCATATTTTATTGTCAGGGGTTTTATGATATGCTTCCGCGTGTGCATTAAAGAACTGATTGGGTCGGCGACTTAACCTGGGAACGTCACTTTTTGAATGACCATGGTGGGATGTTGGCGCGCTCGGGGTTCGGGGCGTGACATCCCCGTTTAAGTGGTATCAGAGCATGGTCTGTGTATGGAGTAATAAGGTGCGATGAGTCATGGGATAGTTAGTAGGAAAGACTTTTATTGTGCTGATGCATGTGGTTGATAGCTGTTTGGTAGTGTGTTTGTGGAGTCATTTAATTCTGTGAGAGTACCGCCGCAAGTCGGTACTTAGAGTGTAGTAACACCGAGCGATCCTAAGCTTGTGGGGATCGTTCTGGCGCGATAGTCTTGGGAAGCTTTTTGGGCCAATAAGATCAAGATCGAGCCGCCGTTGTTGCCGTTGTCATTGCTGTTGCCAGTGCCGTAACCGTTGTTGTTGCTGCGCTTGTTGAGGCCCAACTGGAGTTGTGATCGAGGGAAACAAATCACCGTATCTAAGTCAAAGTTCAGTTTAGACAGAAATGGAAATTGATTGGGGAGAAAGGCCGATGTCAGAAGAAATGTACCCTGTTTCACCCAACCAGAAGAGTAGAATTGGAGAGTCAATGCCCAACTCGATCGATGTGTGTCGTGTCTGTAAGAAAAGACATGGATCTGTTATGTGCTGTAAGAGAGAAAGGACTTGCTACAAGGGTCGCCAGTACAGTCATTTGATCAAAGATTGTCCGTATAGATAGATGGAATCACAGCTGTTTCTATCACCGCCGTTGATAAGACAGAACAGAGGAATCATGCTTCAGGATGTTCAGTGGGGTACTTGGAATGGACCTCAGTGCAAGGAAGGGTGCATGATGTTCCTTGATGGGAGGTAGAGGACTCACTGATTGTGTGCCGAGTCTGTGAAAATGAGGCATGAGTCAGCCCAGTGTCAGAGTAAAAAGGGAGCATGATTTGAATGTGGCCAGCACGGCCATCGGGTTAGGAATTGTCCGCGTAAGTCCACGAGAGCGTAAGTACCATTACTGCAGATAGGATGCCACTAGGATAGCTAGAAGAGCATGAATGGGTCGATCAAGCATCGATCAAAGGAAGAATGTTTTTGAGATGTTTTTATCAGAGTAGTGCAAATGGTTTCAGTGAAGGTTGTAGGATTTTCAGATTGGTAATAAAGTCATAGAAATATGAATCTCTAACTATAGCTGTACTTGAAAGGGGTTTGCTTAAGTATGACTTGGAAGTCATTTTTTTTAAAAAGGTTTGGCTCAAGGAGCTTTCTGTTGTTTTGAATTGTGATAGTAATGTAATTCAATTTGTTCAGTTAGCGTGCGAAAGTTTTGAATCACTAAAAGTCGAAGAGGAACTTCAATCCTTGTTATTTGTCACTAAAGATGACCCGGTTCAGGTTGTTGGTGATCGAATCTACATGGCAACTGTAATATATGCGTCAGTTGAGGAGCCGGATATGAGAAACTTAGCCATGGTACATAAGTTTTCTAAGGTGTGTCATGAAGAAATTGCCAAGTTTGCTGTCAGAAAGAGAAATAGAGTTCGTAATTGAATTAACACCCGGAATGGAGCCAGTCCCTAAGGCTCCTTACCGGATGGTGTTACTCGAGTTAAAAGAATTGAAGGTGCAGATGCAAGAATTGTTGAATAGGGGATTCATATGTTCCGGTGCATCACCTTGGGCAGCACCCGTTCTATTCGTGAAGAAGAAAGTTGGTTCGTTGTGTTTGTACATCGATATTCTTCAAGATCGACTGGAGGTCAAGGTATCATCAGTTGAGAATCAGGAAGAAAGACATACCGAAGTTAGCATCTCGCACTTGATACGGCAGTTATGAGTTCACTGTAACACCGTGTGGTTTGATGGACACCATAGCTATTTGTTTGGGTCTAATGAGCAGAATGTTTAAGGGTACTTAAATTAGTTGTGATCGTGTTCATTGAAGTTATCCTGGTGTGTTCAAAGAGTGCTGAGGAGCACGAGAGACATTTGGGGATGGTACTTCAGACCTTGAGGACTCTTCAATTTTATGCTAAGTTTAGCAAGTGTGAGTTTTGGATGACTCGTGTTGCGCTCCTAGGTCACGTGATTCCAGGCGAAGAAATCTCCGTAGACCCCATCCAAGATTGAAGCAGTTAGCAGTTGGCCGAGATTGACTACAGTGACAGAGATCAAAAGTAGCAGAGTATTACAGATAGTTTGTAGAAAAGTTTTCAGTGTTAGCATCGCCGTTAACAAGACTTCTGATGAAGGAAGAAAAGTTGTGTGGTAAGATAAGTGCAAGAGTAGTTCCCAAGAGCTTAAGTAAAAGCTAAATACGGCACCTGTGTTTACTATCCCATCTGGTCTAGTAGAATTCGAGATCTACAGTGATGCACCGTTTAAAGGATTTGGTTGAGTAGTGATGCAGCATGGCAGGGTTGTTGCATACACATCTCGTCAATTGAGGCCTCATGAGCTAAATTACTCGACGCATGACTTAGAACTCATAACTTCAATCTTCGCACTGAAAATTTGGAGATGTTAGTTGTGTGGAGAAAGATTATGTATCTTCACTAATCAGCATAGCCTTCAGTATTCATTCTCTCAGAAAGAATTGAATATGAGACAGCGTCGCTAGTTGGAACTTTGGAGATACTAGGATGGTGATTTTGGTATTTCAAGAAGAAGAAGAGAAAGAAGAAAAGAGAGGCGAATAAGGTCGTAGGTGCTTTAAGTTGGAAGTCATCAGTAGCGTAGATGATACTCAAGGAATGGGTTTTAAAATTGAGGTAGGCCACCTTTAGACTCTTATGGCCATCCTCAGAATTGAGTTGGATGTGCAAATCAGAATCAGAACGCTTCAGTGGTTAGATTCAAAGATTCAGAAAGTCGTGCAAGCAAATACAGAAAGAGAGAAGCCTCACTTCCAGATTTTTATAACGGAACACTAAAGTTCCGAGGGCGATTGTGTGCACCTAACGATGTGGCACTTAAAGAAGAGATCTTGTCTAAAGCTCATCGTAGTAGTTACAACATTCATCCTGGTAGTACCAAGGTGTATCCGAATCTACATCGACACTGCTAGTAGTCTAGTATGAAGGCAGACATCGCCAAGCATGTCGCCAAGTGTTGGATGTGTCAGCAGGTCAAAACCCAGCACTATGAACTGGGAGGATTTTTGTAACTTCTCGAGATTCCTAAGTGGAAATGGGAACATATCGCGATGGACTTCGTGATTGGGTTGCCAAAGAGTCAAAAAGGAAATGATTCGATTTGGACAGTAGTCGATAGACCGGCAATGTCGACTCACTTCATTGCAAGCATTTAAAGAACCTTGATTTGGACAAGCACGTTGAGTTGTACATGCGTCAAAGAGTTCGTCTATTTGGAGTGTCGGTGATGATTTCTTCAAACCAAGACCGAAATTCATGGCTATCTTTTGGAAGAGTTGCAAAGTGTTTTGGGAATGAGACTACAAGATAGTACGGATTATCATCTTCAGACGGATGACTAGTTTTAAAGGACGATTCAGATCTTTGAGGACAGGTTGAGAACATGTGGGTTGGTTTTCAAAGGAAGTGGAAAGGAACAACTCCTTCTCATTGAGTTCACTTATAGCGACAGTTGCCAGCAGAGTTTTCAGTTGGTTCCCAATTTCAATAGAACAGCCAAATGGTTCTTTCGAAGCAGAGCAGAGCAGAGTGTTCAGAACTTCAGTTGGTCATGGTGAGATCAGAGAATAGAAAATCGCAGGTCCAGAGTTGGTTCGAATTCAAGTGATTCGCCTGCGCTTATCGAGACGACTTGAGGCCACTCAGAATCGCCAGCCTAGCTTCGCAGATTAGTATCGCAAACCTTTGGAATTTCAAGTAGGGGAAATATATTTTTCCTTAAATGTCGCCTATGATAGGGACATCGTGTTTTGTTAAAGAATGGAAGATGAAAGAGAATTTAAATCGGGATCCATCGAAATTTGGGTTCAATGGAGGATTTTGACTCTAAATGGATAAAGAAAGCAATTCGAGACACTGTTGGTACCTTTAGCCGAGTGGTACCCGGGATTGAAGAAAAAAAGGGTCCGAAGTGGGGAGTTTGAATCATCGATGCGGCAGTTAGCCGCTTAGTGGAAAAAGGGAAAAATAAAAAGATAAAAAGAACCAAATTTTTGCAACTTTTTTTTTCGTAAAAGTGGACAAGTGTTCAGCATTTTGAATTCGTAATGGTTTGGACAAGTTGGGAAGTGATCTGGCAATACCACAGTACAAAAAGTGCAACCGGGGAAAGAGAAGATTCGATGAGACGACAGTACCCCCACCATTGTATTTAAGAATTGGTAAAGGTTTAAATTTCGATGACGAAATTTTTATAAGAGGGGAAGAGTTGTGACATCCCGAATTTCCAATTCTATTTTCAATAAATTGAAATGGGCATTTCATCTGCACGCATATAGTTCTTTTCCCTGAACTGATCACTCATGGGATAACGAGTCTATCGGGTGAAGCCATTAAGAAATTCTAACGCATCGGACTCGAGAATTTGACCAGGTAACGACCTTTCGACCGAGTTAATCTGCAAGGGTCATTATGGCACAGTTAAAAATCGATTAGAAGCCGGAGATAGGTCGGCTCGACAGAGGCATGTGATCGAGTGTGGGTGATTCCGCCAGATCACACTATTCTTGTCGGTTGGCACTGAACCGACTTTTCTGTCGCTTGGGTCTCCTGTGTCCGTATTTGAAACTTTGAGATTTCCACGACAACCGAGGGTCGCCAATGTGTCAAAGATGTACATTGTGGCTTGAGATTGATCAACCACAGGTCGAATGCATAAAAATTTCTAAAAGCTACCCGGTGGGTCAGGACGCGCTAATATCGTGCCAGAGTGAGTTTAACCATGAAATTAAGATCGAATTCAGAAATTGGAAGTCATGGTGTGTCACAAATCATTTTAGGAACATCGACTCATCTTCAGAGGACTTTCATGCAAACCGAGTTTTTCAGCAAAATAATCAAATTATGGCTAATTTGGTTCGGAAAATTTGTAGGCCCGCTTTTGGTTATACTTTTGGGATCTAAGTTGGTTCTATGGTCAAGTGGTTATGTGAATTGAAGTGTGGTAATATTGGATTAATTTTACGGGTTTCAATTTGGTTCAATTAGAAGAGAATTGAAGAATTAGATGTACAGGATTTTATGCCACGGCGGAAAATGAATTGAACCTATTGAAATAAGGTTGTGGGAGTTTGGGTTAGTGGAGTATGACATCACTTGGTGATGTCATGGTGTGGGGGCAAGAATAGCTAAGATTTGGACAAGTGGATGGAGGGGATTTGCTCTTGGAAAAAAGGACTCATCTTCTTCCTTGAATCAAGGAGCTTTGTTGGATGGGGAAGAGGAGAGAGAGAAGGTCCGACCAGCAGCCCGACGCCGCCCGCACGCCCCCCTCCGCCCACCGGACGTCGCCCCTCGCCGTTCGCCGTTACGGCCGTCGCCGGCGCCGCTCGCCCGCGCACACCCACGCGTGTCACCCGCCGCTCGCCCGCGCGACTCTTGCCCGCGCCTCCGCCCGTTCGTCCGCCCCGTCCAGCCGTCGCCGTCTCCACTAGAAGTCCCGCCGAGCCGCCATGAGCCACCGCCGCCTCGCTCCTCCGCCGCCCCCACGCTCGAACCGCCGCCAAGCCACCTCCGTCAACCTCCAACAGCAGCTGCAGAAAATGGGTTTTGCAGCCTAGTTTTGGCCCTTTTTGGCCGCCTTCCCGGCCCCGGTTGCTTGGCCCGCCTTGAGGAAAGTTGATCCTCGCGTCGGCCCTGTCGTTTTGGCGTGCTCGGCTCGCTAATCCGGTGAGTTTAGCTCACTAAATCTTGAGTAGACGGTTAATGATGCCCTAAGTATGCTTAGTCTAAGTTAAGTGAGTTTATGTGGGTTGATTAGTTTATTTGATTGAGAATTAAATTAGGGTGTTTAATTAAGTTAAATTGCGTTTAGTTTAAAGTTAAGTAGGTTTATTTTTAATATAAGCCTTGATGTGACATAATGGGTTTTATTTTTTATTTATTTAATTGTTTCGAAATTATGGAATTAAATAATATATTATATTCCGAAAATCATTAAAATATTATTTATTAAAAAAAACTCGAAAATTATTTTTGACTTCAATTGCTTAGAATTTCGTGCCTATCGTTGTTGTGCTCTTAGAATTTGAATTTGATGAATGGATGTGGCAAATTGAGTGTCGATTATTATTATTATATATATAAAAAAAAAAAGCTCGAAAAATTATTTTTGACCTCAATTGCTTAAAATTTCGTGCCGATCGTGCTTTGTGTAGTTAGAATTTGAATTTGATGAATGGATGTGGCAAATTGAGTGTTGATTGTGATAAATAAGGTTTTTGGCCATAAAAACCCAAGCGTTGAATTTTGATGCAGAAATTTAATTGTTAAGGGTTACTATTGAAATTTGAGTATGTGAATGAAATGTGGAATGTCCGGAAGTCAATAATGATTTGTCGTGTGTTGGTTGATAGACCCGGTCGCAGTAGTGGCTAGGCCGACTGGACCTGTATTCTTTGTGGATTGCCGTCAATGTGTGACGTGGCTCGGGTCGCAATAGTAGCTAGGCCGACTGGACCTGTATTTTTTGTGGATTACCGTCAGTGTAGTGACGTGGCTCGGATCGCAGTAGAGGCTAGGCCGACTGGATCTATGCTCCTTCGGGAATGCCGTCGACGTAGTGACGAAGCCGCGCTCCATGGGGGGGAGGCGATGCCTGACATGAATGTCAGAAGATAGCTGAATTGTGAGTAGGCTATGCCCTTGTGTGGCAGTGAATAATAATTGGAATGCGTGTCGAGTGCATTTATGATTTCTATGAAAGTGTTGGCGTTCCAATTGTTTGAATTCTTATTACTACATGAGTTTGTGTGATATAAATTGTGCTAACCTGCAGGAAGGAATTAAGACGAGGTAAGTCTTCTGTGTGATGTGGCTAGGCCACCCGGAGTGTATTTTCTTTCTAATAGGGGTTTAGGGGGTTGAACTTGTTGAGACGATGTCTCACTCCGTTGTGGGCCAACATTTTCAGGTCCCTTGTGGACGAAGCGACCAGATCGCTTTGGTTGGTCTTGAGGAGTTGTAGAGGTGAAGTCTGGAGCCTTGGAGAACGTGTCCGACTTGTAGGTCGTAGGACAGTTCCTTTTTAAGAGTCGGTCTTTTGTAGACTTTTGGCTGTAGGCCTTCGTTTGTAATTCCGTTGATTTATGAAAGTGTATTGTTGTGAAATTGCTTCCTGCTTTTCTATCCCATATTTTATTGTCAGGGGTTTTATGATATGCTTCCGCGTGTGCATTAAAGAACTGATTGGGTTGGCAACTTAACCTGGGAACGTCGCTTTTTGAATGACCATGGTGGGATGTTGGCACGCTCGAGGTTCGGGGCGTGGCATATCCTCTTCCCTGCCTTGAGCTAGATCCGATGTCAATTAAGCTATCATACTACTATGGGTCTAGTTCTCATCTCCGTAACAAGTCTCTAAATCTTTAGTTGCTTGATCGACTGCGTAAATAATCATCTTTTTAATCTGTTTCACAAAGAGATTGGAGAAGGGTGAGAACAACTGAATCACCAAAAATCAAAAGATGCCACGGCCAAACATATAAGGTAATATTAAGTGTTACCTCAAGCTTGTCCTCTCTGGCATTATGATTCTTCGGAAGTTGTCTAAACTCCCTAGTCAAACGGAGGCACTCATAGATATTCTCGGGAGAGACAAAGTCGGTGGCAACTTTTGTGCATGACTACATGAAGAATGATGATAGTGCCAACAATTTAGAGGATTTACAATTCAAGATCACAGTATAGGTAAAATATGTAAAGAAATGGTTTATCTACCTTCAGATTTCTAACTTGGTGGGGACATCCGGTAGGAATAAAAACTGCTTCACCTAAATGTTGTTCGAATGTCCATGGTTCAATTTCTACATAGTTTCATAAGTTATGTTCAACCATTGTATTAGAGAAAAAATTCGTCGGTTTTAGCATATACTAACCAAATTCCTCCTTCAACTTCCTCTTGTGCTCCAAAGTAAGATAAAACGATTGGTCGTGGATTGGATGAATGACCTGAGCATCGTGGGAGTGAGTATCAGATCCAGGAACGTGGGTTACATAAATATGCCAACAACAAGAGCAGCATAATTGTGCTGGGAAATTCACCTCTTTAACTGGAGCGCAGTATGTATGCCTGAATTCGTTATGGTGCTTACGAAGATATGCCTCCAACAGGGGGATATCCTCTCTCCGGAAAATGTCCCACAACGCGCCGCCTCTTTTCTTAATTTCTTGGTCCGAACAGAGATCGTTTCTGTGTTGGTCTTCTTCTTTTCCCTGGCATCCCTCACGGCCATTGAGGCCTTCAAGACCCTGATCTTGGCATCCTGATGCATCTACATTAAGCTCTTCATGTGATTGACATTGAAGCTCCTTCACATCCTGTGCTTTGTGCTTCTCTTTCAATGTTTTCACTACAGATTGCTGCTCTTCACTTAAGGACACCTCTGCAGTATGCATAAGGATATTCACCTGCCAGGCGGGTAAAAAGGGAGGGAAGTCAACACAACGCATGCAAGTGGTGTGTCTGATCATGACAAATATCTATTTGCATGCCATCACCTCATTCCTAATAAATGCAATGCATCTTCACAACTAAGCCATGCCATCTACTTCCTAACCAATGTAGCACGTTCTAATTTTGGTGGACGGTGCTTGGAATATTCCTTCATATCTGGCAAGAAGGGATTACTCTACTGGATAATATCAACAACTTTCACCTCTAAATCATGCTTATGGCAACACAATTTCTCTGCTGTTTTGTCGAACACTTTCATTCATGCTTTTCTTATAAATGTTCCATACTTGGTAATAAAGTCATGATGATAACGAAACATTCAGTGATTGATGCAACACTTTTTGAAGAAGGCGCACCGCATCTGACATATCGCAGTGAAGCTTGGTCACAGAGTCACCTCTTCCTAGCTCTTCTGCAAAACCATAGGCAATATAGGTCTTCGGTCCCATGTCTGGCTTCAAGACACTTGGTGGTAACTTTGTAGCCAGGTTGAGGAAGCCAAATCGAGGGTTGGTATAGGCATGAAATGGCAGTGTAGCTATGAACTCCTCACAATGGCGTGGCAAAAGATCCTCAAACTTGTCTGAAGGAGGCCAGTCCTTTAGCTTTAGCACCTGAGGCCAAAAGTTAGAATACATTTGCCCCTCTGAGTAGCCTTTGAAGAATTTGTGGGTGTTAATGTCCACCTGAAAGTTCAATCAACTGCCATAAACAAAACGTTCTAGGTACGATCAAAGATGATCTTAAATGCATGGAAAAGAAAGCAACAAGTTTCCAGATAGATTGTAGAAAAAGATGATATGATTGTCAATATTTTCGGTTGACACATTTATGGTGAGTACTTACTAAATTTTCCTAAAACATTGTTTCCCAATATCTCATGCACTCATAAGAATCCTGAGTACATGGACAAGTAATTTTGTGTCTTTACATGTTACTTGAAAAACTAAAGGTGGGATAATGATATTTACTTGGCAAGCAGCTAGGCAGTGAATGGCATTGACCTTGGATTTTGAACCAGATGCTGAATCCTTATTTTCACATAATGCACGCTGCATTACCATGGGTTCCCAGTTCAAACCAGGGGTCCGCTCTAAAACATTTTGAACTATGACAGGTTCACCTTTAATCCAGTGACTTCGGAAGCATAGAAGCTTTTCTTCATCTAGTATTGCACTTGATGCTGGACAATATAAGTAATCGTCAGCAGAGTTTCTGCATGCAGCTTTTCGTAGCATCTTATCCCCATTTTCAGAGCAATCATGCTTCTGAGTGGTATGTTCGAATTTGCCAGATTCTAGCAAGGTTCTTGCTCGCAACTCAAGCCTTCTTATCCAATCTTTATCATGCATGCACTTAAGCTCTAATTTATGATTACCACATCCACCCATCTCACTTGGAGCGCAATTGATGCTCCCGTCCGTGTTAGCTTTCCATTCAATGGATTGAGCAACATGACTTTGAGAAGTTTCCATCTGTGGCACCGGATCCATGTCATGAATTGCCACAGGCTCTCCACTGTGAACATAGTCGTTGCCTCTGTTCTCGTACTGAAGCTTCACCTCAGCACGAGAAGGAACTTCCCCCTGACGAATTTCTTGGCAGCAATCGAGACAAAGTTCAAAATAGCACTTTGGACAACTTCTATGGAAGTCTACAATTGAAGTAGCACAAATGTCGCTACTCCACACCAAAAAAAAAAAAAAAAAAAAAAAAAAAAAAAGGACAAATATATATTGTTAGTCACATAAGAATGAAAACGCATGGAAGTATTGTGTTTTGTACTCTCCACATGTATGCTGAACCTCTTACCAGTAGACACGCTCCTGGTTTGGACAGAGAGACATCGGCACTTCAACCTCATCAGCTGGTGTTCCTGAATATATCTAATCATATAAATCACGTACTAACATGAGATAAAAGGGTAAGCAATTTTCACAATGTATACCTTGTATGTTGGCTTCAATTTGTTACTCCTGAATTTGTTCTTCGCAAATTTCCATTAACAAGGGAAGCAGTGCTTCAATTAAGTACTTCAGGTGCTTAACCTTTTCATCATCAGACATGCTCACTTTTGATTCCTGAAATTGTATAACACCGTGCATTAGTCAAAAAAGAAATTGGACAAAATCTGACGGGGCATTTTCATGAGTAATGGTATGAAGCATCCTAAAGTTTCAATAGTTTGTTACAAACCATTAAGCACCTCAATGAATAGAATGCCGGTGGTTCAACTTCAGTTGTCAGCATCACAGTAGGAAGCTACAGAACCTAACAGGTAACTAGATCATGAGGGAAGACCATGGGAACTCCCCCATAAATTGGGGGCTCTTTAGTCTTACTGATTGTCAATTGTCTTTGTTTTTGTTCTTTGGTAGTTACCAAGGGGAAAGGATCATGAGACATCTATCCCATGACCTCTAGATCTAATTACAGGTGCACCATCAGTTGACCAAGGCCTTATTCCTAGTTGATGAGAGATGAAGAAGTGGAAGATTAGTGACCGAGAAGACATATACAGTCATCACAAGCAATACTAATGAATATTGAAAATTCCACTGTTGGGTCACAGGTTTGGTTTCCCTCTTAAATAACATACACTGCCCATTTCATTTTTGTCCTCACTACATATGTAATAAGATAACACACCTTTATGATGCTTCCACTGTGCAAGCAACGGCTGCAATTGCAATTTCTTCAGCACAATGGGCAAAGTTTTGCTATGTCTTCTTCTGCCATCTGAGGGTACCTTTAAAGCAAAATCAAACTAGCCTCAGTAAATATGTGGTGTTCGATTATTAGCAAGGTAATATTATCGAATTTAGCGGTAAAAAGTTTTACCATTGCTTGATGCATTGGATACAATACATAGTCTGCTCACACTTGGTACATGGGACAACGGTCCTTCGTTCTTTGTTTTCGCATTGGTGACACACCGCACGCTTTTTTCCTTTATTCTGCGCAAAGCAAGTCACGGTTATAAATGAAAAGGAAGCCCAGAAACCTTTGTCCTGAAATAGAAAGCAACTTGGTGACACCTATTGGTAGATGAATGGACAACAAAGAGGTTACCTCGTACTTCCCATCATCGGATCTCTTCTTCTGGGGGTTCTCATCTTGACTGGACGTGCTTCTTCCACATCTTCGCTGGATCCATCGTCCATGTACTCATCATCAGAAAGTCCCATGCTATAGTTTCTTCGTGGCTCGTCAGTTCGGAATTTTCTGGTTCTGCTGCCTGTTTGGGGATTTTTTGAGTTGCTGAATGTTGTTGATATCTCCATCTAGAACAATAAATTTATTCTGTCAATGCTTCCCCATTTAGTCTAGGACAACGCATTCACTGAACTTCTCTTTGGTCGCACTCCTGCGCTTCCGTACAATATTTTTAAAATCCGAACACTTAGCAATTTCAGTTAACTTTCCCTTGTTCACACTGTTATTCTCTGACACAACATTAGTTTTCTTTGCCTTTTTCACCATATCAGGCTTCCCTCGGCTTGCAATGCCCTACTGTAATCCAAAACGAAAGACCACACGTGCGAGTGGCTTTTCTTTCGCAGCCGAGCATTAGTCGGTGTCACCTCGCGATTCCGGCCAACAGATCATTAAGAGAAAATGTTTTTAAAATAAAACAAGCGATCAACATCTGATTGCACAGGACGAGCTATGCAAGGACGAGTTGACTGCACAGGATGAGCTGTGGAATGCCCTACTATAATCCAAAACGAAAGACCACACGTGCGAGTGGCTTTTCTTTCGCAGCCGAGCGTTAGTCGGTGTCACCTCACGATTCCGGCCAACAGATCATTAAGAGAAAATGTTTTTAAAATAAAACAAGCGATCAACATCTGATTGCACAAGACGAGCTATGCAAGGACGAGTTGACTGCACAGGATGAGCTGTGCAATGCCCTACTATAATCCAAAACGAAAGACCACACGTGCGAGTGGCTTTTCTTTCGCAGCCGAGCATTAGTCGGTGTCACCTCACGATTCCGGCCAATAGATCATTAAGAGAAAATGTTTTTAAAATAAAACAAGCGATCAACATCTGACTGCACAGGACGAGCTGTGCAAGGGAAACCAACAATTCGACATGCACCGAGCAAGAAACTCTTAGCTCTAGATCGATTACAGTTCCCAAGATAAGACAATCAGACGGGACATGTTCAGTTTGCAAACACTAGATAAGCTCCTCCTCGATCGATTAACGAAAAAAAGGAAATAATCGGAAGGAACGACTCAGCCACCCGTGCGCGCATGGAAAGTGGAAGCATCCACAATGTGGCGATCCAAAGCCACGAGCTTGCGCACCAGAGGAGCAATTGCTAATCACGATTAATTTAATCAAACGGACATGAGTTTATGGCTAATTTAACTTTCTTCTAACCTGGAAAGAGCGAGAGGGGAGTCTAGATGCTTCTGAGCGGAGGAAATACTTACTAAGCGTTGCTGTGACGACGCTTGTTCCGTTTGTGTGGAGGCGTTGCTGTGACAACGCTTGTTCCGTTTTTGGAGGAGGCTGGCGGAGGAAATAGGATTCTGGGGATAAAATAACTGAAAATCTGTAAACAAAATTTTAAATCTTGAGATGAGATAAAGGCAAATTTAAAGTTTTAAGCTTCGGGAGATAAGGCAGAATTCGATGACAAAACCCAGTAGTAGTAAAATCACTCTTTTGGTCAGAAGGCAGGAATCTCTCTGTGTTGGTGTTGATTGTTTCATATAAAACTTTGAAGGAAACTTCCCACGAGGCGGAGGAGCTGCCGAAACTGCACGTGTTCTCAATCAGCTCCCCCTCGTCGCACTCGAAGGTTGCCTCCGATGCGTCGCCGTCCGCGGGAACTGGACGAGCCCTTGCTTGGGTCCTTGCCACTTGACCTCGAGGAGGATCACCCGAGGATGGAAGCAGAAATGCGAAGTGGGTATTGGCTAGTTTCTAGTTGGTTTTGAGTGTGCATAACAGATTGGAGATTTGAGAATAAACGTTAGAGATTTGAGAATCGACGTTAGAGAAATTCGTAAATAAAAAGACACAATTATAGTTGATAGCAAGGTACGATGTGATTTTTAAAGGTAAGATCCAAATAAGTATTTGATTTTTTCAAACATAAAAACATCATAATAGGCGCCTAACCTAACTAGAGCCCTATAATTGTCGACATGCATGTGATGTATTTATATTCTTTGGATTTGAATTGTCGTGAAATTAGCAGCCGATTGATGCCCTTTTGAACGTTAATTGATTGAAAAAGAAAAAAAAAGAAAAAAAAAAGGAAAAAGAAAGCAGTTTTGGTTGAGCATGTACAAGGTGAGATCATTCTTTAGGCCCTTTGGCTATGATCGAGCACATACAAAAATAAGGCTGCTAATTTAAAAATGGTTTATTTTTCAGGGATTCACGTCAGAAAAGAAATTTTATATATATATATATATATATATATAAACTCTTCAGGAGCAAAGATTGGGTGCCTTTGTCTTCTATCCCTATCAAGATCATACATAGATTTGCCCCCATTGTTGCCACACTTATCAAGAAAACAGAAAAAGATATCTACAAAGAAAACTAAAATAGAGTAATTTCCACAAGACATCCTGAACTTTTTCCCTGATACACCAATTCTCGAAGCTCTTTTTTATTTTGTTTTTCCCGATGCCGATTTTGTTAAAATCAATTAAAATATTGGAGCTTGGAAGAATGCTATATGTAATTATTAGACTAAAAATCATTGGTTGAATCAATTTGCATTCATCAATATGTCCCTTTTCCAATATTTTCGAAATGCTACCGTATAAATATGGTATCAACTGTTTAATTCAGAAAGCAATTTCAAATAGTTATGAATTCAAATTAACAAATAAATTTTAAATAATAAAAAATAACATGTGAATTTCATTTTCAACTTATTGTAAACCCATAAAAATTTTATCCTAAAATTTCAATAACTAATAAAGAAGAGGAAAAAACAGAGATTATTAGGTAGGAATGTGGAAAACTTTTTCTGCATTTTCTTTGGCTTTGAAATATATTTTGGCAAAGTGGACGTAAATTTGGAGTAAAAAAAGTCAAGTATAAAAAGGGATAATTGCCCAAATTTATTGATCCCTGTAAGCCGTCAATTAGATTATGTAGTTATATAACCCAAATTATTAAAAAAAAAAAAAAAAACAGAGAGAGAGAGAAGGATGTGAAATATATATTTAAAAGATAGAATACATTTGATTCATTTTAAAGCCAAATGAAAATGCACAAAGCACCACAGTGTCCATTTTGAATTTCTTCTTAAAAAATAAAATACTCTAATCTTCCAACCATTGATAAACTCCAGTAGAAAGTTAAAAGGAATAAAAGTGCATAATAGGAGCATATAGTTCATCTAAAAGCATATAAGAACCGCCAAAGATTAAAAATTGTCCGAGTGTCACTTAAATTTGTCTAAATGTCGCTTAAAATATTTACTTCAAATTGTTCGAATGCCACTTAAAATTTGCTGCTATGCTATATCCTTAAAATGTACTTTTTCAACATAAAATTTAGGATATAATCAAACCAATTAAAATCTTTAAAGCTTAATTGCAATTTTTTTTATCATAAAAGCACAAAATCCTGTCGAATTAGAAAAAGTAGGCTTAAAGAGAGACTATTGAACCTAGAGAGAGAGAGAGAGAGAGAGAGAGAGAGAGAGAGAGAGAGATTTTTATCATAAAAACACAAAATCCTGTCGAATTAGAAAGAGTAGGCTTAAAAAGAGACTATTGAACCTTGAGAGAGACCAACGAAAAAAAAAAAAAAAAAAAAAAAAACCTTGAGAGAGAGAGAGAGATTTATCATAAAAACACAAAATCCTGTCGAATTAGAAAGAGTAGGCTTAAAAAGAGACTATTGAACCTTGAGAGAACCACTGGGGTCGCCCACGTGTGCCTTCCATCTTGGAAGGGAGGTTGGGGTTCAAATCCCCACATTCTCGGGGGGATTGGGGTGGGAAAAATTTCATTTCGCCGTGGGTTTCGACTCCCACGCCCGCAAGGAGGCGGGGGCAAAAGTCTGAGAGTGTTAGAGAGAGGGGAGGCAATCAAGGAAGGAGGAATAGAAGTATTATCATTGGCTCGAAGTGTAGTATTTCAAATTACCTCCAAACCTATCTTAGCCTAGAGGCCTTTAGAGAGTTTTTGAGATGTAATTGCATCTCCCTAACCCTAAAGCATTCCAAAAAAATTTCTTTATAATTTTGCAATTTTTTTTCCACCACAAAAGAAAAATCATGTGAGGAAACTTTGTCAAGACATCTTCACAATTTGGCCATCAATGTCCTTTGCGAATGTACTAAAAGAAAATAACGTAATAGAGTTTTATTCATCCCTTAGCATGTATTTGCTCTGTCGCATGATTTGACCCTATGGCAACCTAATATAGAAATGAAACTGCTTTATCAAGAAGGCAAAAAATAGAGAAGTTAACGTCATTGATTGAACTAATGATAGCATTTATTCCTAATAAAAAGACTAAAAACGAAAGTGCTAGCAAGTAAGCTCTACGCCCAGCATCTTGGTAATGGATCCGCAAGTCGTCGACCCAAAGGTATTTTTGAAGACATCGATAGAACAACTCTGCTTGCCAACACAAGCCTACAAGATTCCCGAAATATACAAATTTACATAAAAAAAAAATTATATTTAAACCCTAGTGATTTTGCAACAAACGCTTAATAATCAGTATGTCCACATAAATAAGAAGCCATCATTGCAGAGCGTCAAGACAGTATAATAGTCAGATTCTCAAAATTCAGAAGTTCGCCATCAAATAGAAGCTGGAGGAGACCAGAATAAAAGAATGAAGCCGGTTTTGTTGCTTTGCCAGACATGGAAAAAATGTCACCCACAAGTTACTGCCTTATAAGGCAAATAGAAAGAGGACAATCAATCACATGACTAAAGGCTGTATTTGTTGTGTAAGGCTTCTGCATAAAACGTGTACATACAAGAAATGGAGAATCATAACTCTCCTCCGTAATTCTATAATCTTATGCAATCTAATTTTATTTGCTTGGAATCCAGGAAGTGCACGCACAAGAAATGGAGATAGTCACATAGAAGATAAGAAGGTGATTAGAACATTATTGAAGAAAATCGAGTGGAATGAAATTGAGATTATAACAGGGGCTTAGCTGTTGAATAAGGAACTTTGTTAAATATTGCTCTTGTTGACATAAGGATAATAAATAGCTCTTGGAGATAATCATCATTATTATTATTATTGGGAACGGGTTTGGACTGGTTTACCTATTCGACTTGTTGGCCCGACCCATATACCCGGATCCAATTCTGGTAGGGTTAAAAAACAAAAATTTTCCATTGATTTTTTTTTTTAATGATTTTTTTAATTTCTTATATCCTCTCCCTTTTGTGTTTTTGTCTATTTTGTCATTTTCCCCTGCACCTTCTTTTCCAACCTTGCACCTTCTTCTATCCCCAGATTTTTTCACTTGAATTATCAGCGACGAATCAACCTCTATACACATCGTCGCTGGCAATACACATCACCACCAAACCGACACCAACTAACGATCACCTACTCGGACTGACGGGCACCAAGTTCGGCCGCTTACTCCAACGACCGCAACTATCGATGGAAAATCTCCCGGTTTTCTTCAACCCTCCTCCAGCCCTGAGAATCTTTCTGGTTTTTTCTTTAGTCCAAGCTCCTTTTCTGTCTTCCATGGCTGACGCCATCCTCTCCTCCTTCTCGTGCGAGCCAACGTCGCTCGCGCGAATCTTGCCTGTTACTCTTTCTCTCTCATGTGCCAGCTCACCTTCTAGAACACCTAGGGTTTTGCTTACGTCACGCCCTGTTATTTTCCTTCGAAGCAAGGTTAGAAGGAGGCTGGGCTGGGCTCTTTTTCCTTTTTAATTTTGATGTGGGCTTTGAAAACAATGGAAGAGGTGGAATAAAGAGAAAGACAAATATGGGCTAAAAAGAAAAACAAAAGATGGGCCCAAAAAGAAAGAACGAGACTAGGTGGGGGAAGATGGGTCTTAGAAAGCGGAAAATGCCAAAGTGGGCTGGCCGAAACCAGCCCACTTGATTTTATTTCTATACTCCCCTTTTTTTATTTATTATTTTTTTAAATTTTAATTAATTTGATTTATTTTTTATTAACTTTTACTATCTCCCTCTTTTCTTTTTCTTCTTCTTATCCATCCTTTTTTTTTTTTTCCTGTATTTTTGTATTTTTGTAAAATAAAATGGATACCTAAAAAGTCGCAAAATTCATGTGTCAACAATATAATATTGTGTTTTTAAAGGAAATCTCTCTTTTTCCCCTACTTACTGTGGAAGATAAAAAGTTATAGAAAATGACATGAAACTAAATTAACTAAATCATTGATAATAAAAAATATATAGTGCTAATAACTTTAAACTATAATTTGCTAAATTTTGATAAATATAGCCACTTTAATATATTCAATGAGGTATTTGAATAAAAAAGAATAGACAACTTAAATGAAGAAGGAAAACGTCTCAATAATAAAAAGGTAACATGACAAAAATTGATTACTAGTCTTATATATTAAAGGGTTAATTTATATGAAGTCATTTAGTATTATCACTGTTGTTGTATACAAAAATTGAGATTGTTCCTAAATATCAAATTTAGAGCAGATTCGATCACTCCGCGCTTTACTTGTTAGACTCTTTAAGGTGTATTTATCAACCGGAATTGTCCATTCTTAGTCATGATTCATGAAGCATTAGGCCCCTGAAGACCAAAAGGAGTAAGTCGAGCACTTCTTGACTTAAAATGATTGAGGATATTATAGCACAATGGCTCATTCCCATTGGGTTTACGATCGTCATTACTTTAATGATTCAATTCAATTAGATACGATTGTCTAAGAGGAACGTTGACTGAACTCGATTAGAAAGTAAATCTGATTGAAGCTTGAATTCAAATATTAAAACTACTGTAAATTTAAGAAACGATATTATTTATCTATTCCTAATATTGACAATTGTGAATTTGAGAAATGATGTAGTTTATTTTTATGGCCCTTCTCCTGAGCTGGATATATTCTTTGTATCTACGTGAAGCCAAACAATAACCATGCGTGTTGTTGTCATGTTCTATGTTGTTATCGATATCTGTACTTAAATGTATTTGTACTTCTTGTTTTATTATAGATTTATCAAATAATCCACGTAAAATGTGAGTTAAATTCAAGTATATAATGACTATACTATAAATATTGGGGGGCCAAAAAGGCATTGAGGAAAAGTCATGTGAAGGGATTTTCTTTAGGTCATTTAGATTAAAATGAATGACGAGGATATATTTAGGACCAAACGAAGAATACCACGAGATACCTTTATCTTTTTTTTTTTTTTTGGCAAATTAAGTTACGAAGCCCTATTGATAAGATTCAATTTCAATATAAATTGGTTATACTTAATCTCTTTAAGAGATAGCGATAAGTCACCGATAACTCAATTTTAGAAATATTGACATTTTTCATTTGAAGAATGCAAAATTAATAGAATCTTCAAATTTGATTTGTCATGTATCCATCACACATTGCGATATAATGAACAGAGGATGATAACTATTAAGACTACATTACATTAGGATATTAAAACTGTTTTTATTCTCTAATGATATCATCTCGTTGTTTATCTCTCTCTCTCTCTCTCTCTCTCTCTCTCTCTCTCTCTCTCCCTCCCTCCGATGTGTGCGAATAATCCTTTTCTTTGGTTTTTTTGATTTCTTTTTATCTTGGATGTCAAGTTATCAATTTGGCCCAATCGAATTTTATCGCTTTTGCTTTGTAAAACAAATAAAGCCAAAGAACTTTCTTTTTGGCAAATTAAGTTACAAAGCCCTATTGATAAGGTTCAATTTCAATATAAATTAGTTATACTTTATCTCTATGAAAGATAACGATAAGTCACAAGTAGCTTTAATTCAAAAATATTGACATCTTTAATTTCAAGAATGCAAAAGTAACAGAATAAACACGTTTGTATCCCATACAAACCTCAGATAGAGAGGGACCACATCAGTGACACCAAGACAACTCTGTTCCACCATCGCTGAAGTGAGGATTTCTCTCAGGTTAGTCTTCTTCTATTTCTCGCTGACGTTCCACCAGTATTCACGATTAAGTTTCTAGGCGGTTAGGTCTTGTCGCATGATACAATCCGTTCCGAAAACCAGAAAGATCGTTGAAGTTTCTTGATAGTTTCTTGTGCATCGAGCACTAATTCATTGACACCGTGATCACGATAGCCACCCTGGATCGCCCGACATATCTTCGGCTACAAAGGGAACGCATGGCGGAGCGTCTGTTCTCGACCACAACGACTCAGAGCTGGCGCCCAAGGCATGATGATCCTGTCACGTCGCATGATGGAAGAGATGAGGATGAAGATGGAGGTGAACTTGAGGCTAATTTGGAGGGTGGGCGAGAGGAGAAGAGTGCGAAGAATGCGAAGAGGAAGGAGGAGGAAGAGGACTTAGAGGAGGAGTCTGTTGACGAGGCGAAGCCGATCGGCAAGCCGATTAGGATTTCCTTCAAGAGGAGTGAGCGGAGGAAACATTACAAGGCATTCGAATACGATGGAAAGCAATATGATCTCGTGAGTATTTTGCTTTTTATTAATTTTTCCTCAGGGATTCTACATTGGATGGGGTCGTTCATTCGTTCTTTTTGTTTTTCATTCAAGTTGTTCACGATTTTTGCATTGGTGTATTAAGAATTGGCTTTTCAAGATATCAAATTTTACCTTCTTTTTTTCTTTGTTTTAGTGGAAAAGACAACTTCACTATGGGTTTCTTGATGTCTCCTTCGACGAATTGAGTTTCTTTGCTCTATATGATCATTTAGGTTCCGTAATTTACTGAAAGAGAAACATCTTGCCTTTATTAATTTAGTAACGGATCCAGCTAGGCTACCTTTACTGTTATATTGACATTGTAACTGTGCTTTTATAGCCACGAATAATTCATTATACTAGTTGGACTTATTTGGGCAACCGGAGTACAAATTTCCAAAATTAATTATTAAAACTGGCCCTTATGCTCCAAAATCACAAAAGCTCCCTCTAAAAGAATTAAAAAAATCAGAACCTTATCATTTAGCAAAATATTAAATACCTATAGGGAACAAAAGTTAACGTAAAAGTATGCCTTTCATATTTATTTTAAGTTTCATGCTTTGTACCAATATTTATTAGTAAATGTCATGTGTAATTTCTAAAAGAGAAATTGAAATTTTAATAAAAATCAATAAGTAAAAATTATATGATTATATTGCTAACTATGTGACTGACTAGAGCGAGACACAATATATAGTGATGGTGCACTTCACAATGGCAAATGAAAAATCATTGAACGAAGAACGAGACAAAATATATTGTAAACTTTAATTCTAAGGTGCAATTTGAAAAATTCATAGAATTTTACTAAAAAAGCAAAATTGAATAATATTTTCAATCAGATTTGTCTTTGATTCCATGTGCTGTTTCTGATTTCATATTTCTCACATTTGAGTTGTTGTTTTTGTAGACTAGCTAGTCTCACCAAAGCCTGAAAATAGTAACATGTTTTAATACTATACAGATGAGATAAACCTTGGGAATTCTAATACTAATTATTAAGTAGGATAATATTTCTTTAACTTGCAGGAGGTTAATACTATATAGATGAGATAAACCTTGGGAATTCTAATACGATAATTATTAATTAGGATAATATTTCTTTAACTTGCAGGAGGATTGGCCGTAATTTAGTAAGTTTTTTGTTTAATTATGCGTAATCTTGAGTGAATAATCTTTCTTATGTTATTTTGAATAACGTAACTTCAATTGAAACCGGATGAACAAGTCATCCGGTTTCCCACGAAATGCTATTGTGGCCAAGACTTAACCGTCATTCTCTGTAAAATGCGAGCACCATTAGTTTAATCATTATGCTTTAGTAAAATTATATTTTCGTGCTTTTTTTTTTTTTTTTTTCTCTAGAACACGTGTTGGCGTTTGTTCTATCTTGTTTGCTGTTATAATGTGGACAAACGTATGTACGGCCTTACCCAAGAAAATTTTCCCATTGAATGGGCAATTAACTTTCCCTTATCGACATATTGGGTTCCTTTGGTCTATATGATAATTTAGGCTCCACAATCCTATGAAAATTATATGTCTTGCTTCCGTTAATTTAGTAAATTATTATTCTCATGCTTTTTTTCTTTTTTTCCACTCTAGAACACTTGTTGGCATTCGTTTGCCTGTTTGTTCAATCTTGTTTGATGTTGTAATGTGGAAAATGTATGCATGGCTTCCCCAATAAAATTTTCTCACTGAATTGGCAATTGACTCCATCTCCTTTTCCACAGGACTAATCCAAGATAAACGCATAGACAACTTCATGTTATGATCCTCTTTGGAAAAATATTCATCTCTCCCCTTTAAGCAAATTTGGAAGTCTTTACTTTCCTCCTTCCTCAAACTTTTGCTTAACTGTTGTTCTTTCCATATTATGGCTATCATTCAGGAGGATACTGTGCTTGTGGTTCCTAATGAGATAACCCAAAAACCATATGTGGCTATTATCAAGGTAACTCCATCTTTGTTCAATCATAACGAATCAAATTAGAGGATGATGATGTGTGTATATATATGCTTTGTTTATTAGTCAACTCCCTCTAAACAAACTTTTGTTACATGAGCATTGGTCTTCTTATTGGGCGAATGTTTCTGGATAATGGTGGCCATTTTTTTTTTTTTTTTTGGTTACTTGAATTTTGTCTTCTCTCTTTATTTTTTATAAAAACTTTATTTTTTTTTAACCGTTGTAGAAGAGTCTGTACCCTTACTTGCTATTATGTTTTGTCGAGCAGTATTTAATTAAACACTCATCATATGGTTATATAGGATATTGCGCAAACCAATAATGGAAGGATGATGGTTATAGGACAATGGTTCTACAGACCTGAAGAAACAGAGAAAAAGGAAGGTGGGAGTTGGCAGTCCCATGACAATAGAGAGCTCTTTATAGTTTCCATCGAGACGAGATTTCTGCAGAATCTGTGATGCACAAGTGTGTGGTACACTACGTTCCAATTCACAAGCAACTCCCTAATCGAAGACAAAATCCTGGTTTCATAGTGCAAAAGGTTTATGACACTTATGAAAAGAAGTTATTCAAGTTGACTGATGATGATTATGAAGTCAACAAACAGCGTGAGATAGATCTTTTCCTTCAAAAAACCTCAAAATGCTTGGGAGATCTCCCAGATATCGATACAAAGAATGCTCATGCTAACCAGGAAGATCAGTTGAAGAGAAAAAGGAGCTTCCAAAGAAGGAATGTGTCACCTTTGGATGTCTCTAGAGAGGAAGATTCAACAGCCAAATCAGATCAACGCTTTAAAGCTGAAACACCAGGAAGTTCTACAGGTAATGCCTCTAAATACTATGCCATTTTAGTCAGGTTTAACGAACTAATTGGAGAAAGCGCTTGTGATAAATGGTTAGAGAGGCTTCTTCAGGTTGTACGGTATGTGTGCACTTCTGAAGGAGCTAATGATGAAAATGGAACTAAATGTTGAGAACAGAAAGTGAAGGCATGGATGACAATTTTATTTTATTTTTAAATACATTTATTTTCACTTGGGAAGTGGGTGAGCATCCTTTAATTTGGTCAAGGTACCAGCAGTAACTGCCCTTGAGAAGGCTTCTCATCAAACCCTTTCGTCAAATTTTCAGACATATAATAAGAAGTTGAGCCAGTTATTTTTCAATTTGAAGGTAAGAAATTGTTTGGCCTGTTATGGGAAAATCACCAGCATTCTAGCCCAAATCTAAGCACACATCCATGCAGGAAAAGCTCGGTGGTTTGTCAGTTCATTTTGCTGTATAAATTTTCTAGAGAAAGGTATAAATGTGGTTTCTATACTCTTTTCTGATTTTTCTTGCAGAATAATGCGCTTCTAGCCCACCCTTTGTCAAATGGAGAATTGGAACCTTCCAAGATACTGAGCATGTCGCCTATGAGTGGAAGATATTCTATCTTTTTGATTCAGGTGCTTGTATTATCAAACTGGATGGCTAGCATTATTCATGCCAATTTCTCAATTATTGGTCAAAAAGAAATTCTCATTCCCACCAATGGCATCGTCTAGGCTCCTGGTTGCATCTAGATTGGCCTTCAGACTCTTGTTACTTTGTTTTTAGAGAATACTATGGTACATTTTTTCCTACAAGACAATTTTCATGTAATAATTTGTTGCTTTAGAACTATTCGGACAAATTTCTCTACTATATTCATATGTGAATTCTCTCTTTAGAATTCACATATGAACTTCTCTTTAGAATTTTACATATAAAATTCTCTCTTCTCTTTAGTTTTGTTGCGAAGGCTAGAATGAAAATGGTCTTTCGCGAGTTTGATTTACACAAGTTTCATCAAATATAGAATTGGATGTTCCTTTGAGCAACAAAAGTAAATGCATCAAGAGACTCCAAAAAATTTGGCAACAAAGAACTCGACCCATTTTCCGAACACCGATATCCTCTGACTTAAAATGGAGAAAAGAAAATGGAAAGGGACGACACGACATTATCATCTCATCTCAATGCATAGAAAGGTGCTTGATTCAGTTGCATCATCAAGGTGACATACAATCCCAGAAAGATCATCTATCGCACTCTGTCATGAGCTGCATTACTAGCGTAATGATAGCATATGGACGAGAAATTTTGCTCCCGTTAACCTGACATTTTTCCTGCAGCGGACTTCTCAAATTCTTATTGGCTGAAATGCAGAGATTCATTCAGAGAAGCATCAAGTAGATTTGCCATTCTCTATGCCACGACATATCCCCACACTTTTGTAAAAAGTTTAAGCACCCTCAGGGTACTTCCCTAGAATGCAATATGAAACTAATGTTAAAATATTCAATATCCAATATCACAATGATATGTTTAGATATAAAGCTCCATTAATTGACTCAATAAACTAAAGGTGTTCTTTTTAATCCGATTCCTGTTTTAATGGTCATTCGACGATCGAGAATGGCGGCAAAAGAAGTAAAGTGACTCTTTGGGACTTCTTCGGAGATTCTAAACACTTCGATTTGCGCTGAATACCCAAGCTCGCGCTTACTTTTTGTGTTCTTATTTTATGTTAATGTGGAACATGCTGCTTAGTCTACATCCATTTAGGGAATGATCTGACGAAGCATGATATAAATTTAATGATTCTGTTTTACTCTTGGGAAAAAATCGTTGGAATAGCATGATGGATGACGTGTACTTTGGTGCATGAAGGATGGCAAGCTAATGGTATTTAAGGACGCGCATGACAAAATTTCTGGAATAGAAATCAATTTCTATTTCATGGACTGAGCAAAGAAATGCGTTTGATAAAGATTGAAAATTTCTATTTTTGGAATAAAAATTCGTTTGGTAAAAGAATGAAATTTTTACTTCTAGGAGCGGTGACGACCGGCGTCTGGTGGCCGAAGTCCGACATCCAGTGAGCAGTGGCGAGCGGCTAGAGTCTGGAGTTCAACGTCCAGTGTTTGGCATCTGACGTCTAGAGTTCGGCATCTAACGTTCGACGGTCGATGGCCGGCATTTGGCATCCAACTATCGAAGTTCGGCATCCAGTGTCCGACTAGCCGGCGACCGGCGTCCCGACATCTGGAGTCTAGCGTCCAATGTTCGGAGTTTGGCGACCGGTGGCCATTGGTTGAAGTCCGATGGACAGCCGACATCCAATGGCTGGTGGCAAGCGGCAGGTGATTGGTGGTGAATGTCCGGTGGTTGGCGATGGGCCTTCGGCGTCCAGCGATTGGCGATGAGCAGCCAACGACTGACGAGCATTCGGCATCTGACGGCCGATGGTCAATAACAGGTGGCCGGAGTCTAGTGGTTGACGGTTGGCAGCGGGCGACTGGTGGCAAGCGGTTGGCGAGTGGCGGGCGTCTAGCATCCCACGGGCAGCCGGTGGGCAATGGGCGGTGACAAGAGTGAACGATGAGAAAAAAATTGATTTTTCATTTCTATTTCAGAAATAGAAAAGCTACAAATTTTAACTTTTGATTTTTACTCCAAATCTATTTCTAGAATAAAAATCTGTTTCAAAAATAGAAAAATTAAATTGCGTTACCAAACGGATTTCTATTTCTAACCTGTTTTGGGGAATAGATAAACAGAGAAATTGAGAAATATAAATGTTGTCATGCGTGCCCTAAGTGGCCTGGCATGGACATTATTCTCAATGAGGCCAAGGCTCATTCTTCTCTGAAAGACCTTGCTTTCAGATTTATTTAATTTATTTAATTTTTATTCTTTTATTGTTGTAGCATCATATAATTCTTGATGGGAAAGCTCGATAAAAACTAGAAATGAGGTTATTGTGGCCCTTAATGATAGAATCTCAGTACAACACCCTCCTCATTGCAGCCTCGATGGAAAGTTCCTTGTCTCCTTGGGGGATTCTGGCCTCTATTGAGTTTGGGATCTAACTTCCTCTGTTGCCGTAGCTTCTGTGCCAAAAGAGGATGTGAGCTCACGAAACCCTTTTCTTTTTTTTCTTTTCTGAAAATTTCAAGCGAAGTTCTTGGATTCTCCATATAAGACCTGGTTAGTCGCTGTGCTGTGGTATATCTAATATCTGTACATTTTTCCATGTGTACGAAGCAATCAAGTGGATTTGAATTTTAAGAGTACAACTACAACCAAAGGACACGTGGAGTTCCTGTCAAATGAGGCATTTGACAACTTTTTTACCGAGCATCAGAATTTGAACTCGTGCATGTGTTCTTTAGTCTATAAAAACAGACCATTGAAGCAGGTTCATATGATCGCAGAAAAATCCGTTGCCTTGGTAGTCTGTGAAAACTCGGTATGTGTTGTAGGATGTGGATTGACCTAATTTATGAAGCGAACTGAATGAGACAAGGTAATACTTTGGATCTAGAAATGAAAGGATGCCCATTGAGCAAGCTTCAGTAGGAAAAATTTGTCTGAATTGGTGAAACATTTCTGGAAAAGGTACCCTTAATACATGCAGCAACAGGGATCGATCATTCTTAAACTTAAAATGCTTTTGGTGCGTGATGGAAATAAAGGACATCTTTCTTGGACATTTACTTTGCTACCATTGTCAGTAAAGTTGTTTTGCCCTTTCATGGTCTTGGGGCTGATGGGCTTCCTATGCTGTGTTCAGGATGAGGAATTCGGATTTTGCAGATTTTCTCAAAGTAGCAATGGCATGCAGGTTTTGTATGTCACTGCATTCACAGGTTATAACGATGAGGGCCTCATCTTTTATTCACTGAAATGTCTCCTCTCCATATTTTGATTTGAAATATTTTCTGCAACTCTCAAGTAGGTCAACGGACTAACATTTTGACATGGAACACATCCTCATGGAAGAGAATCGGCTCCAAGCATGTAGGTCGTGATTCAGTTAGCGCATTTAATGTTTCAGCAGATGGAAAACTCTTTGCGGTGTAAGTAATCACGGTCTCACCTAATGTGACAGCTGACTGCGGCCTTTGTATTTTTCACCCGTTTCTTAGCTGAAAAGTTATTTGATTTGATGAGAAGAACCAGGCAGCCTTTGTCATGACTCTTCTTCTCGGGAATCTCTTTATGCAGCTTTCAGTCATTTGTTTTCATTAAAATTTGGAGATCGATTTTTTTTTTCCTGTTCTTTTTGGAATTGCCAGAGAGAAGCAGCTGCTTTGGTTCACTTGATCTTATAAGCTTCTGTTCAGCATTGAAATGAGGGAACGCCCCCCGATCGGTGATGATTAGGTAGCATAAACCCTAGCCTGAACCTTAATTAGGTGCCTAAACAGGATACTGACGCCTTCAATAGTAGGAAATGGGATATCTTATTTCTGTAGTCCAAAGAAACAAATATGTCATGCATGTACGGATTTTATGGTTCTAAGGATACTAGAAGCAGCAACTTCAGTTTACTAGATTATCCTGTATAATGTTGGGGTCCATTACTGAAATGAGTGACCACTTCCTGCCACTTGGTGATGATTAAGTAGCATGAGGATGAAGAAACTTTAACCTATATGCCGTTTAGTAAAAACTACACCTAGTAAGGGACTTTTGCTTTTTTTTTTTTTTTTTTTTAAAACAAAAATCTCAAACTATTTACTGGTGAAAGTCAGTTGTTGGTGCCTAGATCTAGCTGGTGGCTAGCCTCACCTTAGGTCTTGTGTCCTAGATGTTGCTTGAGGTTGCTAGACCCTAGGCGGCCGTCACCTAGGATCGCATTGCTTGGGGTCGCAGGACCCAAGCGATGGTTGATTGGGGTTGCAGGACCTCAGGCGAGGATGGCAATGCCTTGTCAGTGGCTCGCCAGCAAGTTAGGGCTTTTGAGGATATTTATGGAATTGTGAAAGTTGAGCGAGGGCAAAGTTGGAAGGAAAAAATCTATCTGATTCCAAAATGCTACTTTCTCAAGTACTTCCTTATCTACTATGGTTTAAAAAGGCTATTAGTGGCCTTTAGAAATGTAATTGCATTTCCCCAAAGTTGAGCAAAAGACAGACAATGATTTGCATTTGCCCAAGAGACTTTAGAGTTCCAAAGTCCATTTGTAATGCTAAACCAAATAGTCCATTTGTAATGCTGAACCAAATAGGGCCTTAATCTTTTGAAGAATATGTCAAAAATTTAACGTCTGCTTCCCACAAGTCCTCAACCATCATTCTTTTACAATCCCAAATGATGTATTATGCCGCCAGCCTACTAGTAGTTGACACAAGAAGCATTGGGTGATGCAGGGATAGCTTGAATGACTAAATGAACGGGTTTAGCTCATCCAGTAGCAGGATCTGAAATTGTTAGAATAATTGAGAAAAAATGTGATATTAAATAAATGGAAAAATAATGAAACATATGGACAAACGTAAATATATCCTGCATAATTACTAGGGGAGAATTGTCCAAAAAGTCCTAAACCTATTGCACTTTTGCCAATTCAGTTCTAAACCTTTTAACTTTGCCAATTGAGTCATAAACCTTTTCACTTCTTGCCAATTCAGTCCATCCGGTCAATTTTGGCTGAAAAATGTTGACGTTGACGCTGGTGGTGCCACGTAGGGACTCGGCGCTAATTTGCATAATATTTTAATATTTTTTTTTGAATTTTTATTTTTTTCCCTTTTATTATTATTTTTTTTTGGTTTTCTTGGCCTTTTTTGGTGGCCGGCCACCGACCATAGGCGACGGTCGGCCACCGGTCATGGCCAGCCGGCGGGCTCGCCCGTGGCGGCGAGGCTGGCAGGGCAAGGATGAGCCTCGACAAGGGGAGCCCTTGCCCGGCGCGCGGCTCGCAGAAGGGTCACCTAGGCGAGGGCCGGCCTTGCTAGATCCGGCAAGGGGAGCCCTCACCGGGCTCGCCCTCTCCTAAGCGAGCATCGGCCTCGCCCAACCAGATCTGGCGAGGCCGGCCCTCGCCCCCTTGCTCGTTGCCCGGCATCGCCGTCGCCGGCCGGGGCAAGGGTCGGCCTCGCCAAATCTGGTCTGGGCGAGGCCGACACTCACTTGGGCGAGGGCGAGCCCCGGCGAGGGCTCCCCTCGCCGATCCGGCGAGACGACCCTCACCCAAGCGAAGGCGGCCTCACCCGGCGTGCCGCCGCCCGGCTGACACCGGCGAGGCCACCCCGGCCTGGGCAAGGACTCCCCTTGCTAGGGCTCCTCCTCGCCCCCGCCGGGCCTCGCTTGTGGCAGCGAGGCCCACCAGTGGCCGTGGCCGGTGGCCGGCCGTCGCCTATGGCCGGTGGCCGGCCACCGGAAAAGGCCAAGAAAGCCAAAAAGAAAAGAAAGAAAGAAAGAAAAACAGAAAAAATAATGAAAATTCAAAAAAAATTAAAATATTATACAAAATTGTCCATGTCGGGCCGACGGTCCCCACGTGGCACCGCCCGGTGTCCACGTCAACATTTTCCAGTCAAAATTGGCTGGATGGACTGAATCGACAAGAAGTGAAATAGGTTTAGGACTCAATTGGCAAAGTTAAAAGGTTTAGGACTGAATTGGCAAAAATGCAATAGATTTAGAACTTTTTGGACAATTCTCCCGTATTGGCATGGTTCTCTGTTATTTTCTAGTTGACTGTGTATCCAATATGCTTTTTCACCAAAGACATTACGACTTACGATAAACCTAAACTGACCATGTCTAATGATTTGCGCGACAAGGCTGAGTCAATAAGAATGATACTCTTGATCGACATTGTGGTTGGCAAAGTTTTCTCCTATGTGAGTCTTGGACAATATGTCTATCAATAGTTTGTTGTCTGTAGACTTAAAAGAATTCTCTCCACTGTATTGTTCAAATTTCGATCATCTTGCACTTCTTATCGATTCGAGCCTTGTCTATTTTATTTTGTTCAGGGGAGTTGGCCAAGTAGGGTGTTGATTTGGGAGTGAATTTGTTATGTTTGCAGGCCAAGTGACAAAGGGATGGGATCAAGGTATCAAGACAATGAGAAAGGGGGAAAATTCTGTTTTCACCATACCTCCAGAGCTAGCTTATGGTGAGTCTGGCTCACCTCCAACAATACTTCCTAATGCAACTCTGCAATTTGATGTTGAACTACTTTCTCGGACGAGTGTCAAGGATATTTTCAAGGATGGTGGCATATTCAAAAAAATTCTGATGGAAGGTGAAAAATCATCAAAAACTTTAGGATTTAATTGGTCAAATTAAAAATTTAAGAATGAATTAGCCAATGTACGATAGATTTAGGACTTTTGGAACTATTTTTCCCACACAGCACATCCATGTCCTCCACCTTCAGCCCCTTAACAATCAGCTTGAGGCACCGCCAATTCGATAGCCGCGTTAACAAAGCCATCATTTCATTTTGGGCATGTTGAGGTTTATATTTTCCTCAGTGAAGATGCCGCTCAAGCCACTAAGGTGAGCTGTCGTTGATCGTCCCCTCTTCCGCCTCGGCTCACCATGGGGTCCTATCCTCCACTATTGCTTTCGAAGGCTCCAGATTCTTTGGGTGCACTTGAATTTAGTCTCTCTCTCTCTGTCTCTCTCTCTCTCTCTCTCTCTCTTTTCTATTTTTTATTTGTTTGCTAGATTCTTGATTTTTTTTATAGGGTTCTTGATTTCCTTGGGTCTTTGCTAGATCTTGCAAATTTTTTTTTTTTTTTTTCGGATTGTGCTTGCATAGCAGCATCGTTACGTTTGATAAGTAACCATGCGACTTAGGCCATCTATTTTATCTTGTTTGCGATGGGCAACCGGAGTTGAAAATCATGATTTTGCATTTGTGTAATATTTGAAAATCTAATAACGTTATTCAATAAAAGGAAATCCGAGAGGCAATTGACTGCAATCTCAGTTATTGCAATGGAAGAAGGGAGTTGCACCGAGCGGTGGCGACGGAGGAAGACGACAGTTGGAGTAAAGATTACCCATTCATAATAAATCTTGAAAAAGTCATTTATTCGTAGCAAACTCTTTTTTCTGTTTACCCCTTCTTATTGTAAACCTAATTTGTCCTTGGTAAAAGCAAATTGTTTTAGATAATTAGAAGTTTGGTGTATAAGTGGTTTGTGGCAACTATAGATTGAAAGGGAGAAAAGATTTAGGAAAAAGCTGTGTATGGCATTAAGGCACATGACAAGAATAAATAGGTACAATAAAGCCCAATTTATAAGATATTATAGGAAAATAATCCCAAAGAATATATAAAGAATAATTCTATAATATCCTAGAATATATATGGAATCCCTAAGATATTATAATATAGACGTGTTCTCAAGAACCTTAAACAATTGAAACATACTTCCTGAGAGACTTTCGATAGAACACTCTTGAGTGGTGGGATGGATCATGGGACTACATATACTGTACTAAAAGAACCCGAGAAATCACGCTCTGCAATTAAGTCGCCTTTGATTCAACATAATGAACAAAAACGAAAACTGTCGTGTCTTGTTACTCGCGACTGTCAAGCCACAGCTCCCGTTCAACTCTCCCATGTTTGTCACTTTTGTAAACCATTGCCTATACCCCAGGCCAAGGACCGCAAGAAACCATCGCACTCGCGAAATTAAATAGATTATGCGCTCAATTATATAGATTATGCTAATCACGTGTTGAGAAATCGCGATGCCCTATTGAATGTCACTCAGAATACGGGTTCTCACGTGATTTTATTGACTATGATTGGCGGGCCATTATTTAATGAATCTAGTCCACGATAAGCAGAATTTCCATGACATTACGCAGTCGCACCTCCTCCTCCTTCCTCAGTCCATCCGCAAAAAAAAAAAAAAATACTCAGTCAAACTCGGTCTCTCTGTCTCTCTCTCTCTCGCGCGCGCGCGCGCGAGCGCACTGAGATTTCGATAAAACGCGCTGTCAGTTCCCCCCGGGACTCGTCCGGCTCCGGAGCTGCCACGGTGGGTACCTGGCCGACCTATCTAACTTGTCCTACAAGGAAGGAGCCTCGTCATTAACCAAAAAAAAAAATCATGAAATTCATCAAAACTTTCCAGGGGGCTCGACTCGTTTTGTTTTCGAGACTATGAAGGAAAATAATCGTGATTATTACTTTTCGCTGACTAAGCAGCGCCAGGTGTGATCGTTTTATACTTTTCCCTTTCTCTTTCACATTCGAGCCATTAACTAGTGGCTTCTCTGCCTCCGCCACCTGCGTCGCCGCTTCAACTCGGGTGACCGAAGGCCCGATCATATTCTACCACATAGCCGATGAGGACGGAGAAGTGGTGGCGAGGACATGGAAGGCTATTGCCTCAATGATTTCAGGGGGGGATACTGTGGAGGAACTGAGTCGGAAACTGTCGTAAGAGACCGGAATCGACAGCCTCGTTGTGTGTTCTCACAATCCATTGAATGGGAAGCCCTTCCCTCTTCGCTTACGCTTGCCTCCTAACATCATTATGCACGTCGTCCTAGTCCCATCATTCTCATCCCGAAAGACCAAGAGTGCCCTCTTCTGCATCATCTTTTTCGCCATGAAAGGATCGTTTTCGGTTCTATGTTATGTTTGAGATAATGAATTCTAGCAGTTGCAGACATTTGTGAAATTCAATCTTCCATTTGATGCAGAGAGTCCCCAATTAAAATTAGCAATGATTGACAAGTTTTTGGTGGGGACTTGGTGCGGGTAGTTAATTGAAACGGTAGATTCATTCCAATTTATAGTACACTGGTCTCATTATCAGATGAAAACTGTCCTTAATGACGCCATGCCTTGTGCATTAATTCTAAGTTTGTGTGATTTTCTGTGATTTAGATAGGGATGTCAAGTAGAATTTGACAAGATTATCGATTTCGTTTGATAGATAAGGTGGTAGGTTTCCCCCCTCTTCAAGTTCAAGTGGTTCATGTTATTTATTTTTGTGATCCCACATTTTGGACCCACATTTTCTCTTAAAGTTGCGACTATTCGACATGAAGTTTTCCACATTTCGTACCCTTTCATGACAACCGCCCATTTGGTAACCGTCTTGATGGGAGACGGTGTATAAAAAGGAACGTACGTTCATTTCTGACGGGTGATGACAAGGTTTAACACAAACCCTCTCATTTGGAATACACCATTAGTACGTGAAGGAATTGGGTTAGTAGTATATGCCCAATATTTCTTCGTTTTCAGGTTTTTCCGACGAACATAAATAAGAACAATGGCTGGAGGTTTGTCTTTAATTGATCCTGGCTTCCACATCATGAATTTTATGTCTTACATTTGGTATCAGAGCAAGTTTGCCTCTGCCTTGTTTTTGTCGAAAATTTTGGTGTATTTTCAGGCACTTTTGAACATGAACAGTAATTTGGAGTTTTGAGGCCAAGAGAGAAACTCGCCGATTCCGGGTAAAATCCGGCGACCCACCTCTTGATTTCGGACCCATACAGTCGCACCGCCATGAGGATCATTAGCCATGAGTTTTTCCGGTATATCGGTGTTCACCGGAGGCTAATCGAGCGGCGGAAGTCATGGTGGTTGAGGATTTGCGTTTTTGGATTTTTTTCGTTTGATTTGAGGTCAATTTCTTAGTCATTTTCGCCGAAACTTGAACCCATGTGGTCGTGCCGGCATGCTCTTTAAAACCCATTATTTATTTGTGTCTGGGATGGGCTGCCGGAGAAGAAACGGCGGCGAAATCGTGGCTGAAAACGGTGAAAACTGGCGAAAAATGACGAAGAAATGGTTTCGGTCGCACGGGGAAGAAGGCGCGTGGGGTCCACGCGCACGCTGCAATTGCAGGCGTGTGGAACCCATGCGCCACGCGCCTTCACGCGCACGTGGGATCCGCGTGCGCGCCAAGCTGGCGCGTGGGGCCCATGCGCGCGAACCGGCCGGTTGCGGCGTTGCACGCGCCCGGGCGTTGGTCCATGCGCGTGCGGACCACACGCTTGACGCGGAAACGGCGCGCGTGCTTGGCACGTGTGCTGTCGTTTTCCCCCGGCTCCTTTTACGATTTTGCCTCAAATTTTTTCATGTTTTACAATCTTGCCCTTGGCCAATTTATTTATTTACTGTTCTACCCTTGATGTATTTATTTATTATGTCATTTTATGCATTTTTAATGAATATTTTATGCATGAAATTAAATGTCCAATGATTCATATATTTAATTAATTAGAGAGTAGCCACAACATCTTTAATTAATTAAATTATATATTAAGAGCTTCCGGATCATATTTAGGAATGGATATTAATTGTAATTAATTATATTAATATGATGAATTTTATCCCACAGGAATTTTCATTGTATTAATATGATTAATTAGGATGAAATATCATATTATTTTTCTTAATTTACCCACAGGGATTAAGAAAATGTATATAATATGGTAGTTTCTTCATGATGTAATTATGAATCTATTTAAATTAAAAAAAAAAAAACTTAGCCCATAGGTAGTTTTTATGTTATGTGATTCATATTGTGACATGTTTACATTGGTAAAACATGATTTATGTATATTTGCCTCAAATTTTGTGACATACGCATGATTATTTGATATGCGGTTTCGCAACCCGTGAATTTCTCTGAATTTAAGTTTGATGTTCCCATACCGAATGGTGAGAACTATAAAGTTTGGAAGGAGTCAGTTCTTCTTCAATTTGGGTGGATGGACATTGATTATGCTATAAGGAAAGACGAACCACATACTCCTACTGAGTCAAGCACTCCAGCTGAGATAGCTCTTTATAACCAATGGGAGCGGTCCAACCGTGTTTGTGCCATGTTTATAAGAGCTAAGATATCTCCTAATATTTGTGGTTCGGTTGCTCAGCATAGCAATGCTAAGGCCTTATTGGAGGCCATTGATGCGCAGTTTGAGAGTTCTGAGAATGTGCATGTCATGACCCTAATTATGAAGTTTTCATCATTGAAGCTCACTAGTATTAGAGGTGTGCGTGAGCACATCATGCAAATGAGGAACATAGCAACTCAACTTAAGAACCTTGAGGTTGAGATATCTGAATCCTTTCTTGTATATTATATTCTGAACACTCTCCCACAACAGTATGCACCTTTCAAGATCTCTTACAACACACATAAGAATAAATGATCAATTAATGAACTCATGACCATGTGTGTTCAAGAGGAGGAAAGACTGATTATGGAATTGGGAGAAAGTGTTCATTTGGCAACACAAGCAAAGAATAAGGGCCATGGAAAATATAAAGGTAAAGGTAAAATACCTCCCCAAGCTGACATTAAGAAATAATCCAAATGTTTCTTCTGTAAACAGAAGGGGCATATGAAGAAGGATTGTGTCGAATTTAAGGCCCGGTTTGAGAAGAAAGGTAATCCAATCTCTTGTGTTTGTTATGAATCTAATATGACTGATGTAAGTCACAACACTTGGTGGATTGATTCTGGATCTACAATCCACATTTCAAATTCCTTGCAGGGTTTTCAAAACCACAGGAAGCCAGTGGGAAATGAACAAAGCATCTATTTAGGAAACAAAATGCGTTCGCATGTGGAAACTATTGGGACATGTAGACTAGTTCTCAATAGTGGCTTTGTTTTGAATTTGAAAAGGACCTTTTATGTTCTTAGTTTTTCTAGAAACTTAATTTCAGTTTCAAGACTTGTACCTTTGGGATACTCTTTTAACTTTTCAGATTCAAACTTCTATTTATCATTTAAATCTGAAATTGTTGGGAGTGGTACTTTGTCTGATGGTCTTTTTCGAATTAATTTACAAGACAATGCCTATTATGATGCGATGCATGTTCATAATAAAGCTGGTATGAAACGATGTGTTGTGAAAAAATATTCCTCTATGTTGTGGTATCGGAGATTGGGACATATCTCCATAGAAAGAATTAAGCAATTAGTAAATGATGGAGTACTCAGTACTTTAGATTTTACTGATTGTGATACTTGTGTGGACTGCATAAAGGGAAAGCAGACTAACAAGACAAAGAAAGGTGCCAAGAAGAGTACAAAAATATTAGAAATCATACATACGGATATTTGTAGTCCGGATATGGACTCATGTGGTCAGAATTACTTCATCTCCTTCATAGATGATTACTCACGTTACATGTATCTCTTTTTGATTCATAATAAGTATGAAGCATTAGATGCCTTTAAGGTATTTAAGGTGGAAGTAGAGAAACAATGCGGTAAGCAAATTAAGATCGTGAGATTAGATAGAGGTGGAGAATTCTATGGTAGATACACTAAAGATGGACAAGCACCTAGTCCATTTGCAAGGTTTCTTCAAGAGCATGGGATAGTTGCCCAATATATTATGCTTGGTTCTCCGGACCAAAACGGCGTAGCGGAAAGAAGAAACCGAACCTTATTGGACATGGTGCGTAGTATGCTTAGCAGCTCCAAACTTCCTAAATCCTTGTGGACTGAAGCACTTAAGACGGCAGTGTACATATTAAACCAAGTTCCGACCAAGGCTGTCCCAAAGACACCTTTTGAGTTATTTAAGGGTTGGAAACCGAGTTTGCATCATGTGCGCGTTTGGGGATGCCCGTCAAGTGAGAGTTTATAATCCACAAGAAAAGAAATTGGACCCAAAGACCATAAGTGGGTATTTCATTGGATATGCTGAAAGGTCTAAGGGATACAAGTTTTATTGTCCATCTCATACCACTAAGATTGTGGAATCAAGAAATGCTAAATTTCTTGAAAATGACTTGATCAGTGGGAGCGATCGATCGAGGGACCTTGTTCCTAAGGAAGATCATTCAGACACTCAACCTTCCACCTCAAGTTTAAGGCTGGCTGTTGTTTATAATGCCCCTTCAGTTCAGCCGACTATTGAACAACCAATCGTTGAAGTTCCATAACCTGCTGATATTGATTTAGTAGATCCAGTTGTTCAGCAATTACCAGAAACTGTTGAACAACCAGTTGAGCAACACGCTTCTCAAGAGAATGTTGATGCAACATTGAGAAGATCTGTTAGAATAAGGAAATCGGCTATTCCTAGTGATTATATTGTGTATTTACAAGAGTCTGACTACAATATTGGAGCTGAAAATGATCCTGAAACGTTTTCACAAGCCATGGATAGTGATAAATCCAATTTGTGGTATAATGCCATGAAGGAAGAGATGAGTTCTATGGCATCTAACGAAGTCTGGGATTTGGTTGAGTTACATAATGGTATGAAGACCATTGGTTGTAAATGGGTCTTCAAAACTAAGAAGGATTCATTGGGTAACATTGAAAGGATTCACTCGTTACCAAAGGATTCACTTAAAAGGAAGGAATCGATTACACGAAGACTTTTTCTCCTGTATCTAAGAAAGATTCTCTTCGTATTGTTTTGGCATTGGTTGCCCATTTTGATATGGAATTATATCAGATGGATGTGAAAACGGCGTTCCTCAATGGAGAACTAGAGGAGGAGGTTTACATGAAACAACCTGAAGGATTCCCCTCTAGTAAAGGTGAGCATTTGGTGTGCAAGCTTAAGAAATCTATATATGGCTTGAAACAAGCCTCCCGCCAATGGTACTTAAGGTTCCATGATGTCATTTCTTCATTCGGTTTTGTGAGAATGTCATGGATCAATGTATATACCCAAGGTCGGTGGGAGCAAAATTTGTTTCCTTGTGCTATATGTGGATGATATTCTACTTGTAACCAATGATAAGGGTTGCTACATGAGGTGAAACAATTTCTCTCTAAGAGTTTTGATATGAAGGATATGGGTGAGGCATCTTATGTAATTGGCATTAAGATCCATAGAGATAGACCTCGAGGAATTTTAGGACTATCTCAAGAAACCTATATCAATAAGGTCCTAGAGAGATTCTGGATGAAAGATTGTTTACCAAGTATAGCACCCATTGTGAAGGGTGACGGGTTCAATTTGAACCAATGCCCAAAGAATGATTTAGAAAGGGAACAAATGTACAACATCCCATATGCTTCTGCTGTCGGAAGTTTGATATATGCTCAGGTTTGCACTTGACCTGACATCGCTTTTGCTGTGGGAATGTTGGGAAGATATCAGAGTAATCCAGGTTTAGACCACTGGAGAGCTGCAAAGAAAGTGATGAGATACCTTCAAGGTACCAAAGACTACATGCTTATGTATAGACGGACTGACAAACTGGAAGTGGTCGGTTATTCGGATGCGGACTTCGCGGGCTGCGTTGATTCACAAAAATCAACATCTGGATACATTTTTATGTTAGCTGGCGGAGCCGTGTCATGGAGAAGTGCCAAGCAGACTTTGACTGCTACTTCCATTATGGAGGCTGAGTTCGTTTCTTGTTTTGAGGCTACCTCGCATGGTGTATGGTTGAAGAGTTTCATTGCTGGGCTTAGAATTGTTGATTCTATTTCTAGGCCATTAAGAATATATTGTGACAATTCAGCTACGGTTTTTATGGCTAAAAATGCCAAAAGTGGCAGTCGAAGTAAGCATATCGACATTAAGTATTTAGCCATAAGAGAACGTGTTAAGGAGAATAAAGTGGTTATTGAACACGTTAGCACTGAATTGATGATAGCCGATCCTTTAACTAAAGGCATGCCACCAATGAAGTATAAGGATCATGTAAATAGTAGGGGAATAGGTCCCATCATGTGATTTGTCGTCATGTGAACGATTTTTGTTGTATGAAACTCTTATTCAGTTGTAATGTTGATTCTCAATTTTGGTGTACACATTTTGTTGTTTATGAGAATAACATTTATCCTTGGTTCTGGAATAAACATGGGGTTTATTCATTAAGATATGTTGTCACATATAAGCTGACATTAAAGAAATAAGATGCATTGTGATACATGGAAGATATTACTCACTCTTAGAGAACATGTCGCCATGATCTATATGTTTTGTTTCTTTTCTTTAAGCATAAAGTTTTCGTCGAATTAGTTGGATAATCCGTATGATGAAAATGATGGGATCAAGTGGGAGAATGTTATTTATTTTTGTGATCCCACATTTTGGACCCACATTTTCTCTTAAAGTTGCGACTATTCGACATGAAGTTTTTCCACGCTTCGTACCATTTCGTGACAACCGCCCATTTGGTAACCGTCTTGATGGGAGACGGTGTATAAAAAGGAACGTACGTTCATTTCTGACGAGTGATGACAAGGTCTAACACAAACCCTCTCATTTGGAATACACCATCAGTACGTGAAGGAATTAGGTTAGTAGTGTATGCCCAATATTTCTTCGTTTTCAGGTTTTTCCGACGAACGTAAACAAAAACAATGGCTGGAGGTTTGTCTTTAATTGATCCTGGCTTCCGCATCATGAATTTTATGTCTTACAGTTCATCCTCGGATGAACCTTGAACCAAAATCCTACCTAGATAACCGAACACTCACTGGACGGGTCTTTTAAGCCTATAGGAAAACATAGAACATAGGGAAGAACCCTCGGTTAGCTGATAGGTGCTGGCCTCTATTTCGGGTATCCCTTGTGTAAAATTCAGGGGATAGAAACAACTTCCATGTCTCTATATATATAGTGGTTGGGTTAATACCCATAAGATTGTACTTGAGCAGGTCCTTAAAAGGTTTAAAGAAGAAGAAATAGGCAGGAGATCTATCTTGGGGTGGGAGACCTCGCAATATCAACTCTTGTATTCCCTTCCATCCAGGAAGAAAAAAAAAGGACAGGAATTGAGGGGACTTTCGATGGTGAAGGGGCAAAAGCCAAGGATCGATCCGAGTCATGGAGAAAACTCAAAAAACACCTTCATCATCCAACTTTCACCAAACATTTTCACATTAGCTAAATCCAAGGATTGAATTGAAACTTCTTTTCGACTAAACAAGGAAATTAAAGTAAAGAGGAATCAATGATTGAAATCGCACGATTATGTGGTTCTTCATGTCAACCTTTGTGTGGCATTTCTAGGAGCCATCGCTGTCGTCATCCATGCAATCACAATCAACCATCCAACTCCAACAACATTAAAGTAACAAATTTTCTAGGGCTACTAATACATGTCATGCCTCAGGCGAATTTTATTTTTTAAAAATCTTTTAAGAAAAATTATAGCATTCACGCACGGGAGCATTGTAGAGAGAACTTAAGACAACTTTGTCTATCATATTTGTTAACATATGATTAACGTACATACAATTGTATGTGTGCTCGTAATTTACTTGGCCAATTGACACATGGTTGTGGAGACTCCCCAACGAATCAAGTTGGTCCCCGTCGGATGCCGGGAATTCCCATGCCCTGGGGGATAGAAGCTAGCGGATTGACCCCGGGTATCTACCGAACCCGATTGCGGGAGCAAATAGCAAAGTGGCCATTTCCGGAATGTGATTCTAAGTTATGAAATTCCCAAACTACTCCTATCATCTTTTAGTGGGTGTTTATCATATCAGCTATACCAAAAAATATATAAGTACATAGGAATACGGGATAAAAAATTCAGCATTTATAAGGATGTTATTTCCTTATATTGCATAAACTTCTCCCCCAGTTCACGTGAAATGTAGGAAGTATGGACGCTTGAACGCTACAAACTTTTTAGTTAAGGACTATTTGAATATATAATAATAAGGATTGGACGTATTATAATTAAATTTGGACAGGTTAGCCTACACACACACAACCGTACTTTCTGGTCGTACCCTTATTTACATAGAAGTTAAGTTCTAAATAATTGAGATATTCTCTAAAACACCTCAGAAGTTATGACTAGGACACTACACTTCTAAATCAAGTTAGAATCAAATTGAAGCTCATCATTTGCAATGGAGTCAATATAGTTTTAGGTCCTTTCTTTCTAAATGAGCACAATTCCGTCCTACGTGGTACGTCTGGTGTTGATGTGAAAGACTTTTGCAATTTTTATTATTATTATTTTCTTTAGTTTTCTTTCCCTTTTTATGTTTGTTGACACCTAAATTTTGGTGACCCGTTTAGTTATTTATTGTATTAAAAATTAGGGGTAATTTTATCCCTGAAAGAAAAATATTAATTGCTAGCATATAGATTTAAGTGCATTTATTTTAATTTGCATATTTTGTATTTATTTATTGGACCGGTGACGGGTGGGTTCGAATTAATGGTTTTGAGCTTTAACTTGGCAAGTCGGACTAAGCCCACGAAGCGAGCAAATTGGCCCAAAAATTAATAATAATAAAATTTTGAAAATTTTCCAAGATATGATGAATTTTTTTGGATAGGGCAGATGTGAAAAGCAAATATTGCATTCGGCAAAACGAATATTGCGTTTAGAAAAAAAGAATCTTTGTGGATTTCGATTTGGAAAGATTAAAACCCTAATTCGTAGCTTATAAAAAGAAAACGCGTAGGGTTTCAAAGGGAGGCCACACGTATTGAATACACGACGGCCACATACACGGGGGCTTCTCTTCGTCGAAAAAAAAAAAAAGAATAGAAAAAGTCAAAAAGTGAAAAAGAGAGGAAAGGAAGAGGGGACGTGCAACAGGTTGAGGGAAAAGCAAAACAGCAGAATGACGTGAGAGAGAAACAGGAGGAGGAAGAACACTATTCTTCTTCTCTGGCGGCTTGCTGCCGTCTACTCACGCTCCGTCTCCTGCCTGCTGGACGTCGTTGCTGTGCCTCGCTGTGACACCCAGCTCCGCCGCACCTCTGCGGTCACTCGAGCTAGATCTACACCTCTGCCCGATCCACAGGAGCTCGCGCCGCTGCTCGCGACCCCGACGATAGTAGATCTCGGGCCTTCCTCGCTAGCTCTTCACCTGAACTTTCGCCTCTGCTTTAGTCGTTCTGCATCACCGCCGCGCGAGCAAGCAGACCCGCAGATCCCGAGCACCCGCCGCCGACGCCACCGCCCGATATGTCACATCTCCAAGCGACTCACAGGAGCTTGCACCGCGACTCAATGCCCCTGCTCACCGAACGCAACATCACCCAACTCTGCCGACCCGTGACCCATAGCCACCGCGCACCGCCACGCCGCTACGTCTTCGAGCGAACCCCTCCTACTGCCAAGTTGCTCTCTTCGACCTCCACCTGAACCCCTGAGCGTTGACACCGCTGCCTTGGCTCCACCCGAGCCGGATCTACCCATTACACCAGCAACGACATCCCTGCTCCGCCACTGCCCAATCTGCAACCCGAAATAGACGCCCCGCCGAACCTCTATCCAGCTCTGCTCCGCGCCTCTGCTCAAGCTCGAAGTTGATCGCTGCACCTCCTCACTCGAGCGACCACCCGATTCGTACCACCGTGCTAGACCGACCAGCCACCCAACGTCGTGCTACCGCCGCCTATCTGCAGTGCTCGTAGCTCCGCCAGACACCGCTGCGTCACTACCCGAGCACCTCTGAGCAATGACACCCGCGCTTGCCCTTTTCCCCCGACGACGTCGTTGTTGTCCCTGCGTTGTTCTCGTATGCAGCCCTCCACCCGTGCTGCTCCGACCAATGTCCCTGTTTGCCGTTGGTCTGCTTGTCGCCGGTCTACCCGCTGCCACCCCTCACCAGAGCTCGTTGATCAGCCCCCTTGGCGACCACCACAAGCTGCCAAGCCATTGTTTGGAAGCAAAGAAAAAAAAAAAGAAGAAAATCACATTAGGTAGTTTTCTATTTATTTTATTTTATTCTTTTTAGTATAATTATTCCTTAATGTAAGATTGAGATTGCCCGACATGAAATTGCCTATGAAATTTGGGATTGACAGCTTCAATTTTCGCACCCGAAATCGGACTTGCAATCGCTTGCAAAATCGTCAATTTGATCTCACGCTTGAGATTCGATTCACAATTTATTTAAAAATTAGCCAACCCGATCTCATGCGCGAGATATGGTTCACCAATTTGTGGATATTGATCCTATCTTATCTGATTTACCGTCATGTTGGTTGAATCAATTTTATTTTGTTAAAAGGAAAAATCCAAAAATATTTGAGTTAGGATTAGGTTTGTTTTAGAATATTCCTTGTTATCTTGCATATTTAGAATAGGGATTTTATTTTGAATTTTTAAAAAATAAAATAAAAATCCAAAAATTCATTCATTTAGGATGTTAGTTTTTTGTTTAATTTAAGTTGCATGTTTAATTATGTGGCAATTTTAAATTTCGAATTTTATAAAAAAAAAAAAAAAAAACATAAAAATCATCATGCATATGTCATGTAGGATTAAGACGTTTAGATTAATCTTTTTAGATAGACTGCATCTTAGGTTAGAGATTGCTAAGTTAAGATAATATCTTGGTTAAATTAGGGCTTGGCCTGACCTAATCCTTAATATAAGTTGAATAAAATCTTAATCTAGCTAGTTAATTTTCACATTTTTTTCTAATTTCGAATTTCATGAAAAATACAAAAAATGTCTTAGGATAAATTAGTTTCAATCTCTAGGATAGATTGCACTTTTTTAAGAAAATAAAAATGTCATGTGCATATCATATAGAATTAGGTTCATGTTACTTAGCGATTGTGGTTAGGTCCATCAGATTGCATTGCATTGCATGACTCTCATTAAAAAGTAAAAACAAAAAAGAAATCGCGTGTTAATTAGAAATCATATCTAAGATTGTTGATGTGAATTCTGATCTAACAATGCAGATACTTTTGCTGCTATGAGGTAAGTCCTCCAATTTATTCATTGCTTTCTTGGGTGTTAAATTGTTGGTTTACGCACCCGTATGATCACCTCACATGTTAGGGAAATATATTCAAAATTAATCCAAACTGCCTGCAAAAACATTTTTGAAAAAAAAAAAAATGGTACCGAAAGGGCATTAGAGAATTCTAGTGTAACCAAGTCCCCATACCCAAAATCTCTGTTCGTAAAAAAGTGAAATAATTCTCCCATTATTTCACTTAAGTGTCTAATCGACCTACCGTAAATAGATTAGTGGCGACTCCCTTTTGAATGTTAAATATTTGAACCTAAGTCGCGAATTGGTATGGGCTTGGGAGAGCCTGAGCTAAGTTAGACTTAGAGTCCATTAACCTGATTTTAGGTGGTGCACCCGAAATTCAGGTCGCAACAATGTTTTTTTCCCCTATTTACCTCCACTGGTCGCTAGGCTCTAGCGATGGCTTTGCGACCACGATATGCCCTCACCAGCCATTAGTAAGAGCTCAACCCCCGCGAGCTTTGTCGAGGGCCACCATCGCTCCGTCGAGGGCCACCATCGCTCCGTCGAGGGCCACCCTCGCTCCATCACCTATGTCTAAGTAGGGCAAGAGAGGCTGTCCGGGTCCCAACCTGTGGCCGGCAACCTCCACTAGCCATTACCAAGGCTCGGAGGTCCGCAGGGGGAAGTAGAAAAAAAAAAAAAAAAGGAGAAAAAAGGGGTAACAAAAATCAGAAAATTTCAAAAGATAATTGCAAAAATCATCAATGTAAATGCTGGTTATGGTACACAAGACGGTTGGTGTTCATGTTAGTGATTTTCAACCAAAATTAGTTGGAAGGGTCATTGACCAATTGTCAAAAGATTTATAATTAAATTGGAACAGTTGAAAGGTTTGTGATTGAATTAACCAATATATAATAGATTTAGGACTTTTTGGATAATTATTTCGTATATACAACATATAATTTTGTTAACAGTTCATGTTAATGATAGATCATTTAAATATAGTTTGTTCTTACGACCAAAAAAAAAAAAACTTTGTCCATTTTTTAAACTAATAACAACCTATTGTCTAAAGTGGAATGGCCTAAGACAATCATGTAAGATGGGACCTCCTTGATTCCTGCCAAAAAAAAAAAAAACATTGAATAAAGATTTATGCTCATAATGTTTTATATTTAACTAATTCAATTATAATCTAAAAGCTAAATTATAAAATAAAAAATTTGCTGAGAAATATAATTAATATTTTCTTTAGTAACTTCTTGCCTGAAATTAAATTTACCATATTTTTTTATTCATAGCCATAAGTCTAATTATAGATAGTTCTCTCTACATGTTTGCCAATCACTTTACCAGTCCAATTTGTGCTTGGCTTGCCTTCGGGGTAAGTAAGCAATTGGCAAATATGCAAAGAGATGTACATTTGTGACAAATTGAATTAATACCATAAAAAATTTTTACAAATTGTATAATTATGATAAATAGATAGTAAAATTATAAACTTGTATATAAGTCAACTATCGCATATCATTCAATTCGGCAATTTGATAGTAAAATTTTACAAAGCTAACATAATTGTCACTAGTGTATCAATTTATGGTAAATTTGTCAAAAATGTATCAATTTGGGGTTTTTTGTGGTCAAAAAATTAGTTTATGTCAAATTTATTACATGTTTATTAGTTTAAGATTTTTGTGGTATGAACTCCATTTACTTATAACTGTAAATAGTATTGTCATCTATTGATCCCTAAAAAAAGGCAATCGAAATAACAATTAAAAGAGCTAATCGAGAAGTCAAATTGCTTTGACTTTTAGGTTGACTCATGTGGGTGGTTGGTCCAATATGTCAGCATTCTTTTCTCAAAAATGTGTTTACACAATAAACTAATCAAATAATTGATTGGCTGTTATTATTATAATAATTTAAGAACTATCACCCAATTATTTCTTTCTTTAGAATGAGATGCACACCTTGACTTTAAGGAACGAGCACCGAACCATCAAAGGCATGTTCCTCACCATCAATGGTAGGCTCGTCGCCGGCTTCTATGCAAAATTACAAATGAGAAATCTCGGGAAATTATCAAAAAAAAGGTCCGAAAACCATTTCATTTATGCCAATTATGTCCTTCACTTTTTAATTTGGCCAATTTAATTTTAAATATTTTGATAATTTGCTAAAATGTAGCCCTTTCAGTCAATTTTATTATGAAATCATTAAGATGACACCGATCATCCTACATGATACGACTAACATTAATGTAAACAATTTTTAAATATTTTCAAAATTTCTAAATTATATATTTATTCTTTTTCTTTTCCCACTATGACTAGTGAGGGTCCCTAAGGCTCGTTGGCTCCTAGTAAGGGTTGCGGTCCTCGCCTAGATCTAGGCGAGGCAGCCTCATCCCTTGTCAAAATGACCTTTCTCTATTAGGCAAGAAAAGTATGACTGCCTAACCAGATTTTGGTTATATGAAGGACGTGGCGTGTATCTCATCTTATAAGCACATTGATTGGCTAGCCTTTAAAAGAGAATTCTCTAGGTGTTTCGTCTAGTCCCCCAGAGCAATTAAGAAATCTCTTAAAATTACATTGAGGCGAGATCCTATGGTTGCGTTGATGAATCATTAAAAAAAGTTGTTGAACCCATTTGTAAGTCGTCTCTTGTCATCTTGATCGTTGTTGTTGCTGTTGTTGTTTTGTTTTTCTTTTCATTCTATGTCTTTTGGTTTTTTAAATTTCCAAATATAATTATATTATGATTATCAAAAGTTTCTTTCAAACTGACAATTTTTTATATATGGGTAAAAGAGGACATGTGTATGCGAATGATTAACAATAAATAAGTATGAAGAGAGATAAACGTTTAAAAATATAGAAAATTGTTAAGGAAAGAAGTACATATGATTATAAATTAACCAAGATTTACGTTCAATTTTGAAAAATAAGATAGCTATGAAATCAATTGACTATTATCTTGATTATTTAAAGTAAGTTTTTGTCTATTTTATTAGACTTCATGATGGTGCAAACAATACATCTTAAGAAAAAGAGGGCATTGCATGTAACATAGAATTTCTTTTAATTTTTTAATAATTTTTTGAGATTGTTTTTTTCTTTTCTTTTCTTTTCTTTTTCTTTTCTTCTTCCTCCTCTAACTAATGACCTTGCTAGCCTTGAGGGCGCCTAGCGAGGTTGAGCCTCGCCATTGCTATCGCCCAGTTAGAGGAGGAAGAAGAAGAAGAGCATAAAAAATAAGAAAATGACTTCGTTGAGAAATAAATTTCTGTTCTTTTTTTGTTTCGGGGAACAAAAGTACATAAATTATGAGAAATAAAAACATTACAAATGGACCTTTATTTTACCTAACATAAACTTAAGAAACATAATTATTGTCCTATTAATCATTCTCTCATGAAACCTTTTCTCTTATTGATTTTCAATGCAAGTCAATAGATAATGCAATTTCGATTATCTAGGAAGTCATCTATCTTAATTGATACTCAATATGTCTATTATAAAACAACAATTGGACAAATAACGATGTGAAAGTAATTTGCATGTGAATAGATTAAGATCCATTACCCATAATAGATAAAGGTATTCTTAAAATAGTTTCTAAGTAAAAGAATACGTTTTGTAATTACACAAAATTTATATTTCCAGAATAGAAAAAGAATAGGAATGCATATGGTACGACCCTCAAATTATTTTGTGACATAAAATTTCTTTTAATTTTTAAATATTGTTTTTTGAGATTGTTCTTTTTTCTTTTCTTTTCTTCCTCTTTTTGTATTCCTCCTAGCTGATGACCTTGCTAGCCTGGAGGGTGCCTTGCTAGCCCCTAGCAAGGTCGAGCCTCACCATGGCCATCACTCGATTAGAGGAGAAAGAAGAAGAAAAAGAAAAAAATAAGAAAAATAAGGACATAGTTGAGAAATTGTTTTTGTGAACGAGAAATAACTATTTTTTACATCTTATTTGTGTTCCAAATCTATTCCTTATTCACTTTTCTATTTTTGAGAATAGAAAAATTAGGCGACATTACTAAACAAATTTTGTTCTTTTTTTTTTTTTTTTTTCCAAGGAACAAAAGAACACAAATTTTGATAAATAGAAACGTTAACAAGTGGACCCTTATTTTACTTGACATAAACTTAGGAAACATTATTATCATCCTAGTAATCATTCTCTCATGAAACCTTTTCTCTTATTGATTTTCAATTCGAGTCAATAGATAATGCGGTCTCAATTATCTAGGAAGTCTCTCTTAATTGATACTCACAATGTCTACTATAAAACAACAATTGGACGAATAATGACGTGAAAATAATTTGCATGGGAATAGATTAAGATCCATTGCCCATGATAGATAAAGGTATGGTTTTCACATTGGAAGAGCTGAATTTTGCGCAACTTGATGTTGTAAAAATTGATATTACGCTTTGGTTGAGAAAGAGGCTAACCAATACGAACAGCATGGCATTCAAAGAATTGAACTTGTTTAAAGAGAAATCTCAAGATTTATAAATTATTCGAAGATTCAAATATGATTTAAATGTCTTGTATCTACATTGTCAATAGTATCGGATGTTTGGTAAAGAATAAAAGTTAAATATTGAACGTTAGTTAAAATATCTCAGCAATAGAAAATAAATGAATGTAACTTTTCCTTTTCTTTTAATAAGAAAAAACGTCACCATATAAGTTAATTCCAAACTAATGCAATGCCCTATTAATATATTAAAGTATTTAGTTAAACTTTTATCTACAAGTCTATGATAATCACACAAATTATCCACATTAGTGTTCTTTTTTTCTTTTTCTTTTTGTCCAACTAATTTGTCGAAATATTTCGACATTATACGGTTAAAAGTAATTTGTAAAATTCAGTTACAATGAAATTTAATATTCTCATAAAATTTCATGAATTAACATATTCTATTGTAGTTTTAAATTTTTTATTTATCTTGCCCGAGTCATAGACCGAGTCAAGTTCCAACATAGTCAAACGGTGGTCGTTAATTGAATCTAATCTTATAGATTAAAGAAACATATCTCCTTTTCCTTACTCAAAACACCCTCCATCTCTCTCTTTCTCTCTCTCTGCAATCTCCTGCTCTCAGCAAGAACTACGTTTCTGAAGGTCTTGTGCTTTCCCAAAAGGAGGATCGGGTTTCTTTTGGTTTTCCCACGTAATGTTTCCTTAATTCTGAAACTTGGTTCCGCATTGTTGCTTCGTTTAGCGTAGTTTCGATTCGTTGTTTTCAGTACACGAGCTCTTGCTGGTCGTCGACGTTTTGAGTAACTTCTCTTGCATTGTGTTGCAGTCAAGCTTCCGGGACGTTGAATAATGTCGATCACGTATTTTTCCTCTTTGGGCTAGTTTCACTAGTGCGCTACATGTCCCTTTTGCATGTTGGGGATTGATTTGATATTGGTTCTTATGAACATAATGTCAGATAAATTGCAAAGTGCCGCAAATTTCGATAAATTTAAGAACTTTGCTATTTTTGGGGTCTCGACTGATCTTTGCTGGTCTTCAATAGGTGAATTGATGATAATGTGTTGATCGACTGATATTCTTTTCTTGGCCTGTACCGTGACTGTTTACTGGTGGTGTTTAGGGGAATTTCTTTCATGGGCAGAAAACTGTTTTAGTTTATATATGCTCGACAAGGAGGGAAATCGGGGGGAAATAATTAGGAAGGAAGAGCTTAAAAAGTAGTTCATTGGTTTTAAGGAAATCCCATGGGAAAAATAATATACAAGTCGTTGAATTAATTAGGACGGTTGTTTGTTTTTCAGTGCTTCAACCCCACGAGCTCATCCTGCAGCCCTCCACCACAGGCGCCCCTCGATGAACCAATTACCTCCCGTCCGTGTGAGTACTCTATCTCTCTCTCTCAGAAGTAGTTTGGTGATGCTGATTTCGGATGACTCAAGAAGAGAAGTTGTCATTTGGAGTTCATCGCTCTCTGTTCTTGTTCAATGAGTGCTGTTCCTTTTTTTTTTTCCCACTGAATTTGGCCATACGGTTTATTTCTTAATTGCTTAATTTTATTTTGGATTTGAGCTAATAATCCTTTTCAGGTAAGGGGGAAGCAAGCAAAATTAAAGTCCTTGCTGATGGCGCTATCTTTAATAGCTTCTTCATCTTTCCTATTTGATATCCTCTGTTTTTCTTGCACCAAAATTGAAATTTCAGAAGTAGACATAACCAAACCACATTGTTCTTTAATGATAGGTTTCCCTTTTTTTGGTCTGTTTCAAAATCAAACAGCCAAGTAAACGAGGAAGAACCGAGCTTTATTTAGGTCTTGCTGTTGGTGTATCTATCATTCATGCCCGAACGCACTCTTTATCAAGTTTGTTGCTGTTCCATTGACCTTTGCTCCCATGTCTCGTGCACTCTTTATGTTATTTACGTAGCTAATTTCAACTCCGGCATCCTGCTTTCTTTTCCTTTTTATTTTGTGAGCCTTTAGATTAAAATGTGAGTTGTTTAATCCTGTTGTTCCTGCAGGCCACTGTTTGCCTACAATGTGGGGACCCCGGCTTTGATGAGGCTTTGACCTATTGTCACGCCTGTAAAATGTATGCTATTCACCCGTAAGTTTGCTCTCACATCCTTTATAATTACATCACGTCTTAGGCAATTGCGCTCGGATAAAATGCTTACTATTTGAATTATGACTATCTTTTTCCCTTGCTTTTCAGGTATTGCCTTAGAACCATACCTAAAGCGTCCAACAAAAAAGTTATTTGGCTCTGTGATAATTGTCAACCCGTGCCTGTAAAGCTCGATACTTTGCAAGAAAGTTCCGAGGTTGACTCAAAGATTACAAAATATTTGAAAAATACTCCTCTAGAAAGATTGGGGAAGAAGAAGAGGAGGACTAAGAATTGGAAGTGGACATGGGTGAAGAATAGAAGAAAGAAGAAAATGTGCTAAAAAAAAGGATGAGGAAAGAGACAAAAATAGAGAACTCCATTAGAGATGTAGGACAGTTTCTACGTTTGGGAACTGCCTTCCCAAGGGACTTTGGGGGTGTAAAGACCTTTGGGCCAAATATTTGGTGTTTGGCAATTTTTTTTTTCACTTGCCTTTGCTAAAGGCAAGCCTTCTCAAGGCTGAAAGCCCAAGGCAGGTTGAAGGCCGCCACCTACCTTGGGCTTTCTCGGCATGCTAGCTTTGAAGTTAATGCAAATTTTCTTCTGAAATTGTCCTCGCTAATTTTTCGTTTTTTCAGTTTTACCCCGATAATTGTTCATCATCATTTTCATCTTCTTCTATTCTCTCTTCTGAACACCAGCATCTACACGTGGTCGTTGGCCAAGGGCAGGCGATGCGATGAAGGACAGGTGGTCCGGCTAGGGTCCCATGACCCTCCGACGAGGGTCGCCACATGGAGGACGCCGCGCGGCGAGGGTCACGGCAACCCAGATCGCGTGCAAATCTAGTCGCACGATTTGGGTGGCGGCGACTAGATCGCAAGCACCAGCGACCTCCGCGGCACAATGGGTCGCACAATCGCTCGGCGAGGGTCACCGCGACCATCGCTACGCCGTGTCCTCCGCACGGCAACCCTACTTGAACGCTTGCCCTTCACCGTGCCGCCTCCCCCTTGCCGGACCGCCTACCCTTCATCAGCAACTATTAGCTCTTTGCCAATAGTAACCGGCCAACTCTCTTTTTTTTTTTTCCTTTTTTTTAATAACAAAAGTCTTTTGCAAATTTAATTTATTCAAATACTATTTTGCTCAAGGATACTTCACAATGGACTTTCACAAATACCATTTACCAAACACAATTTGCATTTTGAGAAACTTCTTTAACTCAAGGACCTTTACATTTTCTCAATGACTTTCCCCAAAAGTCTTCCCAAACGCACTCTAAGTGTACGTGTTGAGTTTCTCCATTGCCTCTACATTTGAGCAATAATGAAAACTACAGTTGGCTGTGGGAAAGAGAGAATTCCGGAGTTAGCTTCAGAACAACTGCACTTTAATGCTCATATCAACAACTGTTTTCTTTCTTGCCCCCTATATATGTTCTATCTCAAACAAGATGAAGATAACCGTTTCTAAAGCAAACTTCAACATAGAAAGGAAAGTTTGAAAAACATATGGTGAACTTTCCTTTTTTATCTATTTTCCTTTCTTTGAGGATGTTTAATGAGTTCATGTTGGACTTTTTACTTTCAGAATGAACACCAACTCATAAACCAAAACTGTTGGTTGTAATTCAACAACCTTATATCCAAAACCAAGAAGTCCATATTGGGAGCGCGCAGTAGAAGTTCAATACCTTCACCTAAGGAGATTGTCAAGAGAGAGTCTAAATCTGAGCCCATCACGTCAATATTCAATTAGACCCATCTTCACTCAAAAGCTTTGAGTTATGGGCCAAGTGGGATTTCTCTAACATAACTCACTCACACGTGCATCCTAACAATCTTCCGCTCATGTGTGAGTTTAGTGTTAGGTTTGCTCCCCCTTAATTCAAGTATCTTTCTGGCCCAACTTCATACTCACGAGCTCGTGTTGCTAGACCACAATGTCCTACCTGCTCGAACACCGCAACCATCGGCTTTGATACCATTTGCTAGGAGCGCGCAGCAAAATTTTGATACCTTCACCTAGGAAAATTGTCAAAAGATAATCTAAATCCAAGCCCGTTAATATATCTAGTTAGACTCATCTTCACTCAAAAGCTTAAGTTAGTGTATTATGGGTCAACTAGGAAATATTAACTGCTCAACACCATACCAGTTCTCCGATGTGCAATTTCTCTAATATAACTCATTCACACATGCATCCTAATAGTCCACTTGCTTGTGCATGGGAATTGAGGAAAAGTCCATCATTTTCTCAATAGAATGTTTCAATAACTCATAGATCAACTAGGTTTTTATAGTCTCGAAATGCAATGTGTGGATTGTTCGAAAGCGAAGAGAAACAATAGCAAGTAGATCATCGTATAAGAATTATGGCTCAAGTGAATAAAATTATTGTGACAAACCTTCTATCCAGTACACATATTCAACTCTATCCAAAGCAAAACGTGCCACCAAAGAAAGGAAATTAAAAGAATTCAAAACTATGCAAGGATGACACTAGAGACTTCATAATTTGAAAAACCCACCTTAAGAGGTGAAAAGTTATTTATTGAGAGGATCCCAGAAGACAGGACCCATAAAAAAATAAAAATAAAAATCTAATTAAAAAAGGGACACAACCAAGAAAAAATGAAACGACACTTTCTTAGGACGATGGTGGAAGATGGATGCTGAAAAGTGGGATTTACGAAGGGCAATATAGGCAGAGTATTGGTGTTGAGGAGTACTTCAACCAAAAAGGAAGTAGAAAAACCACGACACCAAAAAAGAGTGGTCAACAAACTTTTACATATTCATTGATGTGGTAGGCTATTATTGAATGTGGAGTATGACCGACTTATTTCATTGTCTATTTGCAATTTACCATGTTAGTACAACACTCTCTAATATAATTTTTTATCTAGAAGATCAATTTTAGTAAATTTAGCATTACTCAATCGCTAAAATGGGTACTATACTGAGATACCAACCTAAATTAGGAAACTGCAGTTGTATAAATATGGCTCGGATCCGTTCAAGGCCCTGCTCTGAAACCAATAGGCCCGAAAGTTCAAAGATAAGAGGCTCTTGCACATTTTAATTTGGTAACTTGAGCTGTGTATTTGGGCTCAAAATCTTAGTATTCAAGAATTCAAAGCGTGGAACTAAAAAAAAAGCAAAAATAAATCAAAGCGCAAAATCCATATATGTGTTATATTTCCAAAGCCAACCTACCAAGCATTTCAAAAATGTCTTAAAGTACTTAGAGGGATTTTTTCTTAAGATGTATCGTATACACCACCATGAGGTCTAATAAAACAGACAAAAATTTACTTTAAATAATCAAGATAATAGTCAAGTGATTCTTGAGTAAGCCGTGCGGCTAAAAAAAGAAAATATCATTAGTTTCCATACGAACTAGGTGCTCTAAGTACCACCCACTCCAGCTCTAGGCCCACCATCGCCGAACCGAAGAGGTCCGAATAGCTCTCCTTCATAGTTAATGAACCAAGCCTTAAACCGCATGGGGATCCAGTCGACACGCCCATCGTCCATCCATAATATGGCTTCGTACCAAGAGTAGGTCATTTCAATGTTAGGGTCATAAACATCGTGGAAAGACCCCTCAATATAAGCGATAGTCCCATACCGTGCCATAGGCCCACCATCGCCAGACCGAAGAGGTCCGAACAACTCTTCTTCATAGTTAATGAACCAAGCCTCAAACTGCAAAGGGATCCAGTTGACACGCCCATCATCCATCCATATTGTGGTTTCAAACCGGGTGCAGGTCATTTCAATATTGGGGTCGTAAACATCGTGAAAACACACCTCAATACAAGCGATAGCCCCATATCGTGCCACGGGTGGAACATCCATTCTAACAATCTGAAGAAAAAGAAGTGTTAAGGTTAATCCTATGTTTGTGCATAAATTCCTAAATTAAACCAAACACGATCGATCAAGACTTCTCGCTGACAAACAAAGATTTTTTCGCCCAAACGGGGCCTCATGTATACATCGTCGACTCTATCAGCCCTAACCATGGCCCACTAGGCCCAAATCTTGGCCCACTAAGGTCCTTTACTCCACTTGTTCCATGTCGGGCAATATAATCAGGTTATTGTGTTGAGGAGTACTTTAACTAAAAAAGGAAGTAGAAAAACCACAACACCAAAAAGAGTGGTCAACAAACCTTTATATATTCATTGATGTGGCGGGCTATTATTGAATGTCGAGTAGGACCGACTTATTTCATTGTCTATTTACAATTTATCATGTTAGTACAACATTCTCTAATGAAATTTTTTATCTAGAAGATCAATTTTCGTAAATTTAGCATTACTCAATCACAAAAATGGGTAATATATTGGGATACCAACCTAAATTAGGAAACTGCAAATGTATAAATATGTCCTGGATCCATTCAAGGCCCTGCTCTGAAACCAATAGGCTCGAAATTTCAAAGATAAGAGGCTCTTACACATTTTAATTTGGTAACTTGAGCTGTGCATTTGGGCCCAAAATCTTAGTATTCAAGAAATCGAAGCGTTGAACCAAAAAAAAGAGAAAGAAAAAAAAAGAAATCAAAGAGCGCAAAATCCATGTGTCTCACACAGAAAGGCTCTCATACTATCATCTACGAGCCTATTCCATCAGCTACAAACGCATGGATCTGCTAAATGGTTCAACAACTTGTATATTTTTTTCCCAAGGGATTTCCTTAAAACTAATGAACTACTTTTTAAGTTCTTCCTTCCTAATTATTTACCCCCGATTTCCCTCCTTGTCGAGCATATATAAACTAAAACAGTTTTGTGCCAATGAATGAAATCCCCCTAAACACCACAAGTGATCAGTCACGGTACAGGCCAAGAAAAGAATATCAGTCTATCAACACATTATCATCAATTCACCTGTTGAAGACCAGCAAAGATCAGTCAAGACCCCAAAAACAGGAAAGTTCATAAATTTATCGAAATTGAGGCACTTTGCAATCCATCTGACATTATGTTCATAACAACGAATATCAAATCAATCCCCAACATGCAAAAGGACATGTAGCGCCCTAGTGAAACTAGCCCAAAAGGAAAAATACGTGATCGACATTGTTCAACGTCCCGGAAGCTTGACCACAACACAATGCCAGAGAAGTTGCTTAAAACATCGACGACCAACAAGAGCTCGTGTACTGAAAACAACGAATCAAAACTACGCTAAACGAAGCAACAATGCGGAACCCAGTTTCAGAATTTAGGAAACATTACGTGGGAAAACTAAAGAAACCTGATCCTCCTTTTGGGAAAGCACAGGACCTTCAGAAACGTAGTTCTTGCTGAGAGCAGGAGATTGCACAGAGAGAGAGAGAGAGAGTGAGAGAGAGAGAGAGAGAGATGGAGGGTTTTTGAATAAGGAAAAGGAGATATGTTTCTTTAATCTATGAGATTAGATTCAAATAATAACCACTGCTTGACTATGTTGGAACTTGACTCGAACTAGGACTCGTCAAGTCCTTCAAAACTTAGGTCTAGTTTTTTTTTTTTTTTTTTTTTAGGGCAAGATTAATTAAAAATTTAAAACTACAATAGAATATGCTAATTCATGAAATTTTATGAGAATATTAAATTTCATTGTAACTGAATTTTACAAATTACTTTCAACCGTATAATATCAAAATATTTCAACAAATTAGTCGGACAAGACAAAAAAGAACACTAATGTGGATAATATGTGTGATTATCATAGACTTGTAGATAAACAGTTTAACTAAATACTTTAATATATTAATAGGGTATTGCATTAGTTTGGAATTAACTTATATGGTGAAGTTGTTTCTTAGTAAAAAGAAAAGGAAAAATGATATTCATTTATTTTCTATTCCCTAAGATATTTTAACTAACGTTTTTTTTTTTTTGGTCGAAAACTATATTTAACTTTTATTCTTTACCAAACATCCGATACTATTGACAATGTAGATACAAGACATATAAATCATATTGGAATGTTTGAATAATTTATAAAACTTGAGATCTCTCTTTCAACATGCTCAATTCTTTGAACGCTGCGCTCTCCGTACCAATTAACCTCTTTCTCAACCAACGTGTAATATCAATTTTTACAACATCAAGTTGCACAAAATTCAGCTCTTCCAATGTGAAAACTGTACCTTTATCTGTTATGGGTATTGGATCTTAATTTATTCAAATGCAAATTCCTTTCATGTCATTATTTGTCCAATTGTTGTTTTAAATAGACATTGCGAGTATCAATTAAGATAGACAACTTCCTAGATAATTGAAACTGCATTATATATTGACTTGAATGAAAATCAATAAGAGAAAAGGTTTCATGAGAGAATGATTAGGATGAAAGTAATGTTTCTTAAGTTTATGTTAGGTAAAATAAAGATTCATTTATTAACGTTTCCATTTCTCAAAATTTCTTTTCTTATGTTTCTTGAAACAAAAAAAGAATAGAAATTCTTCTAGTAATGTCAGTTAATTTTTCTATTCTCAAAAAATAAGATTTGGAACAGAAGTAAGATATAAAAAATAATTATTTCTTGTTCCCGAAACAATTTCTCAACTAAGTCATTTTCTTTTTTTTTTCTTCTTCTTCTTCCTCTTATGGTGCAGTGGCCATGGCAAGGCTTGACCTTGCCAAGGGTTGGCAAGGTGCCCTCAAGGCTAGCAAGGTCATCAGCTAGAGGAGAAAGAAGAAAAGAGGAAGAAAAGAAAAGAAAAAGGAACAACCTCATAAAATTATTAAAAAATTAAAAGAAATTCTATGTCATAAATAATTTGAGGGTCATACAATATATATTCCTATTCTTTTTCTATTCCAGAAATATAAATTTTGTGTAGTAATTAAACGTATTCTTTTGCTCAAAAACTATTTTAAGAATGTGAAAACTCTACCTTTATCTATTATGGGTAATGGATCTTAATTTATTCAAATGCAAATTACTTTCATGTCGTTATTTGTCCAATTGTTGCTTTATAATAGACAATGGGAGTATCAATTAAGATAGACGACTTCCTAGATAATCAAAATAGCATTATCTACTGACTTGAATTGAAAATCAATAAGAGAAAAGGTTTCATGAGAGAATGATTAATAGGATGATAATAATGTTTCTTAAGTTTATGTTAGGTAATAGTAAGGGTCCATTTGGTAACATTTCTATTTCTCAAAATTTCTATTCTTTGTTTTTGGAACAGAAAAAGAACATAAATTTGTTTAGTAACGTCAACTAATTTTTCTATTCTCAAAAATAGAAAAGTGATCAAGGAATAAATTTGGAACAGACATAAGATGTAAAAAATAGTTATTTCATGTTCCCAAAAACAATTTCTCAACTATGTCATTTTTTTTTGCTTTTCCTCTTCTTCCTCCTCTAACGGGGTGATGGCCATTGCGAGGCTTGACCTCGCCAAGGGCTAGCAAGGCACACTCAAGGCTAGCAAGGTCATTGGCTAGAGGAGGAAGAAGAAAAGAGGAAGAAAAGAAAAGAAAAAAAGAACAATCTCAAAAATTATTAAAAAATTAAAAGAAATTTTATGTTACATCTAATGCCTCTTTTTCTTAAGATTTGGCATATAAACCATCATGAGGTCTAATAAAATAGACAAAAACTTACTTTAAATAATCAAAAAAATAGTCAAGTGATTCCATAACTATCTTATTTTTCAAAGTTAAACGTAAATCTTGGTTAACTTATAATCATTTGTACTTCTTTCCTAAACAATTTTGTATTTTTAAACATTTATCTCTCTTCATACGTATTTATTGTTTATCATTCACATACATTACATGTCCTCTTTTATTCATATACAAAAGAGAGAGTGTGTTGTCAGTTCGAAAGAAACTTTTGATAATCATAATACAATTATATTTGGACATTTAAAAAATCAAGAGACATAGAATGAAAAAAAAAAAAAAAAAAACCAACAATCAAGATGACAAGAGACCACTTACAAATGGGTTCAACAACTTTTTTTAATGATTCATCAACGCAACCATAGGATCTCGCTCAATGTAATCATAAGAGATTTCTTAATTGTTTTGGGGGAGTAGAGGAAACACCTAGAAAATTCTCTTTTAAAGGCTAGTCAATCAATGTGTTTATAAGATGAGATCCAAGCCATGTCCTTCATATAACCAAAATCTAGTTAGGTAGTCATACTTTTCTCTCCTAAAAGAGCAACGCTATTGCAACGGTGGGTGAGGTTGCCTTGCCTAGATCTAGGCAAGGACCGCAACCCTTGGCAAGAGCTAGCGAGCCTTAGGGACCCTCACTAATCATAGTGGGAAAAGAAAAAGAAAAAGAATAACTAAATAATTTTGAAATTTTGAAAATATTTAAAAATTGTTCAAGTCAATGATAGTCATGCCATGTAAGATGGCCAACGTTATTTTATTGATTTCATAATAAAATTGACTAAAAGGACTACAATAGTAAATCATTAAAAAAATTTAAAATTAAATTGACCAAATTGAAAAGTTAAGGACAGAATTAGCATAAATGAAATGGTTTTAGGACTTTATTGATAATATCCTTGAGATTTCTCTTCTATGATTGTGCATAGAAGCCGACAACAATCCTATCATTGATGGTGAGGAACATGCCTTTGAGGGTTTGGTGCTTGCTCCTTAAAGTCAAGGCGTGCATCTCATTCTAAAGGAAGAAATAATTGGATGACTGTTTTTAATTTACTATGATAATAACAGTTTGTTCTAAATCATAATAAAGTTAAATAACAAATAATTATAAATCATTATAAAGTCCACTCCTTCAGGAATTTGTAATTCACAGTAAACTTGTGGCATCCGGGTTTTCGTCAGACCTAGAATAAGTAATGGTCTGTGACGGGTCGACGAATTTGTCGTTGAACTGTGTCGTAGGCACCGCTTTCGGTCACCGTTTCATCACCACACTTGCCATAACGAAATGTCACGTTTCGTCATGTTCTCTTCGTCACGAAAGTACCTCATCTAGACATTTCTTCACGCGACGTTGCTCACAAGGCTAACATCTTCGGCATTGATAACTTACCAAGTGAGCCTTTCATAAATGCAGAAACGTAGACTTCCGAAACTTTAGTCACATTAGAACATGCATTCCCATGCAAAGACCTTGGCCACACCACCACCACGTTATCTTCTTCATGGATAGCTAAGGAATGAAGACCATTAGCCCTACATTTCCCACGCACGTTCTTTTTTTTATGCTGATGAACAAGTGAAGAAATTGTCCATGCAAGACTATACGAGTAATGAAGGCCACGCTCATGCTTATGGGGTCAATAAAAGAAGAACCAAAGACTTTGGCCATGCATAACCATGCATGTGTCCCCATGATGGTCATCCAAAGGAGGAGTATTGACCCATGCGCAGCAATGCACGTGGTTGCATTTTCAGCTCATGCACATGTCCCTCGTGGGAGTCGATTAAAAGGGACGCTCAACCAAGAAGTGGTGTATCTAATCATCTGATGTAGACCTCCTTCGGGTTTTCTCTCTACGGAATGTAGAGTTCTTCTACCCCTCTGGTAGTTTCCTTCCATGGGTTTTTCAGCTTGTACTACCTTCTTGTCAACCACTCGGCTCTTCTCTCCATCGCACCCCTTTTCCCTTCCCAATCTCTCTCTGGTTACTCTCTGTTTCCATGGCTGTCTTCGACTGTGTTTGGAGCTTTGCATGTCACGATCGGGCAGTGTACTAGCCTCCTTTCCCTTTCATTTCCCTTCTTAGTTCTTGGATGGTTGATGCGAGGTGCTTCTGCCTTGCTGTCCTTCTCTCGCATTGCTGGATACTGTCTTTCCGAGCATTCTCGGCTTCGTTTGGGTACTCCATTTGTGGATGGATCGATCGGCTGCTGCAGATGAAGCTCGACCGGGGGCACTCGTTCTCGCATGGGTCGTCTATGGTCGACACAGCCACCGGAGGTGCTGGGACGAAGCAGCACCTGCAGATAAACTTGAGGAGTGTCGGTTAGTTTTGGTTGGTAAGATTTTAAACAATCCTGCAATTAATTTTCAGGCATTTCAGAACTCTATGAAAAGGGCATGGCGAACTGAACTTGTGGACATCTCTATTGGCGACTCGGGTTTATATATTGTCAAATTCAAAACAGAGGAAGTGAAACAGAGGGTGTATGAGAATGGACCTTGGCTCTTTGCTAATCACCTAGTCATGTTACAACCCTGGCAAGTGAATACCCCCTTTGCACTGCTACAATTTCGACACTTGCGAGTTTTGGGTTCAAATTTTTGGACTTCCCTTGGAAAGATGTACTGAAAATATGCTTACTAAGGTTGCTGCTCACTTAGGTAGAGTAATAGCAGTGCGCATTGAGAATAAGGAAGGGTCCATGCTTAAAACAGGGAGGGTCCGAGTAGAATTTAACCTTCAATAGGAGCTCCTGTCAGGAATATTAATCAAAATTGAAGGCAAGAGTTTCTGGTTGGACTTCAAATACGAACGCCTCTCTCACTATTGCTATTCATGTGGCAAGCTTGGCCACTATGCCACGCATTGTGCACTATTTCCCTATGATGAGAGTAAATTGGACCAGGATGATTGTTTTTTATACGGCTCATGGCTACGAGCGGAGGTCCGGGAGCATAGCCCGTATTGGCGTACCTTTTACCAGCAGAATATTCTTCCTGTAGTTGTTGAAGAGACTGTTCCGGAGACTCCTCCATCCCCTTCGGCTATTGTCCCTGCACCCAAAGACAAAGGTAAGTCAACCATGGAAGCACTGGAATCGAATCAGCCTATCATTGTAGCTACTCCTCTTAAATGGCAGTCCTTGAAATCACATCCATCAGACACTTCCACAGCTCAGCCGAAACTTTTGGCTAGTAGCATCACAGCCAATGTTATTCAGTCCAAAAAGATTAAGCATTCTCATCTTCAAGCACGATCTGGTCCTATTAAGAAGGCAAAAAAACTTCTGAGTCCTGAAGTTTGTAATCAACTTCAAGAGAATCTGAACGATTCTGTGTTGCAGGACACCCCTATCTATGAAGTGGATGACTCTACTTCTTGGGCCCTGGTGGCTGGCCCTAAAAAGCCACCAGGGATACAATGAAAATCATTAGTTGGAACTGTCAGGGGCTGGGCAACCCCCTGACGGTTCGCACACTTAGGGTCTTGGTGACCCAAGAACGGCCTGATTTAGTTTTTTCTCATGGAAACGAAACAGCAAGAACAGAAACTTTTACCTTTGCGGAGGAAACTTGGTTTCTCGGCCACTGCTTTTTGTAAATTCTGAGGGAATTGCAGGTGGTCTTGCACTTTTTTGGACTGCTCGTTTGAATGTGAAAGTGCTTTTTACTTCCGGCGACATGATAGACTCCTTTTGTACTGATCTACACTTGGGGACCACCATGCGCCTTACTTGTCTCCATGCTCCAGTGAATTATCGCTCCGTCGGCATTCGTGGACAGCAATAAGGCGGGTCGATCCGTTTAATACCTTGCCCTGGTTATGTTTTGGCGATTTCAATGAGGTGTTGTATCCATGGGAAAATTAGGGAAGCGACCTGCTATGAATTATCGTATGCATTCGTTTCGTGGATTACTTAATGACTATTCCTTCCTGGACTTGGGGCACAAGGGTTGCGCCTACACTTGGTCTAATAATCGGCCAGGTGATGCTATGGTAAAGGAAAGACTTGAAAGAATGTTGTGCACAAAGGAGTGGAGACTAACCTACCCGTCGGCAGAAGTGTTGGCGCTACCAGCCCTAGGATCGGACCACGGTCCTATTGTATTATCCACTTTGTAACCCAACAAAGAATCTACAAAGAAAAATCTTTCTATTTTGAAGCGTATTGGGTACAAGACCAACAATGTCGCACCACCATTCATGACTCCTGGACAGCTCATAAACTTGGCAAGGTCACTCTCCATTACAAGCTCAATTCTGTTTCAAAAGCCCTTCTCCGATGGAGCAAATCTAGATTTAGTAATGCCAAGGTTCAGCTATCTTACCTCAAGAATCAGCTTCAGACTCTAACAAACCAGGCCACTGGCACACCTGATGTTGCTGTGATTTCAGACCTGAAAGAGACAATATATAGCTTATGGCAGCAGGAAGAGGCATTTTGGGCCATGCGATCACGTGTCAAGTGGCTTACATGGGGGGATAGAAACACCAAGTTTTTCCATGCAACGACTGTTCAAAGACGACAACAAAATAAAATCAGCATGCTCCAGGATGAACACAACTTATGGGTACGTGATCCAATCTCTCTTAAGGCCATGACCTCTCGTTTTTTTATGAACCTCTACACAACCGCAGGGGCTAGAGATTTTAGACCGACTCTAAATATTTGTCAGCGCGTGGTCAATCCAGACATGAATGCTGCACTTATTGCTAAGGTTACTTCTGAAGAAATCCGAACAGCAGCTTTCCAGCTAGGTGCTACTAAGGCGCCGGGCCCCAACGGATTAAATGGTCTATTTTTTCAGTCGCATTGGGATATTCTACAAGCTGATATTGTTGAAACAGTGCAACAATTCTTTAGTACAGGAGTCATGCCACCGGAATTCAATCATACCTATATTTCTTTAATTCCGAAGATTCCTCACCCAGAATGTTTAGATCATTTCCGACCTATCAGCCTTTGTAACTATATTTATAAAATCATTTCTAAAACTCTGGCCAATCGACTCAAAACATGGCTGCCAGATCTAATAGCTCCAGAACAAAGTGCTTTCGTAGGGGGACGGCAGATCCAGGATAAAATTCTTGTCATTCAGGAAGTCCTCCATCAACTTCGCATAAGCAAAAGAAAGAAATCTTTTCAGGCAGTATTAAAACTCGACATGGCAAAGGCTTATGATCGGGTCGAGTGGGACTTTCTTGGCGCCTATCTTCTCAAGCTGGGTTTTCATAAGACCTGGGTGAATTGGATTCTTCAGTGTGTGACAACAGTTTCTTACAGTGTGAAGTTCAATGGCGAATCTCTACCCTCTTTTTCGCCAACTAGAGGTCTGCGACAAGGTGACCCTCTCTCACCCTACTTGTTTATCTTGTTGGCCAACGTCTTGACAACCTTAATCAACAATGCAGTCACGATTGGAAATCTAACAGGAATTCAACTCAACCGTTGCTGTCCTATCCTATCACATTTATTCTTTGCAGATGATGCGATCTTTTTCTTGGATGCCAAGCTTACTGAATGTCAGAACTTAGCTTCTATTTTGAATGAATATTGCCTCGCTACAGGTCAGGCCGTGAACAGAAATAAGTCTGGTTTGTTTTTCAGTCCTAACTGTCCTTGGAGTTTGAAAGCTAATCTAGCCCATGAACTAAGAGTCCCTATATTGTATAAACCTGGCAAGTATCTGGGCATTCCGTCAGACTGGGGGACTTCTAAACGAGAAATGTTTTCATGGATTCTGAGCCGGGTCCATTCTAAGCTTGAAGGTTGGAAGGAGAAATTGATCTCGAAAGGGGGTAAGGAAGTCCTACTCAAATCTGTAGTGCAAGCTATGCCCCAATTTGCTATGTCGATTTTCAAAATACCTATCACTTTGTGCAAGACGATTGAAAGGCAGATCGCTCAGTTTTGGTGGGAGTCTAATAACAGCAAGCAGGGTATTCATTGGAAGCATTGGAAATCTCTTAAACATCGGAAAGATGAAGGGGGGCTAGGATTTCGTGACTTACTTGCTTTTAACCGCGCTTTACTAGGTAAGCAAGCTTGGCGCCTTGCTTAGCACCCTAACTCCCTACCTAGCAGAATCCTACAAGGGCTCTACTTTCATTCTACCAATTTATGGAATGCTACGAGAGGGTCTCGACCCTCTTGGGGTTGGCAAAGTGTTCTGCTAGGACGTGATTCTATTGTTGATAAGGTTCTATGGTCAGTCGGGGACGGCACACAAATCAACATAAGGGAGGATAAGTGGCTGGCTAGGGGTGTCATAGGAGGACCTGCTCCTCGGGATGAACCTCACAGAGTTGCTGATTTTATACTACAGGAACAGCAAACTTGGAACCAAACAAAGCTTACTCAGAGTTTTGACACTCAATTAGTAGTAGAAATTCTCACCATTCCTATTCGGCCGCACCACACGACAGACCAACTTGTCTGGACAGGACAACAGAATGGACGATTTCAGGTGAAAAGTTGCTACAATCTCATTAGAACTCAGCAACTAACCCTTATCAACACTCAAGCATCTTCATCATATCAACCGCCCCGCAAGCTATGGACCGCCTTATGGAAACTCAATACCATGCCTAAGCTACACCCATTTCTATGGGCAATTTGCAACAACGCGCTGCCGACAAGAGATAATTTATATCGGCGACACATCGTTTCCAACCCTATCTGCTGTTTGTGTAATACACAGGCACCCGAAACACTCGAGCATCTGTTTCTCATATGTCCGTGGACTTTAAAGGTATGGTTACACAACGAGATCAACTTTCGATATGACCCTACAGATGTTACTCGTATAGAAAGATGGCTACTCGACATTATAGAGACACAGAAAAGCGTACCTGTTTTTGATCTTGGGGCGTATCTCCTCTAGTTTATCTGGAAAGCCAGAAACAACTTCCTCTTTAGAAATCAGCGTCCTAATGTCGAGCAAGTTGTCTCTTCGGCATTGACAGCGGTTCATTCCTCTTCGCGCCTTGGACAAGACGGGCAGCGATGTAGAAGCCAACACCACGATGCACATCAGATTTGGAACCCACCAGTCAGGGGATCTCTTAAAGTTAATTTTGATGCGGCTTACTTACCTCATCATCAAGACGCTTCAATCGCCTGCGTGTGCCGCGATTCATCTGGAGTTCTGATCGATGGCTTCGCGCAGACGGTGACTGCTTCTTTGGCATTGCAGGCTGAGGTGCTTGGTTTAACTCACACGCTGCATTTCTTGCTTCAGAGAGGACGTCGGGGATCATGTCCAGTGGAAACGGATTGTCTCACTCTTGCAGCAGCTATTCACGATCCACCTTCAACGCCATGGGAACACAGGAGCGTCATCCAAGAGGCACGATGGCTGCATCTTCGGTGCCCTAATTTCACAATTGCCTACTGCAGCCGGAAAGCAAATGTTGTCGCGGACCGGGCCGCGAAAGCCCACCGGGCCTCCCTTATTTCCTCAGATTGGGCTCAACACCCTCCTCCCTTCTTGCTAGATCTAATGTACTCGGAAATGCCGAACAATGTCCCCTCTAGTAACGGTATATAATATATCTTTGCCTTCGACCAAAAAAAAAAAAAAAAAAAAAAACCAAGAAGTGTGGCCACGTTTTCTTCACCCTCCTCAGCAAGCCGAAGTCCCAAAATTTTGCCAAATTGACCGAGACGTGTCAATCTTAAAACGCAAGGGAAGACTTGAGGCATGCAGCGGCCACGCTCATTGCATGGAAGAGATACGTGGAGATGGATATTCGGTGGAAGGGCCACGTCTTCACCAGCTGCTGCTCGCTCGAAGGGCCACCGAGAGACATCAAATGTTGACCCATGCAGTCAACATTCGGGAAAAATCAAGGCAGAAAGGGGGGAGAGTTGGCGATCGAAAACCATGCCCATTTGCCACGTTTATACCTAGCTGTCTTCGATCAATGAAGCCACCGCATTTCTCTGTTGACTAGGATAGTCAACTGGCGGTGAATCAAAGAAAAACCAAGCGAGCGCAGGTGAGAGAGAGAATGACCGAGCGAAACCAGATAGAGAGAGAGAGAGTAAGAGAGAGTGAGAGCAGCGAGGAAGTAAGAGAGGGACCGCCCTCTGTCCGTGCTGGTGCGCTGCCGCTGTCGACGCTGCTCGTCTTCGCCACCGTCGGGCTGCATCGCCGAACCGAACTCCCTAGTTGTTGAGTCGTAGGACTTGAGGCAAGTAGAAGTTCTTCAATCTATGTTTGGCTTGCTGTTTTATCTAGTGAGGAGTTGATAGATGTGAAAAAATGTGGAATGTGGAGCTGCATGTCGATTTTGAAGAAGGAGATGAAGCTGGCCGAAGTGATTGAGCAAAAATAGAGCAAGTTTTGGTGGATTTCGCTTTTATATTGAAATAAGAACTCAAGGATTTAGCTATAGTGGATTTTTGGGAAGTAAAGAGGTTGTATTGTGGTGTAATATGCTCGTAAATCTTGGCCGTGGAAGTTGGATACCGAGACCCAAAGTGTAGGAATAGTTCTCTTTAGGCTAGTGAACTGTTCTCGCAAGAACAGCATGACCACCGGTGATTTCTCGATTTTTCTGGAATTTTCTAGCCAAAATTTGATTTCGAGTCCTCAATAAAAGTTGGAGAGCACATCTACGAGAATAACATATCAAAATTTCAGCATAAATAGACAAGATTTGGTCGACAAAATGATTTTTATACGGAAATGCTAAATCTGGAAATTTTACAGAAACTTTAGCAAGAAATACCGAAATTTTTACTCTCAATACATATGGAATTTGACTTGGTGTTCTTCATGAAACTTGTTCCTTTAGGTCTCATGGATAACGTGTCAAAATTTCATAATTTTCTGAGTTCATTTAGGGGTTATTCCGAAATTTACATTAAAACTGCACATTTTGGTTTTTAAGCTGTTTTACTCCGACTTTGCTCAACTGATTTCAAAAGTGAATGCATCTTGGGTTGTTATGTGACATGATGATACTGGCATTGGCATATCATGCAATATTGAGATGTGATGAGACTCAAGAGACATTTTGTCATTGCATTGAAAAGTGTTTTTGGAAATTAAGATGTTAATTGTTGCCGTTGGACCCTCGGGTCAACGATGCCCCGGGAGTCGGGATGCCCAAAGGTTCGAATGAGTCAATGCCCTTTGGATGCCTGGTTGTATTATGAATACATGCCCAGAGGTTTTCCTCGGGAGTGTCAGGATGCCCGGTTGTATTATGATACATGCCCGGAGGGTGAGGGGTTGTATTATGATGCATGCCCGAGGTTAGGGGTAACCATGTCTATGGTCCCCGGTGATTCCTCGTGATGCCGGGTGGGGTGCGAGATGCCCGGAGGTGTGTGCCGGATGCCCGGTTGTATTTTGAATACATGCCCAGAGGCTTCCGCGACGCCAAGTTGGGTGCGGAATCCCAGAAGGATGCAAACATTGGTCCTCTGGGGGATGAAACCTTTTGAATGATAAAACGGACGATTATATTAAGTGTGAGTGTAGTCTAGTTATGGGACTAAATTGTATGGCATGGAATGGGACGTGTCATTACAGTTTGGCCTCATGATCAGGACTTGTGTGACTGGACACGATGCATCTTATTGGTTGGAAATGCACTGGTCATTGCATTGAAGAGTTATATGGTTTGGATGCATACTCATTCATGGATTGCCTATTTTGTCTACCATACTTGAATCTGGATATTAATAGTAATGCTTGATATAGCTTGATGAATCTTTTACTGCTAAGTGGTTGTACTCACCCCATTTGGGGACTAACATTTCAGACTAGACAAGATACCTCTGTTACCACCGCCACCAGCAGATGGACCGAGTGGTTGGATATGGCTGCGAAGAGGAGGACAACAGAGGAAGGAACTTTTGGACGTCGACACTAATCGATGGACTTTAAGTATATGACTGTTAGAAGAGATGTCGGTCATCTTTTGAAATATAGCTGAGTCTAGAAAGCCTTGGCATTTTGATGTACCGACTGATGATGTCCATCTGGTTTAAGTAAATAAAAGTGTTCGGCTTTTAACTTATAAAATGCTTAGTTGGTGTGCACTCGTTTTCTCGAATATAGGGAAGGGAGTTGTTGGATACGCTTCCGCCATATAAATTGCGCAGGGGACCGATCTAAAAGATATAAACCCCAGATTGATAGACCTCCGGGTCAAGTAATAGGAAGGTAAGTGAACTGTGGTGACCCTAACGGATTGGGGGCCGCTTCGGGGGTGCCACAAAACTTTATTCTCATAGTAGCCCAAAAAACTATTATACTAGAAAAACCCTTCTAAAAGATGCATTTCTCATTGTCGTGCATCTCATGGTGGAGGGTAGCATCTTAATCCCCAATGTGCTTGTTAGTCAAACCTAGCATCACTTGCAATCAAATCTTGATTGATAAATTCAATCTCGAAAACTAGTCAATCAAAAAACTTGATTTGATCAGTTTCTTATGTAAACGCATTTTTGAGAAAAGAATACCAACATATTGGACCAACCACCCATAAGAGTCAACCCAAAAGTCAAAGCAATTTAACTTCTCGATTTGCTTTTTTAGGTTGTTATTTCAATTGAATTTTTTTAGGGATCAATAGGTGACAATAATCTTTACAATTATAAGTAAATGGAGTTAATACCACAAAAAATCTTAAACTGGTACATATGTGATAAATTTACTACAAACTAATTTTTTAACTACAAAAATCCCAAATTAATATACCTTTGATAAATTTGATGACAATTTTACTCTCTATTAATTTCGTTAAATTTTATTATCAAATTGCTGAGTTGGATGATAGGTAACAATTGACCGATATACCAGTTTAAAACTTTACTCTTTGTTTGTCACAATTGTACCAATTTTGTGATTTTTTGAAGTATTAATCCAATTTGTCTCAAATGTACAATTTTGCGGCTTCTAGCGGTCAAAAAATTAATTTGGAGTAAATTTATCACAAGTGAACCGGTTTGAGTTTTTTGTGATCATTTGAAGTAAATTTATCACAGATGCACCAATTTGGGATTCTTCGTGGTAAAAAAATTAGTTTGTGATAAATTTGTCATAGATGTATTAACCTAGTATTTTTATGGTATTATCCCTAAATAAATTATTATAGCTCTCTTTCCTTGTTCTTAGATTAAATTATGATTTAATAACAAACTAAAAGTTCTTGGGCAAAAAAAGGATTGTTAACTAAATCCAACTCCTCAAAGAAATGTAGGAAATTCACATAGATCAAATTTAACTGAAAAGTTGCTTTGCTATAACTTGATTACAAGTTATGTTTACCCCTATATGAAAGCTCATGTGTCGCGACCTCTTTTTTTTCCGGCGCCCGATCAGAGGCGAGCGCCCGGCGGAGGCTAATGGCTCGGCTAGGTTAATTAAGCCCGGACTCTCCCAAGTCCACCAATTCACGACTTTAATAATCTGAGTTTTTAACCTGTAAATTAGTTTTTAAAGTGGAGTCGCCACTAATCAATTTGGGGTGGGTTGATTAGAAACCCATGCGAAGTATTGGGAGAAATACTCGCTCCTGCGCAACCAGAGAAATTAGGATCGGGGACTTGATTACACTAGTTAATCACTAATGCCCTTTCGGTACCTAACCTTGTTTAAACCCTGAGGTTTTTTTGGATGTTTTAGGGATTTTCCATGCATTTTTGGGAGGAAAAACACTTTTGAGTCTTTTTTTCTAATTTCTTTGACATAAAAAGGACTTTTTTGGATTTTTTTTTGCATTTTTTGGAAAATAAAAGTCTTTTTGGCTTTTTCTGGATTTTTGGCATTTTTTGGAAAATATGGAATATTTTGATTTTTGATTTTTGATTTTTTTTTGATTTTTTTTTTTTTTGGAAAATAAAATTTTTTTAATATTTTTTTCGGAAAATAAAGTATTTTTTTTTTTTTTCTGGAAAATAAAATATTTTTTAATATTTTTCAATATTTTCTGGTTTTTTTTTTGGAAATTAAAATATTTTTTAATATTTTTCGAAAATAAATTATATTTTTATTTATTTTTTATTTTTTTTAAAGTAAATTATTTATTTAATTAAAATATTATTTAAAACAAAATAAAAAAAGCCGATCGCATACGGGCCCGACTCGGATTTTTTGGACTTTTTATTTTTTATTTTTTTGCTTTGAAACGGCGCCGTTTGGGGGGGGAACCGGTGAAAACCCTACCCGGTTCCCCGACCCGGGTCCAACCCAACGACCCGGGTCCCGATTTTTTTTTTTTTTAAAACAAAACTGCGTCGTTTTCCGGGGGGGAACCGGTGAAAACCCTACCCGGTTCCCCCGACCCGGGTCCGACCCAACGACCCGGTCGCGACTGGAAAAATCGGAACCCTAGGGTTCCCGATTCGCCGCGCGAGGAGGAGGATGCGGATTGACGCGGCAGCAACGGCGGTGACGGCAGCAACGGAGGGGGGGATGGCGACGGCGACGGCTACCTGTGGCGAGGTGGTGGCGGTGAGCGGTGGCGACGGCGAGCGACGGAGACGCGCGAAGCCTTCTCTCTCTCTCTCTCTCTCTCTCTCTCTCTCTCTCTCTTCTTCCTCCGAAGCTTGGATCCGTGGTGTTCGACCTCGGACCTCCCCCGAAGTCTCTCGGTGGGTTGTCCGAGGTTGGCAAGCCCCGCCTCTCGGCTCTCCCTCTCTCTTGATCCGTGCCTCCGACGACGGAAATGGAGGCCTATTTATAGGCCGAGGGGCGGCCGGTCGACGGAGCTCGACCGGCGGCTGCCGCTGCCCTCGCCGGCCGAACCGGCATCCCATCCGACGCCCGCTACCCCCTACTCCACGTCCCATCGCCGTCCGGTGCCCGCTCCACGTGCGTCGCGTTCATTCCGCTTGCTCCGGCGTCGCGCCTCGGCGTGTCTTTGCAACGGCGCGAGGAAGAAGGGAGGCTCAACCGGGCCGGGCCGAGGTGGAAGTGGGCCGAGGAGGCCCGGGAGGGGGGGGATTTTTTTTTTTTTTTTTTTTTTTTTTTTTTTTTTTTTGTTTTAATTTATTATCCGAAAAAGGAAAAAAGATAATAATAATAATAAAAAAAAACCTAGTTTAAGAAAAAAAAAAGAAATTTAGGCGTCAACAAACTGCCCTCTTTGAAGGTGAGTTCGCAGAGGTTACATTCAAAGACAAACTGATGCCTAAATTTTATCCATGCATGCGTAGCAGATTATATTTTATTTGGGACCTATTATTTTATGTAGAAAAAGAGCAATATAACTTTACATATACTAAGACAGATAAGAAGATACCTGGAATTACTTACCGGGAGTGAGTGAGATAGGGTGTGAACCCCGAGTTTTGGCAAGTATCAAGGTGTCATCTTACCTGGTGATATGAGAAGGTTGCTTCTCTAGGACCCGAACTATTCTTCGGTCGCCTGTTAGAGCAATCAGTAGTTTGTCTTGGACTTGAACCTTTCTTCGGTCGCTTTGATGGGAAATTGCTCCTCCAGGACCCGAACCATTCTTCGGTCGCCTGTTAGAGCAATTAGTGGTTTGTCTCGGACCCGAATCGTTCTTCGGTCGCCGTGACGAGAAATTGCTTCTCCAGGACTCGAACCATTCTTCGGTCGCCCGACCTTTCTTAAAACAATTAATGATTTGTCTAGGACTCGAACCTTTCTTCGATCGCCTTGACAGAAATTGCTCCTCCAGACCCGAACCATTCTCCGTCGCCCGTAGAGTAATTAGTGGTTTGTCTCGGACCCGAATCGTTCTTCTGGTCGCCGTGACGAGAAATTGCTTCTCCGGACTCGAACCATTCTTCTGGCGCTTGTGTTAAAACAATCAATGATTTGTCTAGGACTCGAACCTTTCTTCGGTCACCTTGACGGGAGATGCACCGACCTTTCTCAGGGCATCTCATTTGTGGGTGTCTGACTTGTATCGAGGACACCAGTTGGTACCCGACCTTTCTCGGGAGATGCGCCGACCTTTCTCAGGGCATCGATTTTTTGTGGAGGTGTCTTGATCTCTGTCAAAGACACCTATTGGAACCCGACCTTTCTCGGGATGCACCGACTTTTCTCAAGGGATCGATTTGTGGGGTGCTTGATCTTTGTCAAGGACACCTGTTGGAACCCGACCTTTCTCGGGGGATGCACCGATCTTTCTCAGGGCATTGATTTGTTGGGGATGTCTGACCTCTGTCAAAGACACCTGTTGGAACCCGACCTTTCTCGGGGGATGCACCGATCTTTCTCAGGGCATCAATTTGTGGGTGTGCCTGATCTCAGTCAAGGACACCAGTTGGTACCTGACCTTTCTCAGGAGATGCGCCGACCTTTCTCAGGGCATCAATTTGTGGGGATGTCTGACCTCTGTCAAAGACACCTATTGGAACCCGACCTTTCTCGGGAGATGCGCCGACCTTTCTCAGGGCATCAATTTGTTGGGGTGTCGACCTTCTATCAAAGGACACCTCAAGGCATCGTTGGAACCCGACCTTTCTCGGGGATGCACCGATCTTTCTCAGGGCATCAATTTGTGGGGTGTGCTTGATCTCAGTCAAGGACACCAGTTGGTACCCGACCTTTCTCGGGAGATGCGCCGACCTTTCTCAGGGCATCAATTTGTTGAAGATACCTGGACATTCACAGGCATTGAAAGAGTACCTGGATATTCACAAGTACTAACCTGGAGGATATTTGGGCCTTTGCAGGCGTCGAAGGGGTACTTGGATGATCACAAGTACAAACTCTTAGAGGATACCTGGATGTTTGTAGATATCGAAGGGGTACCTGTATGATCACAAGTACTAGATGCTGGAAAATACCTGATTGATTGCAAGTGTTAAAAGAGCACTTGGATGTTAACAAGTACGGACTTTTAAAGGATGCCTAAACGTTCATTGGCATTGAAGAGGTACTTGGATGATCACAAGTATGAATTTCTAAAAATACCGGCAAACGGAATATCGAGGATGGGTCTCGCATATTTGTGGAGGTCTCTCACCTCTTGGCAATTGGGAATATCGAGGACGTGCCTCGCATATTCGTGAAGGTCTCTCACCTCTTGGTAGTTGGGAATATCGAGGACGTACCTCGAGATATTCATGAAGGTCTCTCACCTCTCGGTAGTTGGGAATATCGGGAATATCGAGGACTCCTCAGGATATTCGCGAAGGTTTCTCATCTCTCCCGGTAATGGGAATATCGAGGACGTACCTCGAGATATTCATGAGGTCTCTCACCTCCCGGTAATTAGGGAATATCGAGGACGTACCTAGGATATTCGCGAAGGTTTCTCACCTCCTGGTAACGGGAATATCGAGGGCGTACCTCGCATATTCATGAAGGTCTCTCACCTCCTGGTAATTGGGAATATCAAGGACGTACCTGAGATATTCATGAATGTCTCTCACCTCCTGGTAGTTGGGAATATCGAGGACGTACCTCGATATTCGTGAAGGTCTCTCACCTCCTGGTAATTAGGGAATATCAAGGACGTACCTAGGATATTCGCGAAGGTTTCTCACCTCCTGGTAATGGGAATATCGAGGGCGTACCTCGCATATTCATGAAGGTCTCTCACCTCCTGGTAATGGGAATATTGAGGACGTACCTTGTGTATTCGTGAAGGTCTCTCACCTCCTAGTAGTGGGAATATCGAGGACATACCTGAGATATTCGTGAAGGTCTCTCACCTCCTGGTAGTTGGGGAATATCGAGGACGTACCCGAGATATTCATGAAGGTCTCTCACCTCCTGGTAATGGGAATATCGAGGATGTACCTGAGATATTCGTGAAGGTCTCTCACCTCCTGGTAATTGGGATTATCGAGGGCGTACCTCGATATTCGTGAAGGTCTCTCACCTCCTGGAAATGGGAATATCAAGGACATACCTTGGATATTCATGAAGGTCTCTCACCTCCCGGTAATTGGGAATATCGGGACGTCTCGTGAAGGTCTCCCACCTCTCGGCAATTAGGGAATATCGAGGATGTACCTTGGATATTGATGAAGGTCTCTCACCTCCTGGTAATTGAGGATTTGAATGTAGCACAAGGCTTACCAAGATGTTCGCAGGCGCACAGGTGTACAAAGTAGAGGAACACTTGGATGAACCAAATATTTAATGATATGATCGGGGACCACTCAACTGGTCCGAGTGTAAGAGAGCATACCTAGGTGATTGCAGGCGCATAATGTGGTGGAATGCTTGAGTAGCTACTAGTATTTAATGGCGTAATTTTGAGGACAACTCGGGCAGGTCGAGTGTCATGGAAATGGAGTATCCAAACAGTGGTCGGAACTCAAAGACAAGAGGATATTCGGATAGTCATGAGTATCCAAACTTTAAGGACAACTCGAACAGGTCGAGTGTCAACGCGGGGGAGTACCCGAGTAATGGCAGCACTCAAAAAAAAAAAGGGGGATATCTGGACAGTTGCGAAATATTAATATTCTGGGGACAACTTGAACAGGTCGAGAGTCGATGAGAGGGAGCACTCGGCAAATGGTGGGTACTCAAAGACAAGGGGATACTTAGACCGTTGTAAGCACCTAAACTCAGGGGACGACTTGAATAGATCGAGTGACAAGAAGAGAGTACCTGGATAGTGGTAGGTACTTAAGACAAATGGGGATAGGGATATGCTCACCTGGCAATATCTCTGATTACTGAGAGTATGTTCACTATTTACACAATATGCAGACATGTACACAATGATTGTATATGCTGTAAATTCATAAATTCAAATGTGATTTATGCATGACAATTTCGTCAGTTTTGTATCATCCGAATTCCACTTTGGGAAGATTTTGAAAGACAACCCTCATTTAGAATGTAGATGTCTTGAGCATGCCGGATGAGGGACTTTCGATCCCGAAAGGACTTTTCACTCACTCTCATGGAAAGGCTGTTTTATCCTGACCATTGATGCAGGATTTATAAGGATCACACTTCTCACTGTCATCATGTCAGCAGGGGTCCGAGTATTCTCGCAAGTGGTACGACTTTACCAATGTGAGAGGTCTTTGTTGAAATTGTGATGAAGACTTGGTTAGCAGCTCATCAAAGGGGACCATCAAGGTTGAAGTCGATGGACGAAAATGTTGCACGATCCTCTCCGGGTTTACAAGTCAGGAACCCTGCGAAAAGAGATAGAGTAATCTTGCTCGTACTTCTTCGAGCGATATTTATGCACATATGAAATCTTACGTTAATTGAAGTGCCCCTAGTCTGAAGAGACTTTTTACAATGGGAATATAACGTAGACTCGGCTCACATGTAGAAGGGTGAGAGTTGGTGACCTGTCTCGGCATTTGTCACTAGTCTTTCTTCTTACTATCAAATGGAGATTTTACAACCACAACTTTTTCTTGGCTGTATTTTTGACTTTGGGGCATTGGCCTTGCTTTTACCGAGGCACACTTGCTTTTTTATGCCCCTTGCTTTTATTCTAGTTCCTCATTTATGGGCATTGACCTTGCTTTTACCAGGTACACTGCTTTTTTTTTATGCCCCTGCTTTTTTATTTTTGTTGCTTGAGGAACTGATCTAGGCGAGTTCAATCGAAGCACCATTATTTAGACTTTGAGTCTTCATCTTCAGCCAGCGCTCTAGGCTATGGCAATAACTTCTGCTTTGTCTCAATGTGAGGGTAAAATTACAAACTCACTTGGGTTGTACAATGTATACAAATGCATAGAAAAGGAATTGCTCTTCGTCATTCTAAGGCACTTAAATTAACGCGAGTGTTCATATGCAATAAAGACACTCGAAGATTGATGCAAGTGCAAGCAAGAGAATTTCTATCCCTCTTCTCACCTTGTGATGCTGATTTGCCTTGTCTTTGACATGCTCCCGGTGTGGGGTGATTCTTGATGAGAGAAGCTTCACCGGTGTATGGGGCTCAAAGGGGGTGAGCAATGAAATGCCTCTCACTATTTTGGTTATCGTACCATTCGCGAGAGAACTCTTTACCCTGCAGTCATGGAATTTTCTGCACTCATCTCACAAGTGTATAGATGGGGGACTGTGTGTAGGATATGGCTTGCCTGTCATCATTCTGACGCACCTCATCCAGCATGCTCAACTAATCTTGTATTCTTCACTTAGCTGTCTATTCTAGTAATCCTCAATGGAATCGGTGATTTAGACAGACAAAATCATCATGCAAAAATCCATTTGGAGAAAGGCATGCAGCATTTTTTTTAAGTATGAGAGAGTTTGTACTCTCAAAACAAATGAATGATTTTTACTCAAGAAACCCTATTGACAACTTTTAGGGGTGTTTACTTGGTGAAATTGTATTTACAAATGTGTTGAATTTTGAATATCAAAAGAGTTATTCACAAAGGGGTGTCAATGGATTGTCCTTATTAAGTAGGGAAATGACACAAGAAGGATCAGCTGGGATTGGGGATCTGATCATTGATTTGACGGCCTTTCTGCTTTTGCCCCTGCAGAAGAGAAGATGTGGAAATAGATCAATTAGTAGGGTCAATATCACACGTGATTTGAGGCTTGAAAGGTTTCTGTCATTTGCTTTGGCGATACTTGAGACGCCATTTGGCTTGGGAGAGCTTATCATGGTCTGACATGCCTCTCATTGATTTGTTTTCTGCATCTTTGACGATCAGGTGATCCTGCAACAGACGAGAGGGATCATGTTAGTCAGAAGCTCTTTCAAGAGTCGAATAACTTGGAAGTGATACAACATTACCCTTCACCGGTTTACAGATGTTTGAATAGACCTGAAGTACGAGGAGGATATAAATTCCCGTAATTTTTACTTCGTTAGGTCGTTTGCGCTCTTGTCATTTGCAGGTGCAAGAGAAGCAAATTATCATTTAAGCGGCTAACGGTCGCGTCGGGGGGGATTTGAACCCTCGACTTTGGATCATTTTGCTCCTTCCCGGGTACCACTCGGCTAGAGGCGCCAACAATGTCCGTGGGGGGAGTTTCCTTTTCCATTTAACCGAACCGGTTCTTGGACGACACGTCCTTTCATACCAAGCTAGGTAAATTGATGTGGGTCACTTGATTTGCCCAAATTAACCATTAAGCTTGTTTCTTGAATCCTAGGCTTCCTGTCAATAAGAGAAAATGTGTCAAAGATGAGTTCAAATATTGGGAGTATTGGAAACGATACCAAATTACTCTTCCCCAGAGTTTATATTTGCTGACTCCTAGGGATATTTGAGTGTCAATGACGGCCTTTTGTCTTTGACACGGTTCAATGTCTCTTTTGATTGGCCCTCCTCATTTGTGGCCCTGTATGCATGATTGCTGGTCGTTGATTCATCTTCAACGCCTTCCTTCGTGGAATTTTTCTTCTGTCTTTGACTATAGCTGCATTGAGCAAAAGTCACGTACCTCAAGCTTCTATGGAATTTGAGATGGACAATCAAAAACCTCCGGTTTTCGATGGCAATTATTTTTTGGAAGAATACGTGTCTGCGGAACACGGAGTGAAGCTTCCAAACTCTAGAGTCATTGTCTGCAGAGTGGGGGCTATAAATTGCCTTGACTGTCTGGATTTTCTCCCTATTGACAGAATGAATTCAAAGGAAGAGAAGAAATTTCTTCCTTGTGCTCCTTGGCTTGTCGAAGCTGGAAATCCCTTTAATGAAACGTAACTAATTGTTCGGGCATGTCAAAGGGAGAAGATATTGCTCCGTCTTGAGAAGGAGTTGGATGGGAGTGAGGTGGAGTGCACGAGCTCCTGAGGATGGCTTGCAAAAATGGGAAGGTCGAAAGTAGCATGGGGGAGGTTATCCTGCCTCGAGCTACCATGATGTGCATGCTTCGAGTTTAACCGTATGCCTATGCCTATTACCTCCTATCTTTCGTTTCCTGTACACAGAAGAGAGGAGACATCATTTTCAAAATTATGTTCAAGGAATAAGACTTACCTTCTTTGAAACAGGATGATCCTTTTCGTTTGCCCCTGTTTCCTTGAAAGGGTGTCTTTGAACTCGGTCTGTTCACATGATGTGCCAGTTTTAAATGCTTTCTATTACACTAAGTCAAAGGGGATGATATTCTGAGACATAAAGTGAGAGAGTCAGAAAGACAAACATGGTTAAATTTATCATCTTGTTTTGACGAAAGCTTTTGGTGATGAAATATTTTTTATTTTCAGAACATGTCTTTGGGGGAGAAAAAGCATGAGGAAGCCCAGCCCTCAGTATTCTCCTTGGATGATATTTTCTTTTCATGGTTGGATAGCATCACCGGGCTGGTTTGGAATACCGCCTCATGCTCTTCAAACAAAATATTATAACCGTACATTACAGTACTGGAATGGAAAATACAACAAGTAGCACACTAGATAAGAAACATAAAAACAAGCAAAACTAATGAAAACTCCTATGAAAAGGAGCGTTTTGATAGTGCTGGTCCTCGAAGTCAAGCGTCTTTGAATTCCTCGCCTCCGGTAGACTCAAAATATTCGCATGCGATGACTATTTCGTTGAAGCTACGGAAGTGTAACCCATGCAGCCAACAACGATGTTCGTGGGGCAAAGCTTCTATGAACTGCTTTATCAATTCTTCTTCGGTCAGTTGAGGGTAGGTTTGCATCATAAAAGCCCTCCACCTTCCTGCATATGCTCGGAAATCCTCCATTGGTCTTCTTCCGAAGTGGGCCAAACTCTCGCAAGGCAGCTCAGTTCCAATCTGGTTTTGGTACTGATGCAAGAATGTGGAAGACAGCTCATTCCAATCCTTTATGAGGTAAATACTTGCGGTGACGAACCATTGCAATGCGGACCCGTAAGAGTTTCTTGGAATGCCCGAGTTGTGAATGACATCGGGCCATGGTACCGACTCATTTCAGTGTGGAGATATTGCAAATGAGCCACGGGGCAAGTCGTGCCGTTATACTTGCAAAGATTAGGTATCCACACTTCGCTGGGGGTCATGATCATATGAGGGCAAGACGGGCTTGACATGTCTTGGTTAGGCCACTGGTTTTCCCACTGCATATTCGTTGAAGTGGTGAATTTTTCTGTTTCAGAGAAGTTGGACTCTACCGAGATTACTCCATTGCCTTCTTCTGGGTCAAAATTTCCGAATGAGGATGAAGTATTGAAGCTATCCTCATGGTCAGAGGACGAGTTTAGTAGCTCGTTAGGATCGTAGCGGATAAAGACGTACGTTTCTTCTTCTGACGGGCCTTCATCCCCGGGTGAGAGTAGGAAACAGTTATACGATGAGTCATCAGTTTCATTGAAATAACGCTGGAAGTCCTTGGGATTGTATTCTAGGGACTGGAAATCATCAGGGTCGTACTCTAGAGGGCGGTAGCCTTCGGAGTTGTATTCCAGAGAATGCTCGAAGTTTTGGTGCAACGGCTCACCAGTCATCAAAATTTCGCCTGTACTCAGCGGTAGATGTCGAATTGATTTGTTTAGGCTTTCTTTTCTTGGCTCCTGGTCCAGACCTTTTGAGTAAGGCCCTTCGTTTTGCCGCCGATTTTGTCAAGGGGAATAAGAGATATTAAGGCTTCACTCTCCGTTTCACTTTCTATGTTGATAGGGGTCGGTATTCTTTGAACCCTAGCTCTTGCGGTAAGCTTGGGAGCTGTCTGTCGTGCCCCGGTCTTGAACAGCTCCTTGTCTTTGATCTCGTACATAGGTTCCTTGCCTTTCCGAGTGGGAAACTTTTCAATAATATGATGTTGCTCAGTTGCCCATTTATCATGCAAGGCTTCATTGACATCTTCTTCTCCTATCTCAAAGCAACTGACGGCTCCTCGTGCTCCGGGATCATCGGTTCTTCGTAGGGCAAGGCGATGTCAGGGCTGATGTCAATATTATATTCTTGGTGGAAAACATGGATTAGTTCCTTCCAGGTTTTAAGGGAACTAATCTTCCTGACAATGTACCATCGCAAGGCAGGGCCGGTGGGGTTTGATTGGTATGATTGAATCATCCTTTGGACCAGGTAGGCTTGTAAGTAGGTCTCTAGGCGGAAGGTATCAGCATACCTTTCGCATTCAGGCGTTCTGAGCTCTTCAGGGATCTCAAAACCGGCATAATTAGACGAGTCGATGGGATTCGGCTCCTGCAGCTGTCTCAACTTTTTCATGATCTTTTCAAGCTGTTTATCTTGTTGGTCATTATCTGGCAAATTTGCAGGTGCCAGGAGTGTGCTTAAAGCAGTTATGGAGTTGGGTTTAGCTTGAGTAGATTCCATTTGCTTTGAGAGTTGTCAAAGGACAATGGACATCTATCCTACGCCGTCTTCAATGTTGGTGAAGCGATTTTGTACATCATTCGGATCGGGCCCTGTCACATGAGGCCATTCACGGGTGGCGAATAGTTGACGATTCATAATTACCCGGTGTCGCAAAAACCATGAATGAGCACAAAAGTAAACAAAGATTAACCCATGGCAATGGTCTAACTACTTTTTATTTATCAAAAGAGGATTTTTTAGACCACAGACTTCTAACATCTAAAACTTGAAATTAAAATAACAGAACGAAATACTAGATATTAAACAAAAGTCCCTAAACAATGGGACGGAATTTTCATGATATCAACACTAAGGGAAACACATGATTGCTAATCTATATGCGACGGGGAGCCTTGTTCTTGCGCCGATGCTTGTTTTCTTGGACCGGCTCGAGACATGTATCCCGCTCATTCCCAAATCCCCTTGCATAGGCTCGCTTGCTCATGCTTTGGGCTGATCTCGCCGATTGGGTGAGGGATCGATGGCTTCCACTTTGTCGGGATACGATGGTTGAGGATGTAGGATTCGAGGCGTGGTGGGCTTTTTCTTGTCCCTCAAGCCCTTCGGGTATCACAATTCTTTTGCGATGGCACTTGCTCCATGTTTCCTCGACAATGTCAATCTCGAATGTGTATTCACGACTTTGATGGGTGAAAAAGAGTGGAGGGCCTTCCTCTTGAAAGGCGGTGGGATCTCTTGAAGGGCTCCATACTGTCGCGCCACCCGATATGGGAAATAAGAAATGGCGCCGGTGAAACCAAGCAACGGAATTGGATGGCGGCGTTTATAAGCAAAACGAGCTCTCTTTTCATGGAACCAACCAGCACACCATTGGAATACTTCAGGAGTCGGGTTTCTTAGAAAGTTTATCCAATTTAAACAGCTTTGGTTAGGAATGTATGGTCCTAAAACCATAAATTTCTGAAATGGATTTTCTAAATCATTTATTTCAGATGATCGCATGAAGCCTCGAAATTCGCTTAGGTGAGAAAAGAACCAGACTTGTAAAATTTCCGGGGAGACCCGCATGACCTTTTCCGTGTTTTCTTTAAAACGATTGAGGGACAAGAATGTTTCGGCTAAAATCATGTTGACATAATTTTGCCCCCTTGAAGATCTGATCAACTATCCATGCCATCTTTGGACTTATGACATTTCTTTGATGGGGGAAAATGATGAACCCGAAAAAAGGCCAAGAAGGAAAATCTCGCTTTTTTTGGGTCATGGGTTGATTTTCAAAACAAAAGTCAAAAATGCTAGGGGGCGGGTACTATGGTTGTTTTCAAGAATTTGCCTCATAACATGGACTTCAGCTCTAAAAGTCGTGCTAACCCACGCAATGGGATAATGCCTGTTGATGGCCTAACAAGCCTTTTCTCGAGAGGCATTCCAATGATGATGCTGTATTCTTCCAGAGTTGGGGTTAGCTCAAACCCACCAAATATAAAAGTAGTCGTCTTCGGGCACCAAAAATGTGCCATGGCCTGCATGACTTCGGGATGAACACGGACTTGAATCAACGATAGAAGATGACCGACTTTGGCTTTCACTCGCTTCTTGGGCATACCGGTCCAATTGACCCCACCACCCGAAGAGCTCGCCTTGGGAGTGGGAATAAACTGGATGTCATCTTCTCCCATCGCATATAAACGGGACTCGAAAAAAAAAAAAAACCTACCCTAAATTGCCATGGGCCAATAAAAAAAACTGAGTAAAAGTAAATAAATTACTTTGCTTTTAAAGAAAATGGCAAGCACAAAGACATGCACATGAGATGTGCGGCTCGATTTCTAACTAGAAGGCTTGTTGAAATTAAAAGGGTATCCGCCCATCGCAGTCTCTCGCGTTAGCGGCATACCCTCCTAACCTCGGCTAGAGAAATTCGGGGAAAAGAAAGGCAACCTCTACATCGCGGTCTCGCGTTCGAGGTCGTATCTTTCTTGACACCATCCTAAATATCCTATGGCGGCCCAGGTCCGGCGGCCGGGTTGTGTGTGTCATGTGTAGTGCTGAAACAATAAAACATGCACAACAATTCATAATCACAGGAAAATCTATTTTAAGCAAAATTAAAATAAATTTCTAAGCTATTGACCTGCATAAAAAAAAAACCTAAGTCAGTAAAGAATTTAAACAAGGCAAAAAAAAAGGCCTAAGTCCTCAAAGTCCCCGTGGAGTCGCCAAGCTCATCGCGACCTCTTTTTTTTTTTTTTTTTAGAGGCCGATCGGGGGGGCGCCTGCGGAGGCTAATGGCTCGGCTAGGTTTATTAAGCCCGGACTCTCCCAAGTCCAACAATTCACGACTTTAATAGTCTAAGTTTTTAACATGTAAGTTAATTTTTAAAACGGAGTCGCCACTAATCAATTTGGGGTGGGTTGATTAGAAACCCATGCGAAGTATTGGGAGAAATACTCGCTCCTGCGCAACCAGAGAAATTAGGATCGGGGACTTGATTACACTAGTTAATCACTAATGCCCTTTCGGTACCTAATCTTGTTTAAACCCTTAGGTTTTTGGATGTTTTAGGGATTTTCCATGCATTTTTTGGGAGGAAAAACATTTTTGAGTCTTTTTCTAATTTTTTGGACATAAAAAGGACTTTTTTTTTTTGGATTTTTTTGGTATTTTTTGGAAAATAAAAGTCTTTTTGGCTTTTTCTGATTTTTGGCATTTTTTGGAAAATATGAAATATTTTTTTTTTGATTTTTTTGATTTTTTTTTTTTGATTTTTTTGATTTTTTTTTTTTTTTTTTTTCAGAAAATAAAATATTTTTTAATATTTTTTTTGGAAAATAAAGTATTTTTTTTTCTTGATTTTTCTGAAAATAAAATATTTTTTATATTTTTAATATTTTCTTTTTTTTTGGAAATTAAAATATTTTTTAATATTTTTGAAAATAAATTATATTTTTTTTTTATTTTTTTTTTTTAAATAAATTATTTATTTATTTAAAATATTATTTAAAAAAAAATAAAAAAAAGCCGATCGCATACGACCCGCACCCGGGCCCTTAAACGGCGCATTTTGGGGGAAACCGTGAAAACCCTACCCGGTGAAACCCCTTCCCCGACCCGGTTCCCCCGACCCGGTCCGACCCAACGACCGGGTCGCGACCGAAAAAATCGGGAACCCTAGGGTTCCCGATTCGCGGCGCCGAGGGGGAGGATGGGATCGACGCGGCGGACGCGACGGCGATGGCGGCGGCAACGGCGAGGGGGATGGCGACGGCGACGGCGGGCGAGGTGGTGGCGGTGAGCGGTGGCGGGCGGCGACGGAGAGACCCCCTTCCCTTCGGCTCTCTCTCTCTCTCTCTCTCTCTCTCTCTCTCTCTCTCTCTTCTTCTTCCTCCGGCGAAGCCGGATCCACGGCCGTTCGACCTCGGACCTCCTCGAAGTCTCTCGGTGGGTTGTCCGAGGGTTGTGCAAGCCCTAGATCGGCTCTCCCTCTCTCTCGATCGATCCGTGTGCCTCCGACGACGGAAATGGAGGCCTATTTATAGGCCGAGGGGCGGCCGGTCGACGGAGCTCGACCGGCGGCTGCCGCGGCCCTCGCCGGCCGAACCGGCATCCCATCCAACGCCAGCTACCCCCTACTCCACGTCCCATCGCCGTCCGGTGCCAGCTGCTCCACGTGCGTCGCTGTTCATTCCGTTTGCTCCGGCGTCGCGCCTCCGGCGCGTGTGCTGCAACGGCGCGAGGAAGAAGGAGACTCGGGCTGGGCGGGGCCGGGTGGAGTGGGCCGAGGAGGCCCGAGGAAGGGGGGTTTTCTGCTTTTTTTTTTTTTTTTATTTTTTTTTTTGTTTTGTTTTTTTTTTTTTTTTTAATTTATTATCCGAAAAAAAGGAAAAAAGATAATTAATAAAAAAACCTAATTTAAATAGAAAATGAACTAGTAAATTTACCTATATAGGTTAATCAAATATTAACTTTTACTTGGAATCGTTCGCTCCAACTTTAGTATCGACCTAATGCTTATCCCAAATAACAACACACCTTAATGTTGTCCCTAGATCAAGTATGGGTCATGCACCTGCCTCAACACACGTCCAAATCTCCGAGACCCTTCCTCGACATCCAGATGTGCTCGACACTTATACGAGACCATAAACTTACTTGATGCAAGAACAAGCAAATAACAAACATAACAAGAATAACAATACAAGCCAATACAAGTAAACGATGACAAGATCCTAAGATTGATATGTGTAGTATATTGTCATATCAAAGAGTTAGGAAAGTCTACTTACAACTTTTTGGACCTAACTCCAAAACACTCATTTGGTAACCGGATGGTTCCTAGGGTGGCTTGGAAAGGAGGGCGTGAAAGAGAAGGGAGAAAGGGAGAGGAAAGGAGAGAATGGCCAAACCTCAAAATGGGAGGATAGCTCCTTCTAGGTCATGATTACATCTAATAGGCGAGTTGGCCTATCTATCCTCCTCAAGTTGGCACCTATGTCGCTTGGTATTCACTTGTGATTGGTCCACTTATTGGCTTGTTCTCCAAGGCTCAATCTAGGCTCGTTATTGCCTATGGCGCCTAAGGGACACATAAGCTCCTTTGATGCCTAATGTCCTTTTTTAATTGGTTAGCCTTTACCTTACTCACCAAGACTATATTTTAGGGTTACAATCGTCTAAAATTCTAGGGGACACCTAAGTGGGTGATTCATCCATACCATTAATGAACTAAAGTCCAAAATAATTAAATGAGGCCTAGATATATTTGTCAAGCTACTTGAGAAGCAAGATTCCTCTTTCTCCCTTGCAATTGGTGTGTGACACTTGGTGGATAAGGATGGACTATGGTGAAAAGTTATTCTAAAACCCCCAATTATCTCTTGACATTTGTCCGATGACTCATTCCCGTATTAATTGATTTGTGTCCAAAATTCATCTAAAACATTCATGAGACTAACATAAGGTGTCGCCCTAATGGAGAAGTCGTTCATATTTGTACTCGACCCATGGTTCTAGGAGAACATAAGTTCGTGCCAAAATTAATACTAAACTTTAATCAAATAAGCGCGACTAAGTTGGTAGCCCTCTTGAACTTGTTCATGACCATTTCCGATTAGAAGTGGTCCATTAGATGCCTTAAAATTGAGGTTTCCTCGACCAGGTCTCAATTAGGTGGACCGCCTCCAAAGTTGAATATGCCATGCCTTGTTCTATTCAAGGTTTATACCATTGATTCCCATAACCAACCCTTGGTTGTCACTTGGTCATGTGGGATTAATCCACAACCAATTTGCTACCGAGCAGGATTGACTCATCAATTGTTCATGGTTGGTATAGGTTCCATGTGGAATCACCCGCAATCAATGCACCTACCCATACCTAACCGATCCATGATCATCCTTCGTGTTTGCGATGGAGCGGGTTCAATCCACAACCGAACCTCATGGTAAAAGGGCCGATTCATGTTCAATGCATATATCCGGTGTCCACATATCAATTAATGAGACATCACGATCCAAGCTAAGCTAGGGCTTACCAACCCTCATACTTTATTCTCATGGCCTAAAATCAAGGATGTTACATCCAACATCCAGGTGAACATCAACCTGTATATAACTTGTCGACATAAATGTGCTTGAAAGTGACAACAAGAATAACAAATTCATTAAATCCTATCGTGACGCATGCCTGAAGGGACCAGTTGTTTCCTAGGGAAGCTACTTAATAGAGTTACACAGTATGTTCCCTAATCATTATATTGCCAGAAAAAGGAATGAAACAGGCAGATTGTTTCGGTATGTAGAAATCCAAGAACCAAAGCTGTGGAGATATGTAGTAAAGTTCTCAAAAGAGAACAAGGGAACAAACCTGAACCGACGTCTGCGGTTGAAATTTCATCACGAGGAGCAAATTTTAGCTGACGGAAATATAAAAAATTCATACTGCAAAATTTGAAGTTGAGAGACACAAGTACGCAAAAACAAGACGAAATCAGCGGGACCTTGGTCAAAGCAGACTCAATTTGTTCGAGCACAGTCTTGGCACTTGTTTTTTGAGAACCGCATAGGAGGCTGAAAGCAAGTTTCAAAATTTTCTCACGTTCACCAAGAGAATCAATAGATTTAGAAGCCTCCAACAATTGGTAACGGGGGGAGTTAGCCCAGTTTTCACATCACAACATGGGCAATGATACTCGGCATCCAACCCAATTACCCCTCCTACCGTTCCAGCCATGTGAGCTTGGAGAGCACGGTCCAGGAGAGCAATATACCCACAGATATGATTCCCATCAATCAATGCTTCGCATTTAATGTAATCTCACAATCCACTAGCTGCTACAACGTAGAATTCAACAACAACCTCGGCAAAACTTGGATTCACTGCAACAATGATCACAAGGCCAAGATGGGCTGGCAGGTTTCTCTGCTTGTTCAAGTAAGCTATTGCACATCCTATTTCGTGCCTTGCACCTCAAACTTCCAGGATCAGAATCTTACTCAGAATGCTCCGCAATTCTTCATTATGTCCAGGAAAGGATGGACTCCTTATGGCAATGCCTGGGCTAAGCATGAAAAGTTCCACGGTGAGCAAAAATACAGAAATTTGAAACAGTCCACATGATCCTACGCATAGATTTACTTATAGGCACTGTTTAACACAAAGCGGAAAAAAAAATAAAAACTAAAAAAATCCGTCATCTACAGTTATTTAACAACGATGGACCTCCACTGATGTTGTGCAAAAGGAGCAACAACCGTCAAATAAGAGCAGGTGGGATGAGCTGTGAATGAGTCACCAAATTTGAACTTCCAACCTGCAGTAGTGAGGGCTCCGCTTATCCCTATCCCCTTCTAGGGATATTTTAGTGATAGGTTCTATAAGAACTGGACGACATCAGTAAAGGATCTAAGTCATTATGAGTAAAAATCACTTTGTTGAGTGAAATGAAGCAAAATCTGGGCGCGAGCGAGTGGAGGGACAAAGTGAGATTCACAACTTGGTGACTGAACAAAACAAAGTTAACTGGATGAACAATACTGAATGCGCGTGAGAGAGAACAATTTGACTCTGAAGAGTTACTAGGTGATCTAATATATTCTATAAAAATTAAGTAAACAACCATAAGTTTTCTCAGGTTAATTAATGTATCAACGGCAGTTTACTCGAGGAAACTTTCCAGATGAAAGATATGAAGAAGGCATCAATATCCGCAACAGGGAATTTGGTTCGGATATGCCGTTCAACTGAAAGCTTCCTCGCAAAGCAGTACTTTTCGCACGTCAACTTCTCAGACACACGGAGTCGCCTAGGAGGATAAAGGTACCTATCCTGATAATGGCCAGTAATGGCCAGTAATGGCCACTCTCTTCCCCACTTTCCCTCACCATTTATCACCGAGAAGAGGAAAATTCTTGGGAGCATAAGGCAGACCATCACTAGATATATCAGATGAAACTGGCCAGGGATCATCATTTTTTTTTTACCTCAGAACTATTTCCATTACTCTCATCAATGATAATGATCTCTGTTGAATCCCGTGTCTCTTGACAATTTATTGGACCATGGATGTTTCCATCAGTCACATTAGCGTTATCAATTTTCGAGGATTCTTGCTTCATCTAAAAAGTCGTAAAACCAGGTCAACTATGAGAAGCAACTCTGCAAATTGGAGGCACTACAAATACCACATGTACATACTATTTTTTCAGGATCCCAAGGTTTCTCCTCAGTAATGTCCTAAACAAGTCAACATGCGCATCTTAAGTATCAAAAACCTTTCACGAAAAATACATCCCACACCCACTTTTCTTTTCTGGAATAAACAGCATCTCTAGAAAGAGTCCCGACGACCGAAAGATTCGAGAAGATCATACATTTCTGAACAAATGACAAGGATCCAATTTATACCTTCAGACTGGAGTTTCCTAGGTAGGGACATACTCTATCAAAAGGCCCTAAAATCTCATTGCTAGAATTGCGATCTTGAGTAAGACACACCCACACAACATCCCGAATCGGGTTAATTCAGCGGGCTAATAACAGCGGAGCCGGGGAAAGCTGCATCTTTCCAGAAGCAAATTGATGTAGATTCCCACTCCGACAGTCAATGAGAACCCAAGGGCATTCGACACTATCCTAAGGGGGACTTGCCATTAGCATCAAAGTGGTTTACCTTCTGGAACAATGTCAATATCAAATCAATCGGTTTTCGAAAAATCATTCCGTTCTTCCAACTTTCATCACACTCGTGTGCAAGTATAAACCGACACTAACAATCGAATCAGAGAAGCGAAATGGGTTCGAGCCATTGCATTCTGCAGCCTTGGTTAAACCCTACGGATGCCGAGATCTCCACATGCCATCCCAAAGATCCAAACTTTAATACGGGATTAGGGAAACCAATCAGTACCTACGCGGTCACAGCACGTTTTTCAAATCAAAACTCAAATGGCACATGCACTTTTTCATTTTGCTTTCCTTTCTATTTTCAATTAAAAAAAAAAACTCCATATAATCACATTCAATATTGCAAACATTAGTGTTAATCAATTTTACTAAGATAGTGCACCGACAATTCTTCAAAAGGTATTGTTTTTCTAATGTAATCAATGAATTTGCAAGTAATGTAATGAATTGACAGTACAAAAATCCAAACCTTAATCTAGGATTAATGGAATTAATCAAGAATGAATGCTAGCTATTTCCCATAGGGAAGACCTCTTGGCGACAGTAAACTCTCGACATGTAAAGAAGTCAAAACACAAAATTCAGGAGACACATCATTCAACCCCCAAATTTCACTCCGCCTTAAGCCGTTGGTCTTCAAGTTGTAGTAAAACATGCACACGGGCTTTGATAAGGTTCGAGGCGCGAACAATAGTTCACCAGAACGAACCGTAACCACTGGAAAAACTCGGCAGTCTGCGACAATCTCCTTCCAATATGAGGGCAAGCTGAAAACTCTCTTCTTCCATATTTCCTGATCAAAGTCCTCCAGGATCCACATAATAATCTCCTCACAAGACAGAGCATTGTTACGATCCACCATCGCAACGTGCTCCTCGAATTTAATAAGGAGGGCTCTGTGTATATCTTTGTGGGCTTCGGCGGGAATTGTAACCATGCGAAAACTTTCCGTCCTAACATCAAACGCCACCAGGTAATCATCTCCATGGACGCCATGCAAAAAACTCCAAGCCATATAATAGACTACCCCATCGAAGCAGACCTCGCGACCCTTCTTATCATGGGCTGCACAACCTTCGACCCGCCTCCACTTCTTTGTCCCCAGGGTGAGCACCCATGGCTCCATCAACCTACCATCGAGCCCTCCTATACTAATCACACGTGTGCTCAAAACCTTATGCTTCCTCTCAACAGGATCGAATCCAAAAGAATGCATTTGTTGATAATATGAAAAAGAAGCATATCGCTCAGTTATTCTGGGCAATCCGAAAGTCGCATACGTCCCTATCAAGGGATTTGCAATTTGGATGTGACAGCCGACTTCGAGGCTGACGAGGCCTTCTTGAGATTGCAAAACGAAAGGACCAGTCCAGCCATGAAGTGAAAGGGGCAGTGTAACGATTTGGGCTCGACCGTTGTGAGGCTCAAGTTGGTCGACTGAGAAGACTCCTCCACACTCATCATCTGGGTCGTGGAAACCAACAAGGAGTTTCGGGCGAGTCGTGGAGTGAGTCAAATGCAAGTCGATGAAGTAAGGATCGGAGATGAGAGAGCGCCAACGAGTGGAGACGCAAGTGAATTGGCAAAGGGATTTGACAGGGAGTCTTTTTAGGATCTCGATCAACAGGTCTTCAGGGACGATTATGGGATCTGTTGAAATATAATATGCAAAAACGACAAGATCTCGCAAATAACTCAACGAGAAAATAGAAAAGAAATAAACAACGAATAATAAAAACATCAAATATTTACGTGATTCGATCGAATATCAATACTTATATCCATGTGGAGATCGAGTAATAAATAATCTACTATAATCAGAGAAACAGAGTTTATAATCGTTCACACACTCGATTGTTTCTCATACCTAGATTTAAACCTAAACCTAAAGTATTTATAAATAAATTTGTAAACTAACAACACAACATCACTAGTGTTCAAGCCCAAAGCAGCACACAATAACTGAGTTCTTTCTTCTATGCTTTATACGACGGCTTGCGGCTTTTCGCTTTATGCGGCTCTTCTATATTCTCAAGCGGCGCTCCTTCTCGCTGAAGAGAAACCTAGTGTTTTATATATGTGCCCAAGTCAACAAATTTGACCTGGGCCCCACCATGTACAACTCCAACAATGGTTTGGCTACAATAACAATTTGCAGGTAAAATTACTTATGATGGTCATTCCGTTCTTTTCGTTTCTAGTTTCTTATAGAAGGTGGAAACAAACAGCCTAAGTAAGTTGATCTCACTAACGGGAAATTATAAAGAAGTAAACCTGAATATAACCACCTTCCAATGAAGGCATAGGAATGTCGAATGCAGGTACGAAAGAATAAATTATCCATGCACTACAGCTAAGAACAGATCACTCAAGGCCCAAACAACGTAATGAATGATGCGTGACCTAAAGATCCAAATGTTAATTCGATAGCCTCAAAGGAAGGGCAAAAAATAAAGGGGATGCTTGATATAGGAAAGGACCTAAGATGTTTCCGACATTAATGTTGTCCCCAAGACATACATGAAGGTTCAGTCATTTGTTTCTCCGGTCCAAAGAGCTTTACAGAAGAAATCCAAGAGCCTCAGACCTAACCTAGTACCACTTCTTCATGGATAAACCAACTAGGCAAATGAAAAAGGAATTTCATGGAGCATCTTTTCCGTGGAGACATTAAATGGACGAAAATTGGGATGCAATAGTCCTTTTATTCAGATTTTAGAGGTTTGCTGTTAAACCGAAACGATTAAGTTGGATTACATGGGTTGAGCAGCATAACTATGAAAAGAAAGAGAATGCCAACTAAGGTATAAGAGCCATAAGTCTCGCTAGCTTGGGTTTCTACTTCACAGCAACTAAGCCATACAAAAACATTGCTTCACCGAGTAGTAACTTAATAGCATAACCAGAGAAGTCAAAGGGGATCCATCTGACAGGTCAAGAAACTTTAAGAGGATTGTCAAGCCGACTATCTCCTAAAGGCATTCAAACACCAATTTTTTAAGAAAATATAAATTTAACTCTGCAATGGCAATGCGTTTGAAGCATAGTACAGGAAATAGCGGATTCCTAAACAAAAAGACTAGCTCAACAAAGAAACCATAACAAAACACTGATGAATCTATAGTGTGCAAATAAAAGCAGCAGATGGCCATTAATAAGATCCAAAAGATCTTAGAATATGGAATGAGTAGGATTAGGAAAGAAAAATATGTCATACATTGCACCATATGAGGAACAATACCTTTTTCAAAGGACTTGATGAAGCAAAAGGGCTTCAAATAGTCCCCCTGAACTTTTGCCTAGCATATTTATGCACTTTGTTTTGATCCCTTCTCTTTTTATCATCCGGTTACAAATGCATTTCTGAGTTCAACTGTAAATACTAATTTCATAACATTATCCACCGGCAACAAATATGCAAGATAAGTAGTTCATAGACAATCCACCGTCTATTTTTATATTTAACCTGTTTTTCTTAAATACCTGATTCTGTGCTCATCAAATTATGATGCTAAATTTGACTAGCATAAAGTTCATATGTTTCTGTAGCCAAATGATTCAGCATCTTAGCCAAATAAATTCACCAGAATCACCACATACAAAATCTATAAGCCAAACATCAAGCACACAGATTGTCCTGAAAACAAAGTATCGACAAGAAAAAAGAAACCAAATTACGTGAAAAAATTTAACCTTTTTTAAACCACTCTTTCTTTCTGCCTCCATTTTCTCTGCTTTGATAGAGAACACGTCGAGAGCTGCACTCAGGGTGACATCACGCTCAATCTTCATGTTGATTAGATAGGATAGATTTGGGACCCCCGGCGAGTGGAGAGCTGAATGTTCTAGGAAAAACGTGGGGAAAAATTGTTAGGAAAAAGAAGACCTTTGTACGTGTCTACTGTGCCGCGATTACACTTAACTCTAGATAGCAATTGTAATTTACAATGTTCAAGATAAATGACAAGTAATCTATGAATGTTTATGATTCTAAATTTGGACTAAAAAATTATCGGGTATTCCATGAACATCAAACTCTCTATTAATTTCACTTATATGACAAAGGAAAGTATGGTTAAAAAACGGATGGGAATCTTTATATATATTGAACTCTCTATTAATTTCACTTCACAGTTTCTATCTTCACACACAAATGAAACGAATTATATGTTACTAATTAGAATTAAAAGTGAAAACTTCTTTATCTTACAAGTTAGGTGAAGTTTTTTCGAGATAGATAAAATCGCCAAATATTACCTCCCCTTTTACCTAATAAATTTTTCCAATTTTTTTTGGACAGGGCACCATTAGCTATTTACCAGCAAAGGATGAAGAAAAAAAATGAAAGATAATAAAAGAAAACAAAAAATTATTATTAGAAAAAAAATTGCTGTCTAGAAAAGTGTAAGTTCTCTTGTTTTATTTTGTATATTGAGATGCAAAAGTATAGGATTTTAAGAAAAATTAGTGTTGTGTTTTTGAATTGATGTTTCACCCTTTAAAATTTCACTTAGAAAGTGCATTTATTGCGTAGAAAATAAATAATTTGAAAAGTCTTTTCATAAAAACGATTGCTTATCTCTTATAAAAATAAATCAACAAAAAATATTTTCGTTGCCCATGAAAATCAATAGGCATATATTATGGTCGATAATGAAAATTTTTCATTGAATATTATAATTAAGTAGTGGAAGAGATTTTTGGAAAAATATGTTTTGATTCATTTATTTTACACAAAACAAACACACTTATTCTTTTTGCTCAAGCACTTTATTTTGCTTTCTCAAAATACTTAAGCTTTTCATAACACATAAAATAGGTATGCAGATTCTCCTATAATTTGTTTGAAAATATTCACAAAGTTTGAGCATTATTATAAAATCCTAAAGGACGAGTTACGCTTGGTATTATCCATTCGTGCATAAAATTGGCATATCAAGTTTTGTGGCAGATTACGGGAGAATGTTGAAGTTAGTGAGCCACATTCAATTCCCTGATTGGAACTTGTTACATCACTCAGTAAAATAATTAGCTAATAATTATGTTTAAGCCGAACAATGCTAACTGATAAGCAATGGAGCAGCTTATCGTTGCTACCGGTCTCCTTAGGCGATAAAATAATTGCTGTAAGTTAATCCCGATCTTATAATTGGCAAGTACTTCAGGATTTGATGTTTCAACCAATAACTCGCCCCATGAAAGAAACTCCAAACAAAATAAGGAAATTATTTTGCGCAAGTGCCGGTTTAAGATCTCACTTTCCCACGATCAATCGAGAAAAACCGATGTTACTATAAATGATCGCTACTCAAAATGTTTAATCATTGAATCAGTCTTTGAATTTGCAAGATCACTATATGTATACGTACGTAAGAATTTATGAGACGAAATTACTCGAGAGAATTAAATTAAGAGACAGAGAGAGAGGGGACGATATACCTTTTTTCCCACCAATCCTGCGCGACCTCTTTTATTTTTTATTTTTTTTCGTGAGAGTGAATTGTGATGACGAGGCACCGTGGAAGAAGTCCACCACTAATCGCTTTAATCCACGTGGAGAACGTTCATTGGGCCGGGTCGTTGGCGAAAAGTTCCTGCATGCAATGCAATACCTGGTCCTGCTCCTCCTCCTCCGCGGCCGCGGCTCCGACTTCCAATCGCGTCGCCTCCGTCTGAGCTCCCTGCATTTTTGTCGATACCTGACGGCGACCCTCCTCCCAATCTCTCTCTCTCTTCCTCTCCCTCTCTCTGTGAAAATGGCGGTGCAAGACGGCGGCGGCGGCGGCGGCGGAGGCGGCGAACCACCCTCGGGGGGCGCTCTGGGCGCGGAATCGCCTCGCATTCCACTGGTACCGAACCATGTCGCGAGCTCCGTTTCATCAGCGCGATCGCCGTTGAGACTTGTCTCGCGTGCGCTGCCTGAGATCTCCTTCTCCATCCTTCTTTCTCCTCTTCTTCTTCTTCTTCTTCTTCTTCTTCTTCTTCTTCTCTGCGTTCGACGGGAAACAGAGGATAGAAAAAGAACATCTTTTTCCGGCTCGTTTTGCTTAACGGTGTACCGAGACGAAATGGGTCACCCGTCGTTGTCGTCGTTCGGACCTGTTCCATTCGCGTTGCTTGGTTTTGGAGACAGATTTCGCCCGCATTGTTAATGCCCGATTTCCTTCGAAATGCTTAGGGCGAATCGCATATCTCGCCTGTGTTTTTTTTGCGCCTGAATAGCATTCTCTTCGTGATCCTTTTATAAAAAGGAGCTCTTTTCGTTGTTTCACCGGAACAGAGGACTGCCTCGGTTGTGTTTTCGGGTTTTCTTCTTTGTCAGGGTTCGAAACTTACGGGTCCCATCAAGAAACAGAGCATAGAATGCGGTAGAATGAAAAGGGTCATCGATTGATGAGGTTTGCTTTCACAGGGTCCGACGGAGAAGCAGCCAAGAAGAACTCGCGAGGAGGAGGCTACTGGAGAGAACGCGGGGTTGACGGAGCTGCCCACCGAGATAATCTCCAACATACTGTCGAGGCTGCCGGTGAAGACGCTCCTGCGGATCAGGTCCGTTTCGAAGGGCTGGCGCTCCATCATCGACCACCGGTCGTTCGCTGATTTAGTCTTGGCTCAGTCACTCGGTTGCTCCGACGTCACCTCGCTCATATCCATCGTCAACATCGAGCCGACTCGCTTCGGCCACAGGTTCTTCAGCTTGGACCATCGGACTGGATTCGCGGTTCCCTTGGGCCAACTGGACCAGACCATCAACTCGACCGGGCAGGACTGGCAAAGCGTGAACGGGTTGATTTGCTTCGACATCGGGGACCTTACGCACCTGTGCAACATCAGCACCAGAGAGGTCAGGGTCCTTCCGCCCGCGGGTCCCGATTTCCCCGTCCATTTGCACCGCGGCAAGCACAGCTTCAGCGCCTTGGGCTTCGATCCCGTCACGAGACGGTACAAAGTCATGAAGACGTGGGTTTCGAACGCCCTCAACCATGCGGGCGAAGTTATCACGGCGCACAAGATTCTGACGTTGGGAACCAATTCGTGGAGGAAAATCGATAGCGGCCCTATCGATTTTCCCTGCGGAGGCAGCGTTTGCATTAATGGAAGCATTCATTTCCTCACGCTTGACTTGATGAGCAACAAAATAATAGTGGCGTTCGATGTCGAGACCGAGAAGTTTAGGACTTTAGCATTGCCCGATGGTGCCCTGAATCAGGTGCATAAGATGAAGTTAATGGCATTTGGAGGCTGTCTGACGGTGTTGGACTATGAGCATCTTGACGATAAAAACACCATGTCAATATATGTACTAGAGGATTACAAAAATCGAGTTTGGATGGAACGTCCAATCGTGCTGCCCTGGAAAGAGGATCTAAGTTGTTCTCAGCGGTTTCTCGTCGGTAGTGTCCGTGCCGGAGAACTCTTGCTTGCTCCAAAGGTTACGGCTGGTGAAGTGTACTTCCTGTCTTATGATGTAGAGAAGGGGACTCTGAAGAAGGTTCAAGTCCATGGTCTACCGCCGTCTCTATTGAGGGGTCCTGTGATCATCGCCTGCGCACCCATCGGATATGTGCATAGCATTTTGGCTTTGAGTGAGGTTTAGGCCTTCTTTATATAGCAGTAGTGCAGGCAAATTGCATCGGTGCACATATTTGATCATCTGATGTGCTTTCAAGTTATGGTCTTCTGAAGAATTCCTTCATATAAGTTGCATGTTTACCTTGACACTTGGAGCTGGTTTACATCTCTTAACATTGTGCTGTACACAATTGTTTCTTTTCATAGCATTACTTTCCATGTTTATAGGCACCGCCAATTGTTCATATCGTGCTCGATTGGCTTCGCATGTTAGGATTTCTATGATTTTCATTCCTAAGTAGGCTCCTCAAATATTTTGACTCATTTCTGTTACGGTCAACTAGAGTGATCGATGGAGATTTCCGGGGGTAGGCGCTGAAACAGCTCTTCCGGAGGAAAGAAAGTGAAATTGCTTTGTTCGAATGGGTCATAAGAAGCCTTATCTCTTCTAATTTGAACGCATCTATTTGTCAAATCTCTCTCCTGGCGAATTTACAAGTTCTTTCCTATTTAGTCTCGAACTGAATAGAGATCATCAATCTGCACAATGCGACCTGATTATTAAGCATTGAACCTCCTTATGCTTCTGTTATTCCTTGCTCTCAGGGAAGATGACTGCAATTTTCCGCTTATTGTTGTTGTCGCCATTACCCGTTCAGCTATTACATTCATGAAGGGTGTTGTTTGCATCCGCTAGTGCGCATGGTAACGCTTCTTGGTCAGGGAACAGTTTATTTTCAGAAATAGTTCTTTTCTATTTCTACTCCCGGGAACAATTTCTGAGTAAAATAAGGTGTTTGGTAACTACACAAAATTTCTATTCTTGAAATAGAAAAAGAATAGAAATGTGGTTGGTACAATTTTGTATTTTTTGTATTTATTTATTTTTTATTCCTGCTCACGAATTGCCAACCACTGACCGCCGCCCATCGCCGCCCATCGCTGCCCACCGTTGCCACAGCCTCCGCCGCCGCATGACCGCCACCCACAGCCCATCAGCCGCCACCGACCAGGGTAATCAAGTTCTTTATTCAATTTTCGGTTCGTAAAAGCCGTCATAAACCTGAATTTGTGAAAAAGCATTACTACGCCGACATTTGCTATCTGACGACTAACATGCATAACAATTCGGTTGTATCATCATCTTTAAGTAAAACTTCTACGTCATTCTCCTTGACTCGTCCTAGTCATCGCCATCAGCTTGCTGTGAATTGGATGCCGCCTAATTGCGGATGGATTGAAATTAACGTAGATGGTAGTGTGTTTCAAATCTGCATTGCCTGCGGAATTTTGCATGATGTTGAGGGTCAATGGCTATCATCTGGGTTTATCGTTCCTTCGTTCCTATGGGCTGGTGCTATAGTGTCATTGCTGAGTTAGTCGCTATTCAAGGATTTTCCTTGGCATCGAACATGGGTTTCTGTCGAGTCATCTGTGAATGCGACGCCCACCATCGTGTCTAATCGACTCTGCTCTTCCATCAAGGCTTGCCATGCCCCTTCTGCCGCTTATCCGAGATTTTGTCAGATCCTTATTCATTAAGACCAGACTTGCAAGCTCCAACATAGTTATGGCGAGGCAAATTTTTGTCGACTAATTCTTTTGCCTCGTGGGCTGCTCTCCATGCTTGTGGCTATGTCAGATTCTTATTCATCGACATCCAAGCATCACTCTCAGCAGCGATAACAGATCCAGGTAACAAGTTATGAGCGGACTTCACAGTAAAGGAACCCGTCCTCGACCAGATGAGGAGTCGGACAACGTGGACAAGCAAGGGACTGGAATACTGCGTACGATGTTTACGATCTCTGCTGGAAGATTAAAGGTTTGAGGAGGAGATGTCCCAAGAGTGATTTGGCAAAAATTGAACCTATCAACAGTTGAGTTATCCCAATGTCAAGTTCAGCTTCTGTGAGTGAAAAACAAATTTGTACAAAGCTGCAGACCTTGCAACCGGAATGGAAGGATGGAGTGGAAAAGCCAAGGTCGCAACCCATTTTCCTCGGACTTTTTCACCGATCCTTTTGATTCGACTTTCGAAACGCGCCCTCTTTAACTTATTCACCCTATAAATAATAAGTCCGCTCGCGATATTTTACATGTCAATTATAGATCTTCTTGTGCCATCCTATATTTATAGCCGACCCACGTTATGGATGGAGACGCAAGACAACTTTAGTCTTACAGCCTGGCTTGAATAGCCTCCGAAATTATAAGTTTCGCCATGATTTTCGGTCATCAGTTGGCCGTAATTATTGGAGAGGGTTTGCATTTCTATTAGGGTTTGTGTGGAGGGTTAAGAGAAATCGAATATATTAGTATGATCTAGTGAATAAGAAAGCAAATGTATCTAATGTATGAGAGGGTGGATCTACACCTTCATCACGAAAGGACAGGTCCAGCGTAATTTGCATGTGCATGCCCTACCCGGACACAGTATAAAAAATATACATTATATATATGTTAATAATTAATAATAATTTACATAAATAAATACCCAAAATAATTGCGGAATACGTCAAAATGCTAATTGGCCCACTTCGTTTTCACAGTGGGAGTGTCCACGCCTAAGCACCATCGCACCGCCGAGTGAGATCCCTTGTTTCGCCTTTTTTATGATGATTATAATAAAGATCATCAACAGCCACGTCCTGGCCAGGGCGAGGCGACGCCCGATGAGGCCGCCCTCGCCTAAGCTAGGATGGGCCTCACCCAAGCCAGATCTGACGAGGCCAGCTCGTCGGCCATGGCCATCACCTGTTGGCCGACCACTGCCCAAAAGAAGAAGAAATAAAAAGAGAGAAAAAAAAAAGAATAATAAAAGAAATTGAAAAATTATTATAATGTTATTAAAAATTGTACATGTCAACGTTGATGGTGCCGCGTCCGCGCCCGACATCCATGTGAGCAGAATCCTGTCAAAATTAGTCGAAATGACTGAATTGACACTTAGTCAAAATGTTTATGACTAAATTGACACTAATCTAAAAGGTTAATCACTAAATTAACACTATTAAAAGGTTTATGATTGAATTGAGATCCTGTCAAAAAAAATTTTAGGATTAAATTTATACCATTAAAAGGTTTAGGATTAAATTGGCACCAATAAAATAGATTTTGGACTTTTTTTCCGCTTTTCCCTTGTCCGCATGGTTTTACCAATTCTTTGACATTTTGGGCTTTATATATGCTTTTAAGATATTTTTGCCCGATTTTCTCGGTTGCTTGGACTCGAGTGCATCACTTTGCGGGTCTTTTGTGGCAAATTAGATTCCTCTAGGAGCAGCTTTGTGACCATGGATGCAATTATAACTACTCAGAAGGCCTCCAAGGAGTCTGGAAAGCAGATTATTGGCACAAAAGACCCTGTCCAAACTTCTTTGAAGATAGGCAAAAGCAACAAGAAAAGTATGAAGGTACAGAAAGCAAAAAAACAGAAGTGTATACCTGACCCAACTCCTCTCCTCATAGATGACTCGGATCTGATGGACACTCCAGTAAAGTTGCTCCAAGATGGTGCAGAATGGGCTCTGGTGGCTAGCCCTAATAAGCCACCCAAGACGAAATGAAGTTAATAAGCTGGAATTGTCAGGGGTTGGGCAACCCCCTGACAATTTAGGAACTTAGAGCTCTAAATGCTCTTGAACAGCCCAATTTAATTTTCCTTATGGAGACAAAAAATAAAGCAACGATGGTGGAAGGTATATGTAGAAGATTACAATTCCAGCATTTATTTCTAGAAAATCCAACAGGCATAGCAGGGGGATTGGCTTTGATGTGGAATGACTCCATAACATTGCAGGTGAAAGATAGTTCTAAACAGTATATAAATGTGGAATGTACTGAAGTAAGCAGAAATATGATGATGCAGATTACTTTTGTTCATGCTTCCACGAATTTCGGAGAAAGGCAACAGCTATGGCAACTCTTAAAGGCACTTAAACCCCAGAATTCAACTCCATGGATATGCATGGGGGATTTCAATGAGATCTTATATGTATGGGAAAAGGTGGGGAAGAAAGAAGCAGATAATACCAGAATTGCAGCCTTTCGACACATGCTGAATGAGACATCCTTGATGGATATGGATAGCCATGGCTGCGCATTCACCTGGGCAAATAAAAGAGAAGGGGAGGAGTTAGTAAAAAAAAGGCTTGACAGGATGCTTTGTACATTGGAATGGCACATAACTTTTCCTGAAGCAGAAATCCATGCGTTTCCAGCAATAGGATCAGATCACAGTCCTCTTGTCCTTCGATTATATCAAGAACCTAGGAAAAGAAAGAGGGATTTTAAGATTGAGGCTTACTGGATTGAAAATGAGGAATATCATGACCTTATTCTTCAAATATGGAATCAACCCTCTATTACTACGCTTACCTTTTCGGAGAAACTCAGGGAGACTGCTATAGAATTAATCAGGTGGAGTAAAGAGAAGTATGCCCATGCACCCAGAAGGCTAAAAGAACTAAATCAGACTCTTACTGAGATTACAAATCAACCAGATCAGCACAGTACTCAGAAGCAAGTTCAAAGCATAATACACCAGATTGATACACTGAGGAAGCAAGAAGAACAATACTGGGGATTGAGATCTCAAGTGAAATGGCTACAATAGGGAGATAAAAACACTCGCTTCTTTCATGCGACTACAGTCCAGAGGAGACGCGGAAATAATATAACAATGCTGCAACTGGAAGACAACAGATGGTGCCGTGATCCAGAAGTACTCAATGAGAGGACTAGTAACAACACCTAGAGGGGGGTGAATAGGTGTTTTAAATGAAACCTTGGCAAATATATGCGGAATAAAATAAGTTGTGAGCAAAGTCTGAGGAACAGCAGATTTTGAGCGAGATCAAACTTTAACACAATAAAGAGTTTAGAGAAGAGAATAAGAACACAATGTTTATAGTGGTTCGGCTTAATCCAAGCCTACGTCCACTCTCCCACGCTAACAGCCTTCTTGACTGGATTCCACTATGCAATCAACAAGAGATTACAACTTTGAGTGCAAACACTTAGTAGTAGATCACACTATCTCACTAAGTCACTCTTTTGGTATTTCTCTCAAGATCACAAACGTTTAAGCTCACGAGAGACAAGTGTATGATAGAAGATCGCTCGACTTTGGAATTATAAATTCTACGCTCTGTCTCTTACTTGCTCATCGGTCCTTCATCTCCTTAAATACTCCTCCACTTCCAAAACTAGCCGTTGGATAGTATCTTGAGGATCGTCTTCCAATATACCCATTGGACAGCTCTGTATCAAGAAGATTTGGTAGCCGTTGAGTGACAAAGGTAGAATCCCAAATTGATTCCGATCGCCCATACAAACGAAATCTTGGTTTCCAAAAGTAAAGCTTCTTTGTATAGAAAGTTCTTGTCTTCAAGATCCAATTGTCAATCAATTAGATTGAGTCAATCAAATCAATCTTGATGTAGAATCCAAACCAGATCACTAGCCGTTATATCTTCGGGCTTGAGTTACGTTGTCGACTGGATATAAAGTCTGAAAGCAATAGACTTTACAACTGAGTGAGTGCGATAGACTTTGCAATGCTGGGTCCGAACAAATTTAGCTTTAAGGTCTGAACACGCCTCTATTATGTTATGCTTCGAGCATAGAGTCCGTCTTCCTGTTCGCTTCGATAGAGTCGTCTTACGGTTCTTCATTTACGTTCGATGCAGGAATTTGTCGAGTTGTGGAGACTTCGATGTAGAAACAGACTTTGACACTAAAGTCTAGCAGTCTTGAGACTTTGACACGAAAATCTGGAAATCTTCGAGAATATACTTTGGACATGTGTTCCATTCAGTCTTCTAGCCGTCTTCAGACTTTGACAATATCATTTACATGTTCTATCATCTGCATGGTCTATTACTTAACCATTAAACATGTTAGTAGCCTTTGATTTATTTTGTCATCTTCAAAACATCATAAGGGATTTCCCTAACACTCAAAACTCACATTCAAGCTTTCTACAGCAATCTATACAAAACAGAAGGGCACAAACATTACCAGCCAGTCCTGAACCAATGTCATTCTCCTATTAATGAAAGAATTAATGCGGAGCCGGAGGCAAACCCCACGATGGAGGAGGTGCAAGCGAGTGTTTCGGTTAGGTGCTTTGAAAGCCCCGTGGCCTAGACGGGTTCAATGGCTGTTTACCGTAATTCATGGGAAGTATTAAAATCTGACCTGTTCCAGCTAGTGCAGAATTTCTTTAGCACAGGTATTATGGACCCGCTGCTTAATCAAACTCAATAGCATTGATCCCTAAAGTGAAAAATCCAGAATCCATCAGTCAGTTTAGACCAATCAGTTTATGTAACTTCAGCTATAAAATTATTTCCAAAATACTAGCAAACAGATTGAAGAAGTGGTTGCCAGAGATAATAGAACCAGAGCAAAGTGCATTTGTACAGGATAGACAGATCCAAGATAATATCCTAATCGTGCAAGAAGTTTTACATCAGATGCGCATCACCAAGCGAAGGAGAAAACATCAAGCATTTTTAAAGCTAGATATGCAGAAGGCATACGATAGGGTAGAATGGGATTTTGTTAGAGATTGTATGCTAAAAATGGGTTTTTCAAGGAAATGGGTTGCTCTTATAATGCAATGCATAACAACAATATTGTCATGCAACAGGGCAAGCTATAAACTTAAATAAGTCAGGGGTGTCTTTCAGCAAGCATTGTCCTGTAACCTTACGGAGGAACTTGGCTCGGGCGGGAGTACCGTTATTGAAAAGACAGTAAATATTTAGGGATTCCTACGAATGGGGGCAATCGAAAAGGATATATTTGCATGGATATTAACTCGAGTAAATTCAAAATTGGAGGGATGGAAGGAAAAACTACTTACTAAAGCAGGAAAGGAAGTGTTGATCAAGAGTGTAGTGCAGGCCATCCCATCCTATGCAATGGTGATTTTTAAACTGCCAGTGTCCATCTGCAGAGCAATTGAAAGGAGAATAGCGTCATTCGCGTGGCGAAGGAGATAGTAAACGAGGGTGCATTGGAAAAATTGGGATGCTCTAAAAAGAAGGAAGGATGAAGGAGGGTTGGGTTTTAAAGACCTGATTACTTACAATGATGCGATGCTTGGTAAACAAGCATGGCACTTACACCACTCCCCAAACGCTTTGTGGGCCAGGGTCTTCAAGGGTATCTATTTCCCATCTAGCGATGTCTGGATTGCTTAGAATGGCCAGAGAGCGTCATGGGGTTGGCGGAGCCTCCTGAAGGGTTGAGACACAATCAAAGATGATATAAGATGGGCAGTTGGGGATGAGAAATCTATTAAAATCAGATAGGATAAATGGTTACAGGGGATTATTGAGAGCCAACCAGAACAACAAGAACCTACCATGGTAGCTGATTTGATCAACAATACTACGCGAGAATGGAATCAGCCTCCGATAGAACAGCTGTTTGAGGAAAATATAGCCAACGAAATTTTAGCCATCCCCCTGAGCACGAACCCTAAACCTGATCACATACTGTGGACAGGAAACAGAGCAGGATCATTCTTTGTAAAAAGCGGATATAATAGGGCGTATTTATCGGCTACAAGGAAAAATCAATACCGAGCACATTGTTCGTACACCGCCTCCACGCAACCTATGGACGCAGATCTGGAGTCTCACAGTACTACCGAAGATCAGAACCTTCCTCTAGAGTATTTGTCAAAACACGATTCCAACAAGGGAGAATCTATACAAAAGAAAAGTCATCCCAGATCCTTTATGCTAGATTTGTCACACACAAGTCGAAACCCGAGAACATATTTTCTTATTACGTCGATGGACAAAACGGATGCAGGAGGATCGGAGGTTGCATGGCATAAATCTCCCGAGAGAAACATAAAGCGAATAGATCAATGGCTGGTGGAGGTTTTCAAGAAAAAGGGAGGTACTGTACGGGTGTTCATCGGGCTGGTTCTTTGGCGGATCGGAAGACCCGGAACTCATGGATCTTTAGGGAAAACACCCACACCTCCGAAAATCATCGAGCTCGCACGGAACCAGTATTACTATGACGTGGGGGATGAAAAACCAGAAGAACAAAAGTCAAGATCAGATCTTACCAGTGCGTTGGAACCCCCCGAAAAATCGAGAGGTGAAAATTAATGTAGATGCGTCATGGATGCCAGGAGAGTTCCTTGGATCTGTAGCAGGAATCGCACGGGATGAATCTGGATCTGTAGTCAAAGGGTTCATGGCCGAAGTTAGGGTTTCCTCGGCGTCTCAAGCCGAAGCCGAAGCACTTCTCCACGGGATACGCTATCTGAAGTAGATAAGTTCGAAGCGTGTGGGGGAGGCGAAAAGTCAGATGGTTCGGTGGACATGTGAGAGCAACAACTCATCGGTAGTAGACTTTGTGTTCGGCCGGGCCAAGACTCCTTGGAACCTGCGAGAAGTAATCAAACGCTGCCAACAAGAATTATCCCAGTGCAATTATATCATCGTCAGATCCTGCCCTTGAGATGCAAACCGTGCAACCGACTGGCTGGCACGTCAACATCGACAAAGGAAATTGGCCGCGAATTGGATGTACTCTCTCCCTCTATCTCTTGTGGATATTTTATGTTTGGACTGTAAGTTGTCGTTGCATTTTAAGACTAAGTAATATAATGCATATATATGCTTTTCGACCAAAAAAAAAAAAAAAAAACTCTTGGAGTCATACTTGTGTTGAATGTGACATCAATTACTTAAGCTAATCCTAAGAAAAAAAAATTCTCCAAATTTAGGTTCAATCTCAATTATATCTTGAATATTTTTTTATCTTAAACAAATCACCAACTTTCACTCTAATCTTAACTATGATCACAACATGTCCGAAAACCACCATTAGTTTCTTCAAGAATATCAATCTTAAGACATTGCTAGTGTTCCATATGAAAATGATAGTATTGATAAAAACACCAACTGTGATAATGAAGATATAGACAGATTTGGGATTAGAGTAAAAATTGTGAGTTTTTCTTTAGAAAAAAAAATTCGTGACATAATTGAAATTAAATCTAACATCGACCGTCTTTTTTTTTTTTTTTAAGAAATTAGGGCTCACTTAATCATCATCCATGAGATTTTATTTTACTTTTTCCATTCTTGTTTCTTGGTTGCACCCCATTACAAGGGTCATTTTGATTTGTAGGATCTTGAAAGGGTCGGATGTTTCCAAAGTAACAGGACGAAAATGGGGAAAACTAGCAATCTTAAGACATTGCTAGTGTTCCAAAGAAATTAGGAATTGTTGATTGCAATTTGATCCCACACCACTCCCCCCTCTGTCCTTGTGTTGCCTAATAAGCCATGAGCTGTGCAGCAACAGAGGCCACTAAATCTGTCCAACTACCCCACTTCCTTAGGCATTTAGATGGATCGGCAGTGGCTTTCACGTAATTCAGGAGTGAGACGGTCTTGTTACATTGAAACTGGGCTACCGGCGGGGGAACTTCATAGGGTTTAACTGAAGATTTTGACCCATCTCAAAATGGGGGAAAACTAAACTGGAAGTTGCAGTGGACAGTTTAGACGCGAATTAGAAGGAATAAGTATTCGATGAATGGAAAGCTTGCCCAGCCTAGTCAGGTCCAGAACCTCTCACTCACTACAGCTCGATGCTAACAACCCACACTTCCTCATCATGCAACGGCGCATCACCAAGGTACTAAATATGAAGCCTCCTGAGATTTTGTCCATGCTTGAGGAGGAAGCAGGTACCAGAGTGTATGAGACAAAGAGAGAGGCCGCGTTTAAAACGCAGGAGCAGAAACAGATCAAGGCTGATGAGATAAATCAGCTTCTTGACCAAGAAATTTTGCCTTACTTGGAGAAGTTAGGGAAAGGACGTATGCAGTACATGCAATGGGCGAACGGGTATGCAGAGTTTGATCGACTTAAATGGTTCTGCATCCCTTATGATTATGTTCAAGATGAGAAGACAAGGGAAAATGCGGTCTCCGGTGTGGAACAGATAGAGGCCAAAATCTCTGACCTAGATGAAAATAAAGTGGAGATGCAAGCAGAAACACAGGAATTGGAGAAGAAGATCTCTGATTTAACCACGCAGAAGGAAGCCAGCATGGGTGGGGAGGCAAAGACGTTGTCTGACAAAGTAAATGCTCTTGCTCGAGATCTCGTGAGGGAAGGGTCCATTCTTAATAACAAAAATGACACCCTTGATACCGAGAAAAATAATTCTGATAAGGTATATGGTTGCGGATGCAAAGTCTTTGTTTTTTCTAGCTGCCTTCTTGTAGTTGCGCCACTTGCGAAAATGAGCTTCTTTTTTTCATATTATTGGCAGGTGGACTTTTTTTCTTTTGCGATATTTACAATTTACTTCCTCAAATCTCGGGTGGGGAAAATCTGATCATTTCTTCCCAAGTCGCTTCCATGGGATCCGACCATGTTTAAATTTTAAAAGTATTTTTCTAATTTTCTTTCATAATATAAGAAAAATTAGGGCACGTCAAATTACTGTAATATGATAAAGGGCCATAACTGAAAAAGGGAAAATCAAGTAATTCACATGATCAAATTTGCAAAAGAAAAAAAAAGTTTAAGGATGTAATTATAAAAAAGATCTCAATAGAGGGCTAAATCGGCAATATCCCAAAATAACTAATGCTGTCCTAATCAAGTAATCATTTTTTCGCCTAATTCTGTGAGCTTTTGTTCCAATGGGGGAGGATATTCCTTATAGCGAAGCTCCAACAAACATATCCTGTGATGATGTAAATAGATTTGAGGTGAGCAAATCACATGATATGCAGTCAATCAACCAACTTAAAAACCATGCCACTTGACGATCAAAATCTAATCATCCAATGTTATGTAATCATAGATTAATACTAATCTGCTGAAGAGAAAAAAAAAAAAGGGGGGTGAACTAGAGTTATGATTAGCAACCAACAATGGAAACTTTGCAACTTTCAATGTATCAAGTTCTCGTGTCACTTGACATCAATGCTTGGAATTTGATTTTGAAAAGTAAATAGACTTAACAAGTGACCAAGATGCTAGTTAACGATCCACTTGAAAATTTTAGGGTTAATATCTTGAAAAATCCCAAACCGGTACACCTGTGACAAATTTACCCCAAACTATTTTTTTGACCATCAAAAACCATAAACCGGTATACATTTGAAAAATTTACCCCAAACGGGTACATTTGTGATAAATTTACCCTCTGTTATTTTCCGTTAAATTTTACTGTCAAAATATTAAATTAAATAACACGTGACAATTGGTATACCAATTTGAGATTTTACGCTCCGTTTGTCATAATTTTAAATTTTTTGTGATTTTTTTGTGGTATTAATCCAATTTAACATATGGTATATTTATAAAAAATTTATCAGTTTGGGGTTTTTCATGGTAAAAAAAAAATAGTTTGAAATAAATTTGTCACAAATGTACTTAGGTTTGGCGTTTTCGGGGTATTAACCCAAAATTTTATTCGACTTTCTATTGTAATATATTGGACATGAACAACCTTAAATGAATTTAATGTTTATATTAAATTTAATATGGGTCATCAAATCCGGTAAGACCTACATGATGCAAGATTTATCATTCGATAATCTAATTACACGGATCGTTGCCTCAACTCATATTTCAGTATTTGCTCAAAAGAGAGATGATAAAATGAAAGATAGAAGGAACAAGTGAGGAAAGAGGGGGCGAGAGGGAAAGGAAATCCCCCGCTGGGTGCGGGCGGGTGTATGATGGATTGGTGAGCTATCGTGTTGTGGTCCGCTTGATTTGAGGACCGGGGTGGGAGAGCCAAAGGGCGGAAAGAGCGCGGACGGCGGATGAAGGGGCCATACGAAGAGCCTACGATCGACGGTGAGTGCGAGCTGGGATCTCGTGCACCGGCTCGTAGGCAATGATTGTAAACACACTTTCTTTCAATCTTCGACAGGAGAAAAGAACCCAAAAAATTAAAAATTAAAAATAAAAACAACATCAGACAGCCATGTTTAATGTTGACGTCATCGGGCAAAAAGGTACTCCTCGTTTTTTGACTCATCGACACCAAGACCAAGATGGGAGAAAATATTGGGTGGGTTTAACCCTCACGTGGCTGAAATGTATCACCATACAAAACTCGACATGTGGCAAGTTCGGGCCCACCTATCGCGCCCACTCTCTCCGTTAACTCCGTCTCTCTCCTCCCCTCCGTTTACACACTTCTCTTTCCCTCTTCTCTCTTACTTCTCCTTTTGAAAAATTTCCCTTGTTAGTCGACACACGCAAGGGTAAAGACAAGAAAAGCAGAGAGAGAGAGAGAGGGGAGCCCGGTGGGAAAGAAGAAACGAAAGAGAGGGAGGAAGTATTTTCTTCGGTCATCTTCGACCAAGTATCCCCCACTCCCGGCCGCTGCTTCCCCCTCCTGCAGTCAAATCCGCCTCCCTCGACGTTCTTGCCGTTCCGTCACCAACATCGCTGATTTTGTTCCACCATCGACAACGCTGCTGTTGTTCCGCCACCAACGTGCCAACGACGACCGGTCGGCTGTCTCGTTTGTCGGCGATTTGCCCACGGCGTCTTCGGCTCCAACCCTCCCGGTGGCCACACAGTAGAGCGAAGGAACTCTGGGGCGAGCCAAGCATTGGCTTTGCGGTTCAACGAGGCACCATCTCAAACCGAGCTTCGAAGCAGCCGTAAGTTTCCAGCGCTTGCTTCACTTCGTCCCTCACGGCGGTCCACTCGGCTATGCCCGGTTCGAGCCACGGGCTTGAGCAGTCTATGACCGGGAGCTTCAATTCTGCCATCGACCCCATCTTTTATGAATTGATAAACTTTGGTTTGCTTTTGGTTTTGGGAGCTATTTATAAGATTGGTGCAATGTGCCAAGCATGAAGGCCGAACGAGAAATTGAGGGGGAAATGTTGCCGAGAGTAAAGACGGGACTTGTCGGAGGATGAAGCTGCTTGCTTGTGGAGTTGAAGCTTCTCGATAGCATTTCCATAGAGAATGGAGAAGAAGGAACGGAGAAGAAGAGACGAAGATGAGAAGAAGAGACCAAGCGTGTGGTCGCGAAGATAGTGGTGATCGTAATGCTACAATCGAGGGAAATGGAAGTTCCAGTCACGCCTCCGCCGTCTGCGCCTCCCGCCGCCCCCGCCTTTCCTACCGCAGCGCGGGCAGGCTGGAAATGATTGGAAGCCGAGGGAGGAGGTATGAGACTGTCCACTTGAGTCAATGTTATCTTTGTTGTACTTTGCATTTCAATTATTAATTCATTTAGTAGCAAAAGTGTGAGAAATAGAAAAAATGAAGTCACATAATCGTCCCTTCCCTCATTTATGGTCGATTTAGCTTATTTTTGCTCTTAAAGTTGGTAAACATTAGACTCGACCTATTTCAGCATCATTCCTCAAACTAAGACTGGGAGTGAGTTCTATGGAGGCACACTTCACATCAAGGTTCGTTCTTTAGTTTTATGGCGTTGCTTTAGCTTGATCTTTGTTTGGTTTTGAGTTACGATTATGGAATATATAAATAAAATATTTCTTTTTTTGGGTGTTTGAGCTTGTGGTCCCTGTTGACAAGCTTTCGAGGTCTGGTCAACTATTGCGTCGCATTTGGTACTGTGGAATAGAATTGAATTAGGAAATGATGGGGCAAGTATTGGAATGGAAGAGAATGATGATTCTCAATCTTGGTCTTTGCTTGGTGAATAGTGAGAAATGGAATGCAGTGGAATGGAGATCCTTGTGTTTGAGTGCGATTCTGGATGATTTTGGGAGGTTTGAGCTTGTGGCGGTTTGGTAATGCAAAGAGATGGTTGCTATTCATGAGCTTTTCATGTTTTTTGATCGACTGTTAGTGCTTAATTCAATTTGCAACAGTTCGAATTTGTGATAATTCTGGGAGATGTGAGGTTGCAACGGTTTGTTGATGGGTCTAATGGCCATCGTTTGCTAGCTTTTGGTAGTTACTGATTAATTCTTGGTAACTTCAGTACTTAGTTTGAGCCATGGTTTAACTCAGTTGAGTTCTACGGTTGAGGATGTGTTCACTTTCCATTGATCTACCTCAAGCTGCATATATTTTACCTAACACGTGACATTGCTTGTCCGCTATTGGTGAGGTAGGATCATTTTCAACAACGCTAATTCTTTAGTTTTAGATTGAGAGAGGTAGGATCATTTCGGACAATGCCAATATTTGATAGCATGCCCGGCTCCGATTTTCCTTTTCAGGTGGCTAAATTTGCTAATGTCTGGAAAAAACTCGAGGTGTTAGAAGATAGACTGGACAATCTAGTGCAGCCTCGTCCAACCGACACGTTGTCAAATTGCAAGGTTAGATTTCTTTCGGTATGGTTTATGTCCAACTTTTATACTTTATATTCACCTCATTGAGGAACCATTACTTTATATTCACCTCATTGAGGAACCATTTGGGAGAATTTAAGTGTTATCTATAAAATGGTTTGGTGGCACGACATTTACTCTATATCTTTTGCAAACGTATCTGCTACACAATAATTTACCCTGTAAGATTTTCTCTCCTCCACTCGAGAATGCGTGGCAAATCTTTGCTACTCGATCGAGTCTTACTTACCCTATCTGATTTAGCTCTTTCCATTGCTTTGGGGCTCAAACATGATCACTTGTTGAGTACATGTCCCATTCAGTTGCTCAACCACTCACCAATCAACTGGTGCTTTAGTCTCTTCGTTTATTGCAACCGAAGAAGTACTAATTTTCAATATTTGGATATTAAGCAACTAGTTTCACTCTGATGTGCAGCTGTATGCTTGTTTTCCCTCATGATTACACAACATAAAAGGGAGTTTCGCGAGGAATATTCAGCACCTGTTTTCTGAATCGGATCTCCGTGTACTGATGGATACATTGAAGGCGGACGTTGAATCGGAAGAAGACGGAAAGAGAGTAAAAGAAAAGGGAGACAGCACTTGAAAATTAAAGGCACAATAACCGTGTAAATACTAAAATCTGTAAATTTCGTGCACTTGAATTTTAAAACTTATTTTGTTCATCTAACCTTCAAACTTGCATTTTTGATGCACTTGAGTCCTCCCTCAATTTAAAATGGATGGAGTTAATGGAAGAAGTCAAGTATATTGAAATTGCAAGTTTAAAAATTAAATTACGATATGGTATATTCATAATTCAACTACTCAAAAACTACAATTTTTAGGACTCGCATTGCAATCGTCTCAAGTTTAGTATTTCTACCCCTAAAACTTTTCACGAACCCAATTTTTTTATTGATTCATAAATAAGTAAAATCTTGTCTTTCTAGGAAACCGTTACTTTATAAAAGATATGTTAAACTATATGGGTTGATTAAACGGATTATGTTGATGATGCAAGTGTTCATCTTATCTTGCATAAAGCATTAGATAGAAATTTCCTTTAAAAGTGAGATTCGCTCTCCATCGAGACACGGGACTCATCTCCGCTGGGATCGTCACATTTGCCTAAAGGAGTCTAAAGCAAGTAGCCTACTTTTGTTGAAAAGTAATGGAGGTGTCGACACACGGTTTTAGGCTAAAAACATGACGAAAGTTTCTAAAAACCAACACCTGCAAATATAAAGCCCCAAAAACCAATATCAATTACCAAATAAATGGCTCTCTCTCTCTCTCTCTCTCTGAATTCTTGATTCTGTTTTTGTAGTATAGTGTAAACTTGATCAAGAGCCATCCAAGACTCAAACCCAAGCCAAACAAAAGAAAATGAAAGAATCTTGAATCGTAAATGCACGCATCGTATGCCGCTTCTGTTAATACGCGTGACCCAGAAAAGGAAAAATGAAAGGACCACTGCAGCTTCCATTCGGCCCCTTCAGCACTATCAGTTGCGGCAAGGCAAAACCTTTCCCGTCCTGATATAGAGAGAGAGATCTCCTCCTCTGGATGGGCCCCACTAAGGGGAAAAGAAGGAGGTGGTGGGGCCCAGCAAAAAATAGAGGAACATACGGGAAAATAAAGAAGAAAAAGTTGGAGCCAGCGAGTAAAATTGCCCCGCTTTACTCGACAATATCTAGACCTTTGGTTCATCAATTACATCTAATTACAATCTCTACTTTTCTTGGAGAATGTTCATAGCTAGTTTATGTGCCCAATAAACATAATCTTATTGGGGTACTAAGAAACCTAGGCAGATAGGTCACCCAATCGATTATTTCTTTCGCACCCAACAAATCTCTCATGTAGTAAAAGCTCACATACTTCGTGTTTGCCCATGCTTGCTTGCTCTACAACAAGATATAAAGTTTCATGGTCCGATGGATGAAGTGCAAAAGAACAAGACCACATCGATTATGGGGGAAGAGAAGGATGTTGAAGTTGACGTGATGTTGCTGCCGTTTTTTGGCGAAAGCACAAATTCTCTTAAGTTTCTTGGTTTGACTGAAGGTGCGGCATCCAGTCGTGATTGCCTCTGTAGCTTCATACAGCTTCATGTGCACATGGGCTCGAGGAAAGCTGTCGTCTGCAACAGACCAGCTAAGTCATTGACAACCCACGAGGTTAACAATAGTGCGAGCTGCCACTGAAGGTAAAAAAAACTAGAGATATGGAGGACAAAATATCTTGTTTTGATCTAACTTTGGCGAAATTGATGATTGTTCTTGCAATAATAGATATTAAGTTCATGAGCATATCGAATGCAGTCATCTCAAGATCTCTTTGGAATGAAGCTAGATCAAAAAATATTACGAAACCAAAGGCAGAACTTAGCTCACCGAGAGCGATGACAGCAAAGTACGCTTCGACTCGGATTTGCTTTTCGGCTCAATGACATTCCATGTCTCGTAGTCATGTGGAATTGGTGATGGGAAAGCTCCAATATCTTCTTATAGACTGTGGTAAAGTTTCTCATGTTTCGCAGGCTGCAACCTATATACATGTGCATCCTTGGAGTAAAAGGGGGAAAAGAGTGTTTCTTTGCCTTAAAATCAATGGGCACCAACACAAATTCAGTTCTGAATGAGGTAGCAACTTTGTCTCAAGATCATCTATATACCACGAATTTGTGGGTATAAATGTATATCTTCAACTTTGAGGTAGCAATGCATTCCTTCAAAGGCCAAGGAAATAGGCTTATGTTGAAGTCGACGTGAACCTGCTTGACGTTCCCATTCGGTCGTGTTGTGGACATTCTCTTCAACTTCAGGCAGCTTCATGTCCACACCGGCTTGAGAAAGCTATTGTTTGGGTTTGGGTTGGGGGCACCATTTTCAATAATTAACCTTTCAATAGCTTTAACATTTTTCTACCCTTGCTCACATGCACTCACACACATCTAGTACGTTTTATATATCGTTGAACCATTTTCGATAATTAACGTCTGTACTTCCAAATATAGATGTTCTAAAACAAGTGTTCCTAACTCGGGTTGGGGGCACCATTTTCAATAATTAACCTTTGAACAACTTTAACATTTTTCTACCCTTGCTCACATGCGCTCACACACATCTAGTACATTTTATATATCGTTAAATGAGGTTAGAAAGCAGCTGAATTTACGAGAAAATTGGGGGAAAACTAGCTAAAGTAGTCTCCCAATTCCAATTATTTCAAAGCCATTAATCTGATGTTCTTCGTTGAAAGGGTATATTTACAAGAGCTTGTCTGTAAATTAATAGCCAGGACAACAAAAGGGGGAATTGGTGTTATGTATATGAGATGGAAACTATTTACTTTTGTTTTTCTTTGCTACCACCCACATGCATGTTATGACCCTTTTAACATCATTATTTTTACTTCTCTATGGTACATGAATTAATTGGCAAAAAAGAACATTTCAAATCCACGATCAAAGTCTCACATGGAAACCTTTGGACCCGTTGCATGATTCGGGGTTAAGCTAGATAAAGGCTCTTTAGTAAATAGTAACCTAAAGTTGGTCTAACTATAGAGAGTTGCTTAGCTCAATCACTTCATAAGACAACCTTTCAGGCTCATCTTCGGATCGCACAAGCAAGGGAAAGAGAAGAAGAAGGTAATACCAATCCCTCTCCCTCTCTCCCACTCCGATGACAGCCCTTATCTTGTCTCTTCAACTCCATCATTAAATCTCTCTCTCTCTCTCTTTTTTTCTTTTTTTTTTTTTTTTCGTTAAACATCATTAAATCTTGTTTGCGTATCCAAAAATGGAGATGCACTTTTAATCTGAGCTGAAGCACTGGTGCAATGTCTTCCTGCTTAATTTGATGAATTAAGACAACACTTCCAACGATCCATAGACCTGAAGATTTCACCAGTTCCGCCTACCAAAACACACAAGGCAAAAGAAGGGATCAGTAATTTGTAAAAGGTATTTATATTAGGGCCAAAAGAAAGAGCATATGAAATCGGTTCATTTAGATTTCTCCTAAGCTAAGCTAGCGTACAAGGACATCAAATAAATTAAAAAGGAAACATGAACTCGTCCATCCACGTTCTGGAACATAAACACCGAACGCAAAGCGTCTTCCGAAAACAAACAAGGAACCGAAGTCGATCCCACTTACTTTGCTGAGGTTTGGTGACGTCGACCGGAGCCATGATCACCGGCATGTCCCGCACCCCGTCCACCGTCCCGACGAGCGAAGAAGGGAAAATCGATCAAATCCGCGCGACTACAAATCGCCGTTGACTCTACGAACCCCTTTCTCCCCAACGCGAGCGTGCCAAGGAAGAAGAGGACAGCTTGGGCCGGGCTATACAAATACATATTATCTATTTTTCTTGTTTATTATTATTATTTTTCTTATGTTTTTACCTTTTTATTAATTTTTCTTGTTTTACAAAATAAACAGACGCCTAAATTGATGTGGCAAGGAGGGATCTGGTGTGTGTGTGTTTTTTTATTATATTATTTTATGTATATATTCACTTATCCTCTTATTTCCTTTTTTTTTTTTTTTTGCATTTTTTGTCTGGTCCACTTTATTCATTTTTCAAATTTTTTTTTGGCTTTTTATCTGTTATAAATTTTAATACTTTTGCAAAATAAATGAATATTTAAAACGTCAACAAAAATTCATTTGTCAACACATCCAAAGATAGTTTCATGTTATCATCTTCTGTCATTAGATTAGGTCATTTTATTAAAATTGCATGACATATAGCTTGCATGTTAAGCTCGTTTAATTGTATATTGCATGTCATCTTGATATAAATATATTTTGTGCGTCATTGCATTTAGAATAATCGCATTAAGAAAAAACCCTTAAAAATGAGTGAATGAATTGTAGTTCATCCATCATTTCATACATACGAAGAGGGGAAATCACAATAGCTATCATCGTCGTTGAATGATGCACGCTCTTAGTCGTCATCAAAAGACAAGCTAAAAAATTTACAGGATGGACCAAAATTTCTCTCTCTCTCTCTAAACAAAATTTCTGTTTTTTTGTTCCAGGAAACAAAAAAAGAACAGAAACGCGTTTGTTTGCGTTTTTGTTCCAAATCTATTTTTTTTGTTCCTAGGAACACATTTGGAACAAAAACAAGAAATAAGAAAAATGTGTTTCTTGTTTCTGAAACAATTTTTAAGAACAAATTTTCTCTCTCCTCTCTTTTTCTTCTCTTTTTTTTTTCTTCTTTCCTTTTTCTTTTTTCTTTGGCCAGTCGCCGGCCTCGGCCATGGCCGGCGACCAGCCGTTGAGGGCCAGCGATGCTGTCGAGGGCCGGCGACCTCGCCAGAGCGTCGCCGGCCCGGCAAGGCGAGGCCAAGCCTCGCCGGCGTGGGGCAAGGCTAGGCGAGCTCGGGCTCGCCCAGATCCGACGAGCCCGAGCTCGCCCGCCACCGGCAAGGCAGCCAGCCCTCATCGGCCGAGTCACCGGCCATGGCCGAGGCTAGCAACCGACCAAAAGAAGAAAAAAAGAAAAAGAAAATAGAAATATTAAAAAATTAAAAGAAACAAAAAAAGAACACAAATTTACCAAACATGTTTCTGTTCATTTTTTATTCCCGGAACAAGTTTACCAAACGCATTTTTTTGTTCAAAAATTGTTCCTCGGAATAGAAACATTTTTTTCTATTTCTGTTCCCTGGAACAATTTTTAAATAAAAATGTTACCAAACGCACCCTATCAAGATCAATTTTTACATCTTGCATTTCATGTAATCAAAAAATTGTAGTCCATGTATTTTGACTTCTCTCTTTTAATCTTGAACCCTTGGAATTTTCATAAAAGTGCAGATATTAACTTGTAGGTTTACATACAAAATTTTTATGATTTTTTTGAAATTTAAATGATATTTTAAATTTTGACGAGCAAGTATAAAGAGGTGTAGTTTTACCTTTCATTTAAGCTGAAGAGAACACATCTTTTATATTCTTCTCATATCTTTCTTTTCAATCCACATATTGACCTTAATGAGCTAATCATTTGTCTCCATGTGGAAACTCAAAACGAGAGTTTTTTGAAGTAGAAAGGTGAAGTCTAGAAACCCTCAACATCAACTACTGATGTTGTCGAGCTGAGTTAGGCTTTGTTTGGTCTAATACTCAAACTCAAATGAGCTTGAACTTTTTTCCAAGCCTCCTCTCTTGCGTGATATGCCTGATTGGATGGAGCTCAACTCGATTCGGTCTTATTATCCACATTAAGGGCTCAGGTTTTCAATAAATTCAATTTCCAAATTGCTACGGATGTTATAGATATAGGATGTCGGTATATCTAATACTACGTAAGTGTATATATGAAACAATGTCATGTTCATAAAACAAGTTATAAATTGAATGAGTTATTGCATTGTAAAGGAGCAACACTACGCATAATAATATCAAATAAACTATCGTCAAGTGAAATTCGATGATTAACAAGTTCAATAGCATTTAATTGAGATGTTCAAGATTCCTAGATAGTACTAATTTGACGTCATCCTCACAGGTGAAGAGAATTTAGAATTCTAAATATAATATTAAGGGCCTTCGGTTGCGCTACTCCTTCGACCTTCTAGTTCTCTGGCTGAGGACCTCCAATGGATCCATTTACCAAACAAGTCTGCCATATGTTCCAGATTCCTCCCCTTCGTCTCTGGCATGATAAGGTAGAGGCAGACCCATGCCATGATCGACACAACCATAAATATGAAGAATGGCAGCCCACCAAGAGTAATTTTCTGGAAGTAAAACACGAATCCAAAAGATATTAAACCACTCGCCAGCTGGCTCACAGCAACACCTATTGCACACCCCCGTGCACGCAGCCTTAGAGGGAACACCTCTGAGCTATATATTGATGCAATTGGCCCCATCCCAACGGAGAAGAAGGCCACGTAGCACACCAACAAGAGGAAGCAGATGGTTGGTGCCCACTTGACCACCCCCTGGCTCTGGTCAATGACGGTGAGGCACGTACCAAGGGAGGCCAGCGATATAATCATTCCACCAATACTAGTCAGCAACAACGGTCGTCGCCCGATCCGATCAAGAAGGAAAGCGGCTAAGAGGGTGCAAATAATGTTCACAACATCGAGTACTATGGCCAAGAGGAGCTTTGTGGTGTTGGAGATAATGCTAGCCCTATCAAAAATGGAAGGGCTGTAAAGGATGATGGTGTCACTCCCAGAAGCTTGCTGGATGAAGTAGATTCCAATGGTGCAGGCAAGCATGTGTAAGGCGGTGAGGTCCAAAGTGGAGATCCCGCCACATGTCCCCCAAGCGCTCCGGCTGGTGACCTCGATGACATCGTCGTTGTTCTCTTTAGGGATACCAACAGCCTCCTTAATCTGGGCAAGCTGGACTATAGCCTCCTCCTCGAGTTGGAGATCCGGGCAAGGACACGCTTCGCATCGCCCTGACGGCCCTGCATGATAAGCCATTGAGGGGATTCTGGCATGGCGAGGACCCAAGGAATGAGCAAGAAGGGGATTCCTCCTATGCTGAGTAAGAGACGCCAGCCGAGGTTGGAGCGAATCCTAAATAAGAAAAAGTGGGAGACGTCACTGAGGAGGGTGCCCATGTTGATGAATACCGAACCACCAAAACACGTATAAGAAAGCAATCACATTCCTTTAACTTTAAATATCTAACCTTAATTTTTCCCCCGACAATCATTGATGATAAATTTAAAAATAAAAACATATTACAAAATTTGGGGGAAAAAAAAAAGAAATGAAAGGAGTACCTCAGGGAAGGAGGTGAGCAAGCCTCGATAAGATACTGGAGAGATTTCAGCAATATAAATGGGAACAATGATGAGGGTATAGCTCGTAGCAATATTAATTATGAAGCGGCCAACCACAAGGATGACGTAGTTATCCATAATGGCCACAAAAAGGGCTCCGATGAAGAAGATGCTTGCTGCCAACCCTATTTTGTAACGGTAAGCAATCTTGTTGGGGATCCACCAAGCCAGCATCAAGCCAATAAGGGAGGATAACTTTGAAACCCCCATCAGATGATCCTCGAACTCATCATTCATTTCTTGGTCAGGCTTTACGTATGCTATCCCCTTACTCATCAATCCTATGTCTGCCAAAATTTCAAAATGAAAATGTTAGTTATTATCCTAATGTTCTCCAGTAAATCATAATTATGTATAAGAAATTGAAAACATGAAAAATGAAAAAAAAAAAATATTTTGTACCCTATTTTCCTTTATAATATATTATTACATGATAAGAATGATGAGAAATAATACGTATTATTTGAAATTTACTTACTTGGCTCAAAAAAAGAAGAAATAAGTGGATGTTGTTATTCAAAATTAAGTAATCTTTATTTTTCTTTGTTTATGCATAAAAAAAATTTGTCAATAAGTTTATCATTTTACCAATAATAAAGTTACAAAACAAAGTGCAATATAATAAATTATTATTGTGTTTTTTCAACATAAATAAGTTGCAAGGAATTGATTCGTTATATGGAAAATTAATTCGCAAAAATATATCGTAGGTTCCAAACTTTATAGACAACCACTAGGGTGAATCTTTCCATGCTTCATGATATTAGACGTATCTATTGAGAGATGGGACTAACCGAAACCTAGAAAATGCATATGATGGAAGCCGAGAGGGTGTAGGTAGCGGCATGCTTGTTCCAGTGTGGCTTCACTTCCTCGATCGAATTCCTCTGAACATTATCGTTGACTTCAATCTCAATGTCTTCTAATTCCTGCAAAGTATAAGTTAATTGGCACCTCATGTAAGTCAATCAATTGCATAAAGTTGCAAGAGAAACTGTTTAAAGAGCCCAAGTATAATTGACAAGAAGCAATCCCATTGTCCAACCAAAGAGAGAATCATAGCATCAAAACCGGGGAAAAAAAAGACATGCAAAAAAAAAAAAAACACATTTTGGGAACTTTAGTTGAAAGAATAACGAATAGTAACAAGCAAGCATACCCTGCCCACTTCATGAGTCACTGATTCTTCTTCTATTTCAGTAGATAGTTCCACTATTTCCAATGAGGGTCCCTCCTCCTCTTCTTCTTCTCCCCCATTTTTGCTGTGCTTGTCTCCTTCTTCTCCTTCATTAAATAAAATTAGTAAGGACTCCCGATAGCTCTCACCTTCTTCTTCTTCTTCTTCTTCTTCTTCTCCTCCTCCTCTCTGAATAGAGATAATATGAACTCTCTATAGCTCTCATCATCACCAAAAGGTACATGACGATCATCATCCATGACTTCTTTCTTCTTGGGCCTATCATTAGACATGAAGGAAGAGAGCAAAAGGCTTTTACTTTAGGGAATGAAAAGGACAACACTTTTTAAATATGCATGTATAGCCAAATCAAAATGTGAATGAAGCTTTTACATGCCTAGATGAAAGTAATTTTAATGCAAGTCTAACATTCTACTTGCATTTCCATTACTTACAAAAATTGACATCCATGACGAGCATTGCTGTGCGTGTTAAAATTTTTCTCAAATTTTCGGATTTAAAGAGAAGCTCTGATTTCCTAGCAAAACAGGCATAAATAGGAAAAAAAGGAAAATAAAGAAAGGATAGAAATTTGAGCAACAAGATACTTTTTGTCCTTTAAGACAAACTTAAACCTCATTTTCTTTTACAAGTTTAAGATCAAAACTAGGAAGGCCAACAACACTGCTTGAAAATAACATGGATACTATGTTTATACGAGAGGTTATGACTTAGCCTCTATCTAGACTATGACTTAGGCCTCTATTTAGACATAGAAAAGAAGCCACACTTATTAGTGGTCTTAAATGTCTTACCAACATATTCAATAACTCAGACTTCCATCCATTTAAAAAATATTCAATGATTACAAAATGTCACATCACGAGCTGACATATCATCATCACTATCAGATTTTAAGGTATTTTCATCATGTAATTCTAACTCCCATATGTTTTATCATATGTATGCATGAAATTATGCTTGAGATATGATGCAAAGGGTTGGCACATATTGATAATAAATGCAATGCGTGTCATTTTCATAAATCATTTTTTACAGCAATTTTAGAAAGATTTGTAGAAACTTGTCCTCATATCTTCAAATGTCCTTGTTTAGGAAACTTTTAAAACTAGGAAGCGTGTGAAAACCCAACCCTTAAAGAAGATCGTAGGGTCAGTTTGATGTCCTTCACGCATCTTTGATAAAATGAGTGCATGTTTTCATTAAGAATGAAAGGATAAGGCTGCATTACAATATAAACTCCCCGAACCAGAGGCTTAGGATTAGAGGTATAAAGTAGTTTCCTAGTTTCTGCTTACTGAACAAATTAAAACAACGGAAATTCCCACGCTGGGAAAAAGAGATGAAGTTTAAAGCTACGCTAAGTAAGCTATCCTACTTTGAAGGGTTGGTGGTGGTGAAGCAAGCGTTTTGCTCTTCAAGGCTCATTTATATAATCTTGGATCGAGTTCAAATTGGTGATCTTTTGGAAGCGGTAGCTTGAGTACCTTTGAAGTTGCACGATAAAAATAAAAAGAGAAGAAGTCAGTATATGGAGGGGAAAGGAATACAATGCTTCAATTCTATCATCTGTTATAATGAAATAGAGAGGAGAATTTTTATACAAGCCCAATCTCATATAGATAATTGCTTATCATGATTTCTTCACAAGAGACTATAAAATCGAATGGTTTATGCATAGCAATTGATCAAATGCCCATTCTATATCATAAAGGGAATCTCCATAAATTACATCAAAATTCATGAACATAAATCCCTATATATCATCTAAAATAATAAAACCACCTAATAAAGATGTATTTCTTATTTATTATTATTATTCGAATTATATAGAAATGATTGTTTTCAGATTTTTTTTTCTCTTTATAAATTGGTCTCTCTTGGGCTCCGCGAGTCTAGACCATGAGCATTAAAAGCCTAATGAAAGCAAATGGGGCCTTCGAATCCTCCAACCCGCACACCCCCCCTCGCGCCCCCAAAAAAAAAAAAATCTAATCTAACCAAGCCCATATTAGGATATTAACCATGACAAGCCCACCTTTTATTAAAACCGCACCAAGCCCACGCTACGCCTAGCCCAATCCAAAATATAACCAAGCTCAACTCACTAAACATACTTTATTTTGATTGACTTCCACGTATTACAAAAGGAGAGGACATGATGAAAATCCAAGAGGAATATTAGAAATTATACTAAACAAAAGATAAACTTACCACTGATAAAGCAAAGGGAATTTGTCATTCACAAAGACACATCGCATGTTGACTCGTGAGGCTCGCTAAAAGGTAGGATTTTACAGGCTAAAGGCTCCCATTCCGATTAGATCAAAAGAGTTTTCCTCACTTCGAACTTTTGTCGGATAGTTCTCTTTATCACTAATAAAAATGAGCGGGACCAAAAGTGGATTACCATGGGTCATTCCCCGCACGGGTTCCATCTTTTGGCACCTCCTATGGGCTTCCTAATGCGATCGGGGTTTTAGACCGCAGGTTGTGTGTGCAAAGTGTAGTGCTTTAGCATATATATAAAGGCATGCATGACAGTTGATATCAAAACAACACTTCAATTTCACCCACATAAACATACATTCATACACCAACCTGCAAAATAAATAGGTCAACAATTACTCCACCTCTTATGACTCCCAACCTACATCAACATTTAACATAAATGTAAGCAAACGTATCTTATCCTTCATTACATTGTGCCGCCATAAAATCATATTAGATAACAAACAATTGGGTTTTATTAAGCCCAAATCCTCTTATGACCATACTAGGTCCACTGCTTCTATAATTTAGTCTACCACATGATAGAGAACAAAATCATTCACTTTTCCTCACACCACTCCATGGGCACATCGCACAGTAGCCCTCCTGTCTCAACAACCAAGCAATTATCAGATCACTAATATTACCAAGGATTTCTATCGACTTGATTATCAATTCCCACTTCCCTATCTTAACTTTCCATACCCAAAGGTGGGTCAGGGAACCCATCCCCGAATGATTGCATGACGATCTGCGAACAGGGCAGCATAAAACCGGTGAAATAATGTCAGGCAATCTCTGGATCATCTAGTATCATCCGGTGAGGAATAGTAGGAAAAGCTAAAAGCGAGCGGAAGCAACTGAATACTGGGAACAAAATTATTAGCATTACCAAATACGAAAAGCAAGAATGAGGAACTACGGCGAATCAACCACCAAGGAACTTTTCAAGTGTAGCTAACTTAAGACCAGTTCATGAGCCTGCATAATGCAATCGACTCGGATGACACAAACTAATGACGATTTCCTAAATCTATCAGCCAGTTCTGAAGCACACGAATGGCATTCGCAATCAAAGCATCCCATTCTGCTTTCGCGTTCTTGAGCAATCACGCCCATCGAGTCGTGGAATCAAGCATTTCATTAGGGGAACGAGCAATGAGACTCCATATCTAGACGCCGCTCCTAAAAGATCAAGCAAGTCTTTGCGAATCCAGCTTGCTATGTGACGAGTGACGACCTTCACCTTCTCTTTCACGAAACGGTAGACACAAGTTCGCAAAATCTGACAGCAGCATTAACAGCGACCAAGACGCAATTCTTCAATTGCAAATGATACATCGCATTACTTAAAATGATTTCCCTAGGCAGAGGTACCACGACACAATCATATCTGCGAACGACACCGATTATGGCCAAAACGCAAAAGATGACCATAAAAAGCTCAGGCATATATCTCTGAATCCGCATTTTGCGACAGAAAAACCTCCGCCGCGGCTATGTTCACGCAGATCATCCTAATCCGTCAAAACGATTCACCTATTTCGAAAATTTAGAAGGAGAGCCAAAACCGTTACCTCGGCGGTCTCACAATCGTGAGTGACGTCCGAAGCTTCGGAGACGGAGGACAGATCGATCGACTTCTTCGCCGTTCCTTCGACGCCGACGCTCGCGCTCTTCTTCAGCAACTGAAGAAAGTCAGAGAACGAAGCTAGCGTTCCTCCTGTGCACCGCACAGGATGGGGACGATGGCGACGACGGCGACTCGGGAGCCGCGACGGAGAATCGGAGCGCACTCGGGAAAGGGAAGAATGCCGTAAAGGAATCGGCAAAGACTAGTTCTCCCCCTTCTTTTTCTTCCCTTGCGTATCTCAAGCTCCAAACGCCGTGGGAATGCTCTCTTAAATGTCTGGAGTTGGAGTCCCTCCTCAACCGCAGTCTAACTTTGGATGCCATTTTTGCACTTGCAGAGAGAACCTCTGCAAGTCCAAAAATGGCTAACTTTAACTTGGCTTCCCAGAAGGAGAACTTGCTGGAGAAGATGGGATAGAGTGGAGTTTACAGACTACTATTATTGCTAAGTCAGACAGACTATCGTTTTCTCCTCTATTAGGGCTAAAATGCCCAGCTGCACCCCACTCCGTTTTGCGTGTGGCAAGGTGCAAGAAGTACATATGAATTCTTATTTGCCTTCACGTGTTCCGACATTCATATTGATATGGTTTTCCGGTTTTGTAACAAAAAAAAAAAAAGGCTTGTTTCAGAAGGGTCCTAAACTTTTTCAACATATTTCACTCACATCCTAAAACTTTCATTTCTTATATTTAAGTCTTAAAAATTATCGTAGTTGTACACTTTAGTGCTTCCTTTATTGGCTCATTTAGCTTAGTGATAGAAATCTATTCAACTTTCTTTTATTTATTACAACGTAGATTGAAAAAATAATAAAATTTGTCGCATGGCATTTTCTTTTTATTTGAAATTGACCCCGAGGGGATTCAAATGCATCAAATTGTAAGTGTTTGAACTTAAAATGACGGAATGGTTAAAGAGTTTGTCTTGAAAGTGATTGGCAACAACTCATCTCCGGAGGGATCAAAGAGAAAGGGACGGGAAGACAGCGAACTAACAAGGACATGGGTCAACCGGGTGGGGTCCACGATTTCAAGCTTCATTCCATGCGACGAGAACAAAAAGCCATGCGGGGCTTCTAAAAGGACAAAAAGTCCATTTCCTTTTCTCTCTTTTTTATATTCTAAATAAAATAAAATGAAAAAAAAAATAGCCCGTTTCATGTGATGCGGCGAGGGGACAAGTCGTGAACTCCAACTTACGAGGAGGCGTCGGTGTAATTAACGCGCATCTCCAGGGGTACTTCTTCAAACTCAAGTCTCCCACCCAAAGCCCCACCGCCCCGCGCTCCTCAAGACATGACACTGCCAAAAAAAAAAAAAAAGAAATTAAAAAAAAAAAAGTATATATTATAAGAGAATGTTTTCCTTGTTTAAAGGTTTTTTCCTTCAAGACCGAATGCTCGCGCGCAGATTGTCCCTCCAATGAAATTGCAATATAACAAAAAACAAAAAAAAGAAGAATATTATAATAATAATAATAATATTGCATCTTTTTACAAATTCCATCAACATCATTCTATATTTGCATATGAACTTGCTACCACATTCTCGTGCAAACTTAAATTCAAGATTTTGCATGTGAAGCATATTTTTAACTTACTTCTCTTTCTCAAAAAATTAACTTTGTTGAAAAATGATTTAAAACAAAACGATTTTTAAGTTAAATCCATCATCATTAATATCTTCTTTTATTTTTTCCTTACGAGGCCACATGGTTGGAGACAAATTTGGCTCTTATGCCACCACATCGAGCACTTTTGGGTCCACTCGGTGGGGGTCTTTCGTCTAAACTAAGGCCAAGCAACTCATTAAGTTATAGTGATACTATTCGATTTGCTTGCTTTTTCTTTTTCTTTCATTTTCCTTTCGCCCTCTACTCAATCCGAAATAGACTAGTGGTGCCCAAGTCTCTAAAAGGAAAAAATATGCACCAGCCACATCAAACCGCATCCCAACTTTTCCGATTTAACTACTCAAGAAGCCATTTCACGAATTCTTCTTTAAAGCATATCGTCGAATGGTTTATGGTCAGCAAGTTGAGCAATAGATTTTAACCATTCCAAACTCATATTCCCGGCTCGAGTTGAACGAAACTCCGGAGTAATGTTCTAAATTAGATAGATAGGCTCAAATGCTAATTGCTTCTATTTCAAATAAAAGGAGAAACTACATCGAATTTTATTTTCGTTAAACTGATCATGATAATGTATAGAGAAGATTACCTTGCTAGTGAAATAAAATTCAGGTCGAGTATAGAAGAGACATTTAATATTTACAAATCTAGCTCCTCAACATTCCTTTGTTCTCTAAGCTCTACGGTTAATACTAAAATATATCACCTTACTATCGTGCCATTAGCTGCCTTGTGCTAATGTCACGCCACCTGCCCTTGCTTTGAAACAGATTCGTTCAACCCTGAATAGGGACATCCAATCTCCACAACCAAACATGAGATGAAAAGGAAACAGCTTTTGTCTACTTTTTTTTTTTTTTTTTAATCAAATTACATGAATTTTAATCACTACAATCAATATCAAAAGTTAACCTGTTAATTTAAAATCACTCTATTTAAGGAAAAAAACTTAAATAATATATTAATTATTCCGCACACATACATATTCCAATCAAATGAAGTTAAGGTTATGCATTATTGCATATAGCCTAATTAACTTCCCTTAGCATATATTACGAAACACGATAGGTTTACCTATGTGTTGAAATATTCTTTCTACCATGTAACTTTAATTCATAGTTCAATTTATAGTATTAAAAATCATTAAATAATAAGATACTTGTAATTAAATCGGAGAATTTGGCTTCGACTCAAAAAGTGTACGAAATTTTATTACCAATAAAAAAACTTCAAAGTTCGGATCCGGGTTATTGTTCGGGTAGGGTTCGCGATTTGGGGGCGGAGGTCGGATCGCGACCGGATCCGGTCGGGTAGGGTTCCGAGGGAACCGGGTCGCGAAGTCGGATCCGGTGGGAACCGGGTAGGGTTTTCACCGGTTCCCCCAAACGGCGCCCCGTTTTAAACAAAAAAAAAAAGAAAAAAGAAAAAAAAAAGGGCGAAAAATCTGAGTCGGGCCCGCGTTTTTTTTATTTATTTCGATTTAAATAAATAATAAATAATTTATTTATTTTTTAAAATCAAAAAATATATTTTCGAAAAAGAATTTAAAAATATATATATTTCAAAAAAAAAAAACAGAAAATATTAAAAAAGATAAAAATGTTTTATTTTCCAGAAAAATCCAGAAAAATCAAAAATACTTTATTTTCCGAAAAATTTATTAAAAAATATTTTATTTTCAAAAAAAAAAAAATCAAAATATTTCATATTTTCCAAAAAAATACCAAAAAATCCAAAAAAAAAGGGCCAAAAATTCAGAAAAAGCCAAAAAGACTTTTATTTTCCAGAAAATGCCAAAAATCCAAAAAAAAAGTCCCTTTTATGTCCAAAAAAATTGGAAAAATGTTCAAAAAATGTTTCTCTCCAAAAAATGCATGGAAAATCCCCAAAACATCCAAAAAGCCTCAGGGTTTAAATAAGGTTAGGTACCGAAAGGGCATTAGTGATTAACTAGTGTAATCAAGTCCCCGATCCTAATTTCTCTGGTTGCGCGGAGCGTATTTCTCTCAATACTTCGCATGGGTTTCTAATCAACCCACCCTAAATTGATTAGTGGCGACTCCGTTTTAAAAATTAACTTACATGTTAAAAACTTTGACCATTTAAGTCGTGAATTGGTGGACTTGGGAGAGTCCGGGCGTAATTAATAAGCCGAGCCATTAGCCTCCCGCGAAGCGCCCGCCCTGATCGGGCGCCGAGAAAAAAGAGGTCGCGACAGCTTGGCGACTCCGCTGAGGACTTTGAAGACTTAGGCCTTTTTGCCTTGTTTAAATTCTTTACTGACTTAGTTTTTTTTTTTTTTTTATGCAGGTCAATAGCTTAGAAATTTATTTTAACTTTGCTTAAAATAGATTGTCTTGTGATTATGAATTGTGATGCATGCTTTACTGTTCCAACACTACACACAGCACACACAACCCGGCCGCCGGACCTAGGCCGCCATAGGATATTTAGGATGGTGTCAAGAAAGATACGACCTCGAACGCGAGACTGCGATGTAGAGGTTGCCTTTCTTTTCCCCGAATTTCTTTAGCCGAGGTTAGGAGGGTATGCTGCTAACGCGAGACTGCGATGGGCGGATATCCTTTTAATTTCAACAAGCTTTCTCAGTTAGAAATCGAGCCGCACATCTCATGTGAATGTCTTTGTGCTTGCCATTTTCTTTAAAAACAGAGTAATTTATTTACTTTTACTTAGTCTTTTTATTGGCTCATGGCATAGGGTCAGGTCATGTAACTCCATTTCTCATATGTGATGGGAAGAATCGATATCCAGTTCATTCCGGCTCCCAAGAAAGAGCTCCTCAAATGGTGGAATCAGTTAGATCAGCTCGGCCAGGAGTATGTCAAATCAATCATCGGTCATCTCCTTCTGTTGCTCCAAATCAATATCCACTCCGGAGTCATGCAAGCACTACCACATTTCTGGTGTCCTGAAGCATCCACCTTCATGTTCGGCAAATTTGAACTGACTCCGACGTTGGAGGAATACAGTCTCGCCATAGGAATGCCCCTGGAGAAGGAGCTCGCCAAGCCACTGATCCGCATTGACCCTGTGGTTAGTTTATCACGGTTTTTAAAAAATCATTCGGTAAAAGAAATAGTTAAAGCCAACAACAATGCATTTCCGCTATCATCTTTAACTGAATGTTTTGAAAAACAATCAATGAACCAAAAAAGCAAGATCTTCCTCTTAGCGTTCTTTGGATTTATTATCTTCCCTTATAGGAAGAATGCCATAAATCCTTTAATGGCGGGGGTGATAAGTCAAGTCGCTTTTGGAGCAGGATATGTGAACATGGTTTTAGCTGAAACATTTTTATCCCATAATCGTTTTAAGGAAAACAAAGAAAAAATCATGAGGGCCGCCCCGGAAATTTAACAAATGTGGTTCTTTTCTCATATCAAAGGATTTGGGCACCTCATGCAAATATTCGAAATCAACAAATTCAAGCATCCACTTTAAAAATTTCAAAGCTTGGAAAAATACTCTCCCAGCGAGGAATATTCTCGATGGATTGATTTATTAAAAAACCCTGTCCCCGAGACATTCCTATGGCGGGCTAAATGGTTCATTACAGGAGAGGCACGTTTTGCGCTTGATTATTATGACCCCATCCCACTGCTGGGCCTCGCCGGAGCTACCTCATATTATCCACATAGGGTGGCTCGTCAGTACAGAGTCCTCCAGGAAATCCCGCCGCCACTCAAGCCGGGATTGTTCCGAATCCTTTTCACCCACACCGGTTATAACTACTTAGAGGAGATCCGTATAATCCAGGATGCATGGAGTAGATGTCACACAGAAAAGATCGTCGTACCTAGAAGACTGAAGGGGCAAGAAAAAGCTCATCACGCATCCACGTTCTACATCCTCAACCACATAATTCCCAAAGAATTGCAACCGGTAATCCCGATGTAGGCGATAAACTTACTCTCGAAGACGAATTGAATCGCTTGAAAGAAGTTTGAAGACAAGCAGGAAACACATATCAAAGCCAGCACGAAAGAGCAAGTGGATTCACAAGACTGGAGCTTCCCATCACATATGAAATTTGGCAGTTCAGTTTTTTGATGCGAATATGTCTAAATGCGAATAGTTAGGGTCGTTCTATCTTTTACGTCTCGTTTAAAGAGCCCTTTCGGCATTATATATATTCCCCTGTTAATAAATAAAAATGACTCGACCCTCGCCATGGGCCAATGCTCCATTTGTTTCCCTCACTTATGTTCTTTCCATTTTGCGCAAACACAGGTAATTACGACGTAACTGCATTCAAAAACTAGAATGGCTGAAGAAAACGTACCAAGCCGTGTCGAGATCATGGAAAGTGAAATGAAGCAGGTTTTCAATGTGCTCCAGCAACTCTCAAAACAGATAGATTCCATTCAGGGCAAACTGGCTCCTGCCCCAGCCTCAATCGAAGTACTGTTACCACAATCATCCATTTGAGGTGATCAAGGAAGAGATACTGACGATAACATGCCGGAATTGGAGGATGATCCGCCACAAGCCGTGATTGAGAAAGCTAAGTCAGGCGGCTTGGCTAAAGTCGAGCATGACAAACGCCTCGAAAAGCTTGAGGAAAGACTGAAGCAATTACAAGGCCTCCAGGATCCTACTTTGACAGATCTCTCCATTTATTCCAAAGTCAAAATGCCAGAAAAATTCAAAATACCCGAGTTTGAAAAGTACGATGGCACGACTTGTCCAAGAGCTCATTTGCAAATGTACTTGGTTCGAATGACCCAGTACGTTAATAATGCACCATTGATGATTCAGTTGTTCCAGTCAAGTTTAATAGGCCCTGCCCTGAGATGGTACATCACGAAAAATATAAACCTCCTCGAAGCATGGAGCGAAGTAAGTGAGGCGTTTCTCAAGCAGTACAAGTTTATAATGGACATTACCCCTTCTCGGGAGGATCTAGAGCGCACGGAAAAGAAAAAGCATGAATCTTTCAAGGAATATGCCATTAGATGGAGGAATCGCCGCCCGGATCGGTCTGAACCAACGATTTCGAACTAAGAAAAATGTTCATCAAAACCCTCCCTTACGAATACCGCAATCGAATGGTAACTACGATCGCTGAATCATTCAATCAACTCATCCCAGTAGGAGAACAAATTGAGATAGGGTTAAGAGATGGCTGGTTCATTGAGCCTGCACCCATCGGCAGAAGACTCAACGTGAGAAAAGACAAAGAGCCCCCGATTGATGTTAATGCAACCTACACGCAAACACCGTCACCTCCCGACCCATTCGAGACAAACACAGGACAACGACAGACCGCCAATCGTCAACCTCCTCAACGCTACAACAATAGGAGGCAGTTCACTCCGCTTCCCGGATCTCCATCACAAGTTCTCGCAATCCTCCGAAACAAGAACCTCCTCTCAACCGAGCCGAAGCGACCCAATGCTGAAAGCTTCTCCAGCTATGACCCATCCAAAAAATGTGATTATCACATGGGAGAAATAGGCCACTCGACTGACGAATGTTTCACCCTCAAGCATCGGATTCAGAACTTCCTGGATACTAAGGCATTCTCGTTCCAAACTACAAAACCAAATGTCCAAAGCAATCCGCTCCCTGATCACGCCAGCAAGGTAAATGCAATATTCAGTTCAGAGGCCGGTCAAATCAGAAATACCAAAGTACCTACTGTTGACATCTATCGAGGGCTGATAGAAGCTGGGTATTATTCAAGCAATGGGATACCACCCCTTGCAAAAATGGAGGAAAGGGTATTAAGAATGATAGAGGCCGGAATAGTCATATACGCCAGCCACACCAGCATAGTTTCTACCATATCGCAAGTCCTCATCAACTGGGAGGAAGAATTCGCCGCGCTGAATGCGGAAAAGGGAAAGAAAGATTCCACCTCACCTGAGAGCATCTTTGAAAGGAAGGAAGCTATTGTTCAAACATCAGCAGCAGAAACAGCTATAGTCATCGAGATTCCCCAACCATGCAAATACGAATACAACAATGCCGTACCGTGGTGTTATGACCTTGAGGTTGGTTTAGTCACAAGATCTGGGCGAACCTATGCACAAGCAAACACTCAGTCTGCCAAGCCCGTCACTGACGAAGAAGCCAAGGAGTTTTTGGCCGTAGTTAAGGCCAGTGAATATAATGTGGTGGAACAATTACGAAAATCACCAGCACAAATCTCTCTGCTAGAATTGCTTCAGACATCTGTCAAGCACCAGAAATCCCTCATGAAAGTCCTAAGTGAGGTACATGTCCCTGAAACGATTGAGCATGACAAACTTGAGGAATTTGTCGGTACTATCCTTTTAAAAGATCAAATGGCATTCTCGATGAAGAAATTCCCGAAGAGGGTAGAGGACACACCAAGGGCCTCTACATATCGGTCAAGTGCAACGCATCTCACGTCGCTCGAGTGCGATTGATAATGGATCTGCTCTTAACATATGTCCACTAGTGACACTCGTCGCCTTAAAATAGAGAGATCATGGATCAGGTACCCAGGGACTTCCGTTCGAGCATTCGATGGAACAAAGAAGGAAACTTGTGGGAGAGATTGAACTCGACGTTCAAATAGGCCCAACTACATTCAAAATTTTATTCCGGGTGATGGACATCCCCCTGCGTTCAATTTCCTCTTGGGACGCCCATGGATCCACATCGCGGAGCGCGGACCGTCAAGCCTCCACCAAAGTGTGAAGTTTGTGGTTGGAGGAAAACTGATCACGGTCCGAGGAGAAGAAGATCACCGCATCTACCATGAGACGGCCATCCCTTATGTTGAACCTAGTGAGAAAAGCGAAGCCAGCTATCAATCGTTCGAACTCGTGTCTACTATACACGAAACTCGAGGGACTTTGCCTCTCATCCCCGAGGTATCAAATGCTGCAATCATGGTAGGAAAAATCATGGTTGGACATGGTTTCATTCCAGGACAAGGGCTTGGTAGGAGAGGCCAGGGCATCCGTCAGCCTATTAAAGCCCTGAGGAGACCCTATACTACCGGTTTAGGATTTTCCCCGGATAGAAAAGCAAAGAAAAAAGTCGGCATTGTGTATCCCCGTCTCGAGGAAACTTTCCCAGGCCCAGCCAGGATGATGCATGAGGAAGAAGAAGTGAATACTTCAAAATGGTTCAACTCTGGAAACACGAAATTACCCATAATCCAGGAGAGCACAGTTCAGCCTGTACTTACAAAGGAAGAAGGACCAGAGGGCGTGACCCCCATATTTGGAGACCTTTTCATAGGGGCCATTGATGAGGAACAATTAGAAGAAACAGGTGATAACTTCTCGTTTACCCAGCTTCAACGTCAAGTCGATGAGCTGCACGAGACGGTACACCACTTGACAGAGAGTTTCGCCCAAATTGCCCGTACATTCCTCTCTCGTCATGACGACGAATCGGCAGCCAAAGTAAATGAAGAAGATCTTATTGACACGAGCTGGCAAGGGACTCGGCTACCCCAGTCCTCAAGAAGCACGCGGCCATATTCGCCTCTTCCTAAATCGATGGCCATTATCTTTCCCATTCTCCTAGAGCAAGGGATGATCACCAGGGAATTGAGTCGTTCTACTCCCGAGTACTTCCTTGGTTATGATCCGTCCAAGCAATGTGATTATCATTCGGGGGAATTAGGACACTCGCTAGATGACTGCACCATCCTGAGAGACAAGGTTCAGGATCTTTTGGATGCTGGGGTATTCACGTTTCGCTCCCCATGGCTGTGTTTTGGTGAAGATCACCTCCTCGTAGTACCCAGCACCCGAACCATGTTCCCTGAGCATGTTAAGGAAGCACGTAGAGGAGAGGTGATCATGGACACTTTGGGCCAACCAAGTGGTAAATTTGACTACTATGTCAATTATTCAATCCCCCAAAGTTTCTATGATCATCATCGCCACATCGTCCCTGATGGGTGGGAAGGCATGGATAATTTGAAGTCTGCAAAGCCACGAGCACAGGAAGACGAGACTGGCGATTGGTATGAAGACTTCTTCGTGGGCGCTATCAATGAAGGACCGTCAGGGGAAATGGGTGCAGACCCGCTCGAGTAGAATCCTTTATTTTCCTCTGCATACTCCCCTACGCGGGAGCCTGTACATATTTCTCTTAAAAGTTTGGCTTGTTTTGTTTTCAACCTCAGTTCCATCTAGGGAACCTTTTTTGAAACCACTCTGTAAATCCATCTACTAATAAATAAAGTTGAAAACATTTTGAGGGCATGAGGAGATACACCAAACCGGCCCGTTGATGATATCCAAGCAGCAAAATGAAAGAAGAAATCTGAGGCCCGGGTTTCCTCATGCTTCCTCATCTTAAAAAAAAACATATCATCCCCCATTTTCGAAAGAAAGAAGCATACATGCTGTTAACCTTATTTGTCCCCTTAACCTATCTATTCTATGATACAGGAATAATCTAGCAGCAAGCGAGGGTATGGGAACGGTCCAAACCGACACCGTAAGTAACCATTCTGATGACTCAGATGAAGATTTTGATGATTCTGACGAAGTTCAACGGAATTGGGAGCGACATGAAGAAGCGAGGCCCCCTACTACTGAAAACACCGTCGTTGTCAATTTAGGCAGCACAGGAGATCCAAGGGAGATAAAGATCGGCGCGAACCTTCCTAAAGAAGAAGCTGCAAGCTTAATCGCCCTCCTAAAAAGATATCAAGATGTATTCGCATGGTCATATGCTGATATGCCAGGCCTCGATCCAATGATTGTGGAGCACAGCTTACCAACCAACCCTGAAGTAGCCCCCAAGAAGCAACGGCTAAGGAGAACTAAACCAGAGTTGTCAAAAAAGATTGAAGAAGAAGTGATGAAGCTCCTGGAAGTAGGCTTCCTCGAAGTCTCACAATACCCTAATTGGGTAGCAAACATTGTACCCAAAAGAAGAAAGACGGTCGAATCCGAGTTTGTGTTGACTACCGCGATTTGAACAAAGCAAGTCCAAAAGATGATTTCCCGTTACCTCATATAGACGTTCTTGTGGACAGACACAGCGGGATTTAAGCTTTTCTCTTTCATGGATGGGTTCTCAGGATACAACCAAATAAAGATGAAGGAAGAAGACAAGGAAAAAACGGCATTCATTACTCCATGGGGGACTTTTCATTATAAGGTTATGCCTTTCGGCCTGAAAAACGCTGGAGCAACTTACCAACGTGCCATGGTCACCCTTTTCCATGACAGGATGCACAAAGAAATTGAAGTATATGTCGACGACATGATCGCCAAAACCAAACATGGAGAAGACCATGTAAAAACCCTAGAGAAATTATTCAACCGACTCCGCCAGTTCAAGTTGCGCTTGAACCCAGCAAAGTGTGCGTTCGGGGCGACTTCTGGTAAATTACTTGGATTCATTGTGAGCTGTGAAGGGATAGAAGTAGATCCATCAAAAACCAAGGCAATATTTGAGATGCCTCATCCCTCGACTGTAAAGGAAGTCCGAAGCCTCTTGAGAAGATTAAATTATATTGCGCGGTTCATTTCCCAACTTTCTGAAACTGCGAAACCCTTCTTTAAACTTCTCAAGAAGGATGCACAAGTTAAATGGGATGATGATTGCCAACTAGCATTCGAAAATCTAAAAAAAGATTGATGAAGCCCCCCGATTCTCGGTACCTCTGGTCCCGGGGCCCCCTTTGATCCTCTACCTTACCATCAACAGTGAATCCTTAGGCGCGATGCTTGCACAAGAAGGACCTCACGACGGGAAGGAGCGAGCCATCTACTATTTAAGTAAAAAGTTCACCACGTCAAAACAAAACTACTTCAAATCAGAAAAAACATGCGTTGCATTGGTATGGGTGTTGCACAGGCTCCGGCAATATACCTTGCACTACCAAACGTTCCTCGTAACTGAGAGTGACCCGATCAAGTATTTGCTCGGTCGCTCGGCCTTGGTAGGAAAATTGGCCAAATGGCAAATCTTGATCTCGGAATTCGACATCCAAATTATGTCGCGAAAATCAGTTAAAGGTCGAGTGATTGCGGATATGTTAGCAGATGGCCCTAAGGAGGTACACGAGGATAATACACCAGACGACCGGATTTCAACAATAGAAGAAGACGCATGGACCATGTTTTTCGACGGAGCTGTAAATTTGTCGGGTTACGCACTTGGGCGGTTTGATATCCCCTAATGGGCAACATTATCCTGTGGCTGCTAAATTAATTTTTCCATGCACCAACAATATAGCCGAATATGAAGCGTGCATCCTCGGCTTACAAGCAGCTATTGAAATGGAAGTGACAAAACTAAAAGTATTCGGTGACTCCGCCTTAATCATCCTCCAAACTGTGGGTGAGTGGAAGACGAAAGATACCAAGCTTGTGCCTTATCACAACTACTTGGAAAGATTAGTGGGAGAATTTCAAGACATCTCGTTTGAATACCTTCCTAGAATTCGTAATCAGTTCGCTGATGCACTAGCAACGTTGTCATCTATGTTACAAGTAACGAAAGGGTTAGAAGTAGAACCTTTGAAGATCGAAGTTCTGACAAGATAGGCCTACTGCATGGCTATAACCGAAGAACCCGACGGAAAACCCTGGTATTACGATATCATGAAATACGTCCAGAAGCAGGAATTCCCTGAAGAAAGCACTCACTCTGATCGAAAATACCTAATGAAAATGGCCTCAAAGTTCTTCGTTAGCGGTGAAAATCTGTACAAAAGATCATATGATTCAGTCCTACTAAGGTGTGTTGATGCAACTGAAGCCACACGGATAATGCAGGAAATACATGAGGGAGTATGTGGCCCTCACATGAATGGACGCATGTTGGCCAAGAAAATAATGAGATTAGGTTATTGGCTCCCTTTGGAAGGCGATTGCGCACGACATGTGCGAAGCTGTCATCGTTGCCAGATTTACGGGAACAAGATAAATGTCCCTCCAACTGAACTACATCAATTATCTGAACCGTGGCCATTTTCAATTTGGGGCATTGATGTAATTGGCCCAATCAATCCGAAAGCATCAAATGGACATCGGTTTATTTTAGTTGCAATTGATTACTTCTCAAAATGGATCGAGGCCACATCCTATGCAAGCGTAACTGCGCGGAACGTTATGAAGTTCATCAGACGTGACATAATCGCCCGATATGGCGTGCCAGAAGCTATCATCACCGACAATGGGTCAAACCTGAACAACAAGTTGATTGATCAATTATTCTCTCGAGTTCAAAATCCAACATCGAACTCGTCCCCTTATCGTCCACAAATGAATGGAGCCGTGGAAGCCGCCAACAAGAACATCAAGAGAATCCTAGCCAAGACAGCTGAAAACTATCGCGACCCGGCATGAAAGGTTACCTTTCGCACTAACAGATATCGAACTTCGATTCGGACTTCCACCGGGCAACCCCTTTTTCCCTGGTTTATGGCATGGAAGCGGTTTTGCCCATAGAAGTAGAAATCCCATCCCTACGAATTTTATCCCGGTAGGGTTGTCGAGGAAGAGTGGACACAACAAAGGCTCGAGCAACTGAATATGATCGATGAAAAACGACTAAAAGCCCTCTGTCATGGTCAGTGTTATCAACAGAAGGTAGCCCGATCGTTCAATCAGAAAGTGCGACCTAGGAACTTCGAGGTAAATGAACTAGTCTTGAGGAAGACACTGCCGATCTTCCCGGAGCCCGGTGGCAAGTTTGCCCCAAATTACAAGGGTCCTTATGTGATAAAGAAGATACTCCCGGAGGAACCTTGATCCCGACCGAAATGGATGGGCGGGAATTCTCCAAACCGGTTAATTCGATGCTGTAAAAAGTACTACCCTTGAAAGATGTTCATTGCCTGGCATTGCCAAGCATTTCTCTATCAAAATGAAATTGCCTCTGCGCCTTTTGTGAGTGATGTATTTGCACCATCATAAAAATGTGTTTGGTAGATTCAGCAAAGAGGAATGAATGGTAATCACTCGCATTTAAGGGAGTGTTGAGAATCAGGCAGCAAACTTGATTGGATAATCGATACTACCCAAGCAAGCGCATAGGAGTGACCTACGTCAGATTCACCTAACTTGGTGTAAAAGACGTGTCGTTCAAGAACCAGTCCAGTTAAATAAAAGAAGCCATCTATCCCAGACGATAACCTTGGAACTGGGAAACCTCACTTCTTGTTCCTGACGCATGTTCTCTCGGGAAATAATTAACAAAAGCTAGAGGTTTTGATTGTCCATCTCAGATTCCATAGAAGCTTGAAATACATGACTTTATCCACATGCTGCTATAATCGGCAACCAGCAATCAGGCATACGTAGCCACAAATAAAAAATACCAATCGAAAGAAGCATGGAACTGTAAAGAGACCGTCATCAACGTTCAAATATTCTTGGAGGCCAGCACATACAAATTATGGGGAAAAACTAATTTGATATTATTCCCCAGCGCTCGCTCTCTGAACTCGTTTTCTTTGCCATATTGACAGGAGGCGTTGGAATTTCAGAACCAAGCTTAATGGTTAAACAGTGGCAAATCCAGTGATCCAGATCAATTTACATAACCCGAGACAAAAGCAGAGATGCCCGTTCAGCGTCCCAACCCTTAGCTGATCATTCGTGTATTATTTCTCTGTGAAGACAATCCGTCGGCACCCCTTTGTGAATAGCTCTTTTGATATTCAAAATTCAACACATTTGTAAATACAATTTCACTAAGTAAACACCCCTAAAGTTGTCAATAGGGTCTCTTGAGTAAAAAATCATTCATTTGTTTTGAGAGTACAAACTCTCTCATATTTAAAAAATGCTGCATGCCTTTCTCCAAATGGATTTTTGCATGATGATTTTGTCTGTCTCAAATCACTGATTCCATTGGGGATTACTAGAATAGACAGCTAAGTGAAGAATACAAGATTAGTTGAGCATGCTGGATGAGGTGCGTCAGAATGATGACAGGCAAGCCATATCCTACACACAGTCCCCATCTATACACTTGTGAGATGAGTGCAGAAAATTCCATGACTGCAGGGTAAAGAGTTCTCTCGCGAATGGTACGATAACCAAAATAGTGAGAGGCATTTCATTGCTCACCCCCTATTGAGCCCCATACACTGGTGAAGCTTCTCTCATCAAGAATCACCCCACATTGGAGCATGTCAAAAACAAGGCAAATCAGCATTACAAGGTGAGAAGAGGGATAGAAATTCTCTTGCTCGCACTTGCATCAATCTTCGAGTGTCTTTATTACATATGAACACTCGCGTTAATTTAAGTGCCTTAGAATGACGAAGAGCAATTCCTTTTCTATACATTTGTATACATTGTACAACCCAAGTGAGTCTGTAATTTTATCCTCACATTGAGACAAAGCAGAAGTTATTGCCATAGCTTAGAGTGCTGGCTGAAGATGAAGACTCAAAGTCTAAATAATGGTGCTTCGATTGAACTCGCCTAGATCAGTTCCTCAAACTACAAAAATAAAAAAGCAGGGGCATAAAAAAGCAGTGTACCTGGTAAAAGCAAGGTCAAATGCCCATAATTGAGGAACTGGAATAAAAGCAGGGGCATAAAAAAGCAGAGTGCCTGGTAAAAGCAAGGCCAATGCCCCCCAGTCAAAAAAATACAGCCAAGAAAAAGTTGTGGTTGTAAAATCTCCATTTGACAGTAAGAAGAAAGACCAGTGACGAATGCTAAGACAGTCACCCACTCTCACCCTTCTACATGTGAGCCGAGTCTACGTCATATTCCCATTGTAAAAAGTCTCTTCAGACTAGGGGCACCTCGATTAACGTAGGATTTCATATGTGCATAAATATCGCTCGAAGAAGTACGAGCAAGATTACTCTATCTCTTTTCGCGAACTCCCGACTTGTAAACCCGGAGATGATTATGCGACTTTTCGTCCATCGACTTCAACCTTGATGGTCCCCTTTGAGGAGCTGCTAACCAAGTCTTCATCACAATTTCAACAAAGACCTCTCACATTGGTAAAGTCGTACCATTTGCAAGAATACTCGGACCCCGCCGACATGATGACAAGGTGAGAAGTGTGATCCTTATAAATCCCGCATCAATGGTCGGGATAAAACAGCATTTCCATGAGAGTGAGTGAAAAGTCCTTTCGGACCGAAAGTCCCTCATCCGGCATGCTCAAGACGTCTACATTCTAAATGAGGGTTGTCTTTCAAAATCTTCCCCAGTGGAATTCTGATGATACAAAATTGACGAAATTGTCATGCATAAATCACATTTTGAATTTATGAGTTTACAGCATATACAATCATTGTGTACATGTCTACATATTGTGTAAATAATGAACATACTCTTAGTAATCAGAGATATTGTCAAATAAGCATATCCCTATCTGTCTTAAAGTACCTACCACTGTCCTGGTACTCTCTTCTTGTCACTCGACCTGTTCGAGTCATCTCCTGAGTTTGGGTGCTTGCAACGGTCTGAGTATCCCCTTGTCTTTAAGTACCTGCCATTTGCCTGATACTCCCTCTTATCGACACTCGACCTGTTCGAGTTGTCCCAAGAATACTGATATTTGCAACTGTCCAGATATCCCCCTGTTTTTAAGTGCCTGCCATCACTCAGGTACTTCCTCTTTTGACACTCGACCTGTTCGAGTTGTCCTTAAAGTTTGGATGCTCATGACTATTCAAGTATCCTCTTGTCTTTGAGTACTGATCATCGTTCGGATACTCCCTTTTCGTGACACTTGACTTGTCCGAGTTATCCTCAAAATTGTATCTTTGAATACTAGTAGCAACTCAAGTATTCCCCCACATTATGCGCCTGCAATCACCCAGGAATGCTCTCTTATGCTCGGACCAGTTGAGTGGTCCCCGATCATATCATTAAATGTCTGTGTTGATCCAAATATTTCTCTACTTTGTACACCTGTGTGTCTGCCGCCATCCAGGTAAGCCTTGTGCTACATTCAAATTCTCAACTACCAGGAGGTGAGAGACCTTCACGAATATCTCTAGTACGTCCTCAATATTCCCATTACCAGAAGGTGAGAGACCTTCACAAATATCTCAGGTATTTTTAGAAATTCATACTTGTGATCATCCGAGTACCCCTTCAACGCCTGCAAAAGCCCAAAAATCCTCCAGGTTTGTACTTGTGAATATCCAGGTACTCTTTCAATGCCTGTGAATGTCCAGGTGTCTTCAACAAATTGATGCCCTGAGAAAAGTCGGCGCATCCTCCCGAGAAAGGTCGGGTTCCAACAGGTGTCTTTGACAAAGATCAGACACCCCAACAAATATGATGCTCTGAGAAAGGTCGGCGCATCTCCCGAGAAAGGTCGGGTACCGACCGGTGTCTTTGACAGAAGTCAGACACCCCAACAAAATCAATGCCCTGAGAAAGGTCGGCGCATCTCCCGAGAAAGGTCGGGTACCAACTGGTGTCCTCGATACAAATCAGACACCCACAAATGAGATGCCCTGAGAAAGGTCGGTGCATCTCCCGTCAAGGCGACCGAAGAAAGGTTCGAGCACTAGACAAATCATTGATTGTTTTAACAGGCGACCGAAGAATGGTTCTAGTCTTGGAGAAGCAATTTCTCGTCACGGCGACCGAAGAACGATTCGGGTCCGAGATGAACCACTAATTGCTCTAACAGGCGACCGAAGAATGGTTCGGGCCCTGGAAGAGCAATTTCCCGTCAAGGCGACCGAAGAAAGGTTCGAGTCCTAGATAAATCATTGATTGTTTTAACAGGCGACCGAAGAATGGTTCGAGTCCTGGAGAAACAATTTATCGTCACAACGACCGAAGAAAGGTTCGATGTCCAAGACAAGCTACTGATTACTCTAACAGGCGACCGAAGAACAGTTCGGGTCCTAGAGAAGCAACCCTCTCATATCACCAGGTAAGATGACACCTCGATACTTGCCAAAACTCGGGGTTCACACCCTATCTCACGTATTCCCGGTAAGTAACTCCAGGTATCTTCTTATCTGTCTTAGTATATGTAAAGTTATATTGCTCCTTTTTCTGCATAGAATAATAGGTTCCAAATAAAATATGATATGCTATGCTTGCACGGATAAAATTTAGGCATCAGTTTGTCTTTGAATGTGACCTCTGCGAACTCACCTTCAAAGAGGGCAGGTGTTGACGCCTAAATTCCTTTTTTTTTTAAAATTAGTTTTTTTATTATTACTTATCTTCTTTTTCCTTTTTTTTTCGGATAATAAAAACAAAAAATAATAATAACAAAGCAAAAAACAACAAAACAAAAGCAAAAACAGCCCATTCCTCCTCCGCATGGGCCCTTGTGGCCCATTCTCCTCCAGCCCGGCCCCCTTTGGGTCACCTTCTTCCTCCATCCACCTCTGCAGCACACGCGCAGAGAGCGCGGCGATGGATGGACGGACGGGCAGCGATGGCGCACGTGGAGCAGGGAGGAGCAGGCGTCGACGGGACGTGACCGGAGGAGGTGCAGATGGCGGATGGGACGGCGGTCTAGCCGGTGGGTCGACCCTCGCCGACCGGCCGCCCCCCTCGCCTATAAATAGAGGGGGGCCACCGTCGACGAAAGGGAGGAGAGACACAGGGAGAGCGAGGCAGCAAGCGATCTGGGCAGCAGATCTTCGATTCCCCCTGCTGAGAGACTTCAGAACGGGGGGCCGAAGACGAGCGAACCCAGATCTGTGAGCAGCCGACGCCGAGAGAGAGGAGAGGGTTCGGGATCCGCGATCGGCAAGCAACCGAGGCCGAGCGAGTGTGATTTCAGAGAGCAAAGGTCGGTCGAGGCTCGGATCTAGGGCCGATTCAACTCCCTCGCCCCCCCTGATGTCGTTTCGAGTCGTGCCCGACGCCGCCACCACCAGATCTGCGAAGCTGAAGGCCCGTCGTTGCCACCGTCGCTGCGACAGTTGCTCTGCTGCCCCACCACCGGCGACTCCGGCTGATCTGTTGACGTCAGGTGAAGACCCGTTGTAGCCATCGCCCCCCCGTTCTGAGTCGTCCAGCCCTCGTCGTCATTACCGTCATCGATGCGAGTCGTCACCCCAACCCCTCCTCCGGCGCCGCGGATCATCGCGCCCTAGGGTTCCGAGCAGCCTGCCTCGCGAAAGAGATGCCGGGTCGGATCCGGGTTATTGTTCGGGTAGGGTTCGCGATTTGGGGGCGGAGGTCGGATCGCGACCCGGATCCGGGTGGGGTAGGGTTCCGAGGGAACCGGGTCGCGAGTCGGATCCGGCCTGGGGAACCGGGTAGGGTTTTCACCGGTTCCCCCAAACGGCGCCGTTTTAAACAAAAAAAAAAAAAAAAAAGAAAAAAAGGGCAAAAAATCTGAGTCGGGCCCGCGTTTTTTATTTATTTCGCTTTAAATAAATAATAAATAATTTATTTATTTTCAAAAAAATCAAAATCAAAAAAATATATTTTCGAAAAAGAATTTTAAAAAAAAATATATATTTCAAAAAAAAAAAGAAAATATTAAAAAATATAAAAAATGTTTTATTTTCCAGAAAAATCCAGAAAAATCAAAAATACTTTATTTTCCGAAAAAAATTTATTAAAAAATATTTTATTTTCAAAAAAAAAAATCAAAATATTTCATATTTTCCAAAAAATACCAAAAAATCCAAAAAAAGGGCCAAAAATTCAGAAAAAGCCAAAAAGACTTTTATTTTCTAGAAAATGCCAAAAATCCAAAAAAAAAAAAAGTCCCTTTTATGTCCAAAAAAATTGGAAAAAGGTTCAAAAAATGTTTTTCTCCAAAAAATGCATGGAAAATCCCCAAAACATCCAAAAAGCCTCGGGGTTTAAACAAGGTTAGGTACCGAAAGGGCATTAGTGATTAACTAGTGTAATCAAGTCCCCGATCCTAATTTCTCTGTTGCGGAGCGAGTATTTCTCCCAATACTTCGCATGGGTTTCTAATCAACCCACCCTAAATTGATTAGTGGCGACTCCGTTTAAAAATTAACCTATGTGTTAAAAACTTTGACCATTTAAGTTTAATTCATAGTTCAATTTATAGTATTAAAAATCATTAAATAATAAGATACTTGTAATTAAATCGGAGAATTTGGCTTCGACTCAAAAAGTGTACGAAATTTTATTACCAATAAAACTTCAAAGTTTGGTTCAAAAAGTCTATATGGGCCCGGTCCGAAGACCATTTGAAAATGCTGGTGTCAAAGCTGGTCGTACCAAGCCTCGTGAAAACAAGCTGCGACCCGCGTTGCCTGGGCAGTACGGTAGGTGGCAGAAGAGAACCCGACAGCTACGGAGGAGAGGAGCAGGCGCTGCTTGCTACTTGCTAGGCAGAAAGGGCAACAGCGTAGGATGGTCCATGGCATTGGCAACGATGCCCTGCCCCATGCCCTTTGGGGTCAGATTAACGTGCATTCGAAATGCCAGATTGGGGTCCTTGCTTAGCACTAAGAATGGCCCAAGTTCGAAACAGTTTGCGAGTCGGGAGATAAATCTGACGGAGTGTATCAGTTTATGGTGAATTATCACGTTTGATCCTAAAATATAACCAAAATTTTCCTCACTTGATTGCATGAGGCGCGAAAGAAGTCTGTAACCATACATGGACCTTATATTGATCAGTATAATTGGTGAAATATATAAGCCACACTATTTCCCTCTTTGGCAATTTGAGCTTTGTAGAGCAATATTGGAGTTTAGACTCTCCACTGCTTATATTCCTCTTTCATTTGTCTATTGAACTTCACTGTTATATGTGATGCGCATTTCCATGATTTGTTCATTCACCCATCGATCATGCATTGACCTCGACCTCAAGTTCGATCTTGAGACAAGACGAACCGACCTCTATATGCCTATTTGTTAAAAGAAACCTCCTTTGCTTGCACCCTCATTGCTTGATTGGGGGATCCGTGCAAAATCCAAAATTCGAGAGATGTCGCATCGGAGATTTTTGTCGGAATAATTCCAACATGGAAATTCACTCTTTTTTACTTCACAGGAACCGTCGATATTTAAAAAAACACAAGTACATCAAGATAATCAAACGTGCAAGCTCAAACTCGCCCACCATGCCAGATCACTTCGAAACTGACCTGGCTCGACCGATGCAGATAGACTTTATTCTCATGGGGGATCGTTTCACGTTAAGTATACTGCGTGGGGGTGCCCAATGTGCACCCGTCCTTCAAGAGAGTGAAAGCCAAGAGAGGCCAAGGAATGGTGACGTCATGGGTTGCATACATACATATACAAATATTAATATAAATTATATTAATATGTACATATGTACATATGTATATATTTTAGGGAATGGGAGAGAGAAAAGAATTGGGGGCAAACGGCAAGGGAAGCAAAAGAAAGGGGGATGAAAAACACTGGAGAAAGCTTTTGGACCACTTCCTTTCCAACGGACAAAAATTAAAGCTTACTATTATGTGTTTTTCTTCTCTCTTTAAGAGCCCCACTAGACTGTCTTGATAACATAATTCAGCTGAAGCGGAACTATTTGATTCACAGCTTTTATGCAGGAAAGGGTAAACCAATCACAACCTTAATAAGGTCATTATGCATAAGAGCATAGAAGGCAATAAAGTATTTTGGATAGAAAATGTTGCCCGTATAAAAAATCCATTTACAGAGTAGGAGTGCATAGTTAGGACACATGAAGTATGCTGATGAAATTTTACTTTTAGGACAATAATGAGGAAGGAGAAGAATCATGTACGAGGGGTCGCAAGTTTCTCCATTGGAGCTTCTTGATTCCCAAAAAATATAATTAAAAAATTTCAAATTATACTCATAGTGACATAAATATATAAATATTTATAATATAAATTCCAAACTATCCTCCGGAGTTGTTCTTTGAGGTATTTTTGTTCTTAATCTTCTGCTTTTCTTCAGTAATAAGCCAATCTAAAAAATCTTTCATCACGTGTTAAGCTTGCCAGAGAGCAAATCACGTAACGAGCACTAAGCCTACTAGGGGTGATTGGGTTCATGGTGGGTAGAGTCTAGACCTGGATCCTGTACCCGACCCTGTTATAACCGGTTCCTATTTTCTGGACCCTATACTTGACCCTGTTTGTATTGGACCCTGTACCCGACCCACCCTGTTTTTCCAATCCGGTTCCAGGGTCAACCCTGTTTTCACTAGCACCTGTTTTGCAATCTTCCGATATTCTATACGACTTCGAATTTTATATTAATAAGCGAGAAAATAACGTAATTCTCCTAATTTATATTGAAACATTAAGCACCGGTAATAAATTAATACATGAACTTTTTGATTAAATGAAAAATTAAGTATCCATATGGCTAATTATAATAAATAAAATCATAAGGCAAAGAATTAGCAACAAACATGGGTCTAATATTAATTTTATTTTCACAACTACTATATGAAGCTACTCATTTATGTAAGCATAACTCATTCTACAAAAGAGAAATTAGACGAGTCAATCCATGTGATACATAAGAATTTGGCGGCAACGAACACCGTCCGTCCATAAGACGGTGCGAGAGGGAGCCGGTGAGGGAGGGAAGCAAGTGAGGAAGAGGAATGACAAAGGAGGAGTGCCGTGCGTGTTTGAGAGAGCCAAAAGGAAAAATATCGTGTGATTGCGGGAGTAAAAATAGAAATCGGGAGAAAAAAATGGTTTTGGACCTCTACTTACAAAACCGGTCCGGGAACCGGTTCCAAAACCGGTCCAGGAATCGGTTTCCGGGTGGGTAATCACTCGGAACCTGTTCCCGGACCAGTTTAAACCGGTTCCGAATTTTGGGAACCAGTTCCCGGACCGGTTTCAATGAGAACCAGTTCCCGACCTTGTTTTCTAGGTGGGCCGGTCTGGGAACCGGGTATACCCGGTCCGGTTGCACACCCCTAAGGCCTACTACTGAATTTAAAAAAGAAAAGAAAAAAAAAAATCAGCTAGCCTACCACTTGATAAATTAACATTGTTATTGCTCCTTTTCCCACCCTCTAGCAGCCAGTTACCCAGCACATCTAGCTTACACACTTTTGCTTTGAGATTTATGAGATGCATTTGATTGACCCTTACGAGTATCACTTTTTCCATGCGCACATGTCGGCTAAAGGTGTCAAGATGAAATTGTCCTTTTTCAATGTTATTACTTTTATTATTTACCGTATTTGGAGATGCGGGTTTACCAAGAGCATTTTATAATTGTCGTGTCAATTGCTTGCACCGCAGCATGGAACCTTTTTTTTTTTTTTCTTTTGAAAATTGTAAGTGGATGATAAACTCTTGTGAATAAGACAAGCATCAACATTTTTGTTCTCGATGATTATGAGGGCTGATATAGGGTAAGGAAATTGTAGGTTTGCATGGAGAAAGAAGATTGAGCACGGTGTGGCCCTAGGTGCAGATCTTGACATGTTCTATATCAAAATAGAGAAAAAGGGATAGAAGGAAAGAATGGTATTAAGAAAAGATGTTAAATTTTTTCACATAATTTTTTTTTTGTCGTCAATACTTTATCTTTTGTTATGGATTTTACATGTGGTGATTCTGATGAATTTATATAGTTTAGATATTGAATCATTTGGATATAGAAATAGATAATCTTAAAGTTATTCAACTTTAGCATTATTATAACTTGATGAAGCATATTCTCTAAGTGACCTTAACCCTAGAAAAAGGGCGTTTGATTGGAAACTCTGATTTATTTTAATCCACGTACCAGAGCACCAATTTTTATCATGGACATCTTCAAGCTCGCATGATGTGGCCTAATTTTTCTGATGAGCAAAAATCTTTTTGACATAAAAAGATATTTACTGATTTGCAAGCGCCACGACAACGATTGATGTGGTGGCCCGCATTTATTTACTGTTAACCAATTACAAATCCGTGGAATCTCTGTTGAGTCGGGGAAGGAGAGAGATCGGCTTCAGCCATGGCTTCTCTAGTAACCAAATCTAGTCCCTCGTCGCTGGATCTGGAGTTGAGGCACTGGGCGGCTCCGACTTCGCCGCTAGCCATGGCGGAAGGAGGGGATCGCGACTGCAGATGGAAGAAGAGGGAAAGAGATATCTGAGAAGACTCTTCGCCAGACTTAGGTATTGTGTATTACACTCCGGAGGACCATGTGACAAGAGATATCCGAGAAGGCATTGCGAAGTTGAGTGATCTAAGATTTTAGAGTTTTGGACTCTGCTGGCTTGGACAGGACAGCAACAGTGATTACAAAGGTTGTTGGCAGGTGAGCTCTCACTTTGCGGCAGTCAATTCTGTATTACCCTCTCACGGTCTTTCGCGTACGCCAGAGACACTATGAGAACATCTAATCGGGGTGCATAATTGAGTCCTCGCAAAAATCTATATTCACTTGCTCCCAAGTTGTGTACTCCCAGCTTGGAGTATGGAAAGATATCTCAGTGTTACTTCCCATAGTTGGTTTCACTTCGTTGGTTTCCTCACGTTCGTAATGCGCATGACTTCATTCGTTAATGGGATTTGCTCTGATTAACAGAGTCGGTTTATGTTTGGAAGTCGGGAGGTGGCTGCGGAATCATGCGCCTTGTGTGAAACCTATAGTTGTTATGAATAAATCGGAATCACTGGATGATGATTATGGCTCTCTTGCTATTTTAGCTGTGGAAGCCTGCAGACTGGGGTTTGGCGATCCTATTGCTATATCTACTGAGACTGGTTTAGGCATGGTAGAACTATATGTAGCTCTTAGGCCTCTCCTTGAAGATTATATGATTGATGTTCTGAATGGTAAGAGTTGCCTCTCCAATTTGCAATGTTTGGGAGACCTAATGTTGGAAAGTCTACATTGTTGAATACTTTGTCACAAGAAGATCACGCTCTGGTTAATCCAGAAGCTGGTCTAACAAGAGACTCAATGAGGGCTCATTTTCAATTTCAAGGCAGAACTATCTATCTGGTAAGTGACCTTTCTGTCGTCACTTTTTGTCAAGGGTTTTTAAGGTTGTATAAGTGTGGGACATTATATAGAATGAGCCAATCTTCTCTCTAATTCATGCAAGAATCAATATTTAATATTGGGCATAGACATCACAAATACATGTATTAGGGCACAAAAGGAAAAAGGAAAAAGGAAAAATGAGAAACAAGAAGAAAAGAACCAGCTCTTGATGCGAACAAAATGCACGAACAAGTATGGACCGCCATATCGCCTCTCTAAGACTGATCCGTTTTCTTTTCTCTTTGATCAAATTGAACCTCTCTAGGCATGAAGAGCTAATTGGGACGTACTGTTGATGTAGATGATGAAGATCATCATGAGCTCCAAGGATTCTTATCGTTGCATAACCTATCAACTCCTGAACAAGCCCTCGTCATGTACATTACATTTCGGGGTTCTTTCCGAGACATGTGCCACCGACTATGATTGACTTAGGTAATGTAATTTGCCTAACATAAACTTCTTGCTTTGACCCCATCAACTGTGGTTGAATTTTCGTTTTAATAGAAAAATCATTATGCAAATAGATACGCAAGTAGATCTCTTGAAATGCTTAAGCGCTAAGGCAATGGTCCTACGTTAGTGATCTCGATGTTGAAAAAAAACATCGTGTGAAGGTAAGACAGAGGATTACTATATATTAGTATGGCTACCCACTCCAAACATGGCGTGTGGTGTGGAGCATGGGAACCGGGTGCATGTCATGTAATTCCAAGTGAAATTCTGAGAAATGAAGGGGGCTAGTGATCGGAAAAGTCACGGCATTGTCATTCCCACGTACCGACTACGTGCATATGGCGCGGTGTTGATTGGGTTTCATGAGACTTAGATGTTGGGTTGACTTACCAAGGCCAATGATAGTAGTAATATAGGAATGGCATTTAAAAGGGAATCCCAATTCAAATGATATGCTATCTGAAATGTCATGTCAAACACGAAGATGTTCATGACTAGGGGTGAGTGTCCATCCCAAATCGGCCCTGAGATACTACTTGAACCGGCCGCTTTCCATGAGTTGGGTAAAAAAATTATTTGTCTATACAATAAAGAGCAAAATAAATTCTTGTTTGGGCCGCTTGCTTGGATTTTGGCTAATTAATGCAATTATTACGGTTTTTCATGGATGCGGGACTTATCTATTTAAGATGAGCTTCCTTGTTATAGTTCCAAGCATACTTTCCAAATTATCCTCTCATAAGATTACAAAAATGAAGATACACGTGACAATGATCCTTTAATAGCAGCTGACTAAAAAACTTTCATTTTTCGATGCATTAACTTGTTTCATATTATGTGAAGGTGATAAGCTTGCCACAGGTAAAGACTGCAGCACTCCGATGAGGCAGCTTAGGGACCAACGACCACGGCGGAATCTATCTCCCCTGAGTCAAGTGCTATGGACGAGCAGCTCGCCTGGGCTCCCTTGATCTCGATTCTTGACAAGGCGACGTCGAGGTCAGGTGATCCAAGGGACCACTTGCCTGAGGGCGACGGCGGCAAGGCCACGACCATTGCGCCTCTCCCCCTCTCTTTCTACCATGAGCAGCTCCAAATTGAAGGAGAAAATGAGGGTAACTTTTCTCTTCTTTTTTTTTGGTCATAATGAGGGTGACTTGGAATATGTATGCATAATATGGTGAGGATAACAGAGTTTTTAGTATTCCAGGGAAATTGCTTTTCTTCACTTATTATGGTCCAACTTTTTTTTGGAGGTTAAACACCATAATTTTCAATGAAGCGATTTTAGAGGAGTTAAAATGACTTGGTGAAACATTTCTAAAGGCACCTTTTCCCAGAGAGCCTAGAACATTTAGTAACGAAATCTTATGATTGTTTTTTAGCGATTGTAAATTAGCATCGCCGAGAGAATTATTTACACGGCCCATTAAATTAGAACCTCATTACTCAAAGACGTGAGTCACATGATTTACAAAAGCATCGATTAGGTTCACAATTAAAATCAAAATGAAAATTGCGTTTGCCAACAAAAATAAAGACAATGATAAAATACAAGAAAATTTTGCATATAGGAATGTAAGAATCAATTCTTGTCCTAGCTTGAAAGTTCACTTATTCGTATGATGAAGCGATAAAATATTAAAAAGTGGCCATCATTTGCATTATGCAAGAAAAAGACACAATGTCAATATGTATATAAAAAAAATGATCTTTCAATGAAGTTGCCTCTTACAATGAAATCGAGGTGAAGGTACATGCCACATAGTCCCGATTACGGGATTTTGGTATTTTGCCAAGATTTTGTCTAAGAGACGGCATCATCAAAAGATCAATTCATAGCTATCAATCGAATGCCAACTCTATCCCAACAGTTTCATATGCAAAATGTGGCATCAACTTTTGAAAGATTGATTTGTGATTTCATTCTTGCAAAAATAAGGTGATTTTTATTTCAAGAAGTCCTATATAAAAAAAAAAATGTAATTCAAATATCGATTGTAGAAGGTGAGAAAGAAAGAATTTTCTCCTAAACTATTTATTGTATGTTGATTCATGATACGACACTGAGTTATGTATTCAAAATTGATATGGCTTGACGCTTATTAATCTTTTTTTATTAAAAAAGTATTTACATCAAAACATTTTAATAGAGACAATAAACAGTGTAAGTAATAACTGCAAATAGAAAGACAAAAAGCGAGGGGGACAAGAATTTAAAGAAAGAGATGCCAATGGAAAGTGAATGATGATAAATATCAGAAGAAAAACACACGTCTGTTAATGTTAATTTTAAAGATAATAAAGATGACTCTTATTCCATATAAATCAAGAATTATGGATTCATAACACCATATTTCTCAACGTGACATCTATAGAGGAGACGGATTCCATGGATAACAGATATCATACTCTCCGGACTCACTAAGCAAACAAGGACCGTCAGGCAAGATATTCCAAAAACACAAATCGCGACGACCAAAGTCCCTCTTTGACTTATATATATCAAACCACTCAAGTCGACCCGGCCACGAAAAGCCACAAAAGAACAATGTCCCCCCGAAGATTTTGGGTCTGAATGTGAAAAACCAGCTTTCTTGTATATGATGGACTCCAAGATCGTCGTCTTTAGATTTGCAATGAACTGTGAGAATAGTGCCAGCCTGCAAATGGTTGTTGATCATAACGGTCGTCTTGCCCATAACAATTCCTACATAGCTAGTTACAAATAAGAAACAAATAAATATGAGTGTAGCTGATGTCTTCATCATCGTGGCGTACAGTGCACAATTGATTTTATGGATAAAACTTATCAAACGATCCTCAATAAATAACCTTCATGGTAGCTCTGTAACTTTTATGACATCTCTGAATATCTTTAGAATTAGTTGTGAATCCTAAATCTTTGGCAATTAGTGATCTGTCTGTCATTTTGCTAAAAGGAAACCATTGCACAATTACATTTTGATTTTGTGAAATAATTCATCAAATGATCCTTTTATGCCAATCTTTCGCAATTGGAGATTGATAAACAGTAATTGGCTTGTTTAAAATGCTAAAAGGAAACCATTGCACAATCTCAATTTGATTTTGTGAAAAAATTGATTAAATGATCCTCAACACACGACTTTTACGGCAACTCTTAATATCTTTAGAATTAAATGTAAGTTCTATGCCAAATCTTTTGCAATTAGGGATCCAGCTGTCATTTTGCTAAAAGGAAACCATTTCACAGTTACATTTTTAATTTCGGAAATAATTCATCTAATGATCCTTTTATGCCAATCTTTCGCAATTGGAGATTAATAAACAATAATTGGCTTGTTTAAATGTTAAAAGGAAACCATTGCACGATCTCAATTTGATTTTGTGAAAAATAGATTAAATGATCCTCAACACACGACTTTTACGGCAACTCTTAATACCTTTAGAATTAGTTGTAAGTTCTATGCCAAATCTTTTGCAATTAGAGATTGATAAACAATAATTGGCTTGTTTAAATGCTAAAAGGAAACTATTGCACAATCTCATTTTGATTTTGTGAAAAAAATTGACCAAATGAATCTTCTATGCCAAATCTTTTGCGATTACAGATTTATAAAGAGTAATTGGCTTGTTTAAATGCTAAGAGGAAACCATTGCACAACTCATTTTGATTTTGTGAAAAAATTGATCGAGTCCTTTTATGCCAAATATTTTCCAATTGGAGATTGATAAGCCCTAATGCTTAAATGCTAAAAGGAAACCATTGGACAATCTCATTTTGATTTTGTAAAATAATGGATCAAATGATCTTCAATAAATAACTTTTATGGTAGCTCTGAATGTCTCTAGAATTACTTGTGAGTTCTATGCCAATTTTTTTGCAATTAGATATTTAGTTGTCATTTTGCTAAATATGACGAATAGTGAACAAGAAGTGGCAAAAGGAAGTTGTCTCGTACCCTTAAGCATTTATCACCTACCAATTTTGTGTCCGATTTGGAATCAGATAACCTTTTGTTTAAGGGAAATTGCATACCCATTTGGCTCACACAAATTGAGTGCATATCGGAAATAAGAATGGCTCACAAAAGAGGACGATAAATAATTAGTGATGGAATATATTGGTTTTACTTATATCCATTTATGTTAGCTTGAAAAAATTAATCAGAGTTGTTAAATCAAGATATGTATAGTTAATCGAAATCTTAAATTTATATTGATAATTGATTCGTATTGTCAGATTTGATAATATAACTAAAATTAATACTAGCGACATGGACATTTATAAATTCTATAAAAAAAATTAATAAAAAAAAATATTTTTCAGTAAGAATTATGATCTTGAAAGTAAAAATATTAATTTTGAGTGTGGGTGATGATCCCTATGCACAAGAAGTTATAAAATCCAAATTGCTTTATTGAAATAAAAATTACATTCAAATATATATCATAATTTTTCATATGTCATTTCACTTGACATTGCATAATAAAATGCAAAAGTTATTTTTAAATATTCAATAACTATCTGAGTACAACATATATAATAATATATGACATCTTTCATTGTTGAATAAAATCACCTATCATTTAGACAATTAAAATTATAAACAAAAAAATTGAGACGCTTGATCAATTTGCTTGTGATTCGGTGATAGCGGATCATCGATAGATGTGAATCACTAAGGCATTGGATTGGATTAGATCGTACTATTCTCATAACTATGTAAGCAATTTATAATGGAACATATAAACAGATGCGTGAAGAAGAGGAAAGCTTGGATGAATGCTTATAGAAGTTCCATCACCACACTCTCTCTTGAAGCTCCAAAATTGCCTTCCAAAGTTTAATCCACTAGTTAATTTGTTTTTGCATTTTGCCTTTCAGTGGCAGAACTGCAATCATTTTTAGTTCTAACTTCGTTCTCAGTATCCTGAGATGTGGGCTGAAGGATATAATTATACCACTGGAATTATAAGAATTCAGCTACTTAATAATTTTCTAATTGCAAATTCGACGTTCGCATTGAAAATTGGGATGGCACCTTGCGGAGATTTCTTTCAATCAATATCTCTAATATCTTCCTTCTTATTCTTCCTCTGATCAAGATTGGCCAACTGCATATGCTTCTTCAAGTGAACATACTTAGGTAAAACTTGCTGCAATTGCTTAAGCACCTTAACAGGATTCGGAAGAGTATGATTACACACGCTATTATATTTTCCCTTCCAGATATACTGACATACAGAAGCAATGATCCTGGAAATAGCTGCTTTGTCTCCACTTCTCTCCTCCACAGAGTTCTATGCGCCGTCTAGGAAGTATGAATCACTCTCGAAAATGAATTTACTGATTCTTTCCCAACTGATTGGACTGTAGCTGCAATGATTTGCTTCACCGGTGAGGTCTCTAGTTCAAATCCTAGATGGCCTAACTATGCCAAGGACAAGAAAAAAATAGATGAAGCATCCAACTCTTGCATACATTATTCACTTGCTCAAAGCGATATAGCTTAGTTAGTAGACCTTCGCTCTTGCAAGTGGCTTGTTACGATTACGAGTTGGATGTCTAATTATCTAGGTAGTAATGATAGTATCTTGTACTCCATCGATGGCTCACCTTTTCTAAGTAATGAGGAAGAGAACTAAAACATGCCATTGAAAGACTTTACTGAGATAAAGATGGGCTATCAAGAACATAGATGAGATAGGATAGCAGTTGGTTACATGGATGATGGTTGGAGTTGGTAGCTCTCTTAAGGTTCCTTCATCAATAATCCCTGAGGAAAAGGATCAAATTGGCCTTCGTGAATAACTTGATGCACCATCTCCTTTCAGCCCTTTCAGCGACATGCGGCAAAAGAAAAGAAAATTCATGGGCCCCATAACAACTACTAGATCCTCCCAAGAATGCCTTGGGCATCCAAAGGTCGCGCACTAATCATAGAATCTTGTTCAATAAGATGTTACTATGGCAAGTCACATATTGTGCACTTACTTTACCACTTTTTTTTTTAGAAATATTATTTATGCTGTAATTTGGCTTTATCAACTCATTACATGTCATGGTTCAAGAGTTTAAATAAAATGGTGGGTTTTATTATTCATTTTTGAAATCTGATGTCTTTTTTAGAGATTGTTTAGATCATCTGTTAATTGTTCAATCAATTACTTATATGCAGAGTGCTAAAAGAAGGTTAATCGATTTTCATAAATACTATATTTCATACCCCTTTCCCATGGATTTGATTCTTTTGATGGATACAGGCGCACGATAGAGTTTCCATCTTTTGTGGCGAAGCAAAAACCTTCACTCTTAAATATAATTGATCAAAAACCATTGGGGTTTGCCCTAGTGACCACCCTTTCAACATAGAAGGGGGAGGTGGGGAGTTCGAATCCCCACCTTCTCAATTGGGGTTGGGGTGGGGACGATTTAGTTTCAAGAGTGGGTTTCGATTCCCACGCCCAGCAAGGAGGCAGGGCAAAAAGAATGAGTTTAAGCTTATGGCCATCTAGTCAGCTACCCATCATCAAGTAAAATAGTCGGGATCAGTCGAGTGAACAATTTTTAATTTTTTCTTTTTATAGTTAAGCCCTTCAAGTGAACGCTTGAAATGTTATAGTACCAAAATGAGTGACATTCAGAAGTTATCACATTATTAATGTCCTTTTATAGTCAAATTTGTCATACATTTCATGAGTTGTGTGTGGTGAAAATCAATGTGAGAAATAGTAAATGAAAGTGAGCATATCGAACCATCCTTTTCTTTCGCTCAAAATCTTTATTTTACTTGAGTACAATTCCAAAAGTTAAGTAAGAGCGAAATAAAACATGATTTTCCCTTAATATATAGAAAATATAAGGGCAATGTTGGATATAATGCTGAGTTCATCTATATAACAATATATGGCTCAAGAGAATACCTAATGTACCAATTAGCTAGAGAAAGTCCAATAAATCATGAAAATAAGATAAATTTGTCCATTATATTTACTGGTAATGGGCAGATATAATAATATTTTTTTTAAATATAACGGATAGAAAAATGGGTTATTTTCGAGAAAATCCAACTAACATTTCATCTTGCTCATGTCCATCTCAAGAAGTTGTTGTCCAATTGCTTGCAGAAATTATTCACCGAGTGTATAGTGCATGCCTAAATTTATAGGAGAAACCCACCGCATTCAATGATCCAAAATAGTGATTGGTGTCGCGACCTCTTTTTTTCGACGCTCGATTAGGGCGGGCGCCTGCGGAGGCTAATGGTTCGGTTAATGTCTATTAGGCGTAACCCGGACTCTCCCAAGTCCACCAATTCACAATCTAATAATCCAAGTTTTTAACCTATAAGTTAATTTTAAAACGGAGTCGCCACTAATCAATTTGGGGTGGGTTGATTAGAAACCCAAGCGAAGTATCGAGAGACATACTTGCTCTTGCGCAACATGAGAAATTAGGATCGAGGACTTGATTATATTAGTTAATCACTAATGCTCTTTTGGTACCTAATCTTATTTAAACCCTAAGGCTTTTTTGGATTTTTGAGGGACTTTCCATGCATTTATGGAGGAAAAACATTTTTTGGGTCTTCTTTTCTTTTTCTTTTTTTTTTGACGAAAAAGCTTTTTTTTGGATTTTTGATCTTTTTCTGAAAATATAAATAATTTTTTTGGCTTTTTCTGACATTTTTGGCCTTTTTTGGGAAAATATGGAATAATTTTATTTTTTGATTTTCTAGAAAATAAATTATTTTTTGATTTTGATTTTATTTTATTTAAAATATTATTTTATATTATAATAATATAAAAACGAATTGGGTCGGATCCCCGGGTTGGGTCCAACCCAGGCCACGAGCCCAAGACCCGTTGCAGGCCTGACCTAGGATTTTTGTTTTGTTTTTAAAAAAGGGTCTAGCCCACACACCGAAATTGGGCCTATTAAAAAAAGGATGCCTGGCCAGACGACCCAACCTGATTGAGGAAACCCTAAGGTATCGGGTCACGCATCCGACCCGGTTGACCCGACTTCACAGCCACAGCTCGCTTCGCGGTCCAGCGGCCGCGGCGGATGACAGGAGGGATGTCCGAGTGACGGCCGAGCTTATGCAGCTATGGCGGAGACGGGGGGGAAAAGGGTCCGAGTGGCGGTAAGGACGATGGGCGGCTGCTGGGTCTTCGGGGAGCGATGGTGGTGGCTACGGCGACAGGCAGGGGTGGCGACCAGGGTTTCGGGCGGAAACAGCGACGGCCAAGCGGAGTTGATACCTGCTGGTGGAGAGGGTATGGCGTAGCGGTGTGGGAAATGGTGACGGCCCAACGCAGGGGGCAACTCCGCGACGGGGGCTCCGAGTTGCGGCGATTCTTTGAGCTTCCGAGCAGCAGCGGATCTAAGGGTAACGGCGGCACGGCTCGGGTGGCAGCCGCAACAGCAACACGAACAGCGTTGGAATGGTGGCGGAGCAGCGGTTGCGTCGGCGACGATGAGTCTTCTCCCTCCGAATTTGGCCCTCCTCTTCGCTCGTGCTCTCTCCCCCTCGGGTTTGCTCGCCGTCGGCCTCCCCCGAAGTCTCTCGGAGGGAGGTGGTTTGAGCTCGCAACCCGATTTCTGCCTTGCTCGCTCTTTGAGCTCCCCGAAGTCTCTCGGGGGACCTCTTTGAGCTTGCTGGCTTGTGTGTGTTTCGATGGAGGTGGTGCCCTGCTATTTATAGGCGAGGGGGCGGCCGGTCGACGGAGCTTCGACCGTTGGTCCTTGCACGTCGAACGGCCTCCGCTGGTCGAATCGGCGTCCCATCCACCAAGGTGGCTCTAGCTAGGCCGCCTTGCATTGAAGATACGTCCACTCCATCGTACGCTGTCGTCTCCCTCTCCATTCCGGCGTTGCGCGCGTCCTCGTCTCCGGCGTGTGTTGCTTATCCGGTTGGGGAAGAAGATAGATGATGAAGAAGACAAAGGGGCAGAAAGGGGGGCCGGGCAGAGTTGCGTGGGCTGGGCCGTGGGGGCCCACGTGAGGGAAGAAAGAGGGGGCTGGGCGCAAAAGGCCCAGCTCCAATGGCTACTGTTTTTGATTTTTTGTTTGTTTTTATTTATTTATTTGTTTGTTGTTTTTGTTATTATTTATTATCCAAAAAAGGGAAAAATAAATAAATATAGAAACTAAGGCCTAATTAAAAACTTAATCAAAATTTAGGTGTCAACAGCTGCCCCTCTTTAAAGGTGAGTTCGCAGAGGTTGCATTCAAAGACAAACTGATACCTAAATTTTGTCTATGCAGTAGGTTATATCTTATTCAGAATCTATTGTCTTATGCAGGAAAGAGCAATATAGTATTATATGTAGTAAGACGGATAAGAAAATACCTGTAATTACTTATCGAGCACGAGTGAGATAGGGTGCGAATCTCGAGTTTGGCGAGTATCAAGGTATCATCTTACCTGGTGACGTGAGGAGGTTGCTCCTCCAAGACCCGAACCTTTCTTCGGTCGCCTTGATGAGAAATTGCTTTTTCAGGACCTGAACCATTCTTCAGTTGCTTGTTATAGCAATAAGTGATTTATCCGACCTTTCTCAGGGGATGCGCCGACCTTTCTCAGGGCATCGATTTGTGGGGTGCCCGATCTCTGTCAATGACACCGGTTGGTACTCGACCTTTCTCGAGAGATGCGCCGACCTTTCTCAGGACATTGATTTGTGGGGTGCTTGACTAGGTTGCATGGACACTCTCCGGGACCCTTCGTGTCGTGTCCGACACTTCGACACGTGTCTAACATGCTCCAACACGCTCCGACACATGGTCAAAGCGTGTCGAAAAATCTGACATGCGGTCAACTGCCTTCGACACGCTCCGACACGCAAGTCGGAAATTCCGACACATGACTCTGACACGCACGGGGTTATTTTTACAAATTTCCAAAACTTCTGGGGTCTAAATATAAATATATGAAAAAAATAATAAAAGCTAAAAAAAATTTTCAATACTTGTTTGAAAATGTTGGGGTGCTTGAAGTTGCAAATTTTTCACTTAATGAGTCGGAGATGGAGTCTATTTTTTTTTTCAGAAGAAGTGGATAATATGGATGAATGACTTTTTTTTTTTATATTTGATGATGAAATGTTGATTTTTTTTTATTGTTAAATTTTAGTGGATTACTTGTTTTTTTCTCCAAGTTTTATGGATTTTTACAATGAAATGTAATTGAATTTGTCAAATTAAAACAATGAATGATATTAACAAATGTAGGATTAATGTTTTTAGTATAGATCAATTCTAGGCTCTTATTATTATTATTATTATTATTATTATTATTTAGTTATTTATGCATTTATATATTAAAATATTTATTTAATATATAATGTGTTGGAACGTGTCAAAATTCTCTACTTTTGAGAAATGATATGTTGGTGTGTCGTGTCGTGTCGTGTCGCATGTCCATGTCGGTGCAACCTAGATGCCTGATCTTTGTCAAGGACACCGGCTGGTACTTGACCTTTCTCGGGAGATGCCCCGACCTTTCTCAGGGCATCGGTTTGTGGGGTGCTTGACTTCTGTCAAGGACATCGGTTGGTACCCGACCTTTCTCGGGAGATGCGCCAACCTTTCTCAGGGCATCTGTTTATGGGGTGCCTGACCTTTGTCAAGGACACCGCTTGGTACCCGACCTTTCTCAGGAGATGCGTCGACCTTTCTCAGGGCATCGATTTGTGGGGTGCCTAATCTCTGTCAATGACACTAGTTGGTTACCTGACCTTTCTCAGGGGATGCATCGACCTTTCTTAAGGCATTTGTTTGTTGGTGCTTGATCTTCGTCAAGGACACCGGATGGTACCCGACCTTTCTCGGAGGATGCGGGCAGAAGAATAGCCCAAGTGCCATAACTTGGCACGGGGGGACACTTAAGTGCCATAACTTTGAAAAGGTACACTTAAGTGCCAGTTTCGAAGTTAAATGGAACACTTAGGTACCACTCCGGCGAAAATCCGGCCAAATGGGTGATGTGGTAATTTTCCGGCGACTTGGACACAAAACGATGCCGTTTTGCATGCTGACGTGGAGAGAAAATGCAAAAACGACGTCGTTTTGTGTCTGATGTGTACATAATTACTATAAAAATTAATTTAATTAAATTAAAGATTAATTTTATTTAAAATATTAAAAAAAAAAAAAACTTAAAATTTAAAAAACTCAAAATTTAAAAAACTTAAAATTTAAAAAAACTCAAAATTTAAAAAACTTAAAATTTAAAAAAACTCAAAATTTAAAAAACTTAAAATTTAAAAAACTTAAAATTTAAAAAAACTTAAAATTTAAAAAAACTTAAAATTAAATTAATTTAAAATTAAAAAAATTGAAATTAAAAAAAAATTAAATTGAAAACTTAAAAAACTTAAAATTTAAAAAAAAAAAACTTAAAATTTTTAATTTTTTTTTTAAAGGCGGGGCCAAAGGGGGCGGCTGAGGTGGCAATTTTAATTTTTTTTTAATTTTAAGGTTTTTTAATTTTTTTAAATTTTAAGTTTTTTAAATTTTAAGTTTTTAAAATTAATTTTTTTTAATTTTAATTTTAATTTTTTTAATTTTAATTTTTTGAATGTTAATTTTTTAAAATTTTAAGTTTTTTAATTTAAATTTTTTTTTTTAAATTTAAGTTTTTAATTTTTTTTAAAATTTAAGTTTTTAAAATTTTAAGTTTTTTAAATTTTAAATTTTAAGTTTTTAAATTTTAAATTTTAAGTTTTTTAAGTTTTTAAATTTTAAGTTTTCTTTTTAAGTTTTTAAATTTTAAGTTTTCTAAATTTTAAGTTTTTAAATTTTAAGTTTTCTAAATTTTAATTTTTAAAATTTTATGTTTTTAAATTTTTAGAATATTTCAAATAAAATTAAGTTTTAATATAATTTAATTAATTTTTATATTAATTATTTATACATAAGACACAAAACGACATCGTTTTTGCATTTTCTCTCCACGTTAGCGTGCAAAACGACGTCGTTTTGTGTCCAACTCGCCGGAAAATTGCCACGTCACCCATTTGGCCTGATTTTGGTCGGAGTGGCACTTAAGTGTTCCACTTTACTCCGAAATTTGCACTTAAGTGTACCTTTTCCGAAATTATGGCACTCAAGTGTCCTCCCGTGCCAAGTTATGGCACTCCAGGTGTCCCAAACTCGAGGATGCGCTAACCCTTTTTCAGGGCATCTGTTTGCTGGTGCTTGATCTTCACCAAGGATTAATATTGGGGGAGAATGGGATAATCATGTGGACTTTTGGGGACTAGGTTATGATGAATTGGGATATTATTATTTGACTTTGGCCTCCCTTTTTCCCATCTTCTCGAGCAAGCCAGCTTTGTCGACCTCCCCCTCCACGGCTCCTCTTTCATTTTTCTTCCTTGCTATTCGATCACCTTCTTTCCTCCCTCACTACTTGCAATTCCACTGCCTGCTGCTCCACCATCTTTGGTCTTCCCCAACCCTCCACTCACGCTGCCATCTCCACCGAAGCCACTCGTCTAGTGCCGCGTCCCCACCAGTCAACCCAGCGAAGCCCGAAGTTGCTTCTTCAGCTGGTTGTTAACCACTAGCAACGACACCTTGCGTCCTTTCCCCCTGCCAGCGATGCAATCCCCCTGCCACTCCACCACTTGGTCTCTGCCCCCATTCAGCCGACACCTTGCAACCGCTTCTTCGAGCCTAGCTCCCATCTCCTCACGAAGTAGACTCGGCCAACGTCCCCTTTGTAGCCCAGTTGAGCCTAGTGTCCAGCAGCGAATCGGGCAGCCTCCTCGCCTCTAGTTCAGTCACATCTCAGCTTGTTAATTGAGCTCAGTAGCCCGCAACTCGGTCGACCAGCAGCTTCCTCAATTCTGGATCGAGCCCAGCAGTTTTGCTGTGGGCTTGCAAGCCTTTTTCGACCCATTCTAAGCTCCCGTTGGCACTGCCGAAAGTTCGAGTTTCGGTCGTCGTCACATCGTCGTCGCGGTGAACCGGTTTTCACGCTAAACCTGTGAGTTATACACTAAACTCTTATTAGGGTGTTAATGACGTTTAAAGGGTGTTTAGTTTAAGTTAATTAGGGATTAGGTGATTAGTTAGATTAGATTAGTGACTTAATTATTCAATTATGCATGTTAGGTGGTCAGATTAGAATAATTAAGGCCTAGATAGGATGTGCTGTTTATCTAGACACGTTTGAGAATTTTTCTAGCTCGTTTAGGCGGTTAATTTAGCAATTACGGCCTAAGTTAGTATTTTTGGTATTTAAATTGAATTATTTAATTAATTTTGGTAATTATTTAATTATTTAATATTTTCCGGAAATTAGACTAGGATAATTGGTGACCGAAATTTCGTGCTGATTGCAATGGTGTATTCAGATTATGCAATTGGATGTTAATTTGTGCAAATTGAATGCTGATTAGAAATTTGGTCAATTATTCCAAAAATTGTGAATTTCGATATTTATTCAGAAAATCTCAGGTTCAGGTTTTAACACTAAAAATAGTTTTATATACTATATAAAACAGTGATATTTTAAAAAAGAATGTTATGAATTTTTCGGGTTCGATCTGACCCTGTACCCATACACGACTATTTTCACCGGATATTTTTAATACAAAGAAAATAGGCCATGATCACTATTTTAATTGAGGCATTTGAGTGCAATGCACGGTGTCTTGGGCCGAGATTGAATGGTCGTGTGTTGATTAAGAGAACCTGTCTCAAGCATTTACGTCGGACGTTACCCTCTATGAGATTTGGGTCGCAGTAGATTCTGAACCTATACTCATTTGAAAAAGTCATCTTTGAGAGATGTAGCCGTGCTCAATGGGTTGAGACGATGCTTGGCTACGCCAGTAGATCGCCGAACTTGGGAGTAGGCCGTGCCCTAGAGGGGCGTAATTATTAATTGGAATGCATGATTAATTGAGTTAGATGCACCTAATTAAAAGACAAAACTGTGTGGCACGGTATGAAACGTGTCATAATGGTTTGGCCTTATAATCGGGACTCCTATGATTGATTAAGTTGATGAAGCGTTTCAATTGTTGTGTGCTATGATTATATGCATTGTGTATATGAATTGTGCTGACCTGTAGGGAGTATTTGAGACAAGGTAAGCCTTTGTGGATGTATGATTTTGCGGTTAGGACGCCTCTAGGCGTATTACCCTCCTAATTGGGGTTTAGAGTGTGAACTCATTGATATTTATATCTCACCCTGTCCTAAGCTTAACTTTTCAGGATCGTAGGGTGGAGGACCTGGAACCGAGCTAAAGGGATCTGTGGTGCAGGTCTGATAGGATAGCTTCTTTAGAGCCAGTCTTTTGAGATCTTTTGGGTACAGACTCTTGTATATGACTTAGTTGGTTTATAAAAGTATGTTTGTTTGTGAATCTGTTGTCCTGCTTTTCTATCCCAAGATGGTTACTGTCAGGGGATTTGTTATTCGATTCCGTCTGTACAATAAAATAAAAAGGGTCGGCGACTCATCCTAGGAAGTCGCAATTTTAATCAACCACCGAGGGATGGGCACCCGCTCGAGGATCGGAGCGTGACATCCTCGCTCGGAGTGGTATCAAAGCTAGTCGATAGTTGGAGTGATAAGGTGCGATGGGTTCTTGGAATAGTTAGTAGATAAGAGTTGAGAAAGAAGAAAATGAATTCAGTAACATCCTTCGGCACAAACCTTGTATGAAGAAAAGGAAAAGGAAACATTTAAATTACCTTGTTGGTGGCAATGGAAGATGGAGGTGATGCAAAAGCCACAAACCACTCTCGTTTTAACATGTCAAAGATGGCTGTTTCTAAATGTCCTGGAGAAAAATTGTTAAAGACATGGCTAGAGCAGATAATAATTTTAAAAGCTATAGACAACTCCAGTTTTAACACATCAAAGATGATTGTTTCTAAATGTCCTGGAGAAATTTGTTAAAGACATGAAGAGATCATAATTTGACATTCAAGAATACCAGTGAGAACTTCAATCGGAAGTCTCTTTCTCCAATCCATTATTTAACCAAACTAATACACACTTGATGAATAGAGATATATATTTAGGAGTTTCCCGCTGCCATACTTCTTGAGTATTGTCGTTAGTTGTTAGAACTAAAAGACAACACACCAATTTCATAGAATGTGACTAACATGAACAAACAAATATAAGAGAAAATGACACTTCGAGTCACAAATTGGGTGGTTCTTAAGTTCTCTCATCCTCTAGTTAATACGTGGAGATGCAATCTGGAGTTAAAAGAGTAATCTTTAATTGTTTTTGGGCCTAATCAGAATGGTTATCGTCTACCTGGGCCAAATATATTAACTATTAAATGACTCAGCCAGTATAGCTTATAAAGTTTAAGGGTGTCAGCATAGAGAAAAGGTATCTTTAGCCAATTCATACTTTTCTTCCTGCTCCCACCCCCAACAATATAACTTTTTGTTCCACACAGAACTCCATAGCAACCAGCTCTTGGTGATGGGTGGGTGCCTCGAGTCATGTTTCTTGACCAAATCATCTAAACAAAAAGCAGGTCAACCAAAAGCCGGCAACTTTAAGTTTCCTTTGAAGAAAGAAAAGAATGCTGATATAAGTTGAGTTTGGGACAATGGTAACTTATGAGACTGAACACACCATTTCAAAGTCTAATGAATATAAGTCATTCATTGTTCTGGATTTTGATCATGGGCCTTCATTACTATATTTGAGGCCCTTTTGACAGATCAGGTAAAAACAGGACAAAATAGACTCTAAGGTCAGGTAAGTCACACAAGTAACTATTTCCTTACGCAATATGTACATAATTTCTATACTAATCAAGGCAACATAGTATTTAAAACCACTTGTGTATTGCTGGTACAATAGCGTTAAACACGAAGAATATCAAATTGTGCAAATAAGATGCCATGCAAACAAAAGTTATGTGATGCACTTTTTAAGTGACACTAAAACAAGTTTGTGCAAGCTAATTAAGATTCTGATAATGTCATGTCATCTATACTCAGATGAGAGCTCTTATCAAGGAGAACCCAAGCGAGTGATGTGCTTTCATTCCAGGATGTATTTGAAAACAAATCAAAACAAGCAACAGCAATGAACACGAGCACATGGATTCAGGTGTTGTAGAGGTGATCAGTCAAATCACCAACATCATCATTGTCGTCATCATCAAAGTGAGAAGAAATCAATCAAAGTAGTGTTTATTGAAGTAAACAAGGATACCGGCAGTATGAGAGCTCCTCATACCAGAGAGTGACCTCGACGTGCAGGAATTTTTAAGGGGAGACTGCTTGGTGACTGGTAAAGTTTTGAAGAAATCGTGGTCCACGATTGTCAAAGTGAAGTACCCGAAGAGGGAAAAGAGAAGCAAATTTGTCAAAGTTAAGTACCTGAAGAGGGAAAAGAGAAGCTTTATTGTTCCCTGTAATAATTAGTTGATGGCAAAGTTACATAAGTTATACTGTTATCATCATCCGATGGAGACACAGTTCGAAGTCAACATGCACTGTTCAAGGAAATAATCTTTTACCTGGACATCATCCATTAGGCCATTTCTAGATTCACCACCTACCGCTATCATCTTGTTCTCAATTACTGTCACCGCGTGCTGCTTGTCAACGAAAAAGGGGAACATAAAAATGGATGTTAACCCCAGTGTTCGCACATATACACTAAGTCAACATAAAAAGGAAGCATATAAATGGATGGTAGCTTCAGTGTCTGCACATAGTCAACAAAGTGCACCACATAGCTAAAAATCCGATAGATCTTACATTGAAGCGAGGCATTGGCTTCTCCCCAGCTATTGATAAAACCATCCAATTTTCAGAGCGTCCAGATGTATAGCTACTAATCTCGGGGGCAGAGGAAGGACTCTGCAAATCATTTTAATTGTAACGATCTCTAGCAGGCACAGCACCTTCATTCTGCGAAAGGCAAAGTAAGCTCAATTTCTCGTAGCCTTTCCTACAGATTCGTATCTAAAATCAAGCTGACATCCTCGCATTTTTCAATTGTTTACGCGTTTTATGTGCCTCATAGGACTTCTAGTAAGCCGCATCATGTCCGAAAGCTGCGCCTTCTTGACCCTGCAATGACATGGTTACAATATTAAGAGCATAACTGACACACGCAACTACTAATTTCTGCTTCGAGTTTCTTAAGAGTCTACACTCTATATGTTCTCCGGCAACACAACAGTATGGTCTCTCTTCCAAACTTTTCACCACACACACACGTGAAGATAACTTTGTCGAACCAGATCATCATTATAGTTCAGATCTCCCACGGTCTACGTCAAGTTACTTCCTAATGTAATCACAGATAAAATGAAGTTAAATCACACCCACCGTCATTAGCAGATAAACCTTCTCGCAGCGAACTACCGAGGGATTTTTCTACAGTAAGCAACAGCATTAAAACTGTCAAAAAAATCCAAACAGCAAGGGCACAATCACCACGGAAGAATGCGCATTACCTCCTAGCTTCATCCATGGGCGGGAGATTCCAAACAGGAATCGAAACAAATCGTTCCCTTCACTATCAAGCTTGGCTTGGCGTTTACTGCTTCTATTTTCTTATTATTGAATTTCTTTTTTTCTAAATATTAAAAGTTCGAACTTACACTCGACAAGCATTTCTTCGGACGAAAAGCGAAAGGACAGAAAGGTAATAGCAGTAAAATCTGAGGATGGGAGGCGACTCCCCCGAATATACTTCTCAAGTTTTAAGGCTTCTTCATTTCAGTTTGTGAATTTTGAAGATTCAGTGATTCCTTCTATCTTTTCTTTTCTAGTCTACTCTATTCTATCCTATTCTTTTCTAAAAAGCTTGAGATCGACTTCCAATATTGTTGTTATACTCAAAATATATATAGAAACTTTTAGGGCGCGAAAACCATTATGGCAAAAAATTGATTTCTGGAAGAGAAATATATTTTTTCTATTTCTATTCTTGGATGAATTTCTAAGCAAAAATACGCGTTTAATAATGACACAAAATTTCTATATTGGGGTGGCGGCCGGTAGCTGTCAATTGGCGGCGATGGCCGATGGCAGGGAAGTGGCGACAACGGACGGTGAACGGCGGCTAGTGACAACAACTGAGTCACCGACTAATAGCGAGAACAAATAATGAGAAGAGTTTCTATTTCTCATGTATGTTCCATAAATAGAAAAGTAAAATATTTTTTACTTTTGATTTCTATTTCAAACCTATTTATGAAGTAGAAATCTATTCCAGAAATAGAAAAATAAAATAATTTTACCAAACAGATTTCTTTTTCAGAAATAAGTCTGGAATAGAAAAATAATTTTGGAACAAAAATAGAATGGTTATCATGCGCGCCCTTATTTGGTTTCTGATTCCTTCATCTTCTCTTCAAGATCTGGGGAATTGATTTTATAGGTGGGTTGCCAATTTTTAAATTTCGATAATTTCAAGGAATGGGGCTAATATCTTCGCAATAACGGTTTGAGTGGAATATGATGTCTTTCCTTTCTTTATTGTAAACGGTAAAGTCTCGCAATTTAGGAAAAATGTCTTAAAAGATAAACGAATGTTCTTTCCTTTCTTAATTGTACTCTTATCTTTCTATATAGCAAATCAAATCAGAAAATGATTTCAACCTCAAATTTCTCCCGATAAATTTCATAAAAAAAAGCCATGGTGAATTGTGACGGCAGATTACCGGATGAGAAATAAAATCGCAATTCACAAGTTAATTGAATCTTTGATCCTTCAAATTATCTTTTCTTAAATTTGTTATACTTTCCAAATTATGTTTGCGTTTTCTCTCCTTTAACTAAGCTATTCATGAGAAATTATACTTGATTTGTAGCTGATCTTATGTGGCAATTCTTATCTAAAAGTAAAAAAGAAGAAATGGCAATTCTCATGCAAGAGTAAAAAGGAAAATAAAATAAAATATATATATATAGAAGGTAATATGGAAACGGAAAATATAATATGGGAATTCTTATCCCAGACTATTAGAGAAGGAAAGAAAAAAGAGGTAATATAGCAATTCTTCTCCCAGAGTGGCGTCTGCAGAAAAGGAAACTTCGATAAATGGGAAAAAAGAGAGGAAAAAGTAACAATAATGTCGCAACTCTCGTCCCAAAGTAAAAAAATATGAAAAACCGAAGGTAAAAGATCTGATACGCCCCCTTCTTCATCCTTAAATAGCTGAATGGTGTTGATGTCGGAGCAATGTACGCCACAATGAAGACATTAGCTACGCTCACATTCATTTGTTCTTTATTCGTAACTAGCTATGGTGGAGGTATATGGAGAGAGACCTATGTTGAGATAAAGAACAATCTGACCGATGGAGCTACTCTAAGAGTTCATTGCAAATCGAAGCAAGACGATCTTGGATTCCATGATATTACGACAAGCTGGGGATTCTCATTCGTCCCTAGTTTCTTTGGGAAAACATTGTTCTTTTGCAGCTTTGCATGGCCTGGTCAATTTCATTATTTCGACATATATGATGAACCTAGGGACGATAAGCGATGCTTCAAGTGTATTTGGAAGATCTCACCCAGTGGTCCTTGTTTGTACAATGGGAAGGATGGAGGTTACACAAAATGTCATCCTTGGAATCCTCCTTCATAGTTAGGGGGAAAACCTCTCCTATGAATGTATGATAGAGAAAGATGATGTGGTGAACTCATATGTCGCGATCTAGATGGAATAAGATTTACCTTTGTTAACTTTATATCTCTTCTAATTTCCTCATCGTTTCTATTTGGATTTCGATTTGCATCTGTTTCGTTATGGTGTTGTCTCTTCATTTTGTGTCATTCATTTATTGATTTATTCTACTTTAGAATGTTTTTGCCTAGATGCCCTTCTACTTTGGTTCATTTGTAATATGAACGCTGTATATATACATGAAACTTGGTGTATGTACGTGTACTATACCATAGTTTTCTTATTCTAAATCGTGTCAATCACGAGGTATATAGGTGTGATAGGATTTCAACGTCAAATTTCTCCCACTAAATTTCGTTAAAAAAGCCATGGTGAATTGTGATGGTAGATTAACCATGATGAGAAATAAAATCACAATTCACAAGTTAATTGAATCTCCGATCCTTCGAATATCTTTTCTTAAATTTGTTGTACTTTCCAAATTATGTTAACGTTTTCTTAAATTTGTTATACTTGATTTGTAGCTGGTCTTATGTGGCAATTCGTATATAAAAGTTAAAAAGAAGAAATGGCAATTCTCATACAAAAGTAAAAAGGATAATGTCGCAATTCTTGTCCCAAAATTAAAAAACAAGAAAAACAAAGGGTTAAAAGATCTGGTAAGCCCCATTCTTCATCCTTAAATAGCTGAATGGTGTTGATATCGGGGCAATGTACGCCACAATGAAGACATTAGCTACGCTCATATTCATTTGTTCTCTATTTGTAACTAGCTGTTCGGAAGGATTTGGAGAGAGAACTATGTCGAGATAAAAGAACAATCTAACCGATGGAACTACTCTAAGAGTTCATTGCAAATCAAAGCAGGACGATCTCGAATTTCATGATATTACGAGGAGCTGGGATTCTCATTCGTTCCTAGTTTCTTTAGGAAAATATTCTTCTTTTGCAGATTTGCATGGCCTAGTCAATTTCATTATTTCAACATATATGACCAACCCAAGGATGATAAGCAATGCTACAAGTGTCTTTGGAAGATCTCGCAGCAGTGGTCCTTGTTTGTTAACTAGGAAGGATGGAGGTTACACAAAATGTGATCCTTGGAATCCTTCTTCACAGTTAGGGGGGAAACCTCTTATATAAATGTATGATGGAGAAAGATGATGTGGTGAACTCTTATGCTGCAATCTAGATGGAATAAGACTCACATTTGTTAATTTTGTATCTCTTCTAATTTCCTCATCATTTCAATTTCAATTTCGATTAGCATCCCTTTTTTTATAGTGTTGTCTCTTCATTTTGTGTCATTCATTTATTGATTTATTCTACTTTGGAATGTTTTTGCTTAGATGCCCTTCTACTTTGGTTCATTTGTAACATGAACCCTGTATATATACATGAAACTTGGTATATTTACGTGTACTATACCATGCTTTTCTCAATCTAAATCATGTCATTCACGAGGTATATAGGTGTGATAGGATAATATGATACAGAAAAGGATTGAAGCAGCATCTTTACACCGGAGACAAGTCAAAGTTGTCCGACCATCGATCGGCTGAAGGCGATATTCACATCAGAAGTCGGTGTTCTTCCCAATCTCGAAGGCCTTTAAAGCTTCTTCACCTCCCCAAGTCTTGAGCAGATTAAGAATGTGTCGGCAATGAGATTCTATATCCAGTGGCACGTCAAGCTTTCGAAGTTTAGTGTAGATTAACTTTGTGTGCCGACGTTTTGTACAGTGAAGAAGCCGTGCTCTTATTCTCGGGATTTTGGGAAAATCTCAAATAAGTACTCGAAATGGCTTCCTTTTCTAAAAAAAGGACCTGAAGTGGAGCTTGTCTCAAATAAGGACCTGAAGTAGTCATTTAGTCTCAAAAGAGGACCTGACTCGCCGACCGGTGATCTAATGCATTTTTGATGCGTATTCCGGCGACCTAATCAGGGTATTTTCGTCCAAAAAATATTCTCTTTTCATTTTCCTTTTCCCCGGTTCATCTTCTCCATCTATGAGCAGACCTCCAGTATCTCGCCGGTGAAGTAATTGCCGGCGAGATCGAGCCACTTCAGCTTCTTGAGCCTCGCCATCTCCAGCGGCAGCGCCCCGTGAACTTGTCATTGCCCAAGTGGAGTTCTTTGAGCTAGGTTATCGCCTACAGGACTTTGCTGGGGAAGATCCCAGAGAGGTTGAGGAATCGGAGGGAGGTGGGGCTGCCGAGCTCCGGCGGGAGGGTCCCAGTGAGGTTGTCAATGGTGAGCGTGAGGTTGACAAGGTCACGGAGAAGGCCGATTTCGGGTGGGATGTAGCTTGAGAGGCCGACGGATGTGATGTTGAGAGAGACGACCCACGAGCCGGTGTCGAACGTGACTCCGGTGAAGGAGCAATGCGAAAAGGGCGGCGGCGAGAAGGAGGAGGAGGAGTCAACCCAGTCGCCGATGGCGGCGGAGGGAGGCCCGACCATGGCAGTTTTTCGAGAGCACGTCCAGGTCGCTCCGTGCAAGGGAAGCGGAGATGAAGAGGAGGAAGAAGAAGAAGACTCCATTGCAGGGTAGTTTCGTCCTCAGTGAGTTCGGCGAGGCCAGCAAGGGATCGCCGACCATTGGTAAGGGTAGGCGAGGGCCTGCAAGTCCTCGCTCGCTGCCAACGCCTGCTGTTGGCGATGGGCGTTGAGCCCTCGCTGGCCTCAGGTGAGGCCGACCCACGCTAGTCCCAAGACCTTCGCTGGCCCTTCCCCACTTTCGATGTCCTTGATTTGGGCAATGCGTATCTTCGACGAAGAAGACGATGAACAGGGACAACACCATGGGTAGATCAGGAAGAAGATGAACAAAAGAAGGAAAACAAAAAGATAATATTTTTTGGACAAAAATACCCCAGACCAGGTCGCTGGAATATGCATTGAAAATGCATCAGTTCACTGGCGGGCAAGTCAGGTCCTTTTTTGATACTAAATGACTACTTTGGGGCCTTATTTGAGACAGATTCCACTTCGGGTCCTCTTTTGAGAAAATGGGGCCACTTTGGGTCCCTATTTGAGATTTTCCCCGGGATTTTTGTTTAAACCCAAGAAGAATTGCCCAAATCAAGCCTCAGTCGAATTTTTTTAAGATTTATAAAATTGAAAATTTTCATTGTATTTGGCTCCTACTAACAGTAGTCTAAAATGGGGTTGCCCACACAATTAACATAATACATATTGCAATAGCAAAGAGAAAAACTAATTAGGTATGATAACAAGGCTACATTTTTTTTCACTTTCTCATAGACTAAAACACTCCTCAACATAGTGTTCTGACAATATTGCCCTTTGTGAGTCCCACTTTTTAGCATCCTTTGGTCACTGTTTTAAGAAAATGTTCCTCTTGATTTTTTATTTTTTTTGTCGTATCTCTATTTTATTGATTTCTTATTTCTTTTCTTGTGGATCTCACATTTACTTTCCTTATTCTTCTTCTTTCTCCAATCTCTCTCAGGAGGAGGTAGAAAAATTGAGAATCAAAAAGAATTGTCTCATGTCGTTGTGCTCACATATCCTAATCAATGTCACATCAATCCGCCACCAAGACGTCAACGAAGCCCCCCTCCGTGACCACCTTTGTCACCACGGCTATTGATTCGGCTTACTCAACCACAGGTTAATTCATGCTCGCGAGAAAATTTAGCACACTAGTTAGTGGAATTTTTTCAACAGATAGATGGGAGAATGCGAGAAAATTGATTCTCAAGCATTGGGAGGTAATGAAATGCCTAGATAATTTGCTTGTGAGCAAGGCTGCTTTTGCACATTTAATTGATTCCTTGTGTAAGAGATGGGTTTTTTGTTGAAGTGTTTCAGATTGTAGAGAGTATGCCTGAGAGGATTGTATCGTGAGAGAAGTTAAGAGATCAACCTCTTTCTTTCAAATATAAATATACAACATGCATTCTGAAAATGAGCTAGACTCTTCTGTTGATATGAATGAATCATCCTTTATGTGGAGGTGAATCTTTGCCTATTAGGCAAGAAGAAAGCAAGTTACAAATTCTATTTTGATAGGATATATATTTCTATTACTCTGAAAAAAGCCGCCTCCCTCAGCCACCTCATCACCCTTCCCAGCCCCTCCTCATCGGCATGAATTCTACCTTTATAGGGCTCATCAAATATAGAGTGCACACCCTCCTTGTGTCTCGCCAGTATGCGCCACTTTCCACGAACACAATCCCCTTATTGTTGTAAGACATGTGGCATACAGCCTTCACTCAAGCAGCTTGAAAAGGCGTTGTCGTGGATGATGATGGCCAATTCAGCTACCTCCACCTACACAAGCGTCGAAGTCTCCATTTCTCTACCTCCCTATTTAGGATAGAATAATAGTTATCTTCTCTTGCATTTGATGTATGCTAAAAACAGGATAAAGTAAGATATAAGAGGAATAGAGGTCGGATAAAATTATCTCATGCAAGAGATAAAATGTCACGCCCCGAACCCTGAGCGCGTGCCCATCCCTCTCTGGTCGATAAAATTTTGCGACTTCCTAGGACTAGTCATCGACCCTTTTACTTTATTGCACATGCGGAAGTAGATTATAAATCCCCTGACAGTAACCATCTCGGGATAGAAAAGCAGAATAATGATTTCACAAACAAACATGCCTTTATAAATATATGCTGAGTCAAGTACAAGAGTCTATGGTCAAAAGACTGCAAAAGACTGTTCTCCAAAAAGAAGCGGTCCTATCCGACCTATGCTTCAAATCACCTCCTCTCTGCTCCAGGTCCTCCACTCGATGACCCTGAAAGTGGTTATACAATAACCAGTGAGACAATGTCTCAGCAAGTCTAAGCTCTAAACTGCGGCTAGGAGGGAAAGACGCTAAGAAGCATTCTAAGCACGCAATCACACAATCAAGGAGACTTACCTCGTCTCAGTTTCACCCTGCAGGTCAGCACAGTTCATATCACAAATTAGAGCATCACTCAAACTCAATTAATTGAAACACAATACTCAATTCAACATGCGTTCCTAGTTTTGATCTCGGCATATAGCACGGCCTACTATCTGTTCGGCGGTCTTCTGGCATTGCCAGGCTTCGTCTCACCCCATTGAGCACGGCACGTCACTTCGTCGACGGCTTTCTCGAAGGAGCATAAGGTCCAAAATCTTCTACGACCGGCTTCTATTTGTCAAGAGGTATCCCATATAGGGATAGCGTCCAGCTCAACAGCCCGGGACGATTTCTCTTAATCATCACACGATCACTCAAATATGGCCCAGGGCACCGTGCATTGCACTCAAATGCTTCAGTTAAAATGGTGAACCTGGCATTTTTCTTCGTATTAGAAATACGCATAAAAATAGTCATGTGTGGGTACACGGTCAAATCGACCTAGAAAAATTGATATTCTTCCTTTTTAAAATCCCACTATTTTATATATTATATAAAACCATTTTTGGTGTTAAAATCCGACACTTGGGATTTTCTGAATAAATATTGGAAATTCACAATTTTTGGAATTAAATACCAAAAGTCCAATCATCACTCAATTTGCATAATTTAACACTCAATTGCAAAAATTAACCACACCATTGCAATCAGCACGAAATTCCAGTCACCGGCTATCCCGGCCTAATTTCCGGAAAAAAATAATTAATTTCGAAATTTAATTAAATAATTCAATTTAATTTCTAAAAATACTAACCTAGGCCAAAATTATTAAATTAAATACCAATACAGACTCGGAAAATTCCCGAACCCTTCTAGATAAATAATACAATTTAATTAGGCCTTAGCTAAACCATGCTAACCACCTAACATGCTCAATTACATAATTAAATCATTAATTTAATCTAACTAACCACCTAATTCCTAATTAAATAAATCTAAACACCCCTTAGCATCAAAGCCTACTAAGAAGAGTTTAGAGAATAAACTCACCGGTGCAAAACGAAGACCGGTTCACCACGACGGTGGCACGACGGCGGCCGAAATCTTAATTTTCGGCGGCGTCGGTGAACTCTCGAGCCGGGCCTAAAACGGGCCCAACAAATCTCAGCCCAACTGAGATTTGTTTCCAACTTGGGCTGGGCTTCACTTGATTAGTGGGCTGAATTTCAAATGGGCTGAAACCGAACTAAACTTGGGCTTGAGCTTGGGCTTTAAATTCTGCTGGAGGTGGGCTTCAAGTCTGGGCCGTAAATTCAACTGGGCTGAGCTGAGAAGAGGCCGAACTTGCGGGATTCAACTGGAGCAGCTACGGCGAGGCTTCGCTGGACGAGCTGGTGGAGAAGGCGGGCGTGGGGGCAGACACGCGGCAGAGGAGCTGCTTCGTTGATCTTCGGTGGGCTGGCAGATGCGAGGAGTCAACTAAGGTGGAGGAGCTCGCTGCTTTGTTGACTTCGGTGACTTTGAGTTTCGCTGGCAGCCAAGGAACGAACGGAGAGGAGTGGCGTCGTGGGCTTGCGTGAGTGGAATAAATGGGTCAACAAACTGCAGAGAGGAAATTTTGGTGGAGAGAGGGACGTGGTGTGTGGCTGTGTGCGTGAGGTGAGTGGGGGAAGGGTTTCGCTGGAGAGAAATGAAAGAGAATGAAAGTTGCAGAGGAAAATGAAATGAAAAGCAGAGCAAAGAGAGATCGAGAAAGAGAAGATGCGAATGAGGGAGAGGCAGTGGTTTGATGTGCTGAGGAAGCCACGGCTGGAACCAAAAGTCAAGCATTCTATCCATTCAATTTAATGCTTGTCCCCTAGATCTTTATGCATAAATATCCCAAGGTTTCCCCTAATACTCTCTTGTAATAAAATCCACAATTAAACCAAATGGAAGCCAAATTTCCAGCTCTAAAATTGGCATACGAATTCATAAATTTCAGCTCCAAATTCTTCACGAAATTTCCCAAAGTGATGTCCAATTTCGGTGAAGAAAAATCTCGAATAATTTTCTATAAGTCCCCGACACTCAAAAGCTCGGCTTGAATGTCAAAACTCGCTTAAATTCGGCTCGTACGAATTTCCGTTAATTTTCTGCAGTGTCCGAAACGGTTTTCCGTAAAAATCTTGGAATCTCTGAAAAATCTTCGGAGGATGAGTCGACGTTCCTAAAATAGCTCATGACCCCACAGAACTTTCAATTCCTAAAATCAGGTTCAAATTCACGGTTAATTTCAATTTGGCGCGCCTTTAGCGTGACCTAGTCTACCGGGTAACTTTTAGGAATTTTTGGTGTAATTGACCCTTGATCAATTTATCTTGAGTCACAAAGTACATCTTCGACACACTGGCGACTTTTGGTTATCATGAAAATCTCGAGATTTCAAATACGGACACCGGGTACCAAAACGATAGAAAAATCGGTCTAGTGCTGATCAACGAGTATTTTGCAATCAGGTGGAATCACCCACACTCTGATCACATATCTCAGTCGAATCGACTTATCTCCGGTCTCTAATCGATTTCGACAGTGCCATAATGATCTCGGCAGATGGACACGGTCGAGCAGTCGATTCCTGGTCGAATTCTCAAGTCCATTGCATTTAAATTCCTTAATTGCTTCCCCAGATAGACCAGTTATCTCGTGAGTGACCAACTCAGAGAATAGCACTATAGACACGTCGACGAAAAGCCCGATTTATTTAATCGAAAACAACTTAGAAAATTCAGGCTGTCACATAAAATAAAAGTGGACAAGATTTCTAATATACATAATGTGAAGGTTACTTTTTTCAAATAACAAATTTCTTAAATTAATAAAATTGAAATTTTGTTTCAATATAAATAACAATATATAACAATTTATTTTTTAATTTATATTACTTCATTCATATATTCAACTTAAATTCTATTTTATAATATATATTCAATATATAAAGATATAAATATATCTATATCTATTACATATATCGGGTCTTTTAGTATTTTAGGTATATTAGTATAGTTTATTATTTAATAAAATTTTATAAGAGGATGATGGAAGGGAAAAGAGTAATAAAAAAGAAAATAATTAAAAAATGAGGAAAAAAAAAGCATATACACATGCTCCTAGAATGACCACAATTTTATCCGATTGCTCAAGAGTACTACTTTGGAAAGTTTGATCCAAGTGGAGCCGATCAAGTCCTCACATGCAGTGTTTGAGCATGACCCCATTCGGCAAACACAGGGTTCGTGAATGGATTTGGCCTAGTGAACATTTGGGTACTAAGCGTGGTTGGTTTTGAGAGTTAGGATGTGGTTGAAGGGCAATTTAGTCACTTTATACATAGGTTTTATCTCTGATACAAAATGTCATTTTTAGAAATGGAGGAGGGAAAGTAGCAGCAGGATTATATATAGTGTTTTCTCTATTAAAATTCTATAGTTCGGGCCTTGAAGTTTAAAATGATCAAAGTAAAAAGTTTAAACAATTAGACAACCAAAACGATTATGCGTTTGAATATCACATCGATTTCTTATATTTTGTAGCTAGAAGGTGCATATATATGTACAAAGATATATTTAAAGGTTTGATTAAAAGTAAGAAATGAAATGTAGCAGAATTATTATAACTAGAAAACGGATCATTGAAATATCTCTCTCTTAATCAATTTATATGTGTTGCATTGTGTTCTGTCCATCTATTTCTTCAGAAGGTTTTGTATGTTTGGAGCCCATCTTAGTTTCCAAAAACAATGATTGGTTGGCTGGATATTCCATTGTTTTGTGTCCATGTAAATATGCCCCATCAATCACATAAGTTGAGCAAGAGAAAAAGATGATATTATTTAGGATATCCATCTAAATGAAGTAATATGCCAAACAAAAGAAACTTTTTTCGGTTAATAACAATCTCTTCACTGAGCATTTTCTCGTTGTTCAATATCATCCTTAGAAATAATCCATTTTGTTTGAAACTTTAGGAGATCGGCTCAGTGTGCATCATGTCACGTGCCTTTTCTTCTTATTCTTCTTCTTTTTTACATGGATCGTGGGGTGAGTGTTGGCCGAGGAAAAAAAAAATGTTATGTTGATAGTAGGGGTGAGCACCAAGTCTTGTACAAGAAGGGGATTGAGCCGATCTAGACCAACCAGTTCAAGGTTGATTTTAAAAAGAACAGGTTCGATTCTTGGTTTTGTGAACCCAGAACTTGCCTAGGACCATTTGGTTTCCAGTTCATGAAATCGTTTTAACTAATCCACTTCCCAAGTTGCACCGGCTTAGAAGCCTTTTAAAAAATATATATTTTGCCCTTATAGAGAATCAAAATCATGATCTTCAACATGAACAAACGCAACATAACAACCGTTTGACAAACATATATATATAAACATATATATATATATATATATATATATATATATGTGTGTGTGTGTGATGAGATTATACAACTTTTATTTTTATTAGAATTTGCCATTTTACCCAAAAAATAAAATTTTCCAAACTCGATAGATTTGATTCACTATTCCGAAACCTACACACCTTAAAACCGATCACCTAGTAGAGATTTTATTTTTATTTTTCCAAGTTAGTGAAATCAACTTCTTCTTTTTTTCCTTTTTATTTCTCGTCCTTCTTTCTCCTTTCTCAGCTGCATAAAGAAACATAAAAAAAGCTATGAAAGATTGAATGCTTGTTCTACTTTACGTTATTATGAGAAAGTGATTGGCTTGCAATTTAAACAGCCCTATTGATCAGAAGACCAAATAAAGTAGATCGTACTAGGGGAACATTTTGCGAAGAACCATATCCCAACGAGATACGTGCTAGACTCCTTGAATAGTACTATGCTATTTTCTTGACATTACTATACGCATGAAAGATTTTGAGGCTATTGACTTCTGTTAGCAATACTTTGATTATTAGTAATGAGGCCATGTGAAATTAGGTTTAAATCAAGTGGATCTCCCCTTTACACCGGATTGTATGCCTAGAAATATGTTAGTTAGATGAAATGTATCTATTTTCAAAACCAAATCAAATTGGCAGGTTTGGACCGGTAATGGGTAATGGGATTGCGAACCAATCTGCTTGATGAGATAGGAAAAGGTAGAAGTTCGCTCTTTTACGAGAATCATTCTCCGAAAAATCATTCTCCAACTGGCTATATATTATGGCTGAAAATGTTTCATTTGTTCCCTACCACTCAATATTAAGAATGCGTTGCATTCATAAATTAGATTTAATTATCACACAACATGGCATTGCAACCTCAAAATTGGGTTTGCTAAAATAAATGGGTATAGATCCTGAATATTATCTATCTCAACTTTTCTAGGGTCATTGAAACATGTATGCTCTTTTGTCTATATTTTGTCTATATTTTCTTTAAACGAGAATAGAGAATTGCGTATTTTTTGTCTATCTTAACCCACGATGATCAATTTGGATTATATATAACAAGGGATTGACTTGTTGTTCCTTATTCTTAACATAATGTTATTCCTTGTACATCACTAGGAAGGGCAAATGATTAGGTGATCACCTACAATTTTTATACATGTACAGAAAGTTAAAAATTAACCTACTAGATGATCAACTATATATCATATTTGTCATTGAAAATCTAAACTCATACAAGTTAGATTAAAGACTCATTTACATCTTACCCATTGCAGTAGAGATTGCTGGTCCTCACGCCAATTATGAACCAATGCTTTTCTTCCCGTGAGCAGCTCCACCAAGAACACACGAAAATGAATAGACATTAGCTTTTTCTGTTAGCTTATCACTAAAATAAAACCAAGGATCTATGAACCTGCATTAAACAAACCATCAGTGGTACTAGACAAAAACCATTAGTGGTATGACAAACCAAAAATGAACTTACCCGAAAGTCCCCATTATGCGTATCCGTACCAAAAGTGAAGTTGGCGAGTCCAAAGTCTGCCACATGGAATCAAAATGTCACCTTTTATAATCAATAACTTGAATTCAATAAACAACCTATTTATATTATCATATCATGGTACCTTAACGTCAAAATTGGAGTCCAAAATAATATTGGTGGACTTGATATCGCGATGAATAACTTCGAGATTACCTGAAAGGTCAAATCAATAAAAATAAAACACGGAAATTTATTATAGTAATGAGAACTTTTAAAAAAATAATAATAATAATCACACTCTTCATGTAAATAAGCCAAGCCTCGTTGGAATCTAAAGCCACCTTCATCCACTTAGGCCAACGCATGATAGGGTGATCAGTATTGACCGTGTAAATGAGAGTCCAACATGCTGTTTGGGTCAACCTTGTATACTAGAATTCTAAAAGCGTTGGAAATGCAGTACCCAAGCAAAGAGACAAGGTGATGGAGGTGATGTTGGTGTATATGACTGATCATATTGACCTCCACTCGAAACTCCCTCTCCCTTTGCTAACTTCTAGCTTTTAGTTGCTTGGCAACTAATACACTAATACTTTGCTCAAGAGTACTCCCTTATGAACGAGGCCAAAACCACCTTCGTCAAATAGATTGGAATTAGAGAAATAATTTATTGTCATTTTCAGCTCTTTATACGTAAAGGTCTTGTGCAAAACACTTAAGGCTATGTCTGGAGATGGAAGAGGTCAGGACCATTCTACCAGCTTAATAATATGGAAAAACAATAGTTGGAAGAATAGATGTTAGAGATCTTGGCATTATGAACATGTAGCTATTGTGATCCAAATGTAGAGCAAATTCTAATCGAAGATTGAAATCACATACAATAAAAAGGACAAACTTGAGGACAACATCCTAGATATACATCTTAAGATATAGCAACTTAAGGAGCCAAACAAAGGCTCTCTCTCTCCCCACTCAAAATCTACTCCCTCAAGGCAAGTAACTTGATTTCTCTTTCGTTCCGGAGGTATCTCTTATCCTCAATGATGGTCGAAATTGATAAATCAAAGCATTCTTGGTAGGAATACTCGAGAGGTTACGTATATGATTAAGCAATAGGTCTCAAAATTATTTGATTTTCCTTTTCTTTTTTCTTTACTGGCTGCAACTATTTCAGGGTTAAGAAGGTTGATGATGTTCCTCGTTCGGAGACAATTACTAGAGCTGTATGAACCTTTAAATTGCAGAAAGTCGGATGAAAATAAGTTGCAGTGAGTTGTTGAGGTCCAAATTCCTCAAGCACAAGCATTCTTGCCAGGAGCGAGGCCGACTGCTAGTGAGTTAGGCACGAGGGCCGAGTACCCAGGCATGGCAATTGGGGACCAGGGCATGGGCAATGTAGTCTTGATCAGTCTATCCTTTCCTTTAGCACTCATGGACAGACATTCATTAGGAGTCCATCCTCCCTCCATGGCTAAAGGGCAAAAACATTCATTACGTGCTAGTCCTAAGCCAGTTCCTTGTACCGGTCCATGAAATCTAGAAGTAACTCTATAATTAAGCTATTTGTTAGACTAGAAAGTCTCTCATAATCGTTAAGTCAAGTCAGACTTAACTCCCGATTTTAATTTCTAGATTAGAACTTCTAAAAAAATTAAACTTTTGCCGTTCTTCATTAACATTTTAAACTAATTTACAACAAAATAAATATAGCTCTGTGATCTTCCATTGTTGAAATATTAATGCGGAATTGACACGATCTTACAAATAAGTGAATGTGAGAGACTGAGAAAAGAAACAATGAATAATAAATGACATTAGATATTAATGTTGTTCGTAATCCATAATCCATTAATTACATCTGCAGAGTCCATTCATTACATACGAACTCGAGTATTTTTCACACCTAAACATTTAAGTCCTAACCAAAAAGTATTTGCAAATAAATAACTTAGCTCGCTCATGTGTCGGTCGGTTTGGGCGACTCCCTCGCCAGGAGCCTGAGGAGCCTTGCGAGAGAGAGAGATATCTCGAGCCGGCACAGATAACTCGTCTGTTCGGGCTCTGTTTACCGAACGAAGCACGTGAAACATATCCAACGACATTGATCCCAAACTAGAGAACCCGATCACGCACGCGGCGAAAGCACGAAGAAGAGGAATCACCTTTATGGTATCGTCGCTGAGAGCAAGGAGAGAGTCACGGTCTCGGAGTCGGATATACACGGCGGAGAGAGGGGTGTCGAAGGAGTGCCTGGAGATCTTCTCCTAGCGGCGGTTCCACGGAAAAGTGGTGGACGTGGAGCCCTGCACCGCAAGTGACGCCACCCAGTATTGGCTCGCCATTGTTTCTCGAGCTCGCTGAAGACAGACACAGAGAGAGAGGCGATCGGCAGCGACGGAGGAGATTGGAGGTGGTGGAGTGCGCCTTTGAGTGGATCGATGCACTAGTGAAGCTCCTTCCTTCCTTCCTTCCTTCACCCGACGTCGCTTCCAAATCTCACACAGGCTTCGGGGGCAGTCGAATAGCTTGTGCACCAGATAATATTGGCATTCTTTTTTAAATGGTGGATTGACAGGTTGACCACGAGGAGCATAACCGGGACGATGGTGGTGATAGGGAATATGGAGAAGAAGAGGGGCCTGCAGAGATCATCTGGCAAGGGAACAGAATAACATTAAAGAAGAAAACATCAGGTTTCCGAAGAAGGGCTTGGACGTGCAAATGTCGTCGAAAGAGGGTAACTCAGAAGCTAGTACTTGTTTATGTGTTAGAAACTTGGCAGACATTACTCCCTAGCTTTTCTTTTTGCATGTGCTGCTTTTGGTTTGGATTTTGAATCTGAGGCCTGTATTTCACTGCCAGGATGCTGAAAGGCCGACCTTGAATCCTCGCCGATTTCTTTGTAACCTCTTGAAAGCTACCGGGTTGTCACCAGGTTTCACAGCCGAAGTCTCTGCCATCACCAGAGACAATGTGGTCATGGCAGTCAGCTGCAGTGGAGACAATGCCGCCATCTCCAGAGCTTATCTGGTGGCTTTTCTCACGGAATTTTGCTCCCATTTTGCAGTCGCATGGTGATACATTAGTGAGATGCCTGCCCGAGCAGCTGGCCTTGCCGGTTCTGCTGCCTCCTTCACCGCTGGAGCAAATGCGGGTGAATTCGAAAACTGTCGGCCGTGGTTCATCGAGTGAGCGGTGTGGCTTCGAGGTCTGTAGATGATGCAGGAAGTGCGTCGTCCAGGGTGTCTCTAGCAATGAACTGTAGGAGCATTGTGAGAGTTTCCAGTAATAGGGGCAGAGTTGCAGCTTTCTTCAGACAGCAACCTGCTTCAATTGAGGAAGAATCTGTTGAGAACCTGGAGAAGCAAGAAGAGATTGCATAGAGGTTGGTTACCTACATTCTAGACAAAGCCCAAATTGATGATTCCGAGTTGTTATTGGAGCAGCTGAGATTACTGGCAAGGAAGCAAGTCCAATCTATGCCTGCATTTTTTTAAGTAGGTTTTGCTGACGCAGTGAACTTTCTCTTCTTCTGGTAAATGGCAGCCTCCGGGTCCTTTATATGTTTCCATTATAAAATTTAACTTCTCTGTAAGAACAATGGAGTCCGATTGAAAGATAGATGCTACGATGGCTTTTGGCAGTAGTAGTTGGGTTGCCTTTCAGGGTGGAGTTCTTGCTGTAGCTATGGGTTTTCCAGCTTAAATTTGATATGTTTTGATACCAGAGGCAGTCAATTGCTGAATTGCTGGTTCTGCGCACAGATAAGAAAGTGGGACTCGAATGAATAGGGTCCAATTTGAGAGCCAGAATCAATGCAAAACTATCAATTTATCAAGCCATCACTAGATTGAAGATGAAGAGCTTATATCTCTTGATTTGGATGGTAAAGCTGTAAAGAAATTTTGGCTTGAGACTCTTGTAATATTCACTGACACAGCCGAGGCGTGTTTACTATCTGTCTGGAGAAAATTGAGGATGTGCGAAGATGTATTCAATGCTTCGCTTACTGGGATGACTCAAATTGCTGTCACTAAGGGTGGACAGCAGCTATGACTTTTGCTCATTCGCCTCAAGCTCCTTGTACTGATTGCATATGCTCAGGTGCGTTGAAGAAAGGAAATATGTCTGTGAGCATCATTCATTCTTTTTCTGGGACTACAATTTGCAGTAGGCCAATGCATGGGCCAGTAGCCATGGAGCCATGGTTGAGAGTGTAATGAAGGCAAGCTGTGAAGTGATTGAATATGGTTGGAGCATCGCATGGACACTTTTATCATGGGATTAGAGGCATGTCCGAGAAAGGAATGACTGCGATGAACAGGTTGGATGAATATTAGTGAGTCACTGTACTCGATATTGACTGGGTAATACCTGTATTGAAGATATGAGCATGTTCTCCTTGAATTATTTGGGTTTCATCAATTGGAGTCCACTTGAGTTTTATTGTGATCTGTTCATCTGTTTTGTGACTGTATAATTTGATCATGCTCTTGAAGTGCCGAAATTCTCATTGTAGGGATCTTACCTGGCAATGTCAATATCCGGTCCTTTTAACTCTGTTTATTGCAGTGCTTCTTTTGGTGTTTTTTAATTTTCTTTTTTTAATTTCAACTATATATATATATATATATATATATATATATATATTTTTTTTTTTTTTTTTTTTTACATTGCAATATTTACTAATTTCAGAATGGAAAGGAGAAGCAGGCAGTTCCTGTTGTGCAACTCAACCTAATACACAGAATAGTAGATTTGAGTGTTGCTGTTAGCAAGTCTGAAGTTGTGGATATGACATTGCCGCTCTTCATTGAAAGTTTAGAAGAGAGGGATGCTTCAACTGTTGGTTTACTGTGCATTGGTGTACAGGCCTCTCCTTTAGATCACTTATTTGCTCATATGTAATTGGAATGTTACCCATAAATTTGCTTTATAAAACTGCAAGGTCCCTCAATAGCCTAGTTTCTCGAACTTTTCTTCCGCCTTTCGCTGCAGCTGCTTGACGCTGCATCTCATATTGCAAGAATAGGCTTTGAGAAGTCATTTCGCAAGACTATGGTTTTGATGACAAGAAGCTAGTTGAGCAAGCTTTCGTGTTGAGAGTCCGCTGAAAGCAAAACATTGCCCCAAAAAACCACGACAGAATGTGTTGTGGCCTGCACAGTTTCCCTTAGTATTCTTTGCAACTTCTACTAGGATAATTTGTCGAGTCATAACTTTATGATGTGAATTTATAAATGGATTTTGACATACTCCATGGTGTTGTAGATTCTTCCTGCGGGGGTTCTTCTGGTTGCTAACCGTCTTACAAGTACTAAATTGCATTCGGTGCTATCTTTGTGCTCAGATGTAGGCTTCGCAGAGCAAAAAACGAAGTTATCATTTTCCTTAAAATAGATATGCGGGTGGCATACTATAAATAGTTTAGGCTTTGTACCACAAATAGTTGAGGCAACATTGTATGTTTTATTTACTTTGGATGGTTCTTCCAAAAAGTGTTCCGATGTGCTTTACCTTAAAACCAGGGAGAGAGGCAGTTATCAATTGCACTTAAGGAAGTAAAGGTCTGTGCCACAAATGATGGGCTTAGACCTTCGTCTTTGTTTTATGTGCTATTCCCTTGAGACCAAGGATAGGCGTTGCTATTCTATGGAAATAGTTGTTCTTGATGAGTTTTTCAATGAGTTGGATTAAATAACCCAATCAGGAGTGGATGGGGAATAGAGTGGTTTCTCCGTTGTATCCAACAAGCTATATAGGCATTGGACACTGGACACGATACACCAAGGAGAGAACCTCATTTTTATATACGCACGAAAACCACAGAAGAGAATGATACTAACAGTTCTCTTTGGTCTGGAAATCTTCTCAGTTGTTCTCAAAATACATTCTAATGCCATTGATGGCTGTTGGAAGTCACTCCATCGCCTGCCCGAGCATGCTGTAATTTACACTGTCTTACAACCGGGAAGCTTGAGGAGCTGTAATCTCACTTGAAGCTCTTCTAATAGCTCCGATTCTACTCGTCTCCGAGTGTCTAACAGCAATTGTCCATCGGGCATTTGAAACAACAGTGTCATGGCTAATATACTTGTTTGTTGGAAATGAGACTCCCTTCTAAATCATTTACTTATGCAATTTAATCGTATAAGGATATCTTGGTGCTGCTTCTCAATAGATTGTTCCATTTTGTTTATGCTTTCTTCTTGTGGAATTATAAGTATACTGATAAATTTATTTGTAGTCATGACAAATTCATTTATTTGTATTTGCAACTTGCTTGTAGGTTCTAGACTAGTAATTTTCTGCAAGATGGTCGCCTACAAAAGAATTTCCCAAGTGTTTTCTTACATCTTCTTCAGGTGTCTCTTTTCCAGAGGAATATTCTCATGAAGCCTAATTTAGTTAAGAGGGGCTTAATGAGGCTGGCTTATTACTCTCAGTGATGCTTTTGCCTTCTCTAGAAGGTAGAAGGCTAGCATTGCGAAATAGTCCGCAATTTTTGTGCAATCTGGGGACGAATTGGTGCACATTAATCATTTCGTTAACTAATGGACTTGATTCCAGTCATATTTCATTGTTGTCAAGACTAAATCTGAACCCATCTTTTGTTTCTTTATGCTCCGTGATGTGCCATTATTAATAGTGATTTCCCCCCGTCCGAGAATTGATTGTTTCGGCGCCGAACAGTGGTGGCAATCTAATGGTGGACTCCGGAAGTTTCTCAAAATCAGAATCTTCTCCTTCGATTTTCTCTCACCATCTGCGGTCGTCATTGAGTTTCCATTGCAAGTCGCCTTACACGATACATCAGAGAGGGAGAGAGTCGAGATTCCGAGAGACATCACTGGTAGAAAACTGATCCTCAAGGCTTGCTAGTTGTCTCGGAGGTAGCCGGCCGTTCGTTGTCATTGCCAGCATCGATGCCGGAAAAGTGTGGGATTCTCTGCTCCGTGACCAGAGATCTTGCAGTACCCAAATTACGCTTGAAACTTGATCATCGGCCGCAATTCCATTTAAGAGAGGCCGATCGACGTGTTCATCAAGCGAAATTGAGCCATGAACAGCAGCGGCACAGAACTGAGGCTAAGATTGCCAGAACAGAACTAGACAAGACCAAGCTTGATTAGGCCACCGAACTCCAGCCAGAGCACGGTTCCGGAACAAAGGTTACCATAATCAAAATTAGACCAGAGCTCCTTATTCAAGAAGTCGGCTCAACATCAGGTGAGAACAGTCGGAGCAGCCACTTTCGGAAAATCGTCCAGGATCTCACCGGATTCCCTTTGGTCGGAGGAGGTGGAGAAGTAAGGGCAAAAGGTCTCAGCCATGGCGACGAAGGTGGTGACCCTTGTGGAGCTGGAGCCTTGCACCTTACTTTCTTGTAAAATCAGAGTCTATGTAACATATTTTTACTGATGTTTGTTGCATATTAAATGATAAAGGTTTTCCTTTTTTCCTCCTCCTCCTCCTCCTCCTTCTATCATGCCAATTGATAACTATATATAACATAGGAATTATATGGCTTTCTTGATAGACTTTCATGTGTCATTAATTTGATTATTGATAATGTAGTCAATTTGATTATCGATAATGTACTCTTTACTCAACAATTTAACTTTATTTTTTATTTTTTATTTTTGTTGAAAAAGATGTGCAATTCATTAGATACTAAAGCAAAGTTTGTGCAACATCCGAGCATGATAAATCTAAAAGAGCATTTGAAGGGTTCGCAAGCCAACTACAACTGGCGATGGGCCTTCACGATAGACTTGATTTGCGCCTCTGAGACAATGGGCTAGCTGGACACCTCTCAGTAGGCCTAGCCGACATCTGCAATCTTCAATCCAAGGTCAGCTGGCCCATGGGGTCTGCCCAGATCCCATCACGCAGCGCATGAGTGATGACTCATCACTGTCCTCAGCCACCTGCAAATCAATTTCCTGAGAATCTTTACCTTCGAAGTGTCTGTTGTTGCAAATCCAGGGTTTCAACTTCAATTACCGATGAAGCTCGAACCGATTTGACGAAACCGTCCACTACAAACAGGTGAAAACCGTCCACTGCATACGTTAATTTATCTCTCACGATTCTTGAGTTCTCCATGTTTTTTAATTAGCGCTTTGTCATTTGAATTCTTTAACTTATGCCACAATAAACAGGTGAAAACCAGAATCGGTAGGATCGAATATGGCTTTGAGCTCTCTATTCTCTTTTAAAGAAGGCCTAAGCACATGCAGGATTTCTCTAGATACCACCATACTTGAAAAGATTGCCCTTGGATGTGATAAAGGCGATGTTGTATAAATGATTGGGTTAATATCCTGAAAAACTCTAAATTAGTTCACATGTGACAAATTTACTTCAATTGAATAGAGTTTTGTAATTGCGTTGATGATCTAGCCACATGGCTAAGGCTGTTTCTTATCGCAATGTCTTCGTTGGAGAGACTAGGAATGTGCATGAAACGTGCATGGAATGTGCACGAATCATGCACGCAGCATGCACGATATAAGGAAATTTAAGCTAGATCGTTATTCTCGGGTTTGCGATAAAGTAATGATCCTACTCTGAAATTTCGAAGAGAACAAGAGATCACTTATCGATCATGCCCAGCGAGGACTTGCACATCTGAAGTTCTGTAAACCTATGAAGTTTTATTTAGATATATCATGATGGAGCTAGTTATCTGGATTCTAAACCAGAAGAGCATATGCTGTAGGCTTTCTCTTGCAATTGAACTCAAAAGCAGTTTTTAGTAAGTTGCTTTTCTAGTGTTTCTAAACTATAAAATCACATTTATAAGCTGCAAGTTTCCCTTTAGTTGTATGGTTTGAGACATTCTGTCGGAGGAACTTCACGTCTTACGGAGGACACTTGGCTTATTGCAACTCTTAAGTGGAATGCACTGGGAAATATTAGCTGGTATGTAGGAAGCGTTCTTGTTTGAGTCATGCATGGAGGAAGCTTGAGGAATGAAAGATCCTTAACATCTAGTTGCAGGACAGCATTCTCGTGATGTTTTTTGATTGGATACAAAAGGGACAGTACACTCAACTTGTAATGGACTGTTGGTTTGGTGCCACTAGGAGACAAAAAGTGATCATGATATCTCTAGACTTTCTAGGCTGAATAAGCTTTTTGTTAATTTTATCAGCATCTTAGATCTAAGTTATCTCTGACTTGTTACTTGTCCAATATCATGCTCATTGGATATGCCTTAGTGTGCTAATGTACTCTAAGTTTAGTTGTTTCATTTGTTAGCTTGCCACACCTGTGTAGTAGACTGAGAATATGTTCCTGTTTGTGTAATTCTAACTGTTCAGATTTCATACTTGTACAAATCCATTTGTTATCAAAAAGAGAATAAGATATGTGTGAGCGTTCCTAATTTATCTCTCATTCATCACTAAGCAAAGGTGTTCTGCTAGCTATTTTTGAAAGAAATTGGTAATCCTGGAGTGCAATTGCTACCCCCCCCCCTCTTTCCCTCTTTCCCTTCCTTCCCAGCTCTTAGCTGGTTAATTGTTGCGAATGCCTAGTTACTGAGAAATTGCTTCTTACTGTTTTAGTTGATGTTGAGAGGCAAGCTAGAGATTTTACGGAGGCTGCCAAAAAACTTCAAGTTTACTTTATCAGTCTCCAGCGTGAGGATCAGCCAACCGCGGCTGAAAGGCTTATGCAGGTAATGCTAAGGAAGCAGCTGGGGAAATAGTAAATGGTTTTTCTTTTATGTTTGAAGTTATTTGTGTTGGAAAACTCTCTTCAGGTATTTTGAAGTTGACAAAAACATTTTCCTCAGTCTAGTCTGATGACTTGCAGATTCTATGACAAAGTCTGAAGATCAAAGTCTGAAGACTTATAGACTCTACTGGCAAAGTCTGACGACAGTAAGACTCAAGTATTTAAAGTCTAACCTCATGGACAGTTTCCAGATCAAGATTCGTATTGTTATCTTATACGATTCCAACGGCTATGGAATACCTTTCTCTTTTGGATTCGATACTAGAAGATCCTATTTCTTTATTCGTATAAATTCGCAGATTATTCTTGGAAAGATTTACTTATGGAAACCGAGATCCTGATTGTATGGGCGAACATGATTGATGGGCTATCTTCACTTGCCTTAAAGAGCTCGAGATCTCTCTAATTGATTCTGTCCAACGGGTTGATTGGAAGAACTTCTTTGGAAGGTGCCAACGGTCATGTAGGCATAAAGAAGTATAAAAGAGAGATGCTCTAGTTGTTGAAGGGTGTTGGATAGAAGAATTCCAAAGTCTGAATCTCCATTTATATTGTGCGATCTTATTCTTCAAGTGTCATATGTAATCAAAAGAGAGATCATACTGTGGTGAGAACTTGAGGAAGTGTAGTAGTGTTTCTACATTGTGGACTCAAGAGCGTGAGACTGTAATCACTCATTTGATTCATAGTGAAATCCAGCCCGAAGGGCTGTCCGTGGAGGAGAGTGGACGTAGGCTTGAATTAAGCCGAACCACTATAAATCTTGAGTCTTGTTTCTCTATCCCTAATCTCTTTGTCTTTATATTGCTGTGATTGTTAAGTTTTATTTAATCAATTTCTCATTCTGTGCAAATTGGTTTAAATTTCTCTTAATCACCTATTCACCCCCCTCTAGGTGATAATCCTAGCCCTAACAATTGGTATCAGAGCTCGTGTGCTCGTTTTTAAGAAGTGTCTTTACTTCTGAGTAAAAGATCTATGGCTAGTATGTTACCCGGGGGGTTGGTTGAAGGTCAAAGCAATACCAGACTCCATACTTTGATGGAAAAGACTACGATATGGAAAAACAAGATGAAAGCATTCCTAAGATCAAAAGATCCTTTGGAATGGGAAGTGGTTGATAAAGGAATCATCCCTACCGCTGCATCAAGTTCAGAGAGAGGAAAAGATTCAGCTGATCCCACTCTACTGACTCAAGAAGAAATTACAAAGAGACAGACTCTTGACGCCAAAGCTATTTACTCTTTATATTGTGCTTTATCCCCTACTGAGTATAACAGAATATCTTCTTGTGATACAACAAAAGAAGTCTGGGATAGGCTTCACATTACCTATGAAGGGACTGATCGTGTGAAAGAAACAAGGATCAATATTCTCCTGGGACAATATGAAATCTTTAAGATGAGATCAGGAGAATCAATAACTGACATGTTTAGTCGCTTTACTGAAATTGTGAATGGTCTTGAATATCAGGGACATCCAATCTCAGGTCATATGAAGGTCAACAAACTTCTACGAGGACTCTCTAAAGACTGGAATCATATTAAAACCTCAATAAGAGAGACTCAGAGAATTGCTCCACTCTCTGTAGACGAACTGGTTGGAACTCTTCAATCTTATGAAGTGGAACAGAACAATGAAGAAGAAGATTCAAGAGGTAAGAAATCTATTGCCTTAAAGTCTAATGACTATTCTGATGCTACTGATTCTCGAAGAAGATCTAGATGATGAAGAACGCACTCATGATAAAGAGATTCGAAAGTTAAATAGAAAAGGGAGGAAATTCAATTGGAAGAAACAAAGTTCGCAAAGGTTTTGAGAACAAGTCAACAAAGGAAGATGATTCTAACAAAGAAGTGACTTGCTTTGAATGCAAGAAAAAGGGACACATCGGACCCAACCGTCCTCTCGTTAAAGAAGAAAAAAGGAAAGACCGAGAAATACGAGAAAAAGCACTCAAGGCGAGACTTGGAGTGATACGAGTGTGAAGAAAGTGATGATGATTATGCCAATATCTGTTTGATGGCAAAATCGGACTCGGACTCGATCTTGATTCGGACACAGACTCAGACAGTGAACTCGAGGTTGGTAACCTAAAAATTCCTGTCAAAGTTTCTAAATATATTGATGAATTGTGTCTCGCCCGAAAACCTCTCTTAAGAGGATCTCCGAATTGAAAATGGAAAATTCTGCATTGAAGCAATAGGAAAAACTTTTGAAAGAAAAGTCGATCGATCACTGAAAAGAACTTTGCTTTGTTTTGAAACAAAAATCTGATCTGTTGGAAAAAGACTTTGTTGTTATAAAAGAAAACTCGGACTGTTTCAAATGAAAACAGTCTTTTGAAAAATGATATTGCTAATATATCAAAAAGATTTTCAAATGGTTATGAAAAGTTGGATAAGATTCTTTCAATACAAAGACCATATTTTGATAAGTCAGGGTCTTGGTATGACTTCTGAAACTATTCCGCTAATTGACTTTCCAAAGGTAAAGGAAAGAATCAGACAGAGACCAGCCAAAGCTGTCTATAAGAATCATTTTCAGAAAGTTTTTGTAAAACCTGTTGGTAGAAATGCCTTAAGTTGTTCTAAGTGTAAAAGCTCAGAACATTTTGAGAAAGAATGTCATTTGGTCTGGAGACCTGTTAAAAAGAGCTGGGCTAAGACTGTCTTCTGTTCTAACAATTCTGGACCCAAGATGATATGGGTACCAAAGAAAGCTTGAATCTGTGACATTTGCAGGTTACTATCAAGAGGAAGATTAAGTGGTACCTTGATAGTGGCTGCTCAAGACATATGACAGGAGACTCAAATTGTTTCATAAGTCTTGTTCGAATAGACGGAGGAAAAGTTTCTTTTGGTGGTAACAATAAAGGAAGGATTACTGGTCGAGGAACAAAAAGATTGGAAGCTTATCAATCAAGAATGTTTCCTTAGTTGAAGGATTGAACTACAATTTGCTTAGTATAAGCCAGTTGTGTGATACAGGTTTCAAGATCAATTTCCAGAAAGAAACTTGCTATGGAATCAGTAAAGACTGTTCTCAATCTTTCACTGGACGAAGACATGGCAATATCTACCTTCTGGATGTGAATCAAGAAAGATCATAGTGCTTAATGTCAGTACAAGACGAAACTGATCTTTGGCATAAAAAGCTAGGACACATCAACATGAAGCAAATCAACAAGATCTCTTCCAAGAAACTTGTTCGAGGATTGCCTACTTTAAATTACTCAAAGTCTGATCTATGCACACCATGCGTGCTTGGGTAAACAGTAAGAAACTCTTACAAATCAATAAATAAAGTTTCCACTAATCATGTATTGCGGCTTACGCATATGGACTGTTTGGCCCTACCGAACACATAGCATTGGTGGAAAAAGGTTCTGTCTGGTAATAGTGGATGATTACTCTCGATTTACTTGGGTATACTTTCTTACAAGTAAGTCTGAGACTTTCTCTCTTTTTTCAAAGTTTGCTAAGATAATTCAGAATGAGAAAGGTCACACTATTTCAAGCATTCGAACAGACCATGGAGGTGAGTTTGAAAATCAAGACTTTGCTAAATTCTGTGATGAATTTGGTTTTCAGCATAAATTCTCCTCTCCATATACACCAGAACAAAATGGAGTTGTGGAAAGGAAGAATAGGTCTTTACAAGAAATGGCAAGAACCTTGTTAATTGGAAATAATGTTTCTTCAAGATTTTGGGCTGAAGCTGTTTCAACTGCTTGCTATATTATAAACTGTGTGTTTTTAAGACCAATTCTTGAGAAAACCCCTTATGAAATCTTCAAAGGAAAGAAACCAATAGTTTCTTATTTTCAAGTATTTGGTTGTAAATGTTTTATTCTTAAGAATGCTAATGATCGTGTTGGTAAGTTTCAAGAAAAATTAGATGAAGGATTTTTTCTTGGTTATTCAACTTCAAGCAAAGCCTACAGAGTCTTCAACAAAAAGACTCAGACTGTGGAAGAATCAATGAATGTCAAATTTCAAGAATCTCCACAAGTTCAGCAAATTCAGATTGAAGATTCAGAACCTGTTCCAGACTCTGCTGGGACTACCTCTACTGAAGTTGTTAACAATCCAGAATCAGTACAACAAGTTACCGATGAAGAATCCACACAAGATGTAGATCAACAATCTATCAGACTGACAAATAACTGGAAGCACAAGTCTAGTCATCCTGAAGAACTCATTATTGGGAACATTAATGAGGGAATTCGTACAAGATCCAAAAGGCGAGAAGAGTCTAGTGCTGTTGCTCTTATTTCTGAAATGGAACCCAAAAATATTGAAGAAGCTTTAACCGATGAAAGCTGGATTGAAGCAATGCAAGAAGAGCTCAGACAATTCAGCATAAATGACGTATGGGAATTGACTCCTAAGCCAAAAGGCAAATCTGTTGTTGGAGCTAAATGGGTATTCAGGAACAAAGTTGATGAAAGAGGCAAAGTAACCAGGAACAAAGCTAGACTCGTGGCTAAAGGATACACGCAAGAAGAAGGCATAGACTATGATGAGACTTATGCTCCAGTAGCAAGGTTAGAAGCAATCAGATTATTACTTGCTTTTGCTTGTTACAAGGATTTCAGGTTGTTTCAAATGGATGTCAAAAGCGCGTTCCTGAATGGATTTATTCAAGAGGAAGTCTACGTAGAACAACCGCCTGGTTTTGAAGACTCAAAGAAACCAGACTCTGTGTTCAGACTGAAGAAAGCCTTATACGGTCTGAAACAAGCTCCTCGAGCTTGGTATGAAAGGTTAAGCAATTTTTTGATTCAGAATGGCTTTTCTAAAGGAAAGGTAGACACTACTATTTTTATCAAAAGGGAAGGTAAAAGCTTTTTACTCGTTCAGATTTATGTTGATGACATCATATTTGGATCAACTAATGAGTCTTTGTGCAAGAAATTTTCTAAGACTATGCAGGATGAATTCGAGATGAGCATGATGGGTGAACTATCATTTTTCCTTGGTCTACAAGTGAAACAACTAAAGGAAGGGATATTTATTCATCAAGAGAAATATGCAAAAGAACTTGTTAAAAAATTCGGTCTGGAAAACTGCAAGAAGACTGACATACCAATGTCAAGTTCCTTGAAGATAGACAAAGACGAAGCAGGGAAGAAAGTCGATCAGAAATTATACGGGAGTATCATTGGATCGCTTCTTTATCTCACTGCATCTAGACCTGACATATTATTTAGTGTTTGCATATGTGCTAGATTTCAGTCTGATCCTAAAGAATCTCATTTAAGTGCTGCTAAGCGTATTATTAAATATGTTGCTTCTACTGCTAAGATTGGTCTTTGGTATCCCAAAGAAGGAGACTTTACCCTTCTTGGTTATTCAGACGCAGATCTTGCAGGTTGTAGAGTTGAAAGAAAAAGCACTTCAGGTACTTGTCAATTGCTTGGTAACAGGGCAGTATCTTGGTTTTCAAGAAAACAAAGTACTGTGGCTCTCTCAACAGCGAAGCGAATACGTAGCCCTTGGGAGTTGCTGTTCTCAAATACTGTGGATCAAACAACAACTACAAGATTTTGGGATTAAAGACTCTTGCACAGAGATCAGATGTGATAACACCAGCGCAATTAATCTTACAAAGAATCCTATCCTACATTCAAGAGCGAAGCATATTGAAATTCGACACTATTTTATAAGAGATCATGTTCAGAACAAAGAAGTCTTGATACGGTTCGTAGACTCAAAGAATCAATTGGCAAACATCTTCACAAAGCCACTTGAGAAAAGCTCATTTGAGTCTATTCGCTCCAGACTCAATATTTTATCTCTTGAAGAATGCTGAAGCTCAGACTCACAATCTTAGAGTCTGACAGAATATCAGACTCATACAGGTACAGACTGAGAATACCAATCGACGCTACTGTAAGTTTACTTACTTGCTTAATTTTGTTATTTTGGAAAGGTAAGTTTGATTGGTTACATCTAAACGTGTTTATTAAGGCAGCTAATTTCAAAAAGGGGTGGTTACCAATTTATTAAGGCGGTTATTTGTTTTTAAAAGGCAATTTTCAAATCTTTCTAAAAATCCGCGACGCTTGATATACCCCGATTCAGTTATCTTTAACATTCATCTTCTCCTTCGTTTTTACGACTCACAAACCCTAGATAAAAAGCTTTCACTCTTGTGCAATTTTTTCTCTTCTCAAATTTCTACAAAGATCTCAACTTTCTTGTGAATCAAGTGTGAAAGTTTCTCCAAAAGCTCTACAAGAAAGTAACAATGTCTTACCAAAGAAAATCTTCGAGGATCGCTAACAGGGGACCACAAGGTTCTGGAGAGGGTCCTACTCACTTCGATTTGACTGAAGAAGGTGACGTCCCTACAGCACAGTCTCCTCAACGTTCTCAACAGCGCACCGTCTCCACCAGACCTCATGGTGATACACCTCAACATGCAAAAGAAGTTCTTGATGATATCGATCCAGTAAGATCTCTCAAGCCTACTTTTGTCTATAGGCTTTACTCTGCTTTGAAAGAGGGTGGTTCTGCTATGACCTTTATCGATGAATTCCTGAAGGAAAAATGTTATAGAAATGAGACGCATTTCCTTACCGTTATGGAAAGATCAGGTGTTGTTCCTGCTGGAACAGCAGCAAAGGCTTTCGCAAACTTTGCCAGTGATCCTAGGTTTGGAGGATTTAATCAACCAGAGGGAAAGGACGATGATGAAAAAATGTTCTTGCATTTTAAGCCTTGGATGGGTGTGGCTGCAAACCTTCGAGGGAAGAAGGATGATCTGTTTCGATCTGATGGACACAGGAAGGTGTTTGACAAACTGCTGAAGAGTGGAGTGATGAATCCACGAACCGTAGACTTTGATTTCCTGGATCTGCTGAGCATTCATCTTAGAGAGAAGTTTGAAAAGCTTCAGTTGTATTCGTTCTACACTGAATATGATAAAGCTTATCTTGAATTAACTGCTTACTTCTATTCAAACATAAGCTTTCTTGATGCGAACAGCTTTTCGTTTAGTGTGAGAGACAGGGACTATATCGTTGATACGGACACTCTGGCTGATGTTATGGGTGTGGAAAGGGGTGCTTTCCAATCCATCTCTGTGTCTGTAAGTCATGCCACCTTGGAACTGGCAAGAGACCGAATCGCTGAAGGACGGCTCTCTTACTCCAGACTGAATGCAACCAACATCCTGCTTCACAAAATTGTGATCAACTGTCTCAGACCAAAGTCAACATCGAAGACAGATGTATCAATAACAGAAGCAAAGTTGATGTGTGCCATTAAGCTTGGCCTTAAGTTTTCCTTGCCACATACTATCTTGTTTCATATGTACAGGACAATGGCAAAGGACAAGGGACAACTCCCTTATGCTGCTCTCATCACACGTCTCTTCAGACATTTGAACATCCAGTCTCCTCCTGCTCTATCTGTGAAGACCATTAGCCAGATGATTATTGGTCTAAGAATGATAACCAAGATGCGTCTGAAGGAGCTCAGCAAAAAGTTAGAGCAGTTCAAGGAAAAGACTCCTGTCAAACCAAGGCCAGACTCTGCTGCATCAAAAAGAAAGGGAAAGGAACCAATGACTGGTCCTACCAAGAAGAAGAAGAGAAGGGCAATCATCTTGGAAGATGAAGATGATGAGGATGCTCTTCCCATCTCTGCTTTTATTGCTGCATCTGTTCCAATTGTTCCAGAACATCTATTTGCAGATAAAGAGAAAGAGAAAGAGGAAGAGAAAGAAGAAGAAAAAGAAGAGAAGAGAGAAGAAGAGAAGAAAGAAAAAGAGAAAGAAGAGGAAGCAGAAGAAAAAGAGGGAGAGACAGAGAAAGAAAAGAAAGAGGAAGAACCGAGAACAAACAGATTCTCCAGGCAGAAAAAGAGAATCTACAACGGTATCACCGAGGAAACGCCTCGAAAGAAGAGTTCTTTTCTCCTCCGTAAGACATGGAAACAGGGGGAGATACAGACAGAGAACACACTCCTCTTTTGCTGACTTTTAGAGAAGAAGATGCTCAAACAGGTGTTAGTCGATCACCTCCTGCTGCTGAGGATATTTATGCTGCACAGTTTCCCGAAGGAGAGGCATCATCTCCACATACTGAATTTTCGGCTGATATTCATACTGGTTTGACTCCACCATCAGACCGAGCTGATACAAGCACTAAGACTGACAACTCTGGAAATTTTCAACATTTGCTTGAAATCATCTTGGAACTTAAAGGTCAAATTTATGCCATGGGATGTGAATTTCAGACCTTGCAGAATGAAAATCATGCAATGTTCATCAGTCTACTTGATCATCTTAAAGATATTCAGCGTCAGATTCAGGATACTACAAAGGGCACTACTCTCACCCAAGTACAGGAAGATTTGAGGAAGCTTGAAAACACAGTCAAGTCTATGCAGGACTTTCAACTTGTTCGCATTCCTCGTGCTCCTTAAATTCTTTTTGGTGCTGACAAAAAGGGGGAGAAGACTCTGCAGATTTTAAAGACTTTCACTCTTATCTTCTATCCTCATTTCACTTCAAAATCAACATTATTTTTTTTTGGTTTATGATTGTGCTTGTTACTTTGACTTGATCTTGAGTTTGTCGAATATGTGCTATACTGCATCGCTTAAGCTTTCAAAATAGGTTAAGATAGTAATGTCTGTATATGACTAATGAGTTTTCTGTGGATGCAGATCTGTGTACAGGGTAAGTCTGTGTACAGGACATCTGAGTACAGGATATTTTCTACTATCTTATTCTAACCTTATATGGGATATGATATTTGCTTAAGAGTTGCTTTGCAGGGTATTCATATTCAAATCTGCAGGAAAGTTTTGTCACCATCAAAAAGGGGGAGATTGTTGGAAAACTCTCTTCAGGTATTTTGAAGTTGACAAAAACATTTTCCTCGCCTAGTCGATGACTTGCGAGATTCTACGACAAAGTCGAAGATCAAAGTCTGAAGACTTATAGACTCTACTGGCAAAGTCTGACGACAGTAAGACTCAAGTATTCAAAGTCTAACCTCATGGACAGTTTCCAGATCAAGATTCGTATTGTTATCTTATACGATTCCAACGGCTATGGAATACCTTTCTACTGGATTCGATACTAGAAGATCCTATTTCTTTATTCGTATAAATTCGCAGATTATTCTTGGAAAGATTTACTTATGGAAACCGAGATCCTAATTGTATGGGCGAACAGGATTGATGGGCTATCTTCACTTGCCTTAAAGAGCTCGAGATCTCTCTAATTGATTCTGTCCAACGGGTTGATTGGAAGAACTTCTTTGGAAGGTGCCAACGGTCATGTAGGCATAAAGAAGTATAAAAGAGAGATGCTCTAGTTGTTGAAGGGTGTTGGATAGAAGAATTCCAAAGTATGAATCTCCATTTATATTGTGCGATCTTATTCTTCAAGTGTCATATGTAATCAAAAGAGATCATACGTGGTGAGAACTTGAGGAAGTGTAGTAGTGTTTCTACATTGTGGACTCAAGAGCGTGAGACTGTAATCACTCATTTGATTCATAGTGAAATCCAGCCGAAGGGCTGTCCGTGGAGGAGAGTGGACGTAGGCTTGAATTAAGCCGAACCACTATAAATCTTGAGTCTTGTTTCTCTATTCCTAATCTCTTTGTCTTTATATTGCTGTGATTGTTAAGTTTTATTTAATCAATTTCTCATTCTGTGCAAATTGGTTTAAATTTCTCTTAATCACCTATTCACCCCCCTCTAGGTGATAATCCTAGCCCTAACAATTTGAAGGCATCTGCAAACTTAATTCCCCAACGGAAACAGGAGATAACTATGATGGAGGAAGAACTAAAAATAAAGACCGATTTCATCTAGAAGCAAGAGAGACTGATCCAAGGGTGGGAAGGACTTGAAGGACCAATTGGACAAAATCAACTGTGAACTTGTGAAGGGATAGACAATTTCCGATGGACTTGGTCTGTGCTCAACTTGTAGGAGGACAAAAGATGGATTGCTTCGTATGCTACTGGTTATCTCAACATGAAAAGGATTTTATTCTTTGCTTCATGAGTGCGCAATTTTTTCATCCACTATTCATGTTTTTTTTTTTTTTTTAATAATTCAGTGGGTCTCGTATAATTATATGCTCTCGCATCAGAATACTGCAAAAGGGGAAAACTCACCCTTCGCATGGCAATCTGTGGGTCAACCAAGATCCTTGGTGCCTTATTTTAGCATTTGTTATTCTAATTGTCAGCTGTAGATATTTTTTTCGCCCCATCGTGCATCTATTGCTTTCGAGTTAATGTCATGAAGAAGTCACTATTTGCAACTCATTAATAGGATCAGAGCCTACTTTTCTTCCTGGGGGTTTGGGTGTGGCAATCTATCACTAGAGGGAAATTTCAAATATATGAATGGGTGGACCACTTTTAATTTCATGGGCCCCAAAAGAAAATATAATAAAAAAGAAGAACGTCTTGCACCATAAGCTGTGTAAGATCCTAGCTTGATCAAAGGCAGTCGGTAATTTCTCAGACAGTTAGCCCTTTGGGCTTATGCTACATGATTCATGCAGATCCTGAATAAACATGTTTTATGATTCTCCTCTTTCCCTAAAGCTGGGAAATGATTCTCCACCGGGACAATTTTAGAATGTAAGGGCGTTCTTGGTAATTCGGATAAGGTTTCGCAAATGATAAAAAGTATTTTGTCTAACATTTGGAGCCACACCTTTGGATCAAATAGGTTTCGGTAAAGCATGTTGTGATATCATTTTTTAAGAAGAATTTTACAAGTGAGGCAATGGCCTTAAGCTAGGCTTGCAATTGCCTCTCCCATGATTCGCTGTTTGTTTATCAGGATTTGGGATAAAAACCAGTTTAGTTGATAGAGCAGCTTAAAATGGGGAAGAAATTTCAATTCAATCTCAAACCCCGATCTGCTGCGAAGAATGTGCTTTGATAGAAAACTCATTCCCAAAATCTAAACTTCTCTGCATTTTCCAAGTTGGCTTGCAAACCAAAAAAAATAATCTTTTCTCTTTTCCCTTAAAACCTTTGTCCATGTGCTCCATGCTCATGCAAAACCTTGCAGTTGTCCCCAAAATACCATCTTCCTTGCTCAAAATAGCGGCAACGTTGTTGCTTCCTGGGGCCTTGCTCAGCTCCTCCGTGACGTTCCTTGGATGTTGATTCATGATTCCCAATGGCTGCCTCTCACGAACCCAGTGTGGTAACATGAATGCAGTCAAACCTTCGTGAGCAGAATTTGGCCCCATACAGAAGCCACTCTCTCTCCATTACTTCCCGGGCATTGTACTTGCACTGCTCCATTTACATTTGAAAAATTATGATTAGGTCTCTGGTTACCCAAATTAGCATCATTCCGAGAAAGCCAAAGTTCATGCTCAGTTCTATTCATAGAGCTCAAACTTTTCCCCTGTTCTATGAGTCCCTATATTTCTCTTGAAACTGGTCTCTGCTACAATGGTTTTCTGTTGAACTCATCTATATAGGCCGAACTATTGGCATCCCAACACTGGCAATAGATGATCCTCTTAATTGCCCCGCTTTATTACCTGTTTTTGATCTATCATGACCCCTAAGCAAACAAATTAATTAAATTATATATAAATATTAAGAACATTTTAATTGAGCCCATATAATTGTGTCGAAGTGGAGCGAAAGGACTCAAGGGAGGGAGGTTTTTAGCTTTATTAGATTAATTGGACTGAGCCCACATAAGTTATATCAATATTTGGCGAGATCAAATAGGGAGCCCTTGAACTTAGTTATATTTTTGGATCAAGTATTGGTCAAGCCCTCTGATCTCATATTATTAAATAATATGTCAAGTTTGAGCTCGCGTGCTAAACCTGACTTGAATTGAATTATTAATCGAAGCCATTTTTAGTGTTGAAGAATCTTTACTGTGGCATTATCTATTAATCCTAAGAAGACGTGTAGCGGACGACTGCTTAGAAAAAGCTTCTTTGCTTGACTTGCTTTCGGCCGCACATCTCATGAAAAAGCCGCCAGAGGGTTTCCTCAAAACAAAGCCGCACAGAAAAATAGGGCCGCATAGTGACGTCCGAAAGGGCATGTTTATTTTTACTCTAAATAGTGTCTGATTATGTTCTTTTATTCCTTGGAACAAGAAAAGAATAGAAATCCGTTTGGTAAAATTTTTGTTATTGGGAACAAAAAAATATTTTTTTTGTTCTTAGGAATAGATCTGGAATAGAATCAAGAAATAGAAAAAAGTTACGTCTTGTTCTCGAGAACAATTCCTAGAATCAGTTCCTATTTTTTTTTTTTCTCTTATTCACTTCCTCTTTCTTCTTCTTCCCTTTGGCCAATCGCCGGCCTTGGCTATGGTCCGCGATCGGTCAAATGAGGGCCGGTGACCTTGCCGGACCTCGCCCTAGCCTAGTGAGGCTCCGGTGAGCTCGCCGGACGTCACCCAACAGGTCGCTGGCCACCACCGTGGCTGGCGATCGGCTACGCAGAAGGAGGAAGAAGAGAAAAAGGAAAAAAAAAAAAAAAAAAAAAAAAAAAGAAGAAGAAAAATATAATAAAAGTATTAAAAAATTAAAAGAAAAAAATTTAAGAATTTTAGCAAATGCATTTATATCCCGGGAATAGAAGTTTGGGACAGTTAGCAAGCGCGTTCTTTTGCTCAGAAATTGTTCTCAGGAGCAGAATTAGAAAAAAATCAATTTTTTTTAACAAAAATTATTTCTCGGAGCAGAATGGTTACCAAATACTCCCATAGTGACGTTCGAAATGTTGACCAGAGAGCACTTCCATGAAAAAGGGGGAACTCTTGAATACAAGACGGGGATTTTGTACCGTGAATTTATATCCAAGTTAATTTTTTTATTTATAAATATTTTAGATTTGAACTTAATTTAAGGTGTAGGAAACATTCAAGTACGTAAGCAGTTATAACTCAAATTCTCTAATTATAGGGGATTATTTGCTACCGGCTCTTCTGTTAGATATAAATACTAATATTTGAACTTAATCACGTCAATTATTTTTGTCCTTTATCGTTTCTGGTTTATTTCTTTAGTATTTTCGCATTGACTTAATTTGTTAGATCCTGATTAGTTTCCATGTTCATATTTCAACAATCGGTATTGAATTTCTAGATTGAAACTTGAGACTTTTGCTTGTCAGATTATTATCTAGAAATTTTGTTATTATAATTATGTCTTGGGTGAAGTTGAAATCGAGAAGTTTAATGGAATGGACAATTTTAGTTATGGAGAGTCAAGATGTGTGCGCTATCAACAACCCAATATTGGGCCGAGGCATGAGATGACAAAGATGGGTTGCTGATTATAATGCTAATGGAGAAAGCAAAGAATATAACCTTGTTGAATCTGTCGGATGACGTGTTAATAAATGTGGCGGAGGAGAAGGATGCCGCAGTTTTGTAGGTAAAACCTCAAGCACTCTAATATAATGGAGGGTTTGAATAATTACTCATACATGTTAAAGATGATGTTTTAGTTTCGATGAATTGAAGGTATGTTTATTAAATCCCATCTAGATGAGTTTAATAAACTCATGATGGATTTGATACTTGATGTTGAATAACATGGCGCATTGTTTTTAGCTTCTTTATTAGAGTCATAGGAGCACTTTATTGATTCACTGCTACAAGAATGTATTACGATTATTTGGGAAGAGATCAACATCGAGGGTCCATTAACAATAGAGGTAAAGGTAGGTCGAAGTCACACCATAAAAAGTCCATGGGACGCATGAAGTGTTTTGTGTTTCGCGAGCAAATCAGTGATTCCAGTGTGCAATTTCATGAGGTCGAGGAGTGCACTGGTTCGACACATTACTCTTGAGTTTGTCACGTAGATATGGCAACCAACACAAAAGTATTCCTTTGAGGAAAGACTATATGACTCATAGGTGTATATCGCACAGTCATACGGATTTGGCGATTTGCATCCGTTACTCGTTGATTCATGCTGAAATTTCGAGAACATCTATACATTTAGCTCTTCAGCCTGACCAAGTGGAGACTCGGTAGATTGATTATCATCACCAGATCGTGGCTGGTTTGATGGTTGAAAAACCAATTATGACTCGTTCTTCGTTTCCTCATTCTTGGACTGTTTGTGTTCGTCGGTTTCGGCAATTATTTCCCATGCCGTTATTTCTTTTACTATACAACAGAATAGTCATGCTTTATTCACTTTTTCGCGAATGAAGTGATCTCAAGGAGTCTATTCTCTAACTCCGGAGGCCTAAACTCAGGCTGGCTATCCCCCGACCAGACCGGCCGTAGGTTTGGTCAGTGGGCTTTCAGCAGGTTCTCGGTTCATTTTGAACCATCCCCAAGTTGGTGGCAACGATTTATCCTTACGTGTTTTAGGGTCTGTTTTAGATAAGTTCTAAAACTTAATTGTGGCCATTTTTACGAGAGTATATATGGTGAAACGTTTTAAGCTAATTTAATTTTATAAAATTATTTTAAACTGAGGGCATGTCACTAGTTCATCTTATATATCAAACGTGGGATTGAAAATCAAATTGGAAATAAGTATTTTCGTTTACAGATAATTCTCTTCAACCAAACAACTCATTAATATTTTTTTTTAATGGCAAATGATTGAACTGGAAACAAAGTCAGATGACAAGGCCCTTAATCATTGCATTTATTACAAGAGAAATAATTTCACATGTTTCCTACATAAATTTCTGAATCTTAACCGATGAATTGATTTCATTAATGCACTACTTCCCTCGAGCTATATAAGTTCTCATCTCTAGATCAACTGCATCATCAAACGATCAACAATCTCAGATAATTTTCTAATCCTCCTATCCCCAAAAGACCATAATGGCAACGACGAGGAACTTGTCCGCTCTTATGATCTTGTTGGTCGTCCATGTTGCATTGCTTCCTAAGGCTACCTTCGCTAAGGTCGGAAACCCTAATTGCGGAAAGGGAATAAGATCTGATTGCGGGTCTAGATTCTTTCAATTCATATTCCTTGCCGACACCTTTACACCCACCAATGAATGTTGTCATGAGCTCTTGAAAGCAGGTAAGAACTGCCACAACCAATTTGTGGAGTTGAGCATCTCGAGCCACAAGCCGATTAAGGGGACAAAATCTGATGTCTATAGGAGGAGCAATGAGACATGGAACAATTGCGTTGCGGCTCTCAGTCCCATATCCCCTCCCGAGCCGGCTCATTGAGAGCTATTCCTATTTTATAGTACAATAAATGTGTAATATAAAAAGAACGAAAGAATTATAATTTTTGTATTGGATTCTCCTCAGATTTTTTATTTTATTTTTCGTGCCTCTTAAGCCTTATGGTTAACTATCATAGAAGCGCAATTGTGGATGAATCATATTTTCAGTGTTTAATGTGCTTATTAAACTCGTAATTTTTTAAAATGATCTGCAAAATACAATCCGCCCCTATAGTTATTACTAGCTTTCGAGTCTAAAAACATAGTCCCATACAAAACTATAAAGAAACTGTCACTTTATTTCTTATGCTTTTAACACAACCTTTTGAAACAAATACCTAAGTGATAAAAAGATTAATATATGGTTTAATAATCATACATTCATCTCTAATAATCACATGAATACATAGTTAAAGCTAGTTGATCTAGCATACTATTATATAAAGTAATGTAAAGAGGACTTCTTACTTTAAAGGTTTTCTGACAAATTAAATCCCCGATAGTTGTTTTATATAACACTCTATCAATGGATAAATGTCTAAATTAGTAATCTTATATAAATCTTACTTTGAATCTTTTTAATATTGTAAGCAATCATAAAAAAATAAAATTCAAATCTTGAAATATATTTCTCTATTTATATATGTACGTATCCAATTGCTCCATTAGTAATTTCTTTCTTTCTGTTAACTGATAATTCAAATAGCCTATACTACAAGAAGCCATGATCATCCCCTGAGAAGAAGACGTCCCCCTTTTATTGTGCAAAAATTTCCTTCAACATTCTAGAATTTCCGCCGTCTCTTGTCATGATTTCCAGTCAAATATATCGTCAAATCTCGTCCTGGCTAGCCATGATCTCTTTCTTGATTTTCCCTCTTCAAATCTGCTCATGTATCCTTGTTTCAGATCAAGCATAATTCATCTTAGAAATTCAAACATCTATAATGCAAATGCACATTATGTTAATGATACCTTTTATTTAGGGTTAGGGTCCATCCCTAATTTTTAGGATTAATGCCACAAAAATTATCAAACAAGTACATCTATGACAAATTATCTCGAACTAATTTTTTAGCCGCCATAATTCCAAACTAGTATTCCTATGACAAATTTTCCCAAACTATTTTTTTTACCACAAACAATCCCAACCTAATACATTTGTGATAAATTTACTCTCAATTAGTTTCTTTTAAATTGTATTAATATCACAAAAAATCACAAAACCTATATCCTTCAATACCCATCAACTACCACATATCATCCATCCAACTCAAGAATTTGATAAAAAACATTAACGGAAACTAGCAAAAGATAAATTTGTCATAAGTATACCAGTTTAGGTTGACACAAGTGTACTCATTTAGGGTTTTTCGTGATATAAGCCCTAATTTTTATGCAAATGATTACACTTGAAGCCAAAATTTAAGTATCAACAATTGATAAATTAAACCTTTGATCAAATAATTTGGTTTTGGTTTGTTATATTTAGCGAACTTATTAATTAATTAATGATTTGCCCAGGTATTTTAGTGTGATTTTATTCTTCATTAAATTATTTTTCAACAACTTGTGGAAAAATAAGTTAAATAATTAATAGGTCTCATTAATTAATGAAAAGGAGCCAAGTTTATATGAAGTTCTTACTAGTCTTGTTTTTCCTTTATATCTATAAACCAAAATTGGCTTTGGTTGGTCGTCAGCCATGATGACGTTCGACAACCCGCCATAGGCGAGCCTCTAGCTCGCCGGATCATCGAGGCTTGAGACTTGTTAGACGTCGGTGAGGTTCGAGCCACACTAATGTCAGGTGAGGTCGAGCCTTGACGACATTTGGCGAGGCCTCTACCTCGCCATATGCAGCTAGCTCGAGCTCGCCCGATGCCAGTGAGCTTGAGTCTCACTTGGTCGGTCGCCGACCGTCGTCGTGCTGGCCACTGGCTAAAGAAGGAGGAAGAAGAAAGGAAAAAAAGGAAAGAAAAAACAAAAGCAAATAAAATTGAAATATAAAACATAATTATAATTTTGATTTTTATAAAAGATATTTTTATAAAGTTAAAGAGGGAAGAGAAATATTTTGAGGCTTTAGTTGAAAATGGGTTCTAAGTCGAATCAATTTAACAACCATTTATCTTAAATGTTTGTCGCGACCAATTTTTCGGGCGTGCACCACCTAGGGTTTGGCTAATGGATTGTTAAGCCTAGACTTAACTCGGGCTCTCCCAAGCCCATACCATCACGATTTAGGTTCAAATTTTTAAACATGCAAATGGATTTTATCTAGGAGTCGCCACTAATCTATTTTTGGTGGGTCCATTAGAAACCTAAGTAAAGTAACGGGAGTTTTACTTTACTCCTACGAACCAGAGACTATGGGTACGGAGACTTGATTACACTAGATTTCTCTAATGCTCTTTCGGTACCATTCTTTTACTTTCAAAAATGTTTTTTTGCAGGCAGCATAGGTTGATTTTAAATTTACTTCCCTAACATGTGAGGTGATCATGTGGGTGCGCAATCCACCAATTTAACACCCAGATAAACAATAAATAAATCGCAAACTTACCTCAAAGCAACGAAAGTATCTGCAATGTTAAATTAAAATCTACATCAACAACCCTAGATATGGCTTCTAATTAACACGCAATTTCATTTTTTCTTTTCACTTAATTGATGAAAATCATGCAATATGCGATGCAACATTAACTAAATGACCTAATTCTAATGACACGTAATTTCTAATTAAATGGGCCTAGTAAAATTACTAAATGGCATGCATCTCAATGAAATCTAACCCTAATGACGTGCATATGATATTTTTTTCTTTTTCCTAAAAGAATGCATTCTATCCTAAATAATGAAACTAATTTAGCCTAAGGCATTTTTGTATTTTTTTTATGAAATTCGGAATTAAAACAACATGTGAAAATTATCTAATTAGATTAAGATCCTATTCAATTTATATTAGGAATTAGGTTAAACTAAATGCTAATTTAAACTAAAATATTGTCTTAACCCAAATAATCCTAGAATGCAATCTATCTAAACTTAAAATTAATTAGGAAGTAAAATTAAACATGCAATTTTACCCTAATATGCAATAACGTGCAAAAGATGCCCTAATCCTATATGATATATACATGATGGTTTTTTTTTTTCTTTTCTATAAATTTCGAAATTAAAATTTAACATGCAAATCAAATAATAAAAAAAACTAACATTCTAAATGAATATGTTTTCTTTTTGTTTTCTTTTTCATGATTCAAAATAAAATCTCTATCCTAAACATGCAAAATAAGGAAAGCAAACCTAACCCTAATTTTCCTTTTCTTCTCTCTTTTTAATTTTCGAAATTAACAATTGCCTAATAAATAAACATGCAATTTAAAGTTTAAAAAAAACAAAAAACTAACAACCTAAGTCAATTGATTTTTTTTATTTTTTTTATTTAAAATAAAACTTCAATTCTAAACATGCAAACCCTAATTTTAACCTACATCTTTTTGATTGATTTTTTTTTAAATTAATTTAAATAACACCACAGCAAATCAAGCAACATTGATACCCAAATTGACGACCATATCTCACGCATGAAATTGGGTTGGCCAATTTCACAAAAATCACGAATCGGATCTCGGGCGGGAGATCGGATTGGCAATTTTTTAAGTAATTGCGAGTCGGATTTCAGGCGTGAAAATCAGACTGACAATCACTAGTTTCAAGGCAATTTCATAACATGTAATCTCAATTTCACATAAAAGGATAATTAAACTACAAGAGAACAAATAAAATAAAGCAATAAAATAACAAAAATAACAAATTAAGGCAAATAGGTAAATAAGTAAAAAAATAAAGAACTTACCTAAAAAAAATCTTTTTTTTTTGTTTTTTTCTCTTTCCCTTCCCAAGCACGATTCGTGCTCGTGGGTCTCCAGGGATGTCGGAATCGGAGGTCCGGCGGGTCACCGAGGCGAAGGGTCACCGGAGGTGGCTCGGTGAAGGGTGGAGCTCCGGTGAGGGGTGGATCGCGAAGGTGGCTGCTGCAGGCGTCGAGGGCAGTGCGGACGTGGTGGACCAACGGGTCGAACTCTGCGACAAGCAGGGACGCGAGCTATGGGAGTGGCGCGGCAACGATGCTGCTGATGCTCAGGAGGAGACGGTGAGTGGGGTGCTGGATCGCAGAGGCAGCTGCTGGTCGCGTCGTGCGGAGGTGCGGCGAGGGGCCTGAGGCGCGGCGGTAGTGCCGTGCGGAGGCAGCGCGGGCTGCTGGCAGGCTGTTGATGCAGAGCGGTGGAGCTCGGGGTTACCGGTTGCGGAGGAGTCAGGCGTTGACGGCGCAGGGGCGCGGCCACGCGGGCTGCAACGGAGCGGCGTGGGGGGGCTTCGCGGAGAAGAAATCCACGAAAGAGATGAGCAGTGCACGCCTTTTTCCTTTTCTTTTTTTTTAGTTTTTCTCTCCCCCTCCTCTCTCTCTCTACGTGACTTTTTCTTTTTGTTGACTTCTCCTCTTTTCTTTCTGCAAATTGTCAGAAGAACGAGAGAGGGGGATTTTTTCTCTTTTCTTTTTTTCGCTATCTCTCACCTCACGTCTACTCCGTGCTCTCCCTCTCTTTTGCTGCACTTTTCACCTTTCTGTCTTTTTTGTGTTCTTTTTTTTTTCACTAGACGAAAAAGAACCCTTTCAATTTACCGTACGTGACCCTTTTTATAAGCCAAAAAATTGTATCTTGGGGGTATATTTCATTTATAATTTTGCTTGAGCACGATACCCCTAAATATATCGCTGAAATATTTTTCGCATATTCCATCAAGAAAATTCCCCTTTTGTGCAAAAGTGCATCTCCCAGTGTATATTACCTAAATATATGAGAAATCTTAACGGAATATAAAAAAAATAAAATTTTCCTAAACTATATGCTATGTGATTATTTTTTATTTTTTATTTTTATTTTTTATTTATCAAAAATTAACCCCAAAAATTTAGGTGTCAACAGCTGCCCCTCTTTGAAGGTGAGCTCGCAGAGGTTGCCTTCAAAGATAAATTGAGACATGAATTTTGATCAATGCACATGCAATGAATGATTTTTTTTTTTTTTTTTGTGGGAACATGAAGTCCATTTTTTTAATGCAATTTGCATGATGCATGGAAATGCTAATGCAAATGATAAATTAACTAACCTGGAATAACTTACCTTTAAGGAAGATAGAGTAATTCAAGGTGGTTGGTGTTACATGTCCAGGACCCGTGCCATTCTACGGTCGCCTAGAATAGTAACATGACTTTATGGAGAGACTGATTTCCCAGGACTCGTACCATTCTACGATCGCCAGTATGGCAGAAAGGAGCTGTTTTCTTAGGACCCGTACCATTCTACAGTCGCCCAGTACGGCAGAAAGGTTTAGTAAGGAACTGCTTTCCCAGGACCTGTGCCATTCTATGGTCGCCCAGTACGGCAAAAAGGTTTTGTCTAGGACCCGTACCATTCTACGGTCGCCTTGACGAAGAAAATTGTTTTTCCAAGACCGGTACCATTTTACGGTCGCCTGAATTGGGAAAATTGCTTTTCCAAGACTCGTACCATTCTACGGTCGCTTGTTAGAGCAATAAATGTTGTTTAGGACCCGTACCATTCTACGGTCGCCTAAACGGAGATTTTGCTTGGCTAGGACTCGAACCATTCTTCGGTCGCCCAGCGTTGCAACACAGATTATCTAACTAGGACCCGAACCTTTCTTCGGTCGCCTTAATTAGATTAAATCTGGAGAAAAATCTTAGGGGACAGCTCAATCGAGTGTCGATGAAAATGACTCTGGGCTACAAAAGCACGCCAGGTCAATATAAAGGACATCGGGCTACGGAAGCACGCCGAGTCGATAAAGAGGGACTCTAGGCTACAAGAGCACGCCAAGCCAATATAAAGGACACTAGGCTACGGAAGCACGCCGGTTCGATAAAAAGGACTCTGGGCTACGAAAGCACGCTAGGTCAATATAAGGATATCGGGCTACAGAAGCACGCCGGTTTGATAAAAAGGGCTCTGGGCTATGAAAGCATGCTAGGTCAATATAAAGGGACTCCGGGCTACGGAAGCACGCCGGGTCGATGAAATGGACACCAGGCTACGGAAGCACACCGGGTCGATGAAATGGACGTTGGGCTACGAAAGCACGCCAAGTCAGGAACTGGACAGCTTGACCAAGTCAAGTGTCGATGCACTTGAAAGAGAATACCTGTACAATGACAAGTATTTAGAGTATGGGTAGAGATATACTTACTTGGTGATATCTCTGATTCTTGGGGATATGTCTTTTGGAATTTAGATATCCCGTGGAGGTCTTTCACCTCATGGTAGAGGTTTTTCATCTCCTAATATCATGAGACATTCTGAAAGGAACTTGAGTTACCTGACAGACATGATTTAGAGCAAAAACTGATATACATTCATCAAATAGATAGACAATCTGAGCTACTCTAGAATGCACATTTCAAAGTTCAATGGGGCTTCCATCCATTCAATCAACGTTTATGCATAATGACTTTACCATATTTGCATCACCCAAATTTTCACAGGAGATAATTGTCGTTCAAGACAATGACATGGATTTCTTAAGAATGCTAAATGAGAGACTTTTAGTTAGAAAGGACTTTCACTCACTCTCATTTAGAATGGCTATTTTGTGAGAATCACTCAATCTCAACATCATCATATCAACAAGGGTCCGAGTATTCTCGCAATTAGTACGACCTTACCAATTCGAGAGGTCTTTAATAGGGACCATAATGTGGGCTTGGTCAACGGCTTAACAAAGGGGACTCTTTGAGTCAAGGCAATTGAAAGAACAATTCTGTAATCATCTCCGAGTTTACAAATCAAGAACCCTGCAAAATGAGAAAGAAATAGTCTTGCTCGCACTTCTTCGAGCGATACTTATAAACATATGAATTACCATGTTAATTCAAGTGCCCTAATCAGAAGAGACTTTGCAAGGGATGTAACATAGGCCGAGTTCATGGGTTAAGAAACGAAAGGATCATTAGGCTCAAAATATGTGTGAATGGTGAGAGTTGGTGATCAGCTTGGCATTGCCACCAGTTTTCTTTTTCATCACCGGGGATTGTCTTCATGAAATGCCCCATTGATTGTAAAAACTCAACTTTTGAGTTTTTTGAATATTGCTCCATTGGGATTCAATTCTTGCAATTGATAGTCACCTTATATTGATTTTTTTTATTTATGGGTATTGGCTTTGCTTTTACCAGGCACACTGCTTTTTCATACCCTCAATTCTCATGCTTTTTTTTTACTTCTTTTCATGGGCATTGGCATTTGCTTTTACCAGGCACACTGCTTTTTCATGCCCCTTAGTTCTATTTTGAATTCAATTCTTGCACACAATGCATGCGTCAAGCAACTACACTTTGAATGACACTCGGACTTTGCAAGAGTCTTCATCTACCTTTTGCCTTGCCCCAGTGTGGGGGATGATCATCAACTGGGTTTAAAAAAATGAAATTGCAGGCTCAAGTGAGCTAAGCAATGGATATAAGTATGTAGGATAGAGAAAGAAATGCTCTTCGTCATCCCAGGGCACTTAAATTACCACATGAATTCAATGTAATAGCACGACTAGAAGATTGATGCAAGTGAAAGCAAGAAAATTTCTTTTCATTTTCTTCACCTCATGATGTTGTCTTACCCTCCAATTTGCCTCGATGTGGGGTGATTCTTGACAGGGGTAATTTGAAAGAATTTCCACAAGTGTATGTGGCTCAAAAGGGTTAAGCAATGGATCATCTGTTGTGTTTGAGATAGAGAAATGAATTGCCCCTCATCATTTCAGTCGTCGTACCTTTTGTGAGAGAACTCTTTACCTTGCGAATATGGAACTTGCTATACTCATATCACAAGTGTATGAGTAAGGGACTGTGTATAGGATAGGGCTTGCCTTTCATCATCCTAACATGTCTCATTTTGCATTCTTAAGCATTGATGTCACTCTATTGAATTGTCTATCTTGACAAATCTCCACATGAAATTGGTCAGCTAAATCAAAATGAAAATTTCTCCTTTCAAAAGAGTCCAGCAACTTTAAGCCTGAAAAGTGTTTGTGACTTCAAAATAAACAATTTATTACACTCAAAACATGGTTTTAAGCATTCATTCAGGGGATTGCTCCACAAAGGGATTGTCTCGGCAATGGATGTCCTTGAATTGTCTCTATTAATCAAAAGTGAAAATCCACTTTTGCTCCCGCACAAGAAAACGTGCATGAATAGGATACTATGCAACATCAAAGTAAATTCAAATTGTATATCAATTTTGGCTCGGATCGAGATTTTATCCCAGTCGGGTCACTACCAAAGTCCGCCATGCCCCCAATCTGTCATCTGATGCGTCATTTTCAGATTGGGACAAGAAAGTAATGCTCTGAAACATGAAGTAAATGAGTCAGAAAATTAAACAGGGCTAACCTAATGCATGCTTTTGGAAATGGCTTGAAAAATGATTTTATTTTTTTTTATGAATATTTTGGATGAGGAAGCATGAAAAAGCTCAGTCCTCAGAATTTCTCCATGGATAATATTTTCTTTTCATTGTTGGATATCGTCACCGGGTTGGTTTGGTGTACCTCATCATGTCCTCAAAATTGGAAATAAAATTGTAATTTCATTGAATAGAATCAAATGAATTACATTATTGGAATGGAAAATGCAAACAAGCCAAGCCCTAAAAGCGAAAGCAATAATCGAAATTTCAAAAAGCAGGAAATTCTAAACAAAACTTGAAATCCTAGAAAATAAAAACTTCTTCACTCAGTGACAGCATTTGCGCCTCCATCATGGTTAGGCAGAGGATTTTTCAGATTACTGTCGAAAGAGAACGCCTTTGTATCCAAGAGGTCTTGGACCTTATGCTTTAAAACATAGCAATCATCAGTGGAATGACCAACCTCTCCCATGTGATAGTCACACTTTTCAGAGGGATTGTATGCAGGATAATGCTCGGGATTTGGTCGCTTCGGCTCAATAGAGAGTAATCCCTTCTTTTGGAGAACAGGCAAAACCTTGGATAGGGGTTCAGGAAGAGGTGTAAATTGTCTCCTAACATTACGTCATCGACCCGAGAATTGATGTCCTCCGCCTTGTTGCTCAGTAGAAATCTTAATTACCAGATCACGGTTCAGTTGAAAGTAGGCCATATTGATCTCAGCCTCAGGGTCCTCCTCCTTCTTGGTATAAAATCTCTTGTTAGATGACTTAGTAAACCATCTTTCTCTTATCCCCATTTTGATCTGTTCACCCACCGGGATAAGTTGGTTGAAGTTCTTAACATATGTGCTGGCCATTCGATTACGGAACTCGGACGGGAGAGTCTTGACGAACAACTTCATCAATTCCTTGTTGGTAAGCTCAGGAGTAATTTGAGCTGCCAGATTTCGCCATCTCACGGCATACTCTTTGAATGACTCGTTCCTCTTTTTCTCCATCTTCTCAAGATCCTCTCGAGAAGGTGCAATATCCATGTTGAACTTGTACTGCTTGAGAAATGCGTCAGCCACTTCATTCCAAGTGTCAAGAAGGTTCACATTCTTCATGACATACCAGTTTAATGCAGGTCCAGTCAAACTCGCATGGAATGATTGGATCATGAGGGGCTCGTTCTTGACATATTGGGCCATATGCACGTGGTACATCTGCAAATGAGCTTTTGGGCAGGAAGTTCTCAAAATCTGGCATTTTGAACTTCTTTGGCATCTTGACCTTCTCATACACGGACAAGTCGAACAGGAGTGAATTCTGCAACTCTTGCAGTTGTTTCAATTTTTCCTCCAGCTTTGTGAAGCATTCATCATGATCTGTTTTTGGAACGCTGTCAGGCTTGGTCTTTCCAACAAGGATCGAGTCATCGTCCAACCCGGGCATGTCATCGTCAATCTTTTGAATCTTGTTTGTTTTCTTCAGGATAACTATTTCAGGAAGAGCAGGTGCAGTTGTTGGATTTGCTTGGAGGAATTGGAGTTGATCCGTCACAAGCTGTATATAGGCGAGCACTTGTTGGAGTTGAGTCTCCACAGCAGACATACGATCACGCATTTCTGATTGGTCGGCCATTCTAGCTCTTAATCGCGTAATAATGGGTGAGCGTGGAGGATCCGTTATCACCTAATGGAAATAAATGAAAATTTGTAAGCACGGTGTGTGAATAGAGAGCCAATCCATGACAATGATCTGATCGATTTTTCATTTTTTCATGAAAAGTTCGTACAAGAAGGGAATTTCTCAAAGAGAGTTAGAAAAATAGACACCCTAGTGAGATCAAATGTCCTAGGCATGAATTGCAGACAAATTCACCAAAGTTTTTTGTTATTTTTCAAATGATTCATTGCATGGCAATTTCCTCATTTCAATTATAATTGACAAATGAATTAAATCAATGATTGACCTAGATTGTCATGGACGGATCAAGAGTATGACAAAGTAAGTAAATTGCATTAGTATAGAGATAAAATACTTACTTCACCAAGATAAATCGACGGCAATCATATAGACATGCGCATGGTAAGTGACTCGATTTCTACTCTATAAGGCTTATCAAAGTGAAGCCACAAGGATGATCAGACTAGCCACGGGCTTGTGGACTATGTCGAGTCCTCATGACTCCGGCTTGGTCAAAGAGCTGACCCGGGTCGCGGGCATGCGGACCGAGGTGAGTACTCTTGACATCATGAAAGAAACTTCGGGATTGAGATGGGCGACTCGTACCGTGAGCATGCGGTCAAAGTGGTATCCATCTCAATACCATCCTAAATGATCTTATGTGGCCCAGGTCCAGCGGTAGGTTGTGTGTGCAAAAGTGTAGTGCAAGATGCAAGGCATGCACAACAGTTTAAATCAAACAACACTTTAATAACTTGAATTTAAAACATTCATCCTCAACTCCAACCTGCAAGACATGGGTTAACAATCACTACTCCCCTTATACCTCCCAATCTACAAAAACGGTATGTTGGGGATGTACTTGGAATCCTTGCTACCAAACAAAAATATTTTTCAAAAAAGAAAATTGGCCTAAGTCCACTAAAAGTTTCAACTCAAGTCCCCAGCGGAGTCGCCAAGCTGTCGCGACCAATTTTTCGGGTTTGCACCACCTAGGGTTTGGCTAATGGATTGTTAAGCCTAGACTTAACTCGGGCTCTCTCAAGCCCATACCAATTCGCGACTTAAGTTCAAATTTTTAAACATGCAAATGGATTTTATTTAGGAGTCGCCACTAATCTATTTTTGGTGGGTCGATTAGAAACCGAAGTAAAGTAACGAGAGTTTTACTTTATTCCTACGAACCAGAGATTATGGGTACGGAGACTTGATTACACTAGATTTCTCTAATGCCCTTTCGGTACCATTCTTTTACTTTCAAAAATGTTTTTTTGCAGGCAGCTTAGGTTGATTTTAAATTTACTTCCCTAACGGTGATCATGTGGGTGCGCAATCCACCAATTTAACACCCAGATAAACAATAAATAAATCGCAAACTTACCTCAAAGCAACGAAAGCATCTGCAATGTTAAATTAAAATTCACATCAACAACCCTAGATATGGTTTCTAATTAACTCGCAATTTCATTTTTTCTTTTCACTTAATTGATGAAAATCATGCAATATGCGATGCAACATTAATTAAATGACCTAATTCTAATGACACGTAATTTCTAATTAAATGGGCCTAGTAAAAATACTAAATGGCATGCATCTCAATGAAATCTAACCCTAATGACGTGCATATGATATTTTTTTCTTTTTCCTAAAAGAATGCATTCTATCATAAATAATGAAACTAATTTAGCCTAAGGCATTTTTGTATTTTTTTTTTATGAAATTCGGAACTAAAACAGCATGTGAAAATTATCTAATTAGATTAAGATCCTATTCAATTTATATTAGGAATTAGGTTAAACTAAATCCTAATTTAAACTAAAATATTGTCTTAACCCAAATAATCCTAGAATGCAATCTATCTAAAAAAATCTATATAAACTTAAAATTAATTAGGAAGTAAAATTAAACATGTAATTTTACCCTAATATGCAATAACGTGCAAAAGATGCCCTAATCATATATGATATATACATGATGGTTTTTTTTTTTTTTTTTTTTTTATAAATTTCGAAATTAAAATTTAACATGCAAATCAAATAATAAAAAAACTAACATTCTCAATGAATATGTTTTCTTTTTGTTTTCTTTTTCATGATTCAAAATAAAATCTCTATCCTAAACATGCAAAATAAGGAAAGCAAACCTAACCCTAATTTTCCTTTTCTTCTCTCTTTTTTAATTTTCGAAATTAACAATTGCCTAATAAATAAACATGCAATTTAAAGTTTAAAAAAAAAAAAAAAAAAAACAACCTAAGTCAATTGATTTTTTTTATTTTTTTATTTAAAATAAAACTTCAATTCTAAACATGCAAACCCTAATTCTAACCTACATCTTTTTTATTGATTTTTTTTTAAATTAATTTAAATAACATCACAGCAAATCAGGTAACATTGATACCCAAATTGACGAACCATATCTCGCGCTTGGGTTGGCCAATTTCACAAAAATCACGAATCGGATCTCGAGCGGGAGATTGGATTAGCAATTTTTTAAGTAATTGCGAGTCGGATTTCGGGCGCGAAAATCGGACTGACAATCACTAGTTTCAAGGCAATTTCATAACATGTAATCTCAATTTCACATAAAAGGATAATTAAACTACAAGAGAACAAATAAAATAAAGCAATAAAATAACAAAAATAACAAAATAAGGCAAATAGGTAAATAAGTAAAAAAATAAAGAACTACCTAAAAAAAATTCTCTTTTTTTGTTTTTGTTTTTTTCTCTTTCCCTTCCCAAGCACGATTCGTGCTCGTGGGTCTCCAGGGATGTAGGAATCGAAGGTCCGGCGGGTCACCGAGGCGAAGGGTCACCGGAGGTGGCTCGGTGAAGGGTGGAGCTCCGGTGAGGGGTGGATCGCGAAGGTGGCTGCTGCAGGTGTCGAGGGCAGTGCGGACGTGGTGGACCAACGGGCCGGACTCTGCAACAAGCAGGGACGCGAGCTGTGGGAGCGGCGCGGCAACGATGCTGCTGATGCTCAGGAGGAGACGGTGAGTGGGGTGCCGGATCGCAGAGGCAGCTGTTGGTCGCGTCGTGCGGAGGCGCGGCGGTAATGCTGTGCGGAGGCAACACGGGCTGCTGGCGGGCTATTGATGCAGAGCGGTGGAGCTCGGGGTTACTGGTTGCGGAGGAGTCGGGCGTTGACGGCGCAAGGGCGCGACGACGCGGGCTGCAACGGAGCGGCGTGGGGGGGCTTCGCGGAGAAGAAATCCACGAAAGAGATAAGCAGTACACGCCTTTTTCCTTTTCTTTTTTTTTTAGTTTTTCTCTCCCCCTCCTCTCTCTCTCTACGTGACTTTTTCTTTTTGCTGACTTCTCCTCTTTTCTTTCTGCAAATTGTCGGAAGAACGAGAGAGGGGGATTTTTTTCTTTTCTTTTTTTCTCTATCTCTCACCTCACGTCTACTCTATGCTCTCCCTCTCTTCTGCTGCACTTTTCACCTTTTGTCTTTTTTGTGTTCTTTTTTTTCACTAGACGAAAAAGAACCCTTTCAATTTACCGTACGTGACCCCTTTTATAAGCCAAAAATTTGTATCTTGAGGGTATATTTCATTTATAATTTTGCTTGAGCACGGTACCCCTAAATATATCACTGAAATATTTTTCGCATATTTCATCAAGAAAATTCCCCTTTTGTGCAAAAGTGCATCTCCCAGTGTATATTACCAAAATATGTGAGAAATCTTAACGGAATATAACAAAAATAAAATTTTCCTAAATTATATGCTATGTGATTATTTTTTATTTTTTATTTTTATTTTTTATTTATCAAAAATTAACCCCAAAAATTTAGGTGTCAACAATGTTCAATTTTTAAACCCATTTAATTAGTTTCTTTAAAAAATAAGTGACCCATACATTACCCATTTATGATTTAAATGGATCATATATATGGGTCTAAGACCCATTTTGCCACCTCTAACTGACGTTATCAAATAGATTAATCCATAACCATTACACCTATTGGTCTTTGTCCTTGTTCTCAGTGACCTAAAGCTCCTGCAGTCATGGTAGATTGACCATCAAACCTCCTGCTTCCGTGCATCGTTCCGTCTCACCCCTCCAACGTTGTGATTTGTCAGTTGCCGCATTGTTGAATTTCGCTGCTACACTTTACGCCCTAGCACTATCCTCGTTAGTCAAGCAAACCTCGCTCGATGTCCAGCTGTGTTGATTTCTCAAAGTTGTGCTTTCTTGCGCCCAACTCCTCACCAACACTTCAATAAAACTTGTGTCGCTCCCCAAGGTCCTAGTAAACGTCATTTGTGGCAGCCCAGCCGTAATCCAAAACATCTTGCCATCCTTGCACCCATGCCGAAGGAGCCATTGTTCCTGAGTCTAGAGAATTTCCATGTCATGCCAAGACCATTGTGTGACCGACTCCTAGCAGATCTAGGCACACCCAAGCCAGTCTACGGCCACCTCCGCACGACAACATTGTAGCCTTCAGGTGCCTGACTAGCAACTCTAGTGCTCGCAACAAAGTCATCAATTTATTCAATCTCTGCAAGCTTCCGAGTGACTCCTCAGGAACCGTTAGTCCAGCAATGCCAGCGGGCAACCTATAACACCCAGCTACCATGACTCTAGTCTCAACAACCCCCACCACTACCATCCTGTGCTACTCCACGAGGTCGTTGTCTAGCCCCTTAGCCGCCCTTGCCCGTGCTGAGATGTCCCCGATATCTTAGGTAAGTCAAGGTTTGTGTAATCTCATTTAATATTTTGGTTTAATATATAGTTATTAGATATGTCTCAAGTTTGAGCTCGAAAAGGAAAGCTTTCTACTTCAAGGAGATTTCCTATTTTGAATAGATTTCTTGATTGAATGGTTTTCGTAGTTGGAGAAGATTTCATAAAGAGAGATTTCCTACTTTAGATTTTATTCTTATCTAAATATAAAAATTTGAGACAAAAAGAGTCTAAAATTTTTAGAGCCAGTTTTTGTAATCTTTGATTTCTACAGTGGATTTTGTTTTTTTTTTTTTTTTTTTCTCGTAGTTTTTTCCACAAGGCTTTCCACATAAAATCCGGCATTCCTCTATTCTTCTCAATTTCAATTTTGTTATAGTTTTCGCATTCACCATAACAAATCTAGTTTCAGAGCCTTAGGTCCTTTATTTATTTAATTTATTTTCTCTAGATCGTTTGGTTATGACTTCAAGTTCAACAACGTGATTTGATATCAAGAAGTTTGATGGGAGCGGCAATTTCAACCTATGGCAAGTTTGTTTGTTGGCTATTCTTATGCAATAGGGTTTGAAGAAGACTTTGTTTGGAAAAAGGGAAGAAACTAGAAGGCACATAAGATGAAACGTGTGAAAAATTAGATGAAAGAGCTCTATCTGCTATTTCGTTGTGTCTCACAAATGAAGTTCTATAAGAGATCCTAGATTAGAAAATAGCTGCAGGTTTATGGAATAAATTGAGGAGTATTTTTTTTTTCAAAGAATAAATCCCTCATCAATCGGTTGAGGCTCAGACAACGACTCATCATTCTTCGTATGGCTAAATTTGCTTCTCTTAAATCTCATATTTCTAAATTTAATGCTATTATCTTTGAATTAAGAAGTATTTGTTGACACATAAATTTTGTCGACCCTGTAATTCATTTATTGCATAAAAATCAGGGAGTAATTTTTAACCTCTAAAAAAATATTAGAATTAGATTGCATAGCATATAGCTTTAAGAGTATTTTTTTTATCACATTTGCATTGGATCGGTGACGGACGAGCTTTAATTTGACAAGTTGGGAGATGAGTACATTTTTTGGAAAAGATTTGTATTATTCTTTCAATATTCCATGATATGGCACTTGATTTTCTATATATTCTTGCAATATATGGAAAATAAAAATAGAAAAATGAAAAGCAAGTGCGCTAAGACGTTATCAGTCGGCGTGAGGCATATATTTGGCTATATTAAAAAAAGTATCAACACAAGAAAAGGGATATTCTGAACATGCATGAGCAGAAAGGAAAAAGGGTGAACAAGAAAATGAAATGTTTTAAAAAGTGCTCACAATAGGAAAGAAAGTCTATGATCTTTTTCTTTTTTTTGTCAGTCCTATTCTATTCCTACTCTAACTCTCACTCTCAGGCTTTTGCCATGCCTCTTTGTAGGGCGTGGGAGTTGAAACCCACTCTTGAAACTAATTCGTCCCCACCCCAACCTCTCCAGAGATGGTGGGGATTCAAACCTTCCACCTCCCCCTTCCATGACGAAAGGGTGGCCACTGGGGCAAACCCCAGTGGTTATGCTCTTTCTTTGAGAGCCCTAGTCCTCTCACCTATAAAAGCTATCTCACTACAGACAAAGGAAGGGGGGAGGCCACATAATTCAATGCAAGTCCAGATGAGGAGATATACGTGAGAAAAGAGAGAGGAGAGAACGAGAGTTCCCTTGGCCAAGCTTCGGCTGAGACCCACGCCGTCGCTGCCGTCATGCTCTCATAATCCATGAGAACTTGTCGATGAGCTGCAAGGCCTGCTGTGCCGAGCTCGCTGTCGTCAACCTTGACGATACTGCTGCTCTAGTCTAGCTACATTGACGACGAAGCTACTCTTCACTCCATGACAACATGGAGTTGCTGATCTTGCCGCCCGCATCACCCACATTGTACCACTTATGCAAATTCAGCCACCTCCTAATTGAACTATGGGTTAATTAAATGGATCTAACGATCAATAGCCCTTGATTGTGTCGCATGAGGGCATGACCGGTTGCAGGTTAGAGGCGACTAGTGGAGGTCTTCGGAGGGCGTCGGACGGGAATCTGCCGAGAAGGAGAAGAACTCACGCCCTTTTTTTGATAAAATCACGCTCACCTCTTTCTCTCCCTCCTTTGCGAATCCCTCCGACATCCTCTAGCGACAGCCAGCGAGAGAGAGGGGTTTACGTCGCTTGAGAACGGAAACCCACGGCTCTAATGGAGGGGCGATGGAACAACCGAGGCTGAGGAAAGTTAAAATCCTGACTAGTAGTGGAGTTAGAGCTCGTGATGATCAACAATGGAGGTTCATTCGTTGTTCCTCTGAGCTCCAGAGCTCTCTCCTCTCTTCTCTATGTGTGTCCCCTTTGCTCAAGAACAACGCCCTCTTTTTCTCTCTCCTTTTCGAACGTCTTGTGTGAGGCCAGCTCCGGCGCAAAGCAACGCCTGCTTCCTTCTTCGTGTGTTAGTTTTCTTCAGCCTCGGCGAAATGAGAGAAGTGTAGGGAATGAGCCGGGCCGAATGAGAGAAATGTAAGGAACGCTAGATTGGAGTTTTGGGCCTCTTATTCTTAATGGGCTTGAGAGAGGGCTCGAGTCCGATTTTGTTTAATGGGGCAAAGACACCAATTTGAGTAGACGTAATGGGTCCGAATTGGTCTTAGGTAAAAAGTTGATATTTAATTTATCGATTAAAATTCAGGTGTTAACATCGTAAAGAAGAACAATGTAGCTTAAACAAGTTGGATAAAAAATAAATAAAGCTGGTTTTGTTATCATCATCTCTCTATTTAGCAAACTGTGCTACTGCTCGATCGAAATTTCCTTCTTGTGATTTGCGATATTGTAATCAATAATTAGACAAAGTGTACAATAGTAATAGTAGTACTTGCGTTTTGATAGTGGGATCTATTTTGTAATAAGAGTTGCACGATTGTAAATTTTTTTGAAGATTACTAGAATCTGTCCATGTTAAGGTTGTTATTCAAGAAAGCAGACATACGTTTGGGAACAAAGTTGAACTGCTATAAATTGTCGCATATTATTTTATATCTGCTCATTATCGTCTATATCTATCTAATAGTTGCACTGGCCTACTTGATACTTTCAACTTGGTCTTTGGTACTGTCTAGATACGACTTGCTATCTTCCACAGGAAAAAATTGTGGAGTTTAGCAAATAATTTATTCACCGCTCTTAAGTTATGTTATTCATCTCAACACGTTTTTCCTCAATAAGGTGAATAAAAAAATTAAAAATAAGCTACTGCAGTTATTGACCGAGCGATCCTAGATTACATTTGCAAGTCGAAATGCACAAGCTCAATTCTCAAGTTTGTTCTAAGTATCTTAATTACTTCGTGTAATGCATGGAAACATTGCTAATCATGGGCTTAGCGTTTGTATTGTCGAGGAGGGAGCATGATGACTAGTACAACGGGCAAAATTTGTGGCCCTAGTTCGAACATTCTCCACCAGGTAAACCGTGGTCCATCCACACTGGACATCACTTTTACAAGCCAAAGAAAAAAAAAGAAAAAAGAAAAGAAAAGAAAAAGAGCATCCTATAACATGATAAGTTCAATTATTCTCAAATTAACGCTTACCTATTAATTTAATTATTTGAGTTTTTCAAACAATCTATTCGCCTCCCTTTAAGTTATATTGTTAGCTCCAATATTTTTTTTCCTCAATGAGGTGAATATAAAAAAAAAAACAAAATACAATGTTGTAGTTACAAACCGAGCCATCTTAGATTTGGTTTGTAAGTCGAAAGGCATAGGCTTAATTCTTTTGTCTATTTTCGATATCTTAATGGCCCCGATTTGAACATTCTCCACTAGGTAAATTGTGGTTTATCCACACTGGACATCATTTTTACGAGCCCGAAAAATAAAAGAAAAAAAATCAGGTAAAGTGATAAAAAGTCAACTTAAAAGTCAGCGTTTTGAATTTTCGGGTAAAAGTGAAATGACAGGAAAATGTGGTGCTAATGCTGGACAAAGTATTAAATGACTCTTTTTAATTGAAAAATAGGCTCTATCGCAATCAAAAATCTTAATCTCAAATTTTTAATTTTATATGATGCGTTAGTTAAAAATCAAATGTCAATAGTAGCCATCGATTCACTTTAACTCTACCAAGCCTAGCTTTGATATCAATTGTCGTGGAAACAAGCAATTGACTAATAGAAGAATTAACAAATCTTATCAATCGGCTTCAACACATAAATCTTGGTGTGATTCCATGAACAAAATCCACGGAGAAAACCCACTATCAAGCACTCATACGACGCTTAAACGACCACTTTTTCATATATCCCACGATCTGAATATATATACCACCGCTTTTGGAAAAAAGGTCCAAGATTGGAACATGTGAGAAGTCCACGCCAAGTGAAATCAGGAAACAAAGTCTAAATTAGGACCTTTTTTCTTTTCCTTTTAATTTTCCTTAGCCGATTCCACTTCTCCGGGGAATATTTCATGTCCACAGGTTACCAAAATTAAAATCCTGCACTAGCTGGCTATGCATCTAAAAAAATGAACTTCATGCTTTATTATAGTTCAGTTTGAGTTAAATTTCTTTCACGGACACCTCGATATATTTTTTAACATTATGCATCCGTTACTCGGTGATCCGTGCTGAAATTTCAAGGAGAACACCTATAGATGTAGTTCCTCAGCTAGACCAAAAGGACAAACGTGGAGACACAGAATATTGATTTTCACCACCAGATTTCAAGTGTTCCGTTAGTTGAAAAACCAATATGACAGCCTGACCAAAAGGACATGCGTGGAGACCCGGAAGATTGATTTTCATCTCCAGATTTCACTCCAGATTTCAATTTGTCCGTTAGTTGAAAAACATATTATGAATTGTTCTTCGTTTCCTTGTACCTCGATGCTTTGTGTTCGTCCGTCGATTATTTCTGTCAACTGCGTACAATGGATCCTTATAAACGTTGCATATGGGAACCGGTCATTATCTAATGCGAGATAAACTTTAATAGCTTGGAGATTGGGAAGTCTCAAGCCATTATTGATTTTACTGTACAATGGAATAGTCATGCATTATTCACTCTCTCGTGAATTAGTTTCATTCGTGCTAACCCATATTTAATGATTGAACCGGCTTTAAGTTTGTTTAGTGCGCGTTCAGCAAATAAAATTTCATAAAATTATTTTGAACAACTCATTACTACTTTTTTTTTTTTTTTTTTTTTTAATTCAACTGATTGAACCGCAAAGAAGGTGACATAACAAGGGCCTCAATCAACCACTAGAGGTTCGCCCCAGTGGCCACCCTTCCATCTTGGAAGGGGGAGGTTGGGGGTTCAAATCCCCACATTCTCAAGGGGGATTGGGGTGGGGACGATTTCATTTCAGGAGTGGGTTTCGACTCCCACACCCTACAAGGAGGTAGGGCAAAAGTCTGAGAGTGAGTGTTAGAGTAGGATTAGCGTAGGACTGACCAAAAAAAAAAAAAAACAAGGGCCTCAATCCTTATAGTGAGAAGAGTTTATTGCAAGAGAAATAATTGTAGATGTTTCCTGTATAAATTTCTGAATCATAACAGATGAATCCATTTTATTAATGCACTACTTCCCTCAAGATATATAAGTTCTCATCTCTACGTGAATACATCATCAAATAATCAATGCACTCAGACAATTTTCTAACCCTTTTATCCCCAAAAGACCATCATGGCAACGCTTAAGAACTTGTTTGCTCTCATGATCTTTTTGGTCATCACCGTCGCATTGCTTCCTAGGACTACCTTCGCCACGGTTGGAATCCCTGATTGCGTGAAGGGAATAACTAACGATTGTGGGTTTTGGTTCTTTCCAATCGTAGTCCTTGGTGACACCTCTGCACCTATCGATGAATGTTGTCACAAGCTCGTGAAAGTGGGGAAGAATTGCCATAGTCAATTCGTGGAGTTGATCCTCTCAAGCCACAAGCCGATTGGGGGGAAGAAATCTAATGTCTACAAGAGGAGCAATGAGACATGGAACAATTGCGTTGTGGCTATCAGTCCTGTATCCCCTCTCAAGGCCGCTTATTGATAGCTATTCCTATTTTGTAATACACTAAACGTGTAAAAAAAAACATAAAAGATTATAATTTTTCTATTGGATTCTCCTAAAAGAATTATTTTTTGTGCCTCTTAAGCCTTATAATTAACTATAATAGAAGCGCAATATTGGATGAATCATATTTTCAGTGTTCTATGTGCTTAGAAACTTGTAATTTTTTTAGAAGATTTGCAAATCTGCCCCTCAAGTTGTTACTTACTTTCTAGTCTGACAAGATAGAGTCACATTAAAAACTATAAGAAAATGTCACTTTGTTTTTTATGCTTTTAACATAACCTTTTGAACTGAGATCAAATGATGGTTTAATAATCATACATTCATCTTTACCGATCACATGAATATGTAATTAACGTTGGCTGATCTTGCTATCTATATATAGATTAAAGTAAAGAGGGCTTCTTACTTTTAAGGTTTTCTAAGAAAAAGAAATCCCCAATTATATAATAATCTCTGAATGGATAAATGTATAAATTAATAATCTTGTATAAATCTCACTTTGATTGAGCCAATATAATTGGGATGACTTCTTACTTTTGAGTAAAGAGGACTTCAACATAATATATGATCTATCATGACCCCTAAGCAAACAAATTAATTAAAAATATTAAGAGCATTTTAATTGAGCCCATATAGTTGCGTCAAAGTGGAGCTAAAGGACTCAAGGGATGGAGGATTTTAGCTTAATTAGATTAATTGGACTGAGCCCACATAAGTTATCTCATTATTTGGCGGGATCAAATAGGGAGGCCTTGAACTTAGTTATATTTTTGGATTAAGTATTGGTCAAGTCCTCTGATCTCATATTATTAAATAATATCTCAAGTTTGAGCTCGCGTGGTAAACCTGACTTGAATTGAATTATTAATCGAAGCCATTTTTAGTGTTGAAGAATCTTTACTGTGGCATTATCTATTAATCCTAAGAAGACGTGTAACGGATGACTGCTCAGAAAAAGCTTCTTTGCTGAACTTGCTTTCGGCCGCACAAAAGAAAGCAAATAGGGCCCAGGATAATTAGAGTAAAAAAAAAAAGTACAAAGAAGAATTTTGTGCTTTTGGGTTCTTTTCCCTGGCCGCACATCTCATGAAAAAGCCGCCAAAGGGTTTCCTCAAAACAGAGCCGCACAAAGAAATAGGGCTGTATAGTGACTTCTGAAAGGGCATGTTTGTCTTTACTCTAAATAGTGTCTAATTATGTTCTTTTATTCCTCGGAAAGAAAAAAGAACAGAAATTTATTTGGTAAAACTTTTGTTCTCAGGAACAAATTTTTTTTTTTTTTTTTTGCCCGAGAATAGATTTGAAACAGAATCAAAAAGTAGAAAAAAGTTGCATCTTGTTCTTGAGAACAATACCTAGAATCAGTTCCTGTTTTTTTTTCTTTTCTTCTATTTTTTTCTCTCTTCTTCTCTTCCTCTTTCTTCTTCTTCCCTTTGGCCAGTCACAAGCCTTGGCTATGGTTGGCGATTGGTTAGACGAGGGTCGGTGACCTCGCCGGACCTCACCCTAGCCTGGTGAGGCTCCGGTGAGCTCGCCGGACGTCGCCCAACAAGTCGCCCGCCACCACTGTGGCCGGCGATTGGCTACGAAGAAGAAGGAGGAAGAAGAGAAAAAGATAAAGATAAAAAAAAAAAAAAAAAAAAAAAAAAAATATAATAAAAGTATTAAAAAATTAAAAGAAACAAAAATTTAAGAATTTTACCAAATGCATTTCTATCCCGGAAATATAAATTTTGGACAGCTAGCAAGCGTGTTCTTTTGCTCAGAAATTGTTCCAGGGAGTAGAATAAAAAAAAATCATTTTGATCAAAAATTGTTCCTTGGAGCAGAATAGTTACCAAATAAGTCCATAGTGACGTCCAAAAAGCTTAACAAAGAGCACTTCCATGAAAAATGGGGAACTCTTGAATACAAGAGGGGGATTTTGTACTGTGAATTTATATCCAAATTAATTTGTTTATTTATAAATATTTTAGATTTGAACTTAATTTAAGGTGTAGGAAACATTCGAGTATATAAGCAATTATAACTCAAATTCTCTAATTATAGGGGATTATTTGTTGCCGGCTCTCCTATTAGACATAAATACTAATATTTGAACTGAATCACGTCAATTATTTGTGTCCTTTATCGTTTCTGGTTTATTTCTTTAGTATTTTCGCATTGACTTAATTTGTTATCTCCTGATTAGTTTCCACGTTCATATTTCAACAATCGGTATCGAATTTCTAGATTGAAACTTGAGACTTTTAATTGTCAGATTATTATCTAGAAATTTTGTTATTATAATTATGTCTTGGGTGAAGTTGAAATCGAGAAGTTTAATGGGATGGAAAATTTTAGTTATGGAGAGTCAAGATGTGTGCGCTATTGACAACCCAATATTGGGCCGAGGCATGAGATGACAAAGATGGGTCGCTGATTATAATGCTAATGGAGAAAGCAAAGAATATAACCTTGTTGAATCTATCGGATGACGTGTTAATAAATGTGGCGGAGGAGAAGGATGCCGCGGTTTTGTACTTAAAACTTCAAGCACTCTATATAATGGAGGGTTTGAATAATTACTCATACATGTTAAAGATGACGTTTTAATTTCGATGAATTGAAGGTATGTTTATCAAATCCCATCTAGATGAGTTTAATAAACTCATGATGGATTTGATACTTGATGTTGAAGAACATGGTGTGTTGTTTTTAGCTTCTTTACTAGAGTCATGGGAGCACTTTATTGATTCACTGCTACAAGAATGTATTGCGATTATTTGGGAAGAGATAAAGTCCACTTTCTTCTCTAAGGAATGATAAAGAAAGTTGCGAGGTAGAGACCAACATTGAGGGTCCATTAACAATAGAGGTGAAAGCAGGTTGAAGTCACACCATAAAAAGTCCACGGGACGCATGAAGTGTTTTGTGTTTCGCGAGCAAATCAGTAATTTCAATGTGCAATCTCATGAGGTTGAGGAGTGCACTGGTTCGACACATTACTCTTGAGTTTGTCACGTAGATATGGCAACCAACACAAAAGTATTCCTTTGAGGAAAGACTATATGACTCATAGGTGTATATCGCATAGTCATACGGATTTGGCGATTTGCATCCGTTACTCGTTGATTCATGCTGAAATTTCGAGAACATCAATACATTTAGCTCTTCAGCCTAACCAAGTGCAGACTCGGTAGATTGATTATCGTCACCAGATCGCGGCTGGTCTGATGGTTGAAAAACCAATTATGACACGTTCTTCGTTTCCTCATTTTTGGACAGTTTGTGTTCGTCGGTTTCGGCGATTATTTCCCATGTCGTTATTGCTTTTACTGTATAGCAGAATAGTCATGCTTTATTCACTTTTTTGCGAATGAAGTGATCTCAAGGAGTCTATTCCATCTCCAGAGGCCTAAACTTAGGCTGGGTATCCTCGACCAGACTGGCCGTAGGTTTGGTCAGTGGGCTTTCAGCAAGTTCTCGGTTCATTTTGAACCATCCCCAAGTTGGTGGCAACGATTTATCCTTACGTGTTTTAGGGTTTGTTTTAGATAAGTTCTAAAACTTAATTGTGGCCATTTTTACGAGAGTATATATGGTGAAACGTTTTAAGCTAATTTAATTTTATAAAATTATTTTAAACTGAGGGCATGTCACTAGTTCATGTTATATATCAAACGTGGGATTGAAAATCAAGTTGGAAATAAGTATTTTTGTTTACAGATAATTCTCTTCAACCAAACAACTCAATAATACTTTTTTTTTTAATGGCAAATGATTGAACTGGAAACAAAGTCAGATGACAAGGCCTTAGTCATTGCATTTATTGCAAGAGAAATAATTTTACACGTTTCCTACATAAATTTCTTAATCTTAACCGATGAATTGATTTCATTAATGCACTAATTCGCTCGAGCTATATAAGTTCTCATCTCTAGATCAACTGCATCATCAAATGATCAACAATCTCAGACAATTTTCTAACCCTCCTATCCCTAAAAGACCATAATGGCAACGCCCAAGAACTTGTCTGCTCTTATGATCTTGTTGGTCATCCCTATTGCATTGCTTCTTAAGGCTACCTTCGCCAAGGTCGGAAACCCTGATTGCGGAAAGGGAATAAGACCTGATTGCGGGTCTGGATTCTATAAATTCATAGTCCTTGCCGACACCTTTACACCAACCAATGAATGTTGTCATGAGCTCTTGAAAGCGGGGAAGAACTGCCACAACCAATTTGTGGAGTTGAGCATCTCGAGCCACAAGCCAATTAGGGGGACAATATCTGATGTCCATAGGAGGAGCAATGAGACATGGAACAACTGTGTTGTGGCCTTCAGTCCCGTATCCCCTCCCGAGCTAGCTCATTGAGAGCTATTCCTATTTTATAGTACAATAAACATGTAATATGAAAAGAACGAAAGAATTATAATTTTTGTATTGGATTCTCCTCAAATTTTTTTTTTCGGGCCTCTTAAGCCTTATGATTGACTATCACAGAAGCACAATTGTGGATGAATCATATTTTCAGTATTTAATGTGCTTATTAAACTTGTAATTTTTTTAAATGATCTGCAAAATACAATCCGCCCCAAAAGTTGTTACTAGCTTTCGACTCTAAAAACATAGTCCCATACAAAACTATAAAGAAAATGTCACTTTATTTCTTATGCTTTTAACACAACCTTTTGAAACAAATACATAAGCGATAAAAAGATTAATGGATGGTTTAATAATCATACATTCATCTCTAATAATCACATGAATACGTAGTTAAAGCTAGTCGATCTAGCATACTATTATATGTAAAGAGGACTTCTTACTTTAAAGGTTTTCTGACAAATTAAATCCCCGATAGTTGTTTTATATAACGCTCTATCAATGAATAAATGTATAAATCAATAAGCTTATATATATCTCACCTTGAATCTTTTTAATCTTGTAAGCAATCATAAAAAATAAAAATAAAATTTCAAATCTCAAAATATATTTCTCTATTTATATATATACGTATCCAATTGCTCCAATAGTAATTTCTTTCTTTCCATTAACTGATAATTCAAATAGCCTATACTAGACGATTCAGCGAAACCTTCAAATGTTAACTATATGTTCATTCGAGAATGCGCGTACACTTTTGCTACTCATATACTATGTAAACTTGACTTTTGAACATTTAATGAGGTTTTGTTGGTACCAAGAATTTAGAAATATGTATGGCCTAACATCTTATGTAAAATGAGTTCGTAATAAGTCTGACCCGTTATTATGCAAGAGTAGGTTTAATTTAATCAACCCAAACGTAATGAATGTATGTTGCTTGGCGCGAAAGATGACGACGGAGATTATTATTATCAGCTTGGCCCCTCTTCATTTAACGAAACCTATTAATTATCACGAGTTTTAATAATTTTTAATAAAGAAAAAATAGTCCCACCCCAATAACTAGTCCAAAGGTTAAATGATCAATTAATGAGTTCAGTAAATCTGAAAAACCAAAACCCAAATCTTGTTAAAGGATAATTACCTAATAAATAATTTGACCAAAATAATTCAGCTTTTAAATAATCTCAATTAATCTAGAAAACCAAAGCCAATTTTGGTTTATAGATATAAAGGAAAAACAAGACTGGTAAAAACTTTGTACATATAAACTTGGCTCGGTTTCATTAATTAATGAGACCTATTGATTATTTAACTTTTTTTTTCCACAAGTTGTTGAAAAATAATTTAATGAAGAACAAAATCACACTAAAATCTAGGCAAATCATTAATTAATTAATTAATTATTAAGTTTGCTAAATATAAGAAACCAAAACCAAATTATTTGATCAAAGGTTTAATTTATCAATTGTTGATACTTAAATTTTGGCTTCGAGTGTAATCATTTGCATAAAAATTAGGGCTTATATCACAAAAAGCCCTAAATGAGTACACTTGTGTCAACCTAAACTAGTATACTTATGACAAATTTATCTTTTGCTAGTTTCCATTAATTTTTTTTTTATCAAATTCCTGAGTTGGATGGATGATATGTGGTAGTTGATGGGTATTTGGTTTATCCTCCATTTGTTACAAGGATATCGGTTTTGTGATTTTTCGTGATATTAATACAATTTAATAGAAACTAATTGAGAGTAAATTTATCACAAATGTATAAGATTAGGATTTTTTGTGGTCAAAAAATTAGTTTGGGAAAATTTGTCATAGGTTTACTAGTTTGGAATTATGGCAATTAAAAAATTAGTTTGAGATAAATTTGTCATAGATGTACTTGTTTGATAATTTTTGTTGCATTAATCCTAAAAAAATTAGGGATGGACCCTAACCCTAAATAAAAGGTATCATCAACATAACGTGCATTTGCATTATAGATGTTTGAATTTCTAAGATGAATTATGCCTGATCTGAAACAAGGATACATGAGCAGATTTGAAGAGGGAAAATCAAGAAAGAGATCGTGGCCAGCCAGGAGGAGATTTGACGATATATTTGAGTGGAAATCATGACAAGAGAGGGCGGAAATTTTGGGATGTTGAAGGAACTTTTTGCACAATAAAAAGGGGACGTCCTCATCTCAGGAGATGATCATGGCTTCTTGTATCAATTTGTGAATTTGTTTGGTAATCATTTCGTTCCTAAAAGTAATTATTGTTTAAAAAAGTTTTCTTTTAGTTTTTTTTTTTTTTTTTTTGCTTTAGTTCCTTGGACAAGTTTTTGAGGATTGATTTTATTTCCGAAATAGAAAAAGAACATGAATGCGATCGGTACAACTCTCAAATTTTTTTGTGACATAAAATTTTCTTTTAATTTTTAAATAATTTTATGAGAATTTTTTCTTTGTTGCTTTTTTTCCTTCTCTTCTTCTTCCTACTCTAGTCGTTAGTGGGCCTCTGCGATAGCTGGCGATAAGCTAGACGAGAGTTGGCAACCTCACTAACCTTGAGGGAGCCTTGCCTAGCCATCAGTGAGACCTGACCTCATTTGGGCAATGTTGAGTCCCGGCTAGCCAAGGCCAGGTTGACCCCACCCAGACAAGACCAGAAGACCTCATCGTGGGCCATCGCCGAGCCTAGCAACCAACTAGAGGAGGAAGAGGAAGAAAAGAAAAGAGGGAGAAAGAAGAGAAAATGACTTGATTATAGAATTTTCCTTGGGAACAATGAAATTAACTTTTTTTCTACTTTCTGATTCTATTCTAGTTTTATTTTTGGGAACATTGTTCCCTACTGACGTTAGACTTGTTAAATGGATGGGTCAGGTAGGGTTTGGGTCAAGTCACAAATGGTCCGACGCAAATCAACGCATTTAACCTGTTTATGACCCATTTATCGTAGTGTAAATTTTTTTACTCATACCCGACTTGACCCATTTAACTAAACCTAAGAAAGCTTATTTCTTATGATTTTTTTAAATGGTATTGCTAAAATAATTTTATGCAATTCAAATTTAATGGACAATTTTATAATTTTTATAATTTACTTTTTAAAAATAGAATTTTTAATTATTTTCAAAAAATATATATTTTTAATTATTTTAATTTTTAAAAAATTATTTTTAAAATTATTTGTGTTTTTTAAAAGTATAATTTTTCTTTTTCTCTTTTCTCTTTTCTTTTTCTTCTTCTTTAGTGGGTCACCGGCCATGACGACAGTCAACAGCCCGCCATAGGCGAGCCTCCAGCTCGCTTGATCGTTGAGGCTTAAGCCTCTTCAACCAAACAACTCATTAATATATATATTTTTAATGGCAAATGATTGAACTGGAAACAAAGTCAAATTACAAGGCCTGATTCATTGCATTTATTGCAAGAGAAATAATTTTACACGTTTCCTACATAAATTTCTTAATCTTAACCGATGAATTGATTTCATTAATGCACTAATTCGCTCGAGCTATATAAGTTCTCATCTCTAGATCAATTGCATCATCAAACAATCAACAATCTCAGACAATTTTCTAACCCTCCTATCCCCAAAAGACCATAATGGCAACGCCCAAGAACTTGTCTGCTCTTATGATCTTGTTGGTCATCCCTATTGCATTGCTTCTTAAGGCTACCTCCGCCAAGGTCGGAAACCCTGATTGCGGAAAGGGAATAAGACCTGATTGCGGGTCTGGATTCTATAAATTCATAGTCCTTGCCGACACCTTTACACCAACCAATGAATGTTGTCATGAGCTCTTGAAAGCGGGGAAGAACTGCCACAACCAATTTGTGGAGTTGAGCATCTCGAGCCACAAGCCAATTAGGGGGACAATATCTGATGTCCATAGGAGGAGCAATGAGACATGGAACAACTGTGTTGTGGCCCTCAGTCCCGTATCCCCTCCCGAGCCAGCTCATTGAGAGCTATTCCTATTTTATAGTACAATAAACATGTAATATAAAAAGAACGAAAGAATTATAATTTTTGTATTGGATTCTCCTCAATTTTTTTTTTCGGGCCTCTTAAGCCTTATGATTGAATATCACAGAAGCACAATTGTGGATGAATCATATTTTCAGTGTTTAATGTGCTTATTAAACTTGTAATTTTTTAAAATGATCTGCAAAATACAATCCGCCCCAAAAGTTGTTACTAGCTTTCGACTCTAAAAACATAGTCCCATACAAAACTATAAAGAAAATGTCACTTTATTTCTTATGCTTTTAACACAACCTTTTGAAACAAATACATAAGCGATAAAAAGATTAATGGATGGTTTAATAATCATACATTCATCTCTAATAATCACATGAATACGTAGTTAAAGCTAGTCAATCTAGCATACTATTATATAAAGTAATGTAAAGAGGACTTCTTACTTTAAAGGTTTTCTGACAAATTAAATCCCCGATAGTTGTTTTATATAACGCTCTATCAATGAATAAATGTATAAATCAATAAGCTTATATATATCTCACCTTGAATCTTTTTAATCTTGTAAGCAATCATAAAAAATAAAAATAAAATTCAAATCTCAAAATATATTTCTCTATTTATATATGTACGTATCCAATTGCTCCAATAGTAATTTCTTTCTTTCCATTAACTGATAATTCAAATAGCCTATACTAGACGATTCAGCAAAACCTTCAAATGTTAACTATATGTTCATTCGAGAATGCGCGTACACTTTTGCTACTCATATACTATGTAAACTTGACTTTTGAACATTTAATGAGGTTTTGTTGGTACCAAGAATTTAGAAATATGTATGGCCCAACATCTTATGTAAAATGAGTTCGTAATAAGTTTGACCCTGTTATTATGCAAGAGTAGGTTTAATTTAATCAACCCAAACGTAATGAATGTATGTTGCTTGGCGCGGAAGATGACGACGGAGATTATTATTATCAGCTTGGCCCCTCTTCATTTAACGAAACCTATTAATTATCACGAGTTTTAATAATTTTTAATAAAGAAAAAAATAGTCCCACCCCAATAACTAGTCCAAAGGTTAAATGATCAATTAATGAGTTCAGTAAATCTGGAAAACCAAAACCCAAATCTTGTTAAAGGATAATTACCTAATAAATAATTTGACAAAAAAAATTCAGCTTTTAAATAATCTCAATTAATCTAGAAAACCAAAGCCAATTTTGGTTTATAGATATAAAGGAAAAACAAAACTGGTAAAAACTTTGTACATATAAACTTGGCTCGGTTTCATTAATTAATGAGACCTGTTGATTATTTAACTTTTTTTTCCGCAAGTTGTTGAAAAATAATTTAATGAGGAACAAAATCACACTAAAATATCTGGGCAAATCATTAATTAATTACTTAATTAATAAGTTCGCTAAATATAATAAACCAAAACCAAATTATTTGATCAAAGGTTTTATCCATTGTTGATACTTAAATTTTGGCTTCAAAAATTAGGGCTTATATCACGAAAAACCCTATATGAGTACACTTGTGTCAACCTAATTATTGTCCATCGGTTTTAAGTAGTTTGATTTTCTTGAAGAGAACAAATTCCTTTCCATTTTATGGACAAAATTCTTTTTTACTCTTTTAGACTTCTCTAGGATAAAAAATGGCCATAAATATTGCTTTGCTTTGCCAAATCCCAAATCAAAGGTATACATGCGATATATTTGTCAAATTATCTGTGAATAAAGTGAGTCCAAGGGAATCAATTTATTCTTTGTTCTCATTATTGCATCGAAAGAGAATATCAAATATCATTGTAATCGCGTGAACTTGCGAACTTACGAACCGACCATAGTCAGAGTATGGAAAAGAAAACAACAGAAGTAATTTTCACGAGCTATTTGGAACCGGAGACATCCATGTTAAACCCTCTTGCTAGCCTAAACTGCACAAAACTCGATTTTCGGATTATTGCAAATTTACACCTTAGTTTATAGTTCACAGAAATTACGAAGAAATAATAGGTTGGTAATTATCAAGAAATTTGTCTACGAAATTAGTTTCGTTACTCTCATTTATCGAACAACTCAACTTGTTCGTAACAAAATTCTTTATTAGAAGATAATTGTAACATTCAAAGACAAACCATATTACCTCACTTTCCTATGTACCGATTTCCTAGTAATTCCTTGACTTATCTTTTTCTCTCAACCACCTAGAGAAAATTATGAAAAATGTCATAAATCTATTGTATGACGGCCAATTCAATTCTTAGTTTTATTAATTTTGTTAATTTAGTTTTAAACCTTTTGACGATTACCCAATGTAATCATTTCAACCAATTATTATTGAAAGTTGCTAACATGGACATCAACCATCCTATGTGGTACGATTAGTGTAGACATGCACAGTTTTTGTAATTTTTAGAAAAATTATGATTTTTTTCCCTTTCTTAAGCTAGATTAGCGAGACCTTAGACTAGGCGAGGCAACCCTAGGGCTAGTCACTTTAGCTGGCGATCAACAAGGCCCGGCAACTAGCTAAGCAAAATAAAAGAAAAATGGAAACTTAAAATGATTTACAACCTAAATTAGCGAGAAGTCCTGCTTTTATAAATCGTCAAAAGTTTTATGACTTATTTGAAAAATATATCACTGAATTAATATATGTACAATATTTTTACGAATTTTTTGTCAATCATCTCCAACTGCCTACTTCGCTACTCCCACTTTAATTTTGTCACATAGAAATTGTATGTTCTCTTATCATAGTTAACTTGTTACATGTCCATGCACACCCAAAGAGGCCAATAATACTAACAATTTTGACACGTAATTAGCAAATAACTAGTTATAAAGCGATTTAGCTAGAGAAATCTAAAGCATTTGATGCACCTATTAAAGTATTTATTAGAATTTTACAGGTAACTTTTGTTTAATTTATAACTTAAGTGGTAATCTTGGCCTCTCTTTAATTCGGACGTGCTGTGAATGAGCCCATGCAAGAATTTATGCAGCCAATCACACACTATCAATGCACACCAAAAACATCACATGAGCAAATATAAATAAATAAGAGAATAAATAAAATACTGTTGAATCTCGTCTCAATATCATCTGTCCAAATTTCATCGACCATTGAACTAGGTTCCCAAACTCCAGCTAAATCGATCTGACCACATTTGTACCCTCATTCACATGGGCCCAAATTTTAGTACCCCTTAAACAAATTAAATATGGCAATTAGAAAAACGCCAGGAAAGGTATCACGAAAATCTCTATCCTATCCTCTCCATTTGGCCTATAATTAATAATTCTACTATTAAATAAAAAAAATGCCAACTAATGTATTACCAAAATCTCTTCTCTATCCTCAACTTTTTGTCTATAATTAATCGTTTTACCAAATAAATAGAAAAATAACGAAAAAGGAATTAGGAAATCTCTATTTGTATCCTCCCTATCTAGTTCGTAATTAATAATTTAACCAATTAAAGAGACAATTTCAAAAATGATATTATAAAAATCTCTCCTTATCCTATCTGTTTGGCATGTGATTAAAAATTTTACCAAATAAATAAAAACCATGCCAAAAAAGGTATTACGAATCCCTATCCTCTTCATTTGGCTTGTAACTTGTAACTCTGTCCCATCCTCTCCATTTGGTATGTAATAATAATTCTACTATTTAATAGAAATGCCAAAAAATGTATTACCCAAATCACTTCTCTATCCTCACCTTTTGGTCTGTGATTAATAATTTTACCTAATAAATAGAAATAACGAAAAAGGTATTAAGAAAATTTCTATCTGTATCTTCCCTATCTAGTTCCTAATTAATAATTTAACCAATAAAAAGAAAATTCCAAAAAGATATTACAAAAATCTCTATCCTTATCCTCTCCAGTTGGCATGTGACTAAAAATTTTACCAAATAAATTTAAAAAAATGCCAAAAAAGGTATTACGAATCACTATCCTCTTCATTTGTCCCGTAACTTAGTAATAGATTAAAAAAAAGAAAAGATAATGACGAATTTCACGGTAAGGACATTTTCAAGGGCACTCTTGCCTTTTCACACGGGTCAAATCATCTCATTCCTATGGTCATTACCGCCTCTATTTTGCATTTTCTAATTTATTCATTGAATAATCTTATTAAGTCGTACATAGTTTGTAATTTTTTCAATTTTGGTGCACTAACTTCCATAACATTTAACAATATTTTTTCATTTTGTTCCTTGCATCACTTTGGCACCTACTAATATATCCTATTTATGAGGGAATCCTCGAACTTTGAGAGGTACAATTTATTCCGCGTATGAGTTCAATTAATTCTGGGAACGAGCAATCATCCCGTTGTCATGCTTAAGGTGTATTTAATATGTAGATTTTTCAATTATAGTACACTAACTAATTATAATTGAAAACGATTTTTGTCGCTTTGTTGCTTGTCATCACTTTGCCCCTTGCCGATAGCACCTCCGTTTAGGATGGGATATCCGAACTTTGAAGGTTCAATTAATACCCCACCTCTTGCCATCGCATTCTTGTGCATAAATATTTTACCTTTCATGCTTCACCGTTAGATTTTACACCGATCATTTATCGGATTTTATTAACTGACGCTTTTAAGGTATTTTCATGTTTAACGTCCCAATCATGCATCTCGAAAGGAAGAAGATAGTTTGAAAATTAAAAATTCATGTATTTTGATGATTAACAAGCGTTCCTGAACATTTGTTGACAAAATGCCAATATTTACTTCTGGTAGAACATTTTTTAGTGAATTTTTATTTAATTATTTCCAGGGAAAATGGCAAGCGAGAGCGGTTCCCTTGCCTTTCTTCTATAAAAGCCTTCTCCTGCAACTCAAATCCTATTCTGCATCTTCGTCAAGCAAAAACCCTACTCTCATTCAACTCTGCCATTCACGCCGCTCACTCAATCAACTCTCGTCTTGCTCAAGTGCAGATCCACCTCTGCTTCTCTGCGTTCCTCGCTCGCTTCTTGTCCTTATCTGATTCCTGTAGCTGGAGAGATCGTGTAGGAATCCTTCTTCATCTTTGCTTTGATCTGGGTGTTGCTTGAAGCCAACATAAACAAACGCATGCTTTCGTTGCTTAGCATTAGATTGTCGACTTTCTCGGTTCGTGTTCCCTCACTCTCTTTGTTTTCAAAACCCTTTTTCCTTCATTCAATGACCCGACCTCAAAAATCTCTCGTTGGTGTTTTGTTTTGGTGATTAACGAGTATCTTTTCTGCAATTGTCACTTCATTGACTAAAAGCTTTGGATGTTCACCGGTTCTGCCGTTTTATTTATTTTGAATCGATTCGTTATTTTATTTTAACGCACTTTTTTGGGACGTACCAGCTGCGGTCAAAGATGTCCAACTCCATGCCTCAACGTCGGTCACCGACTGTACACAACGCTCCTGATGCGGTCGAGCAGGAATTCGACCATCCCACAATCAATCTCAACCGTCTAGATCTGAACGATCCGAGGGAAGATCAGGATTTGGATTCGTCTGACTCCAATTGGGAGAGCGTCGTCTCCATCGATCAATCTGGCTTAGCTTTGGTGCCGTTCATCAGCAGTGGGTTGACCAAACTCAGCGAGGAAGACAAGGTCTACCGCTTTCTCAAGGAGAAATTAATTTGGCGGCTAGGTGCGCTTGAGGCGCAAGTTACCATTGTGGCAATCCACTGGAACTACTATTCTAGCGTCTCTGCCAAAGCACGGGCACAAGTGTTTCGAGATAGCTTGCAGGTAGTGCAGAAGAAAGGCATCAGCAGCGACGCCAACGAAGGGGTGTCCGAGATCTTCTCCAATTGCTTTGGCTGCAGTGAGAAGCCTGAGAACAGTGGCCTGTATGGTTGTGGCTGCAGTAAGAGAATATCTCTTGATATGTGCAACATCAGGAACTAGTCAAAGGAAAGCACACTAGAAAGCTTGAAAAGTTTGCACATTGTTCCACAATAACATTTTGGTAGAGCAAGTACTTCCTTCCTGAGCTCAAAAATGCGATTACCATGTGCAATAATAGACAGAATTTGGCCACGGAGAGAGTGATTAAAGCGCTAAGGCTCTATAGAGATATTTGTTGTGATCTCTCTCCAAAAAAATCAAAAGTAGGTAACGACAGTACGTGTTACCTACTTTTGATTTTTCTTGAGAGAGCTCACAACAAATATTTCTATAGAGTCTTAGAGTTTTAATCACTCTCTCTGTGGCCAAATTATGTCTATTATTGCACATGGTAATCGAATTTCTGAGCTTAGAAAAGGAAGTACTTGCTCTCCCAAAATGTCATGAAAATCTATCCTCTTAATGCACACACTCTCTTTGCCTACTCTTGATTTTTTCCCTAGAGAGTAAACGTAGCATGACACAACCTTTCGTCAGCACAAGTGTAAATGGTGGAGCAAGGAAGATCACGATTCATATTGGCAACAGAGGCACATCAATGACCACAACAAGGAAGATCTCATATAGTGTAAGGTCTCCCAATAGCATGCCATCCAGAAGGTCAAGTTTGGCATTAATGTCACCAATGTCATAGGGCAGTAGGCTTCATAGATTGAGTTCAAAATAGGAACAAATCTAGCTATAATACCAAGTTAGAATGTGAGAAAATTTCAAATTGTGTTTTGCTTTATTAAATAATGCATTGTATTAAACGGGTACACTTCTTTAGTGTTCTCCATTTGCTTGACATGGTTTTATAACGTTCTTTGTCTTGTGCATTGGGATCTCCATATCTTCAAATGCTAGAAGCTAATTAGATATGCATTTTTCAATAATCAAGAAATACTAGATCAAATATACCCCATAGATACACAAATGAAAGGAAAATTTTGAATATAGCACGGAATGATTTTGAGGTATCGTGGTAAGATGAGTAAAGGATTAAACATAACAAGTACCAAAGTAAATGGTTGCGCAATGGCAAGATTGTTAAAAAGAAAAGTAACTGAATGATTGTGTTCTCTTTGAATGTCTATTGTATTGTTTTTTTATTTACATATAATTTCAATGTTGAATAACTGAACACCTGAAACCTTTCAAATGACATAAATATCCTTACGTATAAAAGCACCGTCAATTCTGTGCCCTTAATTCGTTTTCAAGGAAATAAGTAGGTTCGGATATTTTAAAATGAAGTAACAGTCCATCATTTCCTCAAGGGGCTTTGGAGGCTGAAAGCCCCTTGGAATGTTGAACCAAACGCACCCTTAGTGAATGGTTTGGATGTCGCCAGACAATCTAGACGAGGCTTTTTTGAACTCTTGGAGAACCATTGCAGTCAGTTTTCTCAATGTCTCCAGCATGACACCCACTTTGTCAATAATTTCTATGTAAATAGATCTTGTAAACATTACAGAGACAACAATTTTTCGTGTATATGGATTGGATGGGAATTGTCATAGCACTTTTGTCTATGTTGTGTGTAGGGCATGTCTTGCTTTATCATGAGTTAGGGTGCATTTGATTTAAATTTTAGAGAAAGCTTTTGGGAAAATGTAAAGGTCTTTAGCTTAAAAGGGTTTGGTGAAATGCATAAGATTATCTAGGCTGCAAAGATCTAGTGTGTGAACTAGCTCAACTGATGGATTCGCTTGTTGGCCTACATTGGACTGACTTGCCATGCCTAAAGTTTAAACTCTGGTCAATGTCGATTGCACCACCAATTTTTTGGTCACTTAAACATTTTTTTTTTTGGGGGGGTCGATCACTTGAACTTGACTCTTTGTAGAAGCTTTACGGCCCATGTCACGCCCCGAACCTCGAGCACGCGCACATCCCTCGGTGGTCGATAGAATTTTGCGACGTTCCCAGGACTTGTCGCCGACCCTTTTCATTTTATTGCACATGCGGAAGCGAATTCACTAATCCCCTGACAACAACATATATGGGATAGAAAAGCAGGACATCCAATTCCAAATCAAATACACTTTTTTAAACACTTCAAGCTTATACAGAAGGTCTATGTCATAAAGGACTACTGAGCCACCTATGCTCCTGACCCTTCTGCTTCAAGCTCCGGGTTCTTCACACAAGGGACCTGAAAATGGTTATTCAATAACCAGTGAGATATAAATCTCAGCGAGTTCCACCCCTAAGCCCCGGTTAGTACACCAACTCGACCCAGGGTATCTATCCAGAACAACCCCACCACAAGCAACAATCAACAATCGATTCGCATACAACTTTACCTGGTATGCCATACCCTGCACGTTATAATTCAACACGATACACGCAATGCACATGGCCATTAGATGATACATTTCATCGATCACATACGAGTCGCATCACAAGCGATCTCACCTAGCCATTGCCACACCCTGCACGTTATCGATTCATGCGTGCGTGCCATAAACAATGTGCTTAACTCCTGCATGACTGAAATCACAGATGCCATGATTCTCATGCATTCTTGCACATTATCACAGTTCATAAACACAATGCATATACTCAATGCATACAACAATTGAAACGCCTTACTCATCTCAGTCAATCACAGGGGTCCTGATTATAAGACCAAATCGTTATGACACGTCCCATTCCGTGCCACAATTTCGTCTCATAATCCGGCGCATCAATAACACTCAACATGATACACACAAAGCACATGACCATTAGATGATGCAGTTCATCAATCACACATGAGTCGCATCATAAGCGATCTCACCTGGCCATTGCCACACCCTGCACATTATTGATTCATGTGTGCATACCATAAACGATGTGATTCACTCATGCATATAATTAATGCATATAACAATTTTACACATCAATTCATCAATTCAGATCGAGTCATCGATCAATCGACCCAGTCGATTACATGTCACCACGACCTTTTCCTCGGTCGGTACAATCAATACTATCTATAAGTCCGACCATGGTCCAGGGCTACTCACTCTAAGCTGATATATAGATAGTATAGTTCACACTAAGCTGATAAGGTTAAGGTATACTGCTCTCGCTAAGGCGACATATCGCCCTTGGCTGATATAGTATACCGGTATACTGCTCTCGCTAAGCTGACATATCGCCCGCAGGCTGATATAGTATACCCCTGATGCTCTCGCTAAGCTAATAAAGTGTACTGCTCACGCTAAGCTGACATATCGCCCGTAGGCTAATATAGTACACCGGTATACTGCTCTCACTAAGCTGACATATCGCCCGTAGGCTGATATAGTATACCCATGATGCTCACCTTAAGCTGATAAAGTGTACTGCTCGCGCTAAGCTGACATATCAGAGCCCGTAGGTTGATATAGTACACCAGTATACTGCTCTCACTAAGCTGACATATCGCCCGCAGGCTGATATAGTATACCCATGATGCTCACCTTAAGGCGATAAAGTGTACTTTGCTCGCGCTAAGCCGACATATCGAGCCCGTAGGTTGATATAGTACACCGCATATCTTTGCTCTCACTAAGCTGACATATCGCCCGCAGGCTGATATAGTATACTATCCGACCATTCAATTCATTCCATCTTTTATCCTTCTCGATAAAATAGCCGTGTGTGGGGACACGGTTGGCCTTAGCCAAAATACCATATTTTCACTTTTGAAAATCCCACTAATTCCAATAATCCATAAACACAATCTTGGCGTTGTAAACCGACGCCCGGTATTTTCCACTTAAAATACCTATATTTCACAATCGTCACACGATTACACCATTCAACAATCAATTCATGCGGATGCCCATGCATTTACCCATCCATTCACTTCATAGGATTAAACCCACATGAAATTAGACACTTTTCGCATTCTGGATGAACAGTGCACGTGAACAGTACACGTGAACAGTACTTTGTGAACAGTGCACGTGAACAGTATTTTGTGAATAGTGTCACGTGAACAGTAAATTTCCAGAATTTAATAAACAATAAATTATATTCAAAAATCATTAAAGCAATGATTAAATTAAGGAAACCAATCAATTAAGATAAACATGCTTAATTAACCACATAAACCACATTAAGCAAATAAAACAAGATTAAGCTAAACTAATCGAATCCAATAATCTAACCACCTATCTTAGGACTAAAACAACTTAATTAAATCACTTAAACTATAATTAAATCTAACTAAACCAACCCTAAGCAAGTTTAGGCACTAATCGAAAGATTAGGAGCTAAACTCACCCGTTAAGCGGGCCGGAGACACCGACGCGGCGGCGACGACGGTGGCTATGCACCGGAACCTCTACCACGACGATCCAAGGCGGTCCCAAGCTCAACACAGCAACCACAGCTCGGACTCCCACTGAAAACACTGAAAAACAGCCCTGCCGGAGGAGAAACTGAGATGAACGGCTTGGCCGGAGCTCCGGCGAGGGGGTTGGTCGACAACCAGCGGCTCCCGGGGGTCAAGGAAGACCTGCTGGTGGTTGGGCTGGGCAAAATCTCGGTCGAAATGGGAGAAAACTCAAAGAAAACTCGAAACAGGCGGAGCTGGGCGGAACCGGGTGGTCCGGCGGCCGATGGCTTGTCGCAGGATTTCGGGACAGTCGGCTGCTCCGTTGGGGGTGTGGTTAGACTTACTGGAACGGGCTGGATTTCCTCGTCACGGTGATGTGTGGAGCGTTCTCATATTCAACCGGGAGGACCACTTTCAACTCCGATCTTTGGAGAGAGGTCGGCTGGAGCAGAAACTTAATGAAGAGGAAAACGAGGGAGAGAGGAGCTCGTCCCTTTGGAGGCCGAAAGGGGGAGAGAGAGAGTGATGGGAGGGCTGTCAAGACCCCCATAAATGCTTGCTTCAAGTCCCCATGCATGACATCATCTTCTCTCTCTTCCTTTGCCCTTATCCAAATGCTTTTAGGGGCAATTTGGTCATTTCCACCTTGCACAAATTACACATCTGACCTTGGGCTGAAATTGGTGGATGGGCCTAAGGATTGGGCTTGGCCATGAATAGGAATGGGCTTAGGAATTTGTTGGGCTTGAAATGGCCAAGAATTGGCCCATGGGCTTAAAAGATGAATAGTTGGTTTAGGCCCAATGGGCTCATTTGATTTTCTTAGGCCCACCATGGTGGCTTTCCCACCTTGGGCCTAGGCCCACACTGGCTTGGCCCGGCCCACGTCCTCACGGGCTTGCTTTCTCGGTCCGAAAATCCCTTCTTCAATTGCTCGGCTTCACTGGCTCTGTCGACTGATTGATGTAGCTTCATCCAAAGTCTGTCCTGGACATTTCCGATAATTCGAAGTCCAATCCTAAGTTCTCTTGCCATGTCAATTTCGCCCAATGCCATTTCGGTTACCACTCAGACTGACGGGCGGCTCTGAGGATTTACGCGTAACCGACTCGTGCCAAACCACATTCAAGACATCTCGACTCATGGACGACGTCCTTGACTGCATGAAATTACGGAGAATAGATTCTTATTTCAAAGTACACGATCACTAAGGATCGACATAGGGTCGTTCGCGGATTCGATAATCGCAAACGGAATCACCCGTCGTTCCATTATGTTCTGTCTGCGAATCGACTCCCAATCGTCCTTGAAATCGGCCTGCCTATCTACAGGATCGTCCTCACGCAAGTCTCATGGTCAGGTCGTTTTCCCAGGTCGAGTCCTTTAGTCACACGAGTTCTGTCCTCATTAGCCTTTCCCCTCAAGGTCAGTATCTCAGGAGTGATCAATTCCGAGTGAGATCAACCAACAATGCATTGACGAAATTCCCATTCATCCATCCTTCAGAGGACTCGAATTTCAGGATGTCACAGCCCATTCTTTGACTTTATTGATTTTTCCCTCGCAAGCACTGACTTATGCTGTCTGTTTGCTCGCCTGAATTCCAATTCGGCCAAATGAGGTGAATTGCTCATAGTTGTTATTGATGAGGTTGAACTCGCCAAAACTGTTGCCCTTGTGAAGCTTGTGAGCCTTGTTCACAACCTCCCAGGGGGATTTGGCAATCAATAATGAGTATGTGCAATTTTAAAAAAGAATCACTCGTCCAAATCGTAACGGTAGAATCAACTAGTTAAAAGGGAACGAGAAGCAAATAGATATCAATGTCCAAACCATGAACTGTTCATGGTTTTGTGACTTGTCCCTTATGGAAATCCACGTGCAATTAAAATGAAAAAGTTCTCGCAATATGAACAGCCCTTGAGATGTAAAGATGAGGACAACGGCAAGATAACGCCGAAATGATATATCGAGCACATAAAACTACTCTTCTTTGGCAAAAATGAAAGATAAGAAAGGATAATTTAGTCGAGGCACCTGCCCATAACCATAAGAAGAAAAAGTAATGATAATGGAAAGGAAGAAGAGGATGAATCACTAACCATGATAGGGCGCATAAGCCACGTAGCCGATAAGCGTTGATGTGATCCCAGGTTTCAGATCTTCTTGTCTTGCCACATTCCATGTCACTAGCATCAATGGTATACCTTGTCGATCATCTGAGCCACCATTTTTCTCTCTTTCGGGGCCCTTCTTCACTCTCTTGGACTCATGCGCTCGAGCTGGTCTTGGATAAGCTTTGAAGAAAGTGAGGAGGAAACAATATCAAAAAAGTCGTAAATCAATTATAATTATGTCAATTTAGTCATAAACTTATTTTTTTTATCAATTCAGTCGTAAACTTCTCACAAATGTCAATTCAGTTCACTGGTCAATTTTGACTAGTGGGCGCTACATGGATGCAAACTGCTTGCCAACTGCTTGATCAATGCCGACTTTAGGCTGCTTCTGCTTGGCCAGAACTGCCTCCTGGGACTGCTTCTTCTTCCTCGCGAAAATCAAACCGCGGGTAGAGAAGGCCCACTTGGAGCTTCACCTGCAAGCCATCCGAGAAAAAGAAAACAACGGCGAAGGCGAGCAACGACGGTAGTAGCACGCCCCGTTTCGATTTCGAACTACATAGGAGGACCAAGGCAAAGGAGCCGACCTGGTTCGGGCGCTGAAGAGGAGGCGGAGGCTTCCGGGCGGCGCTCGGAGGAGAGGCGCGCCATTCGCCGCATTCTGGCAGATAGAATCACGGGAACTAGTAGGCGAACGCAATCGACGCCGGAGAAGTGGAAGATGAAGCGACGATGCGAAACATTTCGTTCGTTCTATTTTTCTTTTCTCTTTTTTCTCTTTTGCCAGGAAACAGGAAAGGTGTGTTTTCCCTCCGCAGCTCCGGTGATTTTCACGTTTTTGTAGTAGATTTGCTAGAATAATAACCGGTTATTGTGGGCATAAATTCTTGAGATTGAGTGGAGTCCATAATAATTTATAGTTATTTATATTTAATTCTTTCTTATTCAGAATATGTTCTTATTCTTATAAAGTAAATAAAAAATTGCCATTCAATCATTTCTTTTCTTTCGTAAAGAGATGATATCGAAAAAGTTATCCATAAAATGACGGAGTGATGGTAAAATATGAGTCACAATACTTTTTGCAGAAAATCAACGAACTTTCTTGACCAATTTCGGACTTTGTCTCTCTTTTCTTCTTTTTTTTCGAGATTTGTCTAATTATTTATTACAAGCTCAAGTTAAGAGATAAAACGATAAGAAACAAATCGAAATTGGTTGACATTTCGAAAAACAAATCAAAGTGGTTATATCCACACAATAAGTAACAAATCTTCATTCATGAAATTTGGTCGATCAATGAGGTGATTTTTTTTTTCCTCTTTTGATTCACTATTCATAATTATATTTTTTCTTTATTCAATTGTTTGACATTGGTCCTAATTTTAGATCATCTAAGAGATCTTTTAAAGCAATTTGATTTGAGCAAAAGGACTAAGAAGCCAACTCATCACATTGTTATTTTGTTATTTGCTGCAAAGCCAATGCTTTCAGTGTTTTTTTCATCTTTTAAATTTAATAGATCTATATAATAACATTAATGATTTCTTATACTTGTAATTATTTGTATTTCAATATCTAAGAGACCTTTTCTTTCTTTGTGTTCAAGAAAATTGATTCTATCAGCCCTTTTTGTGATTTTTGTCTCTCAATTCGAACTTGCAATAAGGAAACACAAAAATCAAAAGCAAGAAAAAGAACATAGGATTAAAAAATGAGATAGTTGAAGAAGTTTTTGGTTTCCCAAAAAAGGTGCCGTGGTTGAAGTTTCACCATCACTTCGTCATTTCACATATGACAGTCATGCTAGTAGGTCCATTTCCACATGGTTATAGCCTAATGTGCCGTGTGATTACTTCATGAATTTTATCCTAATGTATAATACGATCTATAAATTTTTAATTTGTTCATCGTAATTAATGAACAATTAATACATATTCAATTTGATCCCTCAATAACATGAAAATGTTCGACAACATGAAGGTATTTAAAGTTGTCCTTCTGTAAATTCAAATTTATTGATAACCATATTGAACAATCTAAAAATTCTTGCCAGCTTATGGATAGAAGAAATCATTTGTGTCATTATCCCTTACAAGAAAGATAGTGTTTTTTTTTTCGTTGGTAATTGACAACTTGAAATATCTTTTTCTTTTTCTTTTTTTTTTTTTTTTTTTTAAATCTATTATTTTTCGTATTGAGCTAACTAACAAAATTTGAATTTACTTTCATCACCTTTCATCGATATTTCACAATCTAAATGCTCGATTACCCTCAACAACAAAATATCATCTAATCATGCATCCCGTTCTCACTTAGTTAAAAAAAAAAATAATAATAATTTAAAATTTCAAAAGCCCTATCCTTTTTTATCAGGTAGCCTCATATATATATATATATATATATATATATATAGGAAACAAGCCATCATGAAGAATCAAATAGCTTGAGAATTTCTGTGAACCGGAGCGCGCTTGCAGGTGAGCCTTGTCCATGGCAATCAACTACATTCGCGCGTGAGAAGCAAGCGCCCGTGCAGCTACGCTCTCTCCTCTCGCTGCACCAGTGCTCCTTCCATCTTTTTGATCGCCTGAAAATCTGTTTGCTGTATTACTATCGGCATTTTGAGTTTTTATAGTGTTCTGGTGAGGGTTTTGTGTTTAGCGTGGTGAGAGTTGAAGAAAAGTACGTGCGTCTCTGGGGTGTTTTTTATTGTTTAGCGAGCAAAATTGTGCCTTTTGATGGAGTTTTTGTTTGTCACGGAGGAGAGGAAAACGATCAAGCTTTAATTTTTTATTTTTATTTTCCCTCGTTAGAGAAATCTGCATTTTTCTGTTTGACTCTCTCGTTATTACGAATATGTATTCTTCTGGGTCTTGTCAAAGGGCGCTACTTAAGTATACGGAGGAAATGTGTTGATTTTCAATGCATTATTTACACGTGCCAGCACGAGAGAGAGACAGTAGTGCCTTGGAAAGCACAAACATCCCTCAACTCACGACCGAGTGTTTAATGACTGTTCCAAGGCACTCACTGACAAAACCCTTCTTGTATAATTTATACTGGTGGATAGCTCGTTGGATATTTTCTGCTTTTCATTTTACCTATGAAGATGGATATAGGAAACTCATGCTGAAGCACTAAGTTCGCAACTAGTTCTCAATGCTCTTTCATTATCCATTGTTTTTGGTAGTTCGCAACTGGGTAGCCTTGTTAAATTTCTTTGCAAATTTACTCTTCTTTTTTATGCTCACATTAGATCAAGGAAGGGACCCCTGCACAAAGCATAGGAGGCAACGATGGCTTTATCAAGTGTATCCCCAACTGAGGATGCTGTCGGGGCATTTCTGGAATACTTGGTTGATCCTGTGATTCCAGCTACATCTTCTGTACGAGACTCTCCATCACCTTCTCAGCAACAATGGGTCGCAAAGCAGGTCGTTTTGGGGAAGATATCTTCTTGACGATTACTATTTTTTTGGCTTTGTTGTGATTTCCATTGCATTAATTAAATTCTTCTTATCTACCTAGCTGCATGATCATCTTTTATATGTACCTCTATTTTGAATGCTAGTTGTTGGAAGTAGTTAGGGGTGATTGGTTGGTCCAGGGTTCCCAATTTTAGGAACCGGTGCTCTTGGAATCAGGAACCGGACCGAACCAGATTCGATTCTCGGGACCGGCCCTAATCAATCCAATTCGGTTGTCGGGCAATTCAACAAAACTAATTACACATGTTTTCACGTGCAAAATATTCAAACTTCACTAGTATGAATGTCATTCACACTTAGTTTGTTTTACACTTTACCTTAACCATGAAGGCCATGAACAATTCGGCTAAAAGTTATGCTTGGCTTAGGTTTTATAGACAATCTCTCTTCTGCTCTTTAAATGTTTAGTCGATGTGGGACTCTTGGAGGCTTGAAGTGTCTTGTGGGTCTCTTGGAGCCTTAGTTCCACATCGAGTAGAAGATTTTCTCTATAAATAAAAGAGTAACAAAATGAATTTTAATGGTCTCTTGGCCACATAAGAGGTTCCTATCTCAACTGCAATTTCGGTTGCAATAAGTTATGATGTTTACATATTTTATATATTATATATAAAAAAAAAATTGGTTTGGTCCGGTTTGGTCCGGTTCCACCTTGGAACTGGGAATCGGACCGATCGGCCACGAGTTCTCGGTTCGGGCGGTTCCGGTTGCATACCCCTAGAAGCAGTACAAGAATTCGAAGTCAAAGAAAAAAAATCTGGAGATTTGTACTCATTCGCATCGTGTGAATCTTTGGCTAGACAGAAATTGAAGAGAAGGAATTCTTGTTGCTTTTTGACAAGCTTTAATGCTCTAGGGTTTGGCTGTTTTCTGGCTTCTGTTTCTGCATCACCTTTTCCATGCTTCGTCTTTTCTTGGATAGTTTAACCGTTTAGGTCGGAGCAATGGACGATTATTTATGAAACAATTTTTTTTTGCAGGTGCATGGAGTTGTCATATTGTACAACTACTACCATCGGAAACAACACAGACAACTAGAATTTCTGGGTTTTGAGTCATTCTGCAAATTAATTGCGGTTTTGAAACCTCCTTTACTGGCATACATGAAATGCTTGCAAAGAAATGATGATGCTGAATTAGTTGACCCTGAAAAGCAGCTTTCCTTGACGGAGAAGACTATCATGAATGCATGTGATCTGTGTATGAGGTTGAGTGCGTCAAAGGATATTCCAGATATAGAAGGATGGTCAATTTCTGAAGTCGCTGTTTTCTTGGTTGACTCTAGGAAAGAGAATTGCTTGTTGCTGAATAGCAACGGGGTTTGGTCATTGTTTGAAAAGGATGTGGACATCTCCAATCAGAGTTCAGAAGCCATGCCGGATTTGAAACAGTGTAAAAAGAAAAGGATCACCAAAAAGCCCTTGAGAGATGGTCCGAGCATTAATGAAGATGCTATGCAGCAGCTTGCATTTTCATCAGTCGAGGAAGCCACAGGTATGAATTAGGTTTCGGTATTATAGATGGATAAAACTGCAAATTTCTGGTTTAGTTAAAATTGGCAATTGTATATTCTTAGCCAATATCTAATCTTGTCCACTCTCCTGCCTTTAATTCATACAACAAAGATGATGGAAATTTGAGGATTTATAGGACATTGTGGATTTTGATGCTACAGAAATCTGCAAAGGGCTTTTGCTGGGAAATAAGGATAGGTATCTCTTGATGAAGAATTTGCATTATTCAAGTTCAAGCCTAGTTGGAATTACCAAGTTAGCAATTTCACATGATGATAGAGCTAAACCATGATGGCTGGAGTTACTTCCACGGAAGATGAAAGCATAGTCACTAGCCATTTGCCTTCATGTGGAAATAGTCACGGGAAGAATTTACCTTGACCTTGGAATTTGACAGGTGTAATAATCAAGGTCCATTCATGGGCAAGAGATTGCAAAACAAAATAAAAACCACAGTGTCATGCTCAGATCTCCACAACTTTCCCAAAGGAGTGTTGGGAAAGCTCTAGTTCAGATCATTAAAATTTTTTGGTGGACTTCGCTGGATAAAAAGAATTTGCTCAAAATTATAAGCAATACCTGTGTCATTTTATTTATTGTGAAAGTTGTGGTAGGTGATAAAAAAGATTATGTCCAATTAATTAATTGGATGGAGCAATACACATTAATTAGTGGAGATTAGTGAAGCTGAAGGTTCGGAAACCCATCTTATCAAAAAAGAGAGGTGTGCATGACATTTGTGCGAGGCTATTAGTCTGCACATAAAAATAGTTTGTGTAAATATTTCTCCTTTTAACAATGCAGTCATAAGGAGGCCAGACCTGGCTGTATATTGCTAATGCAATTTTGACTCGTGATAAGAATGTAAAGAGGGAAGAGGTTAAAATGGACATGGACAGAGTGCACAATCAAGTGTTATGGGGTTTTGGCTTTAAGTTCTAGAAGCTTGAATAGGATCCTCTGCAGTCTGATGCGGTTGCCTTTTTGTTTCTACATTTTGGAAGAGAAGTAATACAGATCTTGGACATGAAGATACTTAGCAGCGGCTTGTAAATGGGATTATCTGATCCTTATCCTATAAGGATGGGTTTGAGAGTCAGGTTTTAAGTGAATTTGAAGTGCTTATCTAGTACTTACATTTTTTTGCCTAACTTGAGTCTATCCTGATTTTGTGGTTCTTATGGAGTTGGAAGATGAGGTTATCAGCAACTTTGGCACTATCTAACGCTTTTAGGATGGTAAGAAGATGAAAGACTGCAATACATCTACTTGCTGACGACAGAGTTGTTTTTTGTGGGAGGTTAGTGTGTTAAACGTTGAGATATGGTACTCTCTGCTGAAACAGTCTAAGCAGTAGGGTAAGGTTTGGAGAACGTGAGATATTCTGCTTCGAAGGACCCATGATAAAATGTAGGAAATGTGATTGGTCTTAGAACTTGTGAGTATCAGACCCCTTCGGTAAGTGGGTGTCCTTTGTGGATGACCTTCAAAGAGACTGGCATTTGGATATATGACTGAATTTTAAAGAGACCACATTCACAGCACTTACATTACATCCAATTTTTACTGTCCATGGGTCTATTTTTGAGCATACAACGTTAGAGTCCAATTTTACTTTAGCTCTTTCAAGTATTCAAGTATTCTGATTTGTCTTTTGACTAGAATTGCACATACTATAATTTTAATTCCTTGAAGTCGTCAGTGTTTTAGTACCTACTATCTATTTCTGTTTTGTTTGGCCTGCCAAAAGGATTGACATTTGAATATGGTTTATCATTGCTGAACAGCCATTAGTCAGGCCCATCTTTCTATACTAGAAAGCCACACTGTATATTCTCTGGGTAAAGAGAAATCGACATCTCGCTTCTACATAATGCAATGGACCCAACCTACTAGTGAAGATGCTGTTCAGGTCCCTATATATGCCATTTGGGTCCCTATAAAAGATGCCATTGACAGGTTGGTGTATGCCAAACCTTGTGTTTGGTGTCATTAGCAAAGCATGTTACTTGGGTACTTTGCTTAGAGCGTCTGTGAAAATATTGCCGAACTTTATTCTCCATGCCATTGCTGCGTTATACAGACTTCTTGCTTCTCTTATTATAAGATTCTAAAATATGCCTTTTTGGCTGGTTTTACTGAACGCTCTATGCATAGAACGATTGGGTAGATCGCCTATCAATTGGCTCTTCTTTCTTTTTCCTTTTTTTTTTTATTATTTATTTTTCTAGTCAGAAAAAGTTATTATGCATCCATGTAAGTGGCACTGAGGGCTGCCACTGCATTAACAAAATAGTTTTTAAGTAACAGATTCCATAATTATAGGAAATCAAATATAGTAATTAGAACCAAAACAAGCATTCGCGAGCAAGCTCCATAATATCAACAAATGCTACTATGTTCCCCTCAACACCTTCCTGTGCCTTTCCATCTGAGTAGATTGATAATTGCTGGAGGATCTCTGCTGGTTCTTCTTTTTTATGAAGAGAGGGAGGTAGGAGTGAGGGAGTTATTTTCACCCCCAATAATTGCTGGAGGATCTCAGCCTGGTTCTTATATGATGTCACCAAGCTTTGAGCTTGTCCTCAGTAGAATTGGCTATTGCCCATTGAACTTCCGCCATAACTGAGAAACCCAATACATACTACGGGACTGTGGCAATTGGGAGTGGGAGGGAGGGAGGGAGAGAGAGTTTTATTTTCTGCACTTTCTTTGACGAGGAAAATGAGATTATTCTTCTTTAGCTTGCAGGGACCTTTGATCAGGAAGGTGTCACACAGATGGAACAGATGGACAATAACCCCAGTCGTTGAATATTTCCATGTGCTACCCTATGCTGGGATTTTGTCGGACTGGTTTTCCAGGTATGTCATTATTAGATGATCTTCAAATGAGTAACGTTTTCATAATTTTGTCATCAATGCTTAACACCACTCCCTTGTTTACAACCGGTTATTATGAGCTCATTGAGTCCTCATTATCAAAATTGTCTTTTTTTCTGTCACCACAGGGATGCATCTCCAAATCATCTGGAAAGTTTGAAAGTTGACTCTGTAACTGCACAAGTAAAGATGGACGAAGATGAGGTCTCCGTTTCAACTGAACAGAAATATAATAATATTCCTAGTTGCAAACCAAAGACATCTTACACCAAGAGAAAGCTGAACTCTGTTTCAACTGAAGAGAAATATAATAATATTCCTAGTTGCGAACCAAAGACATCTTACACCAAGAGAAAGCTGAACAACCTGCAAGATGTCACCAGTGAGGTTAGACCTTCACCGTCCCCTTGAGGTTTCTTACCTATTAAAACATTTCCATTTCGGCTATTTCATTAGATGCTTTTGAGTTTTGTAAGAGTTTTGTGGGTGATTCCAATGGCCGTGTCCTTGAAGCTTAAATTTCTGGCTTAGGCTACATTTATCCATGCTATTGATTGTGTGTATTTGAAAAGATAAATCTTTAGATAATTGGATAATGAAAATTCCTGCTCACTAAGAAACAAACTTGCTTATGTCATTGTGAGCCATCAAGCTTGTCGGTTCATTGAAGATAAGAACAACCCCTTAGACTGGTAGTCAATGAAAAATCCTAACTTCAATGAAAAGTTACCCACCTGTAAAAGCATAAGTGTGAATGCACTGAGCATCACTACTAATGCAAGTATAGATTGGTTAATTACCAACATAGATTGGTGAATCACTATATTGCAAGTACAAAAGTGGGAGGCTTGTTACTCTGCTAGGAATGTAATCGACCTTCTACGTAAGTTCCCGATGATTTGTTTTCTTTGCCGATGAAAATTATTAATAATTGATAGAATATTAGTTATTGAAATGCATAGATGGTTTCAAGCATGCTATAGTATTTATCTAAAATTTTGGTGGCTTGTACTTAGGGTTAGCACAATAAATAGAAACTACTCTGTTGAAATAGTTATTAATTGATGTCAAATGTTGCAAATATCTATGGAAAAATTACTAGAGCACCTTGACATTTACCAACCTCGACTTTCATGTGATAGTACTTCAAAAAAGTTACTAAACTAATGTTAGATGCTAAAAAATATGAAATATTACTAGAAAGTTATTGATGATAGATTTTGTGATTGCTTAGCACTTATGTGGAGATTTATTAAGACATTAAAAGAGTACTTTGGATGATAGCTACCTATACAATTGGGAAGTAACTAAAGCTATAGGACATTGTGCACCTCAGATATTATGGGCTTCTACCATCAGTTGCCACAGGAAATTTACTCGTTGATTGAAGTAAGAAAATGATGATAGAATTTCCAATATTAGACGGGCCAACTGTTCTCATGCCCCTTTATGTTCATTATGTGGGCCAACTTTACTTATTATTCATTGTAACTATTGTCTCTAGATGAATAATGTAAAACTGTCTTGTGTTTCCCTATATTCTAGATAGTCTTGGTTGAATAATCTTTCATCTTTGGCTTATAATCGTAAGTGTATGTTATATTCACTATTAAAATATAATGTGTTATTTTCCTACTGAATTTTTGGTTGGCTTTTTGAACAATAGCTTTTCATGATCAAATTTATAGAAATTGTCAGGACAAAACAAACTTCAAATTAATTGGATGGACGATATAAAAGACTCGCACCAACGTAGTTATGTAATCTTCCTTGATACATAACTTAATGTTAATTAATCACTCATCGATGAAAAAGGAAGACAATGGGGAATTAAACTGAATTTGATGACCAATAAGATTTGATGCACAATATTTTCCAAGAGAATCTTTATGTGATTGTCTAGGTAGGTTTCGTAATTAGATTAACATTATGAGCTATGGCTTTTATATAAAATAAATGGAAGGAAAGGGAAAAGAATTTATAATTCCTCATGCACCACTTCCTCAAATCTTTTCATGCTATCATTATCCTCATGATCAAGATAGGAGAGGCTACAGTTGGGTGGTAGATGGAAGAAGCAGCCACATGGTGGAACAACCCGAAACTTTACATGGCTCAATGACATGTGGTTCTTATCCTCTTTTATACATGTTTTATTAGATTAGTTTAGGTAACATAATGAGCAAGGACAGATTTAATGTAAGAGTTAGAAATTGGAGGAAGGAGAGTGGGGAAATGACAAGGATGTTGAAATAATGGGATAAAAAAAATTGAGAAATTTTTGGAGGAAAATTATACTTTCAGCATGCTTGGAGGAGAGGGCTATTGCATATTATGCTCAACCTAGTTAAGCTGGCGTAAATAGCATGATTTGTTGAGAAGTTAATAGGTGGCGCTGAAGTAGGAGTATTTGTACAAAGCAGTTATTTTAGTTACCATTCGATATCTTCAATGTAAATGTCATGTGCTTTTCACTGATAGTCTTTTTTTAATTCTTATAAGCACTAAATTTCAATCGGTGGTCGCAATCATGGAGTTATCTTACTGCCAGTCCATAAATGGGGGGCTCACATTTAGCAGGATTTGCAACCGAATTGTCTTTTATTGAATGGATTAACCATGTTTGTTTCTTCTGATAGTTTGTCTGTCATTTCAATAACGACTCATCCCTCTTGGACTAAATTACTAATGGACATTCTGACTGGAAACTCTTGAAGAATCATTCATGTTCTAGATTTGGGATTCCAAAGTTGCAGGATACACCTTTTGAGAAATTCTATAATGTATGTCCTATATATGCATAGATAGACTGTCCTTTGTTTTTAGGTTGGTTTTTTTTTTTCCCCTCCCCTATTCTTGGGCATCGATTCAGAGTTACATACTCTTCTAAATATTTACTTGAATTTCCAGGACATGACGGTTGAAAACAATTGCCAGAACGGCGTACCTGAATGCCAAGGCAATAAGAGTACTGCTGGAGACAACATGAACAACAATACTATATTGGATAAGGAGCCAATCCTTGGTAGTGACCGTGCTTTAGTTACTTGCCAGTCCCCCTCTGAAGATCTTGAGAAAATATATTCTGTGTTGGCTTCTAAAGAACACACACTGTCACAAACTGCTTTAAGAGTTGTTCTCCAGAAAAGGGCTAAACTGGTAATTTTCTTTTCCTGTTAATATGTTCCACAGCGTTTTTTAGTGTTTCAAACTGCTGATGTTTTTTCGTCAAAAAAAAAAAAAAAAAAAAAAAAAAAATGCTGATGTTTTAGTGGTAGCCTGATGCAGCAGCTCAGCAGTTTTTGAAGCTTATCAGTTTGGTGTTGTCATAATAAGTCCTTTTTAAATTTTCTGATTAGGAAGTTATCTTCTAGCATTTTATGTAAGCAAATGATCCAGAAGGTGAATGATCCCTTTGCAACTTTTTGGACATTGCCGGTTGGCTTTGTATTAGTCTTTCTTATGTAACTGACAGTAACAACAATTCCTTGTGACTGGGAATACTCATGTTCCGTTCAAAATTATTCTTTCTTGCAGTCCCTTCAGCTGCGAAATATAGAAGATGAGATTGCGAAGTGTGACAAGTGTATCCATACGATTTTGAATGGTATGACTGTTAGTGGATTTGCTTTAAGAAGCCAATTTTCCATTATTGAGCTTGTTTATGTCGATATTTATCTTGTTGAGCTTTGATGGTAGACATTGAGGATAAGCTTGTGTCACGACATGAACTCTGCTATGTGATTCTAAATAGTTCTCAATGCATCTGAATTGAGCCGTCAGCCTGTCATTAGTTAGCCTTAACGGAAAGATAAAATTCACTTAAGCTCTTTTTGATTCAGGAGTGGCATTTTCTTGATGTCTTTCTAATGATTTTGTATCTGTACTTTGTAGAGAAATGAAGCTCTAGATTGAAAGATTGCTGGCTGCACTACTGCTGGCTATGTTATGTAGTAGTAAGGAGTTTTCATTTGCTTGTCAAGGCAGTTGAATGTTTTGGATACTTCTGCTTTCTAGTGAAAGGATGGATGTTCATCGGATGTTCTGTGTCTGTTACACATATGGGTTGACTAATTGCTTTTTCTTGATTTCTATGCGTTTCTGTCCATTCTATCATCGTCATCATTCTCTGATGCATTTTATCCCTCAGAAGGATAAAAGTCATTATTTGTGTGATTACTATTTGTAATGGGAAGTTGGTTATTAGTAAATGCAAATTAGGGATTGTCTGGAGACCTATCATTTTGCAATTTGTGACTGATGGATAGTTCTTTAGGATAGCTTCATCTTTTTCATCTTGTCATAGGTGGAGCTGATGCTTTAGCGCTGAAGATAGACTCCATAATTGATGGTTGTAATTATTCGTGCCTGGAAACTACTGCTCATGAAAGGCCAAATACCCATCTTGAAGGCCAACCTTTGCCCCATTGTACCGATGTAAAGTTGTCTGAGGCTGTTATCTACAGACAAAGTCCATGTCAAGTAAGTTCCCACCATGAAAAGTTGCACTTTTTCCTTTTCCTTTATTGTTGTTTTTTCAGTATCTTTTCCTGTTTTATTCTTATTGGACCTCTAATAAGATGGTATAACCTTTATAGACGAGGTCAACAAAATTAATTTTTCTGTTATTACCATTCTATTAACACAGAGGGACAGCATACATTGCAAGAGGATGCTCAAATGCAAATGACTGAAAGGATAGGCCCTGTTTGGTGTGTGAAAACTTTCCAGTTCTCATTTTCCACTGAAAATGGAAACACGTCAAAACTGATTAGGTCCTGTCGCATTATGAAAACAGTTTTCAAGTGAAGACAAGGAAAATTGTTTTCACTTTCATAACTAAAGATTGAAATGCCCTTTGATATGTCATTATGTTTCCATTTTCATAGAAAATGGCAGTAAAATAGTTTTGTTTCCTGTTTCTTGCATACGCATTTCATTTGTGAAGAAAAATTCAACATGAACGGTGTTTGTAAGGACTCTCTGGAACTGCAATTAGAAATTTATGCTTTCTCTTCTCTGCCAACATATGCTTTTCACATCTTCTCTGCAGGAGTTGGATGAAATATGTGATGCAAACACTTGGATTTTACCAACTTATGATATTTGTGTCACTGATGGTAAGATATATGGAATATAATGTCTTTTTAAGAATGCGAGAAATTCACTCTTGATGGCATCGTTGACACTATAAATGGAATTTTCTCTTGTGTACGGTGGTAATTTCTGCGATGCTCAGAATTCTGAATGTGCAAATACAATTATCTGCCAACATATGCTTTTCACATCTTGTGTACTGTTTTTCTAGTATACATAGGTTTGCTTGTCCATGATGTCAGAACAGACTGGGATGGTTATGAACTCCAGAGATGGTCGTGACTTGCAAATACAATTATCTGACTTACTTTAGAAATGTCCTGCAAATTGACTGTCCTTTCCTGCTTTGGTCATTTCTTCAAAGACACCGTGGTTTGCTCCTAATACGTTGAAACTAGGGAATATCTCCCTGCTTATCTGAAGTTTGTTTGGTGAAAACAAATTCTTGTTAGTAGCTTGGGTACTTGTTTGGCCGGTATGCTTATCCTATAGAGATGGCCATAGGAGGATTGCATCTATTTTATCATTTTGCTTTCACATCTTTAACATGTGATGGAATGGCATGAACTGCTGAAGTGATGAAAAGCGAATGGTTGCAAAACTTGATTAAAATCTGGTGAGGTGTTATGCTGTCTCATGAATCTTTGCAGCATGTCTAGAAAAACATGATCCTCCATTGAGGTCGTGTGAAATCTAGATCTCCTTTACGATGCTCCTACCTACTCTGTTGAGATGAGGTTTTGTTGGTTGAAATTTTCAGTCGAGTTATATTATGCATGTTGATTCGTGATGCTCCAAGCAGCTGGCTAATGTTGATCTGCACTTCGTCTAAAAGGTGGGTTTGTCGCTAAAGTAAGGTGCGGATCTCGAGTGTTCGACTGACGGAAACCCTCGCTCCACTCCTCAAGGAGCCAGAGAATCAGCTGCAGCCAACATGCTGGTCATATTGAAAAGCGCCACTAACCAGGGGTAGAAGCCGCATCATACTCAGCCACTCATCTGAATTCTGCATTTTGCCTTAAGACATGTATATATGTTGGTCCTGTAGAATTCGGGGCATGCGACTTTTGTAATCCATCCTGTGGGTCGTTAAGTCTTTTGGCTGATGACAATAGGGTCTTGCTTGTGAACAATTGTAGAACCTCTGCATGATAGGGAACAAAGACTCTAACCTCGCGGGTGTCATGTTAGCATATTTTAGTCTTAAGACTCCATGGTCCTGGTATATATTAATTGGAACCGGACTGATATTACGACTCTTTTGCCTTTTCCTCTCTGTACACAGCGAGGTAATTTTGAAGACTTGCGTTGTTCGTAAATGATGTTTGCTCTCGCTTGTCATTTTCCCATTTGGGATTTTGGCGTGGAAGGATCTAGGAGACAGTTCCAGTCATAGTTATACAACTTAAAAATGAAGTAAGCAGGGTCGTTTGTAAAATTGGCTTGCGTTCCTCGACCCTGTGGCTCGATCTTTTCATGGAGTGGAAATAACATGAACCGACAAAGCCTACTTCAGTTTTTATTAAATGGTCTGTCTTTGACGACTGAAGCAACATATTCCCTTTGTTTTCTAGTATTCACGCTCTTCCATCTCTTGCATTTTCAGTTTCTGTTTGCAAATCAGATCGGGATTTTGGTTTGGCCGGAAACTCCAATGGATACCTCGATTTGTCTCAAGGTCTAAAGTTGAAGTCACGTCACTTGTGCACGTGAAACGTTTTCCTCATTTTTCGGCATTTGATTCACTTAAGAAAATGAGTCAACGAAAAATATTTTTATAGTTAATGAAAAATATTTTCCTACCAAAGCTTTTTCCCCTTTGAAAAAATCGGAAAAAGTTTTCTTAATTTTAAGCTCCTTGGTTAATGAAAAGTTTATTATTATAAAATAATTTTTAAACATTCCATTTTTAAGCTCCTTGGATCTTCTTCTTCTTTTTTGAAGAAAACGCGCCGGTGGCGACGATGGATGGGTCCGTCCCGTACAACGCCGCTTGGTGGAGCATGGAGGGCACCGCTGACGGGGAGGGCATCGCCATTGTAGCAGCTGTGATTCTGATCTGGGCGGTCCTGGTGCTGGTCAAGAGGTTTTGCTTCGAGCCTTGCCGCCACAGCATAGTAAATGCAGCTCCCTCTCCGCCGTCCGGCCGCCGCGAGGTAAGAATCCCACCTCTGTCTTGTGAATCCTCGTCGCGCTCGCTTTCCAAAAATTCTCCCCTCCTCCTGATCGATTCTCCTTCTCCGGACTTTCCAGCCTCCTCCTCTACCGTGTCCCAGGGAAGGTGTCATCGGCCGGCCGCACCATGGCGTATGATCTTCTGTCGCGGTTCAATAGGAGTCTCGGCCTCGCCTTGGCGTTTATTCAGTTTTTTTTTTAAACGCGCGAGTTTTCATCTGTCTAGACATGTAAAACTTTCCCTAAGCAGCCATCGTCGCGGCCCGAGTCAACTCGACTTGACTCAACTCTTTACTTTGGTATATATGCATGCTACTAGTTCCCTTGTTCTAATTAGAGGTTGATTGCTGCATGATTACTGATTAGCGATCGGTGACGACAAAATCACGGCTTGCATTAACGTCGTCGTAGTTTAGAATTAACCAAGCAAAGTCCGATGTCAACTCGCGGAGATTCGAGCACCAAGGCCATCTCTGACGTTTCTGTCGAACAGATTGAGAGAAGGGTTTCCATTTACCTAGGACAATGACTGCTGGGCAAGCCTAATCCACTCCATTTTGACACTGTTCAGAGCTGGAGCTATACCAATTTAGGGGTGAGTAATAATGTACTACGGACACCAAAGAGGGACAATATGTCGCACCAAGAAGCAATCCTCCCTAGAACATTAATGGTGATCTTTTCCGAGTTTGTTTTATCGACCGATGTCACATTATGAATGCACGTTAGGAAACTAAGGGCATTTTATTTAGGGTTGGTAGAAGGCAGAGTTGACTTCAATGATCATTTATAAGATAAATTAAAAGATAAGTATAGTCTCAAAACTTTCAAAATGTGTAATTAAATCCTAAAATTTATTAAATTAGTGTAATTAAAATTTTTCATTAATTTTGTCCAACTTGATTGATGGAAAATGCTAATGTGGCTTATTTTTCTTTAAAAAAAATTATTCCCTTTTTTATGTGGCGATGACGTGATTAAAATATAAGGCTAAAACGATGTTGTTTTAATCAAAATCTGATTTTTTTAATACAAATTTCATCTAAATTATATTAACAAAGCAAAAAAAAAAAAAAAAAAGGAAGAAATGAGCCAGGGTTAGCAAGGGTCGCAAGCAAGGGTTATATGGCACTTACTCGATGAGATGAGGGTCATAAGCTCTTGGCCAGCCCAGGCTTGTCAGAGGGCCGCTAGTGGTGACGGCCGCTAAGGGTGGCCGTCGGCTAGACCTACCCAAGGGTGAGCGACCCTCTCCTATGGTCGACAAGGGTCACCAGTCCCCTAACCTGTGTGAGCCATTTATCACCATTGCCAGCCCTTGTCTTTCTTGTAAATGGTGGGCGATGACGGCGGCTAAGGCTGCAAGCCCTCCCTTGCTTCTTCCTTCTTATCTTTTTTTTTTTTTTTTTTTTTGTATATATATATATTTTTTAAACTTTGCTTATTTTTAATATAATTTAATTAAATTTGTATTAAAAAACTCGGATTTTGACCAAAATGATGCCGTTCTAGTCACGTTGGCACCACGTGGGATATGTAAGTAATAAGAAAGCTAGGTCAAAATTTTCCATTAGTCAAATTAGATAAACTTGATGGAAGGACTTGATTGCAATAATTAGACAATTTTTAAGATTTAATTGTATTTTTTAAAAAAATTCAAGATTCGAATGCATTTTCGCAAATAAGTTTTGAGGATTTTCAAGGTGCTTCACAAATTTAAGCAAAACAAAGAAAGGACACGGGAGCTGGTGATGCCTTACTAATTTCCTTTTCCTCGCATTACTAACTTTTTTAAATCCATGATAAAAGGGAAAAAGAAAAGCAGAAGAGAAGGGTCACCCTATCAGTATCACTATTAGAGATGCAGAAAGATAGGCTGGTGCCCCGGGGGAGGTGGGTCCCAGAGCCACGTCGATTGTCGATTGGGGCCCGACCCTGTGGTGACATGGAGGGGCGGGCCCACCTAATATTTTTCCCTCGGCTTAGCTCGGCCTGGCTTGGCTTGGCTCAATGGTTCATTCAAGAGTGCCCCTAAGCAAACGACACCGTCACCACAACCTGCCATTGACTATTTACAGGCAACCGGAACCCACTTAACTAATGTTTCCGACCAAAAATAATACTCATACTAATACTAATACTAATACTAATACTAATAATTAAATGTAAAATCAATTCTTTTACGATATATTTGTGATAATATTTTAACATATTATATATACAATGAAAGCCGCATTAACAAACACACATATTTTTACAGGATCTAAGAGGAAATGGAGTTTTCCAATTTAAAACTCAATTCTTCACTTCTTAAATAATTTATAGACGCATGAACTTTTATAATAAAGATGCGTTAAATAAGACATCAACGTTGTATAGAATTCAATCCGAGAATTCATAATCGATGTCAGAGGACCAAATGAATGGTATCGGAATGTAAATTCACGACTCAAGATTAGCGTGACATAAAATGGGGGAATTTACACGAGTTGGATCACTATCTAATTTATCTATGGAATACCAAGATCTAAAGTTTACAAATCCATTTCCCCATATTGTTTTTCCAAGCTATAAAAAGAAAAGAGGAAAATCCGATTATTCAGGGCCGTTGTTTAGTCTAGATTTCGGATTTATAGAGGATCAGTTTGGGATCGAATGGATATTCCAAAAGGAAAAAAAAACCGAAATTATTTCTCACTCTTAAACTTTTGCCTTGTTTCCATACAGGGCATGGGAGTCGAAACACACACTTGAAACTAATTCGTCATTACCCCAACCCCACTGAGAATGTGGGGATTCGAACCCCCCACCTGGCCACTGGGGCAAACTGTCACGCCCCTACCCTCGGTCACGTGACCATCCTTAAGCTTTGGTCGATTTAGAAATGTGATGTCCCAGGACTACATATCGCCGACCCTTTTCTTTTTAATGCACAAGCGGAAGCAGTTATAAAAATCCCTGACACAAAAAGCAATGGGATATACAAGTAGGACTAGAAATATGAACCAGAAAACCGACACCCTTATGAACATATACAAGCCCGATAAAAACAAGGTCTACAAACAATTAGGGAGTTCAGTCCACATCCTTCTCTTCATCATTCTCCACACTTCCACCGGAACCTTCAAAGAGACGCCCGAACTTCCGAGATCTTCAAAATCCAAGTCTACTGAATCTAGGGACCTGAAATGGTTATTCAATAACCAATGAGACTACGTCTCAGCAAGTTCTATCCCCTAAGACCCGATTAGTAAACCAATACACCCTAGGGTTGCCTATGCACAACATGAGTCAAAGAGCTTACCTTGGCCTCAGTTCCCATCTGCATATTAGCACAGATCAAATATACACCCAAACAATCACAGCACTGATCGAACATCGATCAAATCGACCTAGTCGATTTCACACCAACAAGACTACTCACGGTCATTTCCATTCAATCAATTAGACTCAAACAATGATCAATCACATCAAATCACACCCAGTTCGAATCATAAATCAATCGATTTAGTCAATTACATGCCAGTCGAAAACATCACACGATCATTCTGACTATTCATTCTCAACTCTCAATCATGGCCTTACAGGCAAGTCTATATGTAGTGGCATCACGGCCCCACTCGGCAATGATATATGTAGTGGCATCACGGCCCCACTCGGCAATGATATATGTAGTGGCATCACGGTCCCACTCAGCACAATTAGAATTAGTGGAATTACGGCCCCACTGGACGCGACCTTTATCAGGTGGCGAATTACGGCCTCACTGGGCGCGACCTTTATCAGGTGGCGAATTACGGCCTCACTGGGCGCGACCTTTATCAGGTGGCGAATTACGGCCTCACTGGGCGCGACCTTTATCAGGTGGCGAATTACGGCCTCACTGGGCGAGACCTTTATCAGGTGGCGAATTACGGCCTCACTAGGCGCGACCTTTATCAGGTGGCGAATTACGGCCCCACTGGGCGCGACCTTTATCAGGTGGCGAATTACGGCCCCACTGGGCGCGAACTTTATCAGGTGGCGAATTACGGCCTCACTGGGCGCGACCTTTATCAGGTGGCGAATTACGGCCTCACTGGGCGCGACCTTTATCAGGGCGACCTTTATCACCGGGCGCGACCTTTATCAGGTGGCGATTCACAAAGAATACCGGTCCAGTCGGCTTAGCCACTACTGCGACCGGGTCTATCAACCAGCACACGACAAATCATCATTGACTTCCGGACATTCCACAATTCATCCACACACTTCACAACCCAACAAAACATAAGAATGCTGAATAAACAAACTTGGCCATTATCCAACCAATAACTCAATCTCAATCAATTCCAAGCAATTTAGGGTAAATCCCTAAAATATCACAATTTATTTAATTCCATGTAACGTAGAGCTCAATTAAATAAACGGACCACACCACGACAATCAGCACGAAATTCCAGTCACCGGCCATCCCGGTTGAATTTCCGGAAAAATAAATAATTAAATAATTAATTTCGAAAATTAAATAAATAAATACAATAAATTCAATTCAAGACAATATAAAAAGCTCATTAAATAAACTGACCGCACCACGATCATCAACATAATATTCGGTCTATTGCTTATCCCTCAAATTAATTTTCGGAAAATAATTAATTAATTAATTTAATTCCGAAAATTAATATTTAAATGCCAAAAATTCCACTTAGGCCCGAATTGCTAAATTAACACCCGATAAGGGGGGAAAAATCCCAAGAAGCATCCAATAAATACTATAGGCAATTCTTTAGTTAATTACACAAGTCATTTAACTAATATGCCATGAAATCAACTAATAAACACTAATCCACTCTAATCCAACAACCTAATTACACTTAACTAACACTAATCAACCTTTAAGTGTAATTAGCAAACTAAGAAGGCATTATAGTATAAAACTCACCCAAAACGACGGCAACGACGCGAGGATCGACTTTCCCCAAAGCGGGCCGAGCATCCGGGCTGGGGAAGGCGGCCAAAACGGGCCAAACCCTTGCTGCGATACCCATTTTTTTCTGCTTCTGTGCGCTGCTGGTTGAGGGCGAAGAAGGGTGGATTTGGGGCTGATTTGGGTTGAGAAGGGGCGGAGGAGGTGCGGTGGTGCCGTGCGGCCAACGGCGGGGCCTCACGGTGGCCGGAGGGAGCGCCGGCGGTGGTCCACAGCCGCTGGAACGAGCTGGACAGAGGGCTGAGCGAGGGGGAAGCGAGGCGCGCGATGAGGCGCGGGCGGGGCGAGCCGGTCGGCGGCGAGGCGGCGTGAGGCGGCGACGGTGCTCCGGCTTCGGTGGGCGACGACGACGGCGAGAGGCGGCGGCGGTAGCTCAGTCTTCAGCTTCCATGGAGTTTTTGAAGAAACCAAAGAGGGAGATGGGGAAGAGAAGATGCGTCGGGGGAGAAGAAGAGAAGAAGAAGAAAGGGAAAAAAATCAATTTTCCCCTTTTCTCTCACACTCTCTCTCTCTTAGGTCATCACACTTGGCCCACCATGACCTCAAATGATGTCACATTCCACTCACCATTTCTTGACAATTATACCCCTTCTAGAAGCATTGAGGTAGGCCAAAGAAATGGGGGTATGTGTGGCATACGAATTTTGTTAGGTATTTCCTTCCAATTGAACCTTAATCCCACTTGAATTAAATCAAATTGACCCACACTAATTCATTCAACACCTCATCAACCAAATTGATATTTTTCCTTACCAATATAGCCCAATTTATCTAATCGAAATCAGAACCCAAAAATCAGGATGTCACACAAACCCTAGTAATTGGATTAGGAGAAATTGAATTAGCTAATAACAACCTATGGTTATCCAATAATCGCCCTTGAGCCCCTCTACTTTCAGCATCTCTCCCATAAAAAAAATTAATATAAAAAAAAAAAAGGAAAACGAAGATTAGGAGCTTGGTTTTGCATAGCCTCGTTTTCTATTTCCTTTTCGTCTTGTCAAAACTGAACAAACTTCTGAATCGATTAACATCGAAGGATAATGGGAGATGAAGGCGGCGATGGCGGCGACGGCGGAGGCGGTGGCGGAGGCGGGGAGGCGACATCCCCGAGCAACAAGGTCAAGTTCTTGTGCAGCCACGGCGGGAAGATCCGGCCGTGGCCCTAAGAACGGGCACCTCAAGTACGTGGGCGGTGAGACCCAAGTCATCTCCATCTCTCGCGACATGTCTTTCTCCGGTGCCGGCTTTTCTCCGTGACGATTGGCATGTCGGATTCGTTGGTCGTGTTGATATGGAAAATTCTGAGTCATTGTTTTGCTACTACGATTTGATGAAGAAGCGAGTGCCCGGATCGATGCGGACGTGGTCCCGAAGTATTAGGTGGCGCCCGAGAGGATCTCGAAGAGCTGGTGTCTCGTGCGATCGGACGAGGATCTCGGGCACATGCTGGACGAGCACGACCGCCACGAGAGCGGCGGGAACCCGAGGCTCCGGGCCTTCCTGTTCCCCACCAATCCGACCGTGGTCGAGAACCGACGGCTGCCCCGGGCCGCAGGCGCCGGGAGCAGCGCTACGTCGACGCCATCAACGGCATCGTCCGGACCATCCCCAACGTGAGGATGGCCCCTCTCCGCGTGAGCCGTGCCGCGTTCAACATATCCTCCGCCTGCTCCTCGCCAGAAACGCCGTCTCCAGACAACGGCCGCTCGACCGACGCCATGGCCCAGGAGACCTTCACGTTCAACGGGAGGCGGCTCCCGATGAGCAAGGTCCATAGCTCGCCTAGCCTATGCAGCCTCGGCAACAATGCCCCGGCACCAAACAACGGCCTCGAACCGGCAAAGGCGGTGCATTCACCAAAGACCACCATTATCACTACTTGAACTACCGAGGCAGGCAAGAACATCACCCCGGGCCGCTACCATACCACGAGGCCGCCTCGGGACCCCCACAAAGGGATTGGCGGCGGCGAGCGGCTCCACCCGGCTCGTTGTCGGGAGGGCCAAGATCGGTAGGAGCTACCTGGCTCGAGGATTGAACCCCTACTACGGGTCGCAAAGGCATCACGGGGCCGGCGGGGGAGGTTATAACTACGTGGCTACTACGACGAGTGCGCGGGGTTATGCGCACAAGGTACGAGCGGGCGGATAGTCGCGCGGCGAGCCCGAGAAGGGCCTATTGGGATGGATCCTACTACAAGGCAGACCCGCCGAATTGATAACGACCCGGTGATTTGGACTGCCTTATTCGCGCGAGACGGTATGATCGATTATACTACACACATGTACAGCAGAACTCTAGATTTTTACTCTTCTGTATTTACACACGAATTAAAAGATCAACTAGACTTTTAAATTGATGTATACTCAAATTTCCGTGGAGAACTTTCATGGTTTCTCTGGCCAAGGGGACCTTAGTTGCGTTGGCCTTATTTTGACCGGACAAACCTATGTATTTATACTTTTAATATACGTATTTATACTTCCAATCTTGTTAAACCCACCCCCGCCCCCCCAAAAAAAAAATTACTTCTGATCTTGTAAAGTTATGCTTTTTGTTGGCCTTTGAAATGGAAAGGAAACGTTGCCTTGAGAAATTGCAAGCTTGGCGAGACAAACTATGAAGTTCTACAGGGCAATAAGCTAGAACCCAGGTTCTACTAAAACACAAAACAGTATAATCACCTCATAAAAAGGTAGGAAATCGAAATGGAAATGTTGGGATTACTCCTTTTTATTTTTTATGATTTGTTAATTTGATCATTATAGTTAATTTTAGCTAAAAATCGTTAATGTGATGGTCTAATCAATGTAGGCCTTTTAGAGTTGGTTGTCCTACTTGGCAAGGTCAGCATTGGATGTGAACAATCTTTACAATATTTTAAAAAATTTCCTAAATTTTTTATTTTTTATTTTTTATTTTCTTTTTCTTCTTTTCTTTTTTAACCAAAAACACAGCTTAAGTTCACGGTTATAGTCAATCCCCGAGTAGACACACATATATTGTTTGATAAATGTCTCGAAGGCTCGACTAAGAAATAGTCCACGCTATCAACTGATCTGAGATTGCGTCAATACGAAATTGCTCGAGCACAATTTCCCTTGTGCGTTTGCTTTATTCTCTGTACTGGACCGTCTCCTCTCGATGGTCCTCCATCACTGGTAGGCATGTTCGTCGGGTATTGTGGTAATTTCCCGTTACATTAGCCTTGGGAGTTCTTGGTACTCCGAGTACGTTCGTTGACATCAAGGTTTCCATCACCTGAAGGATGAAAATGGCCAACGGTGGGGGTTGTGTTTCGTGATAAACATAGGCGATCGACAGGGAAATATTGATGTTGATATGCTGCTGTGTTTTGGTGCAAGGAGATTCGATCGTTGGTTTTCTGGTTTTGCAAGCTTCGGGGAATGGTTCGTAGTTGGTACGTTCTCCGCAGCGAAGACATTTTATGCACAAGATTCAGTTTCCTTCACGTTAATGCGATTCTTGCTGTTCATTTTTTTTTTTTTTTTTTAAATTTTAAAGTTGGAAGAATATTAAAAGAACTGCAAGAATCGGTGTTGATCGTATTACGTGAGCTAGTCGAGGTCTACATCATCAATTTTCAATCCAAATTGATCAAATGAAATCAATTGATAAAAAATGAAAATATTTATGACTTAATTGACATGATTGAAAAATTGAGAGTTGGATTGATAAAAATGCAATGAATTTAATAGTTTTTGGATAATTTTCTCAGTTTTATAGAGGGAGAACGTTGAGCAGTTGCTGCTTCAACCAAGCACAAATCATGTCCGAAGGAACCTTCATGTAAGCTTCTCACATCAACCATAGAGAGCAACTAGAAAAGGAAAAAATTAAAAAGAAACATAATCAAGAAAAGGCAGACAGCACTCAACAGGAATATGTACAAGTTAATCACATCATCATGTAGAAATTATTTCCAATCGACTAAATATTTCAAGCGGTTTATAATTATTAATTAGTAAAATACAAAAATTACAATTTCCTCTTAAGAATTATCATTCAGTTAATGCAATTTTAATTAATGGGTTTGTGAGATTTTTAGAGTACTACAGTGAATTCTTGAACTGCCTGAAATACCTACATCAGCTAAAGAGAGGAAGGAATACACCCCCCGGGCCAAATTTTCTTACATTAAATTTATAGATATATACACAAAAATAATCAATTGCAAGTAAATTGCCTACTCTTGAAAAAATGATAAATCTCTACTAGACTCTACAATAAATATGGCAAACTGAAATCTACATTGATTCGAACTTATATTAAAATTCAAGAAAAGTCTTTCAATTAGATGAATAAAGGGTTTGAATCCTTATCAAGAGTCATGAAATATAGTGTAAGAGTTTTCCTAATATAGACTACATTAATTGATATTGTAATTTACCGTTTAACGGTTACTGTTATACGGGGTTTGGTCTAAGGTAAGATAGAAAGTTTCATGGGATTGGCTAGTGTGGGCCAAGTTGAGCCTGGCTCGTAAAATGGGGTCTAGCTGGAAACTTTATAAATAGTGCTCAAGTCTCTCCTCTAACCTTAATTCTCACATGTATCCTCACATAAGGAGCGTTTACCTAATGCTAAAGGTGAGGGGGCCGCCTCATTGAGTCAGTGATACGGAGGGCAATAGAGGGAAGGACTTGCGCGTGGAACATTAGTTTTCCGCTTCTGCTTCAAGAACTATGGATCCCAAAAAACAAGTGCATTAATCTTTCTACTTAATTATGCATGTTCTTGTTCTGGTTATGAAGATCTTGGGATTGCGCAATTTGCATCCAACATATAATTGATCCACCTTGTTGGTACATGTGAAGTGCGCATGCTAGAAATCCCTTTCTCGGTCCTCTCGTGCTGGTACCACTCTTTCAAGCTCTTGTACCTCCTTTGGGTTGAGAAAGATGAATGGAATTCACGGAAAAAAAGTATCAAAATATCCAAGCAAATAATTAAAAAGGAAAAAAACGACCGAGGTTACTATTGAAAGCCTCCATAATGAAAATAGCGAGGAACTAAAAACAAAGAAAATGATTTTTGTGATGCTCAAACAAACTTTTTGATCGATACTAAGCCAATTGTGACAAGTTCTTAGTTTGGTGCTGTGTGGCTTGTTGGCTATGGCTATTGTAATTTGCTTCCTTTTCCTCCACTTCAATTTCTCTTGTTTTATCAATTTAACGGGTTTGGTGTGCATAGCCTTTCTTGGTAAGTTCATTGCTAGAAGGGACTGCTATTATTGGAGTAGTCGCCTAAAGTTTCATAACCAAATATGATGATGCATGTGAAGTGGTTTGAACTTCGGACATAAGTCTCCTTCCATATCATGTTTATGATTGCTGTCTTATCGACTTAATTATCCTAATGACAATACCCAGCTCTTGAAAGATGATACTAATCTTTCACAAGAAAAATGAATCGCTCACAAAATGTCTCCAAAATCATTATCCAAATTCCAACACTTCGTAGCGAAATTTCAAAGCTAAAATACCATTCTTCGCCACCATGTTGAGCAAGTACATGAGGAAGAGCCGCCATCTTGAATGGAATGTACTCAACTTCTTCACAAAGTGTTTTAACGATTCCAACAATTTTGTAACAGGTCATCCCTTGTCATTCCCCGATCCTAGTGTCCAACAATCTTGTTCATGCGAAATTCAACCAAGGAACCCTCCTATTAACAGAGAAAACAGATTGGGAATACAGCATTGGGGATGTTCATCTTACCGGACCGCTATTCCCGACTAAAGAAAAGGGGAAAAACAGAATTAATGATGGCTTATAAGATGGTTTAGAAGGAAAAGGAAAAACAAAAACAAAAAAGAGGAGACGACACGTGGCTCACTGCTTACACGTGGCGCCCTACTTAGCATTCAAGTTTGGTGGGGCCTAGGAGTCAAGGTGGTGGCAAACCCGATTGTTGACCGACGTGGCCTTGCCCTCGCGCGGAAATTCGGGTTCCGGGTCAGGTCGCTAGACCGATGTTGAATTCGGGCTTTTGTGGCTTTTAAGGAGAGCGGGTTAGAGAGTGCTGGGGTTTAGGAGGAAAGTCTAGTATCTAAAGGAAGGGGTAATGTGTCGAAACTCAATTATTAAACATTAATTTTTATCATATGATTATAACATTACGAATATTAGTCCACTCTATTTATAATCTATGTAACATGACATGACATTCTTAAGCATCGAATATCTCCTATTTATTTAAATTCAAATAAGTTTTATCTTTTGATGGATAAAAGTGCCAAATCAGTCAAAAAATTTAAAACCTGATTTAATTGCGTACATAAAGCTTGAGCTTCATCATTTACTCATCCAATGTTTTCTTAAGAGAGATGGGATTCACTTGAATATCACATATGCATTTTCTTATCTTTTGCTAAGTATTAAATATTGACTACTTCTTAAGCTATGTCTTGAGTCTAAATCTATGTAAAGAATCTCAAAAATCTACTTTCCTGTTTGAATTAGAGTTTATCTTGAAGGGAATAATAACATGATAAGTCTTGTTGTTGTTGTTTTTTTTCCCCCAGGAAAATCTCCGTTAGTTGGTCAAGAAAGTCCAAATCTTTTATCCAAGATTTGATCTTGTGAGAGTTGACCTTTTCAAAGCCGTGCAGTAACAGGGGAGAAGGTGAGATATGGTGACTAGGTTCTAAATAGAAAAAAAAAATGAAAAAAAAAAAAAAAATGCGACTATTGCTTTAAATTATTAAGGACAAATTTATGTCTTTAGTGTAAATGAAATGTATTTAGTCATTTAGGGGATAGAAATAGTGTCTGCGAAAATGATTTTTTTTTCAATAATTCTTTTATATATGGTTGTATTTTGTAAATAATATCAAAATAATTTTCTGATGTCTGTTTTAGGGAAATTATGAAACACGCATTTGAGAAAACATTTTTAGTACAATCTTATGTCTTAGGTTCGAGTGTTGGCATTGGGGCTCGGGTGCATGTCATTGAGCCCGACTATTGGGGATGTGAGCCTAGTTGTCAAGATCATGGGACCAGCCTCAATGGACCTGATCTTGACCTTAGGTGACCTGAGCTCGACCGCCAGGGATCGAGGCACGTTCACAAGGGGTCCTGAGTAAGGGCATTAGGTCCCCATGCCTAGTGTTGGGGACGTAGGCCTGGCTTGGCTCAACTTGGGATTCATTGGTATAGGAGAGAGAGTCAACTCAATGTTCACAAATAATCGGGTGTCGAAAAATTTTTAACTTAAGAATTGGAAGCTGTTTACTTGAACCCTATCAATTTCATATAAACAATATTAATTTGGGCCACCTACATAGACTAAACATCTGACTTAATTGATTTGTAGAAATCACAAGGTCTTTTCTGAGTCTCTAAGTAGCCGCACGTCTACATCCATGTGAACATCTAATAATATCGTAGATAAGAATCCACAAAGCATCAACACTCAAAAGGAGAACGTTACTTAAGGCTTCTTTTTTGGAAGGTCGATTCAAACTTCAAACCAGAGGGAGGTCAAGGTGTCTTGTAAGTCATTGCTTATTAGTGCTCTCCCCAATGAGATTGTGACATCTGGATGGTGAGAACGGTCCAAGAGAGATATTTTCTGCCTTCAACGATAAGTTATTTAAATATTGGGCAGCGCTATTTTGATGCAATAATAAATATTGGGCGGTGCTATTTCCACTTCATATATGATTAAATCCACACACAATATTCACCAAAAATACAAATTTACCCTCTCTTCTTTAATTGCAATTTCTTTTTTTTGTCAGTCCTACGCTAATCCTACTCTAACACTCACTCTCAGACTTTTGCCATGCCTCCTTGCAGGGCGTGGGAGTCGAAACCCACTCTTGAAATGAAATCGTCCGCACCCCAATCCCCTTGAGAAGGTGGGGATTTGAACCCCCAACCTTCCCTTTCCAAGATGGAAGGGTGGCCACTGGGGCGAACCCCTAGTGGTTAAGTACGTATAATTTAAATAAATCAAAACATTGCATAAAGTAAGATTTCTTTTTTGAAAATTTAAGTGAAATATCATTATTTTGGATTGATATAAATTAATATTATTTATGAACTATTTACGAAAAAAAAATATAAAGATACGTCATTGTGCACAATGTTTTTACTATATTCCTAAATATTCCTGTGACATCTTACATGTTTAAATGTATATTTTCAATATAATAAGGAAAAAATAAATTCTTTCATTTAGTAAATAAAGAGACTTGATATATATATATATATATATATATATATATATATATATATGTAAATATTTTAGACTAGTGAAATTAATAATGTTTCGCCAAGAAAGTGAGCTTTGAGACAAGAGGAACAAGAAAAATAAACAAGTGGCTACAAGATCAATGATGAGGAAGAGACTTTTCAACTTTATACTATATTAGAAATTTCTTTTTTTCATTACTATCATCGAGATAATTTTACATGGAGTATGTAAAATTATAAGAATATTTGATAATGCACTTTTTTTTAATAGGCAAAAAATATGTGAAATACCAAATTATGGTAACTATTCCAAATAGAAAAGGAAAAATATAAAAAAAGAAGGAGTGGGACCATCATTTTAAGAAATAATTTTACTCTTAATGGAGTTGATATAAGGGAAAATTCCAAATAAGGACCCGAAGTAGACCAATTTTCTCAAATAAGGACCCAAAATAAGGTTTTCTATAGATTCCCCGTTCCTTGTAGCCATCCTCTACAAAGTCAAAGACCGAAGTTCTCCCCATTCCTTGTACCCATCCTCCGCAAAGTCGATGACCCAAATTCTCCACCGGTTGAGGCACGAATTCAAAAATAAGAAGAAAACTATATGCTTCTTTCTTTGTTTGCGGAGACCCAAATTCTCCGTCAGTCAAGCAAGGCGAGGAGCGACGAGAATGGAGTTGCGATAATGACCAGGCAGCGATTTGGTTGAGGAGTAGCGGGGGAGAAGAAAGAAAAAACATAAACATCTAAACGAATAACCTAAACTTAATTAATTTAGAATTTTCCCTTTTTTTTCCAATGACAAATTTCTGACAAAATTGCCCCTATTTTAATCGCCGGAAAATGTCTGCCGGCAAGCTAAGGTCCTTAATAGAAATTAACTTGATCACTTCGAGTCCTTATTTGACACAAAATTCATTCTGGGTCCTTATTTGAAAAAATAGGTCCACTTCGGGTCCTTATTTAAAACGAAGTTTACTTTGGGTCCTTATTTGAGAAAATAGATTCACTCCAGGTTCTTATTTGGAATTTTCCCTTGATATAATTATTTAGGGGGTGAAAATGGGAGTTGATATAAAAATATAAGGAAAAATATTTAAAAAAAAAAAAAAAGATTGATGGCCATTTTTTCTTTTTAGTATAAATGGGAGTTGATATAATTATATAGGGGGTGAAAATAGCTTCCCCTCATCTCATGGGGATGATAGACTTTTGTCTTGCTGGAAAATAAATGATTTAAATTCTTTTAATTAATTATTAATATAACTTAAAATAATTAATTAAAAAGAAATAATTTTACTCTTAATAACAATATATATTTAAATATTTTCCGAATGATTAAAAAATAATTAGGGATTTAAGAATTATGAAGAAATTTTGAATGGCTTCAAATAATTGCATACATTTTGTTGTGTGTGTGTGTGCGTTTTTTTTTTTTTTTGAAAATTTAATGTAGTCCATGATCTTTTGTGCTTAAGATATACTCAAGTGTTTGAAAAGAGGCTTTCTCCTATCTTTGAAGAAAACAAATTCTTGTGCAAATTAATTAGTGAATTTCACTTCGAGTTCTGACGTACAGGTTCGTTTAGATTTTCCTTGGAGAAATTTGATTTTTAAGCCCTTTGATGATAAATTTAAAAATAAAAAATCGGTTTGGTCCATAAGGTCTAGGTGGATGAGCCACAACGAGAATTGGAAATAGGACCGATATCCAATGGTTTCAATTTTATGGAACCATTGCCCTTAATGTCCAATATTCTGTTTGATGTTTTGTTTAATTGTTGTGGTTTGCCCCATTTGCGGCCTTAGAAGCTCAAAATCTTCCTACAAATTTAGCGCGGAAAGCTAGGAGATAAGAATCTACCACAATTCATTATTGAAGTGCTTAGTTGTGATTACGGGAGCTACTTGTAGCTCTAATATACTGTTCTTTCCTCGAGAGGGGCAAACCACTTTGTGATGGTCGCTACGTGAGCAGCAATTTTGCTCATTTTATTTATTAGGGCTTGTGAATTGCGCATATCAATTGAAATTGATGGAAAGCACTTGCAATTTTTCGTCTTTTCTCGTTCCAATTAGACTACAAGGAAAGGTTAGCTTGTACTCGTCCTCTAACATATGGATTACGAAGGGTCCCAATAATATCATTAATTTATATTTGCATATATTATTTGGCATTAGAAAGACAATAAATACGTGCCCTTTAATCTGATTTAAAAAGAGGCAATGAGTGGTAATCTAGAAAATTGCTTCTGGAATTCCTCCGGTTGGAGGTAAGGATTGAAAAGTGGCCTTAAGGCTAAAAGTGAGATGGACATGGTATTATTTCATTTCAGAGAATGTGCAAATGGTCACTTTGCGTATTTTGATGGTTTATAGCCAGTGGCTCGACTCATTCCAATGTCTTCCCGCTTAGAGCTCCATAGAAATCTAAATCAGTGTGCCCTACATTCACAATGACATCTCTCATTTCAGGCTTTGGTTAGTGCACTTTCGGTTACGGGCTAGAGTTTCGAGCTGGGGCCAAAATTGATTCCACCTATAATCTTTTCGGTACAATATTGATGAAGGATCCAGGGATTTTACCTCGCTCGAGGATCACAATGGACCGACCGGTGATCCCTTCTCAGCGATACTTTAAGTAATCTAAACGTGGACATGCTGATTCCCAAGCGTGGGGTGGGGAGGGGTCGAGCTTCCCTTCTTTTAAGGGAAGAATACAAAATTGCAAACCACTAATGAGGAGATGCTTATTGATTTAGGACTGTCGTTGTACTTGATGTCTCTGTCAGGGCTAACTATAATTAGTGGGGGGAAAATTACACGGTATATTTTGCAGTTGCATGTAAAGATGTTTATCCACAATTGTTTTGTTACTTCTGAAAGAAAATATGTAAAAAAATGTCTCTGGATTTTTACCTCATTTCAACTCTCCCTTAGAAGAAATTACTCATATTTTTTTTTAACTATGATTTTAGTAGATGGTGTCATACTTGAGCAATCTACCTATGAAAGGATTATGCTATGCTCATATAGCATCTGAGAAAGCTATGCATTGATTGAACTGTCCAATTTGATTAATCTAGTGAAGAGAATGTGGGAAAAAACATAAAAAAAATTCCTGTCCGTGCTTGAGGTACACATCTTAGACGTGGGAGGAAACAAAGGGAATTAAGAGAATGCAAGGCAGTCGGACCCATTTCATATTCTTCCTAAGCCAATTTGGAAATTTCATCTTCTTCCTAATATCATATTGTTAGATTAATATCCTATCATTATAACTTAGTTTGCAATGAAATATTTTTGTTCTTCCATTGTAACAGGTCCACAAGTCACAACTCTGACCCCAATCTTCATATATTTAGTATAAGTTATTGACACAAAATTTGACTGTCCCATTTATTTATTCTTCACATAAAAATATCAATTTACATTAGGCATTATGTATTTTAGAACATTGCATACATGTAATGATTAGAATCCATGAAGATAGATGGCTAGCCAAAGGGATACTAGGCGGACCTGTTGCTAGAGGCGAACCTGTGATGGTGGCTGATCTTATCTACTCGGACCACAACACCTGGAATGTACCCCTACTCAACCAGCATTTCGATGCTCAGACAATAGCGGAAATTCTTAACATTCCGGTAAGACCTCACTACGCAGCTAACCAACTTATTTGGAAAGCGACATAACATGGTCAATATACGGTGAAAAGTGGTTACCATGCTATTAGAAACGCAGCTAACAGCAATAGGCAAAATCGTGCCTCATCATCCTATCAAACCCCAGGATTACTGTGGAGAAGAATTTGGACAATGAAACTAGCCCCTAAAATTCGTAGATTTCCTTTGGTCTTTATGCCATAATGCATTGTCAACAAAAAATGATCTATATCACAAACGCATCACCACAGATCCGGTATGTAATCTATGCCCTCATCAAACACCAGAAACAATGGAACATCTTTTTTTGTTTTGTCCATGGACACATGGCATTTGGTCACACCCTCATATTAGCATTCGGCTATCACCACAAGTAGTACAACGAATGGATGCATGGCTTGCAGAAAGGGTTGAACAACAGAAGATCTCACCTGGCCTGGAGACTATTGCGTCAATCTTGTGGCAGATCTAAAAGACGTGCAACAATTTCATCTTCCGCCAACAACGTCCAGATTCAACACAAGTAGTGGAGGTAGCCCTCACCCATGTCTGAATCACCCAGAACTCCACTTAGCTCCCGACACGAACAAGGCGACATCCTCCTAATCCCAAACAGCTGTGGCGGCCACCAGATCCTAGAGTATTGAAGATAAACATAGATAGGGCTTATCAACTCGCAAGCACTGAAGGTACTATGGTGTGTATCTGCTGAGATCATACTAGAAAACTGACTAATGGATTTACCAGAGGTTTCCCAGCTTCATTGGCCTTGCAGGCAGAGATCCAGGCACTCAACCTCACCCTCCACCATCTGTTGTAGCACAGAAAAGCTAACGACCCACTTCTAATCGAATCTAACTGCCTCGTTTTCATTGAAGCTGTGCAAGATCCCAGATTGACGCCATGGGAGGCTCGGGCGTTGTTTGCAGAAGCTGTCGCACTGCTCCCCTGTTTCCCTAATCTTCGCATTATGCATTGCAGGCAAGAAGCAAATTTTGTAGCTGATTGGGCCGCAAAGGCCCATGGTAGTGGCACTTTACTCCCCAACTGGGCTGTTTCCCTTCCCCCAACCCTATTGGATCTTGTATACTCTGATGCCCTCGCCACGGGTTGCTCTGTTCCTACAACTTGAATGAAAATTCTATTATGACCGAAAAAAAAAGCAAAAAAAAAAAGGAGGATGATTGGTGTTTTGAAGATTGGTTGGCCTTAGGCGAATTGAAGGATGAGTTCGAGAACTTAAAGAGGGTCCTAAAATTTTTATTGACTATATCAATAGTTAGTTTTGGTTGAGGAATATATCAATATTACCAACTAATGAATAAATTATTAATCACATGAAATTTAATAGAAAACTTTCTAATTGTTTAGTAATTTCTAACAGGACAATGATATTATTAGATATTTTATCCGCAGTAATTCTAATATCTACGCATCAAAGAGTAGCAACCCAATCTTAATTTTTCTTAAAAAAAAAAATTATGTAATCAAATCCAATGCTCCCTGTCAATATGACAAAACGTGTTGCTCATTAAAGCACAACTCGTAATAAATAAACCATATTATTCTCCATGCATTTTATACAGTTATAATAGGCCGTACAAGAATGGAAAAAAAAAATCGTAATATACGAGTTATCATATTCACCCATTGTCGGGTTTCATTTGGCAAGTGACGAGAGAACAAAAAACATCTAAATTACAAATGGCTAATCATAAAAGATCATTTTACCAAAAACGTTTAAATCTCTTCTCCCTCCAGCCGCGCAAAGCCCTCTCTCTCTCTCTCTTCAGTAATTTCCTCTTCACCTTCTTCCTCCTTTTATGTACTCTTCCTTCTCATCTCAACCAACCAACCAAGTATAGCCTGTGCGGCCATAAGTTCCACTACAAGTTCGTACAACAATTCATGCTCTAGGTAAAACTGTAAATTCTGGCTCAAGGGAGTAGATGGAGGTAAAGTTACAGAGGATTACACAATCACCCATATTTGCAAAGTTGAGTCCTCGAGCCCATGCTTCTCGAACAAGAAGTCCCAAAATGTTCTTGCATCTTTTGTAAATTTTAGAATTTAATTATATTTTCCTGATAAGTTTTAAGACTTCTATTGCACTTATCTCAAAGAAAAACATTCTATCAACTCCTACTCAGTCCCTCAATTCACTCGGTCCCTCTGCCTGCTCCCTCCTTCTCTCGTCACTCCTCTCCCTCACTCTTCCTCACTATCGCTTACTCTTAGCTCCTCTCCCAAACTCTCCCCAATCCTTGCTCCTGACTCAGTACTCATTCTCGCTCACTCTCGCTCACCCTCACTCCTCTCTCCAATCCCGGTCCTCATTCTCGCTCACTCTCGCTTCTCTCTCGGTCCTTGCTCATGTCCCATTCCTCGCTTCTCTCCTGGTCCTCACTCTCACAGGCAACGGCCTAGAGGCTAGAGGGCATGCAGGCGGCAGGCGGGGGCGTGTGGGCGAGTGATGTGCGGCGGGCGAGCGTAGCACCACCATCATCTTGGCTCTTCCGAGAATCAAAAAATTATTGGGTGAGCAACATTTGGGAAGGCGTAGCATTACCGTGTTGGCTCTTCGTTAGAGTAATAATTTCTTTTTCATATATATAATTCAAAACCCTTCTTTTTTTTAAGAAACAAAAAGAACACCATGACGATCATAAGTAATCTTACTTGCAAATTGTTATCAAGAAACTAGGAACAAAAAGATAAGTCTTCCCAGCTCAATTATTGGGGGAAATTTTGAATGCCATCTTCTTCTATTTTCTTTTTCAAATAAAATCAGATGGAGTTTTCTTTTTGGCAAAGAGGAAAAAAAATACTTTAATCTGTAAACCATTTATAGTTTTATGTTTAAACCTAATTGATGATTTAGAGCCCCTCATTCTTTTTTGAGACCTCCAGTAATACTCGTCTCTCTCACATGAAGAGCTGCTACGAGGATAAGGCAAAAGACTGCAAAATCCAGCAACAGAGACCCATGAAGTCAAACGAAAGACCAAAAATGGAAGCTCTAGAGAAATACTTTACGGAAAAGAAAGGGCACAATTGAGAACTTGTTCTGGTGTAGCAAATTAAGTCTTGCCCATGATAGTCCTACCTGCTCACCCTCCCTCGCTCACTACGTGAACCTCTACCTACTCTCTCCCTCTTTCGCGTTAACCTCCCTCACTCTCACTCCTCTGCCTTGCTCACGCTTGCTCTTGCCCCTCTCCCTCGCTCTCACTCCTCTCACGTCGCCTTTAGATGATTCGTTGAGTTTTTTTTATTTTTTTCTACTCACAATTTTTTGTTGTCATGTTGAATGATGTTGTTAGAGATGGATTTGGGGAGGTGAGGTGCCGGGGCAAGCGAAGGGAATGATACCAAACATATGTATGGATTATTGCTTAATTGGATTCTTTTAAGTTCACTCTTCCTACTCCCAGACTTTATACTTACATGATTCGATACACTTGAAACCAATTGAAGATCCAAAATCTGTAGTTAAGGCATCAAAGGATGAGTACGAAATTCTTCCTTCCTACATGAAAAGTCTTGCATCATAGGAGTTATGAAACTCTAACTTTAGCTTTGTATTTGCCTCAGACTCCTCAGACTCTTAGCAGATGCACTGCAGGCAATCGCTTTTATTTTACATTAAGCTGCTGTCATAAGACCATCAAGGTTAGTTGAACATGAACCATATATCCTTTTGAAACAGAAGTGCCATGCTTGCTTGATTGGATTAATCCTACTATTACAGCCTCCCAGACAATTTGGAAATTGAAGTAGGTTAGATGGTTCCATAGCATCAGAACATTGGCAAGCTAGTACATGTTACTTGATGCGTGAAATCATCTTCCTAACAACAAGGTAAACAAGAGCTTCTTTCAAGAAGAAATATCATCATTGGCATTGGCATTGGGTGCATATGTAACGTTAGCAGTGATATGAATCTCTGAGTGACCATGAAAGCATTTGCTGCAAACTGACATGTGCTTGCCTTAACAAGTGTGTTGTCCGTGACTTGATGCCCTCCGAAAACTTTATTTTACCAAAATATGGATAGCCATCCTAGTAGTCTTTTTCTTCATTGAGTCTTATATTGGGATTTTCCGTAATCACTTAAGATGATTCATTGTTACTACTTATTGTAGGCCCCAAGGCAAGATCCTATCTGCTGCTGCTGCTTGCTCGCATGAAGCGCCTGGTTGTTGAGATAGTTGAGGGATTGATCTCGTACGGAGTTTTATAGAAAAGGAAGTACCTTCGCAGAAATATACTTGTTGGAATTACAGCGTCCATTTTGTATCAACCTTTTTGACATGCATTGTTATGCACAAGGCTTGACATAAACATTCTTCTAAGCATGAGTTTTGTGGAGAAATCAACTCATGTTAAATGATTACTTTATTACAGTATCCTGCAATTTTCATCTCAATTGCTACGGTCAATTAATCTGAAAATCATTTAGGGTGCGCATGACAAAATTTCAGGAACAAACATTGATTTCTGGCCAGAAATTGATTTCTCAATTTCTATTTCAGAAATTAAGAAGTTAAAAATTTTAGCTTCTGATTTCTTCTTCAAATCAATTTCTGGAATAGGAATCTGTTCTAGAAATAGAAAAATCAAATTGCGTTACCAAACGGATTTCTATTCCAAACATGTTCCGAGGAACAGAGAAACAGAGAAATAGAGCAGTAGAAATTTTATCATGCGCAACCTTAATTGCCGTGTGATTCAACTCTCAATAGTTACCAAAGAGTCTTGTTTGTTGTGGTGAAGCAAAAGAGAGAAGAAAGTATTAAAGAGAAAATGCAGGGGAACTTATGATTAGATCGATCAATGAATGATCAATTTGCAGTAATTGGGAAGGCAACTGGCAGTTACACTAATGCATTTTATTTGCTGCATTTTCGAGTTCTCATGGTGGTTGTAGACTTGTAGCGTGGTCTTCTTATGTTAGACAACAGTTGCTTTGTAAAGCACATTCTTGAGTACAATCAACAATCACTGTATTTCGTAGGGAAGCAGGGAAGATGCAATTTGGACTAGTGAATGTACCATTTTTGTGGGCATCCCACTCATGACAAGAACCAAGTTGGAAGAGGCAAAGTATGAATGAGAAGCAATTGTTTCTTGGATACGTACATTATTCTCTTTTATGTCATGGAGGATATCTAACATTCAACTCCTAATTTTTTTGGATACGTACATTATTCTATTTTATTACAGCCTAACGTGGTATTTATTTGATCCTAGATTCCATTCGTTCATTGTGTTTCTTCGTATTAAACATGTCCCAAAAGTTTTTCTACAAAAATCTCTTTTCATCAAGCACTTATTCAAAATATTCAACTAGATGGAGTCACTTCCTCCCTTAAAATCACTAAGTACTTACCTAGACCCTTGAGATCCCTTTGCTTTATTTGAGCTGTGATTGTGAAAGGGCCAGCCATGCCTCATATTAGAGAAATATTTTTCAATTTTGTCCATTTAATCCTAAATATTTGCGTGAAAATTCTAGTATGGTTTTTCCAGCTAATTTTCATCACAATTGCTAAAGTGGTCACATAGGACGGCCGTTGAATGGATATCCATACAATATAGTCCACGGCAAAAGCAATCCAACTCTTGGGGTCATACTTGTGTTGAATGTGACATCAATTACTTAAGCTAATCCTATGAAAAAGAAATCTTCAAATTTAGGTTCAATCTCAATTATATCTTGAATATATATATATATATATATATATATATATATATTATCTTAAACAAATCACCAACTTTCACTCTAATCTTAACTATGATCACAACACGTCCGAAAACCACCATTAGTTTCTTCAAGAATATCAATCTTAAGACATTGCTAGTGTTCCATATTGAAATATCCATACAATATAGTCCATAAAAGCAATCCAACTCTTGGGGTCATAAATGTGACATCAATTACAACTATGTCTTCAAATTTAGGTTCAATAATGAATATATATATATATATATATATATATATATATATCTTAAACAAATCACCAACTTTCACTCTAATCTTAACTATGATCACAACACGAAAACCACCATTAGTTTCTTCAAGAATATCAATCTTAAGACATTGCTATGTTCCATATGAAAATGATAAAAACTGTGATAATGAAGATATAGACAGATTTGGGATTAGAGTAAAAATTGTGAGTTTTTCTTTAGAAAAAAAAATTCGTGACATAATTGAAATTAAATCTAACATCGACCGTCTTTTTTCTTTTTTTTTTAAGAAATTAGGGCTCGCTTAATCATCATCCATGAGATTTTATTTTATATTTTCCATTCTTGTTTCTTGGTTGCACCCCATTACAAGGGTCATTTTGATTTGTAGGATCTTGAAAGGGTCGGATGTTTCCAAAGTAACAGGACCAAAAAGGCGAACGACAGAGTACAGGGAAGCATGTCGACATTGTCAGCCTAAATAAAGCGTTGCCTAATAAGCCATGAGCTGGAAGCTGTGCAGCAACAGAGGCTACTACATCTGTCCAACTACCCCACTTCCTTAGGCATTTAGATGGATCGGCAGTGGCTTTCACGTAATTCAGGAGTGAGATGGTCTTGTTACATTGAAACTGGGCTACCGGCGGGGGGAACTTCATAGGGTTTAACTGAAGATTTTGACCCATCTCAAAATGGGGGAAAACTAAACTGGAAGTTGCAGTGGACAGTTTAGACGCGAATTAGAAGGAATAAGTATTCGATGAATGGAAAGCTTGCCCAGCCTAGTCAGGTCCAGAACCTCTTTCACTCACTACAGCTCGATGCTAACAACCCACACTTCCTCATCATGCAACGGCGCATCACCAAGGTACTAAATATGAAGCCTCTTGAGATTTTGTCCATGCTTGAGGAGGAAGCAGGTACGAGAGTGTATGAGACAAAGAGAGAGGCCGCGTTTAAAACGCAGGAGCAGAAGCAGATCAAGGCTGATGAGATAAATCAGCTTCTTGACGAAGAAATTTTGCCTTCCTTGGAGAAGTCAGGGAAAGAACGTATGCAGTACATGCAATGGGCGAACGGGTATGCAGAGTTTGATCGACTTAAATGGTTCTGCATCCCTTATGATTATGTTCAAGATGAGAAGACAAGGGAAAATGCGGTCTCCGGTGTGGAACAGATAGAGGCCAAAATCTCTGACCTAGATGAAAATAAAGTGGATATGCAAGCAGAAACACAGGAATTGGAGAAGAAGATCTCTGATTTAACCGCGCAGAAGGAAGCCAGCATGGGTGGGGAGGCAAAGACGTTGTCTGACAAAGTAAATGCTCTTGCTCGAGATCTCGTGAGGGAAGGGTCCATTCTTAATAACAAAAATGACACCCTTGATACCGAGAAAAATAATTCTGATAAGGTATATGGTTGCCGATGCAAAGTCTTTGTTTTTTTCTAGCTGCCTTCTTGTAGTTGCGCCACTTGCGAAAATGAGCTTCTTTTTTTCATATTATTGGCGGGTGGACTTTTTTTCTTTTGCGATATTTACAATTTATTTCCTCAAATCTCGGGTGGGGAAAATCTGATCATTTCTTCCCAAGTCGCGCTTCCATGGGATCCGACCATGTTTAAATTTTAAAAGTATTTTTTCTAATTTTCTTTCATAATATAAGAAAAATTAGGGCACGTCAAATTACTGTAATATGATAAAGGGCCATAACTGAAAAAGGGAAAATCAAGTAATTCACATGATCAAATTTGCAAAAGAAAAAGAAAAAAAGTTTAAGGATGTAATTATAAAAAAGATCTCAATAGAGGGCTAAATCGGCAATATCCCAAAATAACTAATGCTGTCCTAATCAAGTAATCATTTTTTCGCCTAATTCTGTGAGCTTTTGTTCCAATGGGGGAGGATATTCCTCATAGCGAAGCTCCAACAAACATATCCTGTGATGATGTAAATAGATTTGAGGTGAGCAAATCACATGATATGCAGTCAATCAACCAACTTAAAAACCATGCCACTTGACGATCAAAATCTAATCATCCAATATTATGTAATCATAGATTAATACTAATCTGCTGAAGAGAAAAAAAGGGGGAAAAAACTAGAGTTATGATTAGCAACCAACGATGGAAACTTTGCAACTTTCAATGTATCAAGTTCTCGTGTCACTTGAAATCAATGCTTGGAATTTGATTTTGAAAAGTAAATAGGCTTAACAAGTCAAGATGCTAGTTAACGATTCACTTGAAAATTTTATTCTGACTTTCTATTGTAATATATTGGACATAAACAACCTTAAGTAAATTTAATGTTTATATTAAATTCAATATGGGTCATCAAATCCGGTAAGACCTACATGATGCAAGATTTATCATTCGATAATCTAATTACACGGATCGTTGCCTCAACGTTCATATTTCAGTATTTGCTCAAAAGAGAGATGATAAAATGAAAGATAGAAGGAACAAGTGAGGAAAGAGAGGGGGCGAGAGGGGAAAGGAAATCCCCCCCGCTGGGTGCGGGCGGGTGTATGATGGATCGGTGAGCTATCGTGTTGTGGTCCGGTTGATTTGAGGACCGGGGTGGGAGAGCCAAAGGGCGGAAGAGCACGGACGGCCGGATGAGGGGCCATACGAAGAGCCTACCTGATCTGACGGTGAGTGCGAGCTGGGATATCGTGCACCGGCTCGCAAGCAATGATTCTAAACACACTTTCTTTCAATCTTCGACAGGAGAAAAGAACCCAAAAAATAAAAATAAAAACAAAAAAACAACATCAGACAGCCATAACCACTGGGATTCGCCCTAGTGGCCACCCTTTCAATATGGAAGGGGGAGGTGAGGGGTTCAAATCCCCACCTTCTCAGGGGGGGATGGGGTGGGGACGTGTAAGTTTCAAGAGTGGGTTTCGACTCCCACGCCCTGCAAGAGGCAGGGCAAAAGTCTGACTGACCAAAAAAAAAAAACATCAGACAGCCATGTTTAATGTTGACGTCATCGGGCAAAAAGGTACTCCTCGTTTTGCTGACTCATCTGGCACCAAGACCAAGATGGCTCGTGTTGTGGGGACCGCATGTTGAAATATCCGAAGGGCAAAAACGTGTGGGGAAGGGAAAGCTCTCATTTTCTCACTGTCGAAACTGCCCCTCCCTTTTTGGAATATTCCGCTGCGTCGGAGGGCCAATTTCGGGACTCTGATATTGTATTCCGCCACGTGCCTATTCCACCTTCCCGCCCTCGCTTCTTTTCAAATAAAGGGTATAAAAATTGTCGGTCAATTGCCTTTTCTCTTTCTTTCATTTTTCTTTTGATCGTGACTTCGCGGTTGAGTATTTACTGGCGAACGCTAGGACATACCTCAAAAGCCGTGAGTGAGCTCCTTCATTTTTAAAGGCTTCCTCCTGTTTGGAATGGAAGGAAGAGGGTACGAGGTAAAATCAAGAAATCATTCACAAATCCTTTAGGGGGTGCATGACAAAATTTCTGTTCTAGAAATAGTTTCTGGAATAGAAATAGATTTTTCTATTTCTATTTCTAGAAGAGTTTCTAAGTAAAAATAACCGTTTGATAACGACGCAAAATTTCTACTCTAAAAATAGAAATTCGTTTGATAACGACACAAAATTTCTTCCTTTCGGACGGCGGCAGCGACGACCGGCGACCTTTAATATAAAAAATAAAAATAAAAATGATTTATTAACAAAAATAAATAAATAAATCATAAAAAATAAAATAAGAATATCATTTTATTTTAAAATAAAAATATCCTTAAAAATAAATTTATTTTATTTATTCTATTTTATTTTATTTTACGAATAAATTTATTTTAAAATGAATAAAAAAAAAAAAATATTTGGCAAAATACTCAAGACAAATAAAAATAATTTTATTTTAATAAAATAATTTATTTTTATTTATCATAAATAATTTATTTTTAATAAACTAAAAATAAAATGATAAATAAAAATAATTTATTTATTTTTAATCTATTTTAATAAATTTATTTTTATTTTTAAATGAATAAAATGAATATATTTATTTTTATTTTTAATAAAATGATATTTAATTAAATTTATTTTTAATAAATAAATTTATTTCGATTAAATTTATTTATTAAAAATAAAAATAATATTTATAATAAAAAAATAAAAATGAATATATAATAATTTATTCATTTTTAAGGATTTTTTAAATTTATTCGTAAAAATAAAAATAAATATCATTTTATTTATTCGAATAAATTTCATTTTAAAATTAGGGTTGGGAGAAATAGAAATTGATTTCTAGGAGAAATCAGAAGTAGAAAATTTCTACTTCTGATTTCTCCTCCATTTCTATTTCTGGAATAGAAACCTATTCCAGAAATAGAAAATTTGATAAGCGTTATCAAACAAGTTTCTGTTCCAGAAATTGGTCTGGAATAGAAAAATCATTTCTGGAACAGAAATTTTGGTTATCATGCACCCCCTTAGTTTACACAGAGAGAGAGAGAGTGCCAACTTGGAAGCTCCACTTGAGTCAATGTTATCTTTGTTGTACTTTGCATTTCAATTGTTAATTCATTTAGTAGCAAAAGTGTCGAGAAATAGAAAAAATGAAGTCACATAATCGTCTGCCTGCCCTCTTGACCTTCCCTCATTTATGGTCGATTTAGCTTATTTTTGCTCTTAAAGTTGGTAAACATTAGACTCGACCTATTTCAGCATCATTCCTCAAACTAAGACTGGGAGTGAGTTCTATGGAGGCACACTTCACATCAAGGTTCGTTCTTTAGTTTTATGGCGTTGCTTTAGCTTGATCTTTGTTTGGTTTTGAGTTACGATTATGGAATATATAAATAAAATATTTCTTTTTTTGGGTGTTTGAGCTTGTGGTCCCTATTGACGAGCTTTCGAGGTCTGGTCAACTATTGCGTCGCGTTTGGTACTGTGGAATAGAATTGAATTAGGAAATGATGTAATTATAAAAAAGATCTCAATAGAGGGCTAAATCGGCAATATCCCAAAATAACTAATGCTGTCCTAATCAAGTAATCATTTTTCGCCTAATTCTGTGAGCTTTTGTTCCAATGGGGGAGGATATTCCTTATAGCGAAGCTCCAACAAACATATCCTGTGATGATGTAAATAGATTTGAGGTGAGCAAATCACATGATATGCAGTCAATCAACCAACTTAAAAACCATGCCACTTGACGATCAAAATCTAATCATCCAATGTTATGTAATCATAGATTAATACTAATCTGCTGAAGAGAAAAAAAAAAGGGGGGGGGGTGAACTAGAGTTATGATTAGCAACCAACAATGGAAACTTTGCAACTTTCAATGTATCAAGTTCTCGTGTCACTTGACATCAATGCTTGGAATTTGATTTTGAAAAGTAAATAGACTTAACAAGTGACCAAGATGCTAGTTAACGATCCACTTGAAAATTTTAGGGTTAATATCTTGAAAAATCCCAAACCGGTACACCTGTGACAAATTTACCCCAAACTATTTTTTTGACCATCAAAAACCCTAAACCGGTATACATTTGACAAATTTACCCCAAACTGGTACATTTGTGATAAATTTACCCTCTGTTATTTTCCGTTAAATTTTACTGTCAAAATATTAAATTAAATAACACGTGACAATTGACTGGTATACCAATTTGAGATTTTACGCTCCGTTTGTCATAATTTTAAATTTTTGTGATTTTTTTGTGGTATTAATCCAATTTAACATATGGTATATTTATAAAAAATTTATCAGTTTGGGGTTTTTCATGGTTAAAAAAAAAATTGTTTGAAATAAATTTGTCACAAATGTACCGGTTTGGCGTTTTTCAGGGTATTAACCCAAAATTTTATTCTGACTTTCTATTGTAATATATTGGACATGAACAACGTTAAATGAATTTAATGTTTATATTAAATTTAATATGGTTCATCAAATCCGGTAAGACCTACATGATGCAAGATTTATCATTCGATAATCTAATTACACGGATCATTACCTCAACTCATATTTCAGTATTTGCTCAAAAGAGAGATGATAAAATGAAAGATAGAAGGAACAAGTGAGGAAAGAGAGGGGGCGAGAGGGGAAAGGAAATCCCCCCCGCTGGGTGCGGGCGGGTGTATGATGGATCGGTGAGCTATCGTGTTGTGGTCCGCTTGATTTGAGGACCGGGGTGGGAGAGCCAAAGGGCGGAAGAGCGCGGACGGCCGGATGAAGGGCCATACGAAGAGCCTACCTGATCTGACGGTGAGTGCGAGCTGGGATCTCGTGCACCGGCTCGTAGGCAATGATTGTAAACACACTTTCTTTCAATCTTCGACAGGAGAAAAGAACCCAAAAAATTAAAAATTAAAAATAAAAACAACATCAGACAGCCATGTTTAATGTTGACGTCATCGGGCAAAAAGGTACTCCTCGTTTTGCTGACTCATCTGACACCAAGACCAAGATGGGAGAAAATATTGGGTGGGTTTAACCCTCCACGTGGCTGAAATGTATCACCATACAAAACTCGACATGTGGCAAATTCGGGCCCACCTATCAGCGCCCACTCTCTCCGTTAACTCCGTCTCTCTCCTCCCCTCCGTTTCTGCTTACACTTCTCTTTCCCTCTTCTCTCTTACTTCTCCTTTTTCGAGAAAATTTCCCTTGTTAGTCTGACACACGCAAGGGTAAAGACAAGAAAAGCAGAGAGAGAGAGAGAGAGGGGGCCCCGGGGGGGGGGTGGGAAAGAAGAAACGAAAGAGAGGGAGGAAGTCTTTTTCTTCGGTCATCTTCGACCGAGTATCCCCCACTCCCGACGCCGCTGCTTCCCCCCTCCTGCAGTCAAATCCGCCTCCCTCGACGTTCTTGCCGTTCCGTCACCAACATCGCTGATTTTGTTCCACCATCGACAACGCTGCTGTTGTTCCGCCACCAACGATGCCAACGACGACCAGGTCGCTGTCTTGTTTGTCCGAGCAGCTGCCCACGACGTCTTCTGGCTCCAACCCTCCGGTGGCCCTGGTAGAGCAGAAGGAACTCCTGGACTGAGCCAAGCATTGGCTTTTGCAGTTCAACAGGCACCTTCTCGAACCGAGCTTTGAAGCAGCCGTAAGTTTCCAGCGCTTGCTTCACTTCGTCCCTCACGGCGGTCCACTCGGCTATGCCCGGTTCGAGCCACGGGCTTGAGCAGTCTATGACCGGAGCTTCACCCCTGCCATCGACCCCATCTTTTATGAATTGATAAACTTTGGTTTGCTTTTGGTTTTGGGAGCTATTTATAAGATTGGTGCAATGTGCCAAGCATGAACCGAGAACCGAGAAATTGAGGGGGAAATGTTGCCGAGAGTAAAGACGAGGACAATCGGAGGATGAAGTCGCTTGCTTGTGGAGTTGAAGCTTCTCTGATAGCATTTCCATAGAGAATGGAGAAGAAGGAACGGAGAAGAAGAAGACGAAGATGAGAAGAAGAGACCAAGCGTGTGGTCGCCGAAGATAGTGGTGATCGTAATGCTACAATCGAGGAAATGGAAGTTCCAGTCACGCCTCCGCCGTCTGCGCCTCCGCCGCCCCCGCCTTTCCTACCGCAAGCGCGGGCAGCTGGAAATGATTGGAAGCCGAGGAGGTATGAGACTGTTGCTCACACGGCTAAGGATGAGGTTAAAAAACCGCCTGCGGTGCCGCCGGTGCCTCCGCCACCTCCGCCGCCGCCAAAGCCCATGTTTCCCTCGATGGAGGAAAGAAAAGAGAAGTGGAGAGAGAATTGTGGGCAGAAACGGAGGGGAGGAGAGAGAGTAAATGTGAGAGAGACGGAGTTAACGGATAGAGTGGGCGCTGACAGGTGGGCCCGAAATTGCCACGTGTCGACTTTTGTATGGTGCTACATTTCGCCCACGTGGAGTGTATAACCTACCCAATATTTTCTCCCAAGATGGCTCGTGTTGTGGGGACCGCATGTTGAAAATATCCGAAGGGCAAAAACGTGTGGGGGAAGGGAAAGCTCTCATTTTCTCACTGTCGAAACTGCCCCTCCCGTTTTGGAATATTCCGCTGCGTCGGAGGGGCAATTTTGGGACTCTGATCTTGTATTCCGCCACGTGCCTATTACCCTTCCCGCCATCGCCTCTTTTCAAATAAAGGGTATAAAAATTGTCGGTCAATTGCCTTTTCTCTTTCTTTCATTTTTCTTTTGATCGTGACTTCGCGGTTGAGTATTTACTGGCGAACGCTAGGACATACCTCAAAAGCCGTGCGTGAGCTCCTTCATTTTTAAAGGCTTCCTCCTGTTTGGAATGGAAGGAAGAGGGTACGAGGTAAAATCAAGAAATCATTCGCAAATCCTTTAGATTACGGAGAGAGAGAGAGAGGTGTCAACTTGGAAGCTCCACTTGAGTCAATGTTATCTTTGTTGTACTTTGCATTTCAATTGTTAATTCATTTAGTAGCAAAAGTGTTGAGAAATAGAAAAAAATTGTTAATTCATCTGCCTGCCCCATTGACCTTCCCTCATTTATGGTCGATTTAGCTTATTTTTGCTCTTAAAGTTGGTAAACATTAGGCTCAACCTATTTCAACATCATTCCTCAAACTAAGACTGGGAGTGAGTTCTATGGAGGCACACTTCACATCAAGGTTCGTTCTTTAGTTTTATGGCGTTGCTTTAGCTTGGTCTCTGTTTGGTTTTGAGTTGCGATTATGGAATATATATATAATATTTCTTTTTTTTTGGTGTTTGAGCTTGTGGTCCCTGATGACGAGCTTTCGAGGTCTGGTCAACTATTGCGTCGCGTTTGGTACTGTGGAATAGAATTGAATTAGGAAATTATGGGGCAAGTATTGGAATGGAAGAGAATGATGATTCTCAATCTTGGTCTTTGCTTGGTGAATAGTGAGAAATGGAATGCAGTGGAATGGAGATCCTTGTGTTTGAGTGCGATTCTGGATGATTTTGGGAGGTTTGAGCTTGTGGCGGTTTGGTAATGCAAAGAGATGGTTGCTATTCATGAGCTTTTCATGTTTTTTGATCGACTGTTAGTGCTTAATTCAATTTGCAACAGTTCGAATTTGTGATAATTCTGGGAGATGTGAGGTTGCAACGGTTTGTTGATGGGTCTAATGGCCATCGTTTGCTAGCTTTTGGTAGTTACTGATTAATTCTTGGTAACTTCAGTACTTAGTTTGAGCCATGGTTTAACTCAGTTGAGTTCTACGGTTGAGGATGTGTTCACTTTCCATTGATCTACCTCAAGCTGCATATATTTTACCTAACACGTGACATTGCTTGTCCGCTATTGGTGAGGTAGGATCATTTTCAACAACGCTAATTCTTTAGTTTTAGATTGAGAGAGGTAGGATCATTTCGGACAATGCCAATATTTGATAGCATGCCCGGCTCCGATTTTCCTTTTCAGGTGGCTAAATTTGCTAATGTCTGGAAAAAACTCGAGGTGTTAGAAGATAGACTGGACAATCTAGTGCAGCCTCGTCCAACCGACACGTTGTCAAATTGCAAGGTTAGATTTCTTTCGGTATGGTTTATGTCCAACTTTTATACTTTATATTCACCTCATTGAGGAACCATTTGGGAGAATTTAAGTGTTATCTATAAAATGGTTTGGTGGCACGACATTTACTCTATATCTTTTGCAAACGTATCTGCTACACAATAATTTACCCTGTAAGATTTTTCTCTCCTCCACTCGAGAATGCGTGGCAAATCTTTGCTACTCGATCGAGTCTTACTTACCCTATCTGATTTAGCTCTTTCCATTGCTTTGGGGCTCAAACATGATCACTTGTTGAGTACATGTCCCATTCAGTTGCTCAACCACTCACCAATCAACTGGTGCTTTAGTCTCTTCGTTTATTGCAACCGAAGAAGTACTAATTTTCAATATTTGGATATTAAGCAACTAGTTTCACTCTGATGTGCAGCTGTATGCTTGTTTTCCCTCATGATTACACAACATAAAAGGGAGTTTCGCGAGGAATATTCAGCACCTGTTTTCTGAATCGGATCTCCGTGTACTGATGGATACATTGAAGGCGGACGTTGAATCGGAAGAAGACGGAAAGAGAGTAAAAGAAAAGGGAGACAGCACTTGAAAATTAAAGGCACAATAACCGTGTAAATACTAAAATCTGCAAATTTCGTCCACTTGAATCTTAAAACTTATTTTGTTCATCTAACCTTCAAACTTGCATTTTTGATGCACTTGAGTCCTCCCTCAATTTAAAATGGATGGAGTTAATGGAAGAAGTCAAGTATATTGAAATTGCAAGTTTAAAAATTAAATTACGATATGGTATATTCATAATTCAACTACTCAAAAACTACAATTTTTAGGACTCGCATTGCAATCGTCTCAAGTTTAGTATTTCTACCCCTAAAACTTTTCACGAACCCAATTTTTTTATTGATTCATAAATAAGTAAAATCTTGTCTTTCTAGGAAACCGTTACTTTATAAAAGATATGTTAAACTATATGGGTTGATTAAACGGATTATGTTGATGATGCAAGTGTTCATCTTATCTTGCATAAAGCATTAGATAGAAAGTTCCTTTAAAAGTGAGATTCGCTCTCCATCGAGACACGGGACTCATCTCCGCTGGGATGGTCACATTTGCCTAAAGGAGTCTAAAGCAAGTAGCCTACTTTTGTTGAAAAGTAATGGAGGTGTCCACACACGGTTTTAGGCTAAAAACATGACGAAAGTTTCTAAAAACCAACACCTGCAAATATAAAGCCCCAAAAACCAATATCAATTACCAAATAAATGGCTCTCTCTCTCTCTCTCTCTCTCTCTCTCTCTCTCTCTCTCTCGGTGAATTCTTGATCTATTTGTAGTATAGTGTAAACTTGATCAAGAGCCATCCAAGACTCAAACCCAAGCCAAACAAAAGAAAATGAAAGAATCTTGAATCGTAAATGCACGCATCGTATGCCGCTTCTGTTAATACGCGTGACCCAGAAAAGGAAAAATGAAAGGACCACTGCAGCTTCCATTCGGCCCCTTCAGCACTATCAGTTGCGGCAAGGCAAAACCTTTCCCGTCCTGATATAGAGAGAGAGATCTCCTCCTCTGGATGGGCCCCACTAAGGGGAAAAGAAGGAGGTGGTGGGGCCCAGCAAAAATAGAGGAACATACGGGAAAATAAAGAAGAAAAGTTGGAGCCAGCGAGTAAAATTGCCCCGCTTTACTCGACAATATCTAGACCTTTGGTTCATCAATTACATCTAATTACAATCTCTACTTTTCTTGGAGAATGTTCATAGCTAGTTTATGTGCCCAATAAACATAATCTTATTGGGACTAAGAAACCTAGGCAGATAGGTCACCCAATCGATTATTTCTTTCGCACCCAACGAATCTCTCATGTAGTAAAAGCTCACATACTTCGTGTTTGCCCATGCTTGCTTGCTCTACAACAAGATATAAAGTTTCATGGTCCGATGGATGAAGTGCAAAAGAACAAGACCACATCGATTATGGGGGAAGAGAAGGATGTTGAAGTTGACGTGATGTTGCTGCCGTTTTTTGGCGAAAGCACAAATTCTCTTAAGTTTCTTGGTTTGACTGAAGGTGCGGCATCCAGTCGTGATTGCCTCTGTAGCTTCATACAGCTTCATGTGCACATGGGCTCGAGGAAAGCTGTCGTCTGCAACAGACCAGCTAAGTCATTGACAACCCACGAGGTTAACAATAGTGCGAGCTGCCACTGAAGGTAAAAAAAACTAGAGATATGGAGGACAAAATATCTTGTTTTGATCTAACTTTTGCGAAATTGATGATTGTTCTTGCAATAATAGACATTAAGTTCATGAGCATATCGAATGCAGTCATCTCAAGATCTCTTTGGAATGAAGCTAGATCAAAAAATATTACGAAACCAAAGGCAGAACTTAGCTCACCGAGAGCGATGACAGCAAAGTACGCTTCGACTCGGATTTGCTTTTCGGCTCAATGACATTCCATGTCTCGTAGTCATGTGGAATTGGTGATGGGAAAGCTCCAATATCTTCTTATAGACTGTGGTAAAGTTTCTCATGTTTCGCAGGCTGCAACCTATATACATGTGCATCCTTGGAGTAAAAGGGGGAAAAGAGTGTTTCTTTGCCTTAAAATCAATGGGCACCAACACAAATTCAGTTCTGAATGAGGTAGCAACTTTGTCTCAAGATCATCTATATACCACGAATTTGTGGGTATAAATGTATATCTTCAACTTTGAGGTAGCAATGCATTCCTTCAAAGGCCAAGGAAATAGGCTTATGTTGAAGTCGACGTGAACCTGCTTGACGTTCCCATTCGGTCGTGTTGTGGACATTCTCTTCAACTTCAGGCAGCTTCATGTCCACACCGGCTTGAGAAAGCTATTGTTTGGGTTTGGGTTGGGGGCACCATTTTCAATAATTAACCTTTCAATAGCTTTAACATTTTTCTACCCTTGCTCACATGCACTCACACACATCTAGTACGTTTTATATATCATTGAAACATTTTCGATAATTAACGTCTGTACTTCCAAATATAGATGTTCTAAAACAAGTGTTCCTAACTCGGGTTGGGGGCACCATTTTCAATAATTAACCTTTGAACAACTTTAACATTTTTCTACCCTTGCTCACATGCGCTCACACACATCTAGTACATTTTATATATCGTTAAATGAGGTTAGAAAGCAGCTGAATTTACGAGAAAATTGGGGGAAAACTAGCTAAAGTAGTCTCCCAATTCCAATTATTTCAAAGCCATTAATCTGATGTTCTTCGTTGAAAGGGTATATTTACAAGAGCTTGTCTGTAAATTAATAGCCAGGACAACAAAAGGGGGAATTGGTGTTATGTATATGAGATGGAAACTATTTACTTTTGTTTTTCTTTGCTACCACCCACATGCATGTTATGACCCTTTTAACATCATTATTTTTACTTCTCTATGGTACATGAATTAATTGGCAAAAAAACATTTCAAATCCACGATCAAAGTCTCACATGGAAACCTTTGGACCCGTTGCATGATTCGGGGTTAAGCTAGATAAAGGCTCTTTAGTAAATAGTAACCTAAAGTTGGTCTAACTATAGAGAGTTGCTTAGCTCAATCACTTCATAAGACAACCTTTCAGGCTCATCTTCGGATCGCACAAGCAAGGGAAAGAGAAGAAGAAGGTAATACCAATCCCTCTCCCTCTCTCCCACTCCGATGACAGCCCTTATCTTGTCTCTTCAACTCCATCATTAAATCTCTCTCTCTCTCTCTTTTTTTCTTTTTTATTTTTTTTCGTTAAACATCATTAAATCTTGTTTGCGTATCCAAAAAATGGAGATGCACTTTTAATCTGAGCTGAAGCACTGGTGCAATGTCTTCCTGCTTAATTTGATGAATTAAGACAACACTTCCAACGATCCATAGACCTGAAGATTTCACCAGTTCCGCCTACCAAAACACACAAGGCAAAAGAAGGGATCAGTAATTTGTAAAAGGTATTTATATTAGGGCCAAAAGAAAGAGCATATGAAATCGGTTCATTTAGATTTCTCCTAAGCTAAGCTAGCGTACAAGGACATCAAATAAATTAAAAAGGAAACATGAACTCGTCCATCCACGTTCTGGAACATAAACACCGAACGCAAAGCGTCTTCCGAAAACAAACAAGGAACCGAAGTCGATCCCACTTACTTTGCTGAGGTTTGGTGACGTCGACCGGAGCCATGATCACCGGCATGTCCCGCACCCCGTCCACCGTCCCGACGAGCGAAGAAGGGAAAATCGATCAAATCCGCGCGACTACAAATCGCCGTTGACTCTACGAACCCCTTTCTCCCCAACGCGAGCGTGCCAAGGAAGAAGAGGACAGCTTGGGCCGGGCTATACAAATACATATTATCTATTTTTCTTGTTTATTATTATTATTTTTCTTATGTTTTTACCTTTTTATTAATTTTTCTTGTTTTACAAAATAAACAGACGCCTAAATTGATGTGGCAAGGAGGGATCTGGTGTGTGTGTGTTTTTTTTATTATATTATTTTATGTATATATTCACTTATCCTCTTATTTCCTTTTTTTTTTTTTTTGCATTTTTTGTCTGGTCCACTTTATTCATTTTTCAAATTTTTTTTTGGCTTTTTATCTGTTATAAATTTTAATACTTTTGCAAAATAAATGAATATTTAAAATGTCAACAAAAATTCATCTGTCAACACATCCAAAGATAGTTTCATGTTATCATCTTCTGTCATTAGATTAGGTCATTTTATTAAAATTGCATGACATATAGCTTGCATGTTAAGCTCGTTTAATTGTATATTGCATGTCATCTTGATATAAATATATTTTGTGCGTCATTGCATTTAGAATAATCGCATTACATTCAATGTACGTAGTTTCATTTAAATAAGAAAAAACCCTTAGAAATGAGTGAATGAATTGTAGTTCATCCATCATTTCATACATACGAAGAGGGGAAATCACAATAGCTATCATCGTCGTTGAATGATGCACGCTCTTAGTCGTCATCAAAAGACAAGCTAAAAAATTTACAGGATGGACCAAAAATTTCTCTCTCTCTCTCTAAACAAAATTTCTGTTTTTTTGTTCCAGAAACAAAAAAAAGAACAGAAACGCGTTTGTTTGCGTTTTTGTTCCAAATCTATTTTTTTGTTCCCAGGAACACATTTGGAACAAAAACAAGAAACAAGAAAAATGTGTTTCTTGTTTCTGAAACAATTTTTAAGAACAAATTTTCTCTCTCCTCTCTTTTTCTTCTCTTTTTTTTTTCTTCTTTTCTTTTTCTTTTTTCTTTGGACGGTCGCTGGCCTCGGCCATGGCCGGCAACCGGCCGTCGAGGGCCAGCGACGCTGTCGAGGGCCGGCGACCTCGCCAGAGCGTCGCCGGCCCGGCAAGGCGAGGCCAAGCCTTGCCGGCGTGGGGCAAGGCTGGGCGAGCTCGGGCTTGCCCGGATCCGATGAGCCCGAGCTCGCCCGGCCACCGGCGCGAGGCAGCCAGCCCTCGTCGGCTAGTCACCGGCCATGGCCGAGGCTAGCGACCGACCAAAAGAAGAAAAAAAAAAAAAGAAAATAGAAATATTAAAAAATTAAAAGAAACAAAAAACGAACACAAATTTACCAAACATGTTTCTGTTCATTTTTTATTCCCGGAACAAGTTTACCAAACGCATTTTTTTGTTCAAAAATTGTTCCTTAGAATAAAAACATTTTTTTCTATTTCTGTTCCCTGGAACAATTTTTAAATAAAAATGTTACCAAACGCACCCTATCAAGATCAATTTTTACATCTTGCATTTCATATAATCAAAAAATTGTAGTCCATGTATTTTGACTTCTCTCTTTTAATCTTGAACCCTTGGAATTTTCATAAAAGTGCAGATATTAACTTGTAGGTTTACATACAAAATTTTTATGATTTTTTTGAAATTTAAATGATATTTTAAATTTTGACGAGCAAGTATAAAGAGGTGTAGTTTTACCTTTCATTTAAGCTGAAGAGAACACATCTTTTATATTCTTCTCATATCTTTATTTTCAATCCACATATTGACCTTAATGAGCTAATCATTTGTCTCCATGTGGAAACTCAAAACGAGAGTTTTTTGAAGTAGAAAGGTGAAGTCTAGAAACCCTCAACATCAACTACTGATGTTGTCGAGCTGAGTTAGGCTTTGTTTGGTCTAATACTCAAACTCAAATGAGCTTGAACTTTTTTCCAAGCCTCCTCTCTTGCGTGATATGCCTGATTGGATGGAGCTCAACTCGATTCGGTCTTATTATCCAACATTAAGGGCTCAGGTTTTCAATAAATTCAATTTCCAAATTGCTACAGATGTTATAGATATAGGGTGTCGGTATATCTAATACTACGTAAGTGTATATATGAAACAATGTCATGTTCATAAAACAAGTTATAAATTGAATGAGTTATTGCATTGTAAAGGAGCAACACTACGCATAATAATATCAAATAAACTATCGTCAAGTGAAATTCGATGATTACAAGTTCAATAGCATTTAATTGAGATGTTCAAGATTCCTAGATAGTACTAATTTGACGTCATCCTCACAGGTGAAGAGAATTTAGAATTCTAAAATATAATATTAAGCGCCTTCGGTTGCGCTACTCCTTCGACCTTCTAGTTCTCTGGCTGAGGACCTCCAATGGATCCATTTACCAAACAAGTCTGCCATATGTTCCAGATTCCTCCCCTTCGTCTCTGGCATGATAAGGTAGAGGCAGACCCATGCCATGATCGACACAACCATAAATATGAAGAATGGCAGCCCACCAAGAGTAATTTTCTGGAAGTAAAACACGAATCCAAAAGATATTAAACCACTTGCCAGCTGGCTCACAGCAACACCTATTGCACACCCCCGTGCACGCAGCCTTAGAGGGAACACCTCTGAGCTATATATTGATGCAATTGGCCCCATCCCAACGGAGAAGAAGGCCACGTAGCACACCAACAAGAGGAAGCAGATGGTCGGTGCCCACTTGACCACCCCCTAGCTCTGGTCAATGACGGTGAGGCACGTACCAAGGGAGGCCAGCGATATAATCATTCCACCAATACTAGTCAGCAACAACGGTCGTCGCCCGATCCGATCAAGAAGGAAAGCGGCTAAGAGGGTGCAAATAATCTTCACAACATCGAGTACTATGGCCAAGAGGAGCTTTGTGGTGTTGGAGATAATGCTAGCCCTATCAAAAATGGAAGGGCTGTAAAGGATGATGGTGTCACTCCCAGAAGCTTGCTGGATGAAGTAGATTCCAATGGTGCAGGCAAGCATGTGTAAGGCAGGTGAGGTCCAGTGGAGATCCCGCCACATGTCCCCCCAAGCGCTCTGGCTGGTGACCTCGATGACATCGTCGTTGTTCTCTTTAGGGATACCAACAGCCTCCTTAATCTGGGCAAGCTGGACTATAGCCTCCTCCTCAGAGTTGGAGATCTGGGCAAGGACACGCTTCGCATCGCCCTGACGGCCCTGCATGATAAGCCATTGAGGGGATTCTGGCATGGCGAGGACCCAAGGAATGAGCAAGAAGGGGATTCCTCCTATGCTGAGTAAGAGACGCCAGCCGAGGTTGGAGTGAATCCTAAATAAGAAAAAGTGGGAGACGTCACTGAGGAGGGTGCCCATGTTGATGAATACCTGAACCACCAAAACACGTATAAGAAAGCAATCACATTCCTTTAACTTTAAATATCTAACCTTAATTTTTCCCCCGACAATCATTGATGATAAATTTAAAAACAAAAACATATTACAAAATTTGGGGAAAAAAAAAATGAAATGAAAGGAGTACCTCAGGGAAGGAGGTGAGCAAGCCTCGATAAGATACTGGAGAGATTTCAGCAATATAAATGGGAACAATGATGAGGGTATAGCTCGTAGCAATATTAATTATGAAGCGGCCAACCACAAGGATGACGTAGTTATCCATAATGGCCACAAAGAGGGCTCCGATGAAGAAGATGCTTGCTGCCAACCCTATTTTGTAACGGTAAGCAATCTTGTTGGGGATCCACCAAGCCAGCATCAAGCCAATAAGGGAGGATAACTTTGAAACCCCCATAAGATGATCCTCGAACTCATCATTCATTTGTTGGTCAGGCTTTACGTATGCTATCCCCTTACTCATCAATCCTATGTCTGCCAAAATTTCAAAATGAAAATGTTAGTTATTATCCTAATGTTCTCCAGTAAATCATAATTATGTATAAGAAATTGAAAACATGAAAAATGAAAAAAATAATATTTTGTACCCTATTTTCCTTTATAATATATTATTACATGATAAGAATGATGAGAAATAATAAGTATTATTTGAAATTTACTTACTTGGCTCAAAAAGAAGAAGAAATAAGTGGATGTTGTTATTCAAAATTAAGTAATCTTTATTTTTCTTTGTTTATGCATAAAAAAAAATTTGTCAATAAGTTTATCATTTTACCAATAATAAAGTTACAAAACAAAGTGCAATATAATAAATTATTATTGTGTTTTTTCAACATAAATAAGTTGCAAGGAATTGATTCGTTATATGGAAAATTAATTCGCAAAAATATATCGTAGGTTCCAAACTTTATAGACAACCACTAGGGTGAATCTTTCCATGCTTCATGATATTAGACGTATCTATTGAGAGATGGGACTAACCGAAACCTAGAAAAATGCATATGATGGAAGCCGAGAGGGTGTAGGTAGCGGCATGCTTGTTCCAGTGTGGCTTCACTTCCTCGATCGAATTCCTCTGAACATTATCGTTGACTTCAATCTCAATGTCTTCTAATTCCTGCAAAGTATAAGTTAATTGGCACCTCATGTAAGTCAATCAATTGCATAAAGTTGCAAGAGAAACTGTTTAAAGAGCCCAAGTATAATTGACAAGAAGCAATCCCATTGTCCAACCAAAGAGAGAATCATAGCATCAAAACCGGGGAAAAAAAAGACATGTAAAAAAAAAAAAAAAAACACATTTTGGGAACTTTAGTTGAAAGAATAACAAATAGTAACAAGCAAGCATACCCTGCCCACTTCATGAGTCACTATTCTTCTTCTATTTCAGTAGATAGTTCCACTATTTCCAATGAGGGTCCCTCCTCCTCTTCTTCTTCTCCCCCATTTTTGCTGTGCTTGTCTCCTTCTTCTCCTTCATTAAATAAAATTAGTAAGGACTCCCGATAGCTCTCACCTTCTTCTTCTTCTTCTTCCCCATTTTTGCTGTGCTTGTCTCCTTCTTCTCCTTCATTAAATAAAATTAGTAAGGACTCCCGATAGCTCTCACCTCCTCCTTCTTCTTCTTCTTCTTCTTCTTCTTCTTCTCCTTCATTAAATAAAATTAGTAAGGACTCCCGATAGCTCTCACCTTCTTCTTCTTCTTCTTCTTCTTCTTCTTCTTCTTCATTAAATAAAATTAGTAAGGACTCCCGATAGCTCTCACCTCCTCCTTCTTCTTCTTCTTCTTCTTCTTCTTCTTCTCCTTCATTAAATAAAATTAGTAAGGACTCCCGATAGCTCTCACCTCCTCCTTCTTCTTCTTCTTCTTCTTCTTCTTCTTCTTCTTCTTCTTCTCCTTCATTAAATAAAATTAGTAAGGACTCCCGATAGCTCTCACCTCCTTCTTCTTCTTCTTCTCCTTCATTAAATAAAATTAGTAAGGACTCCCGATAGCTCTCACCTCCTTCTTCTTCTTCTTCTTCTTCTTCTTCTTCTTCTTCTTCTTCTCCTTCTTCTGCTTCTTCTTCTTCTTCTTCTCCTTCTTCTACTCCTTCTTCTCCTTCTCCTCCTGCTTCTCCTCCTGCTCCTCCTTCTTCTCCTCCTGCTTCTTCTCCTTCTTCTTCTCCTGCTTCTTCTCCTTCTCCTCCTTCTCCTCCTCCTCCTCCTCCTCCTCCTCCTCTGAATAGAGATAATATGAACTCTCTATAGCTCTCATCATCACCAAAAGGTACATGACGATCATCATCCATGACTTCTTTCTTCTTGGGCCTATCATTAGACATGAAGGAAGAGAGCAAAAGGCTTTTACTTTAGGGAATGAAAAGGACAACACTTTTAAATATGCATGTATAGCCAAATCAAAATGTGAATGAAGCTTTTACATGCCTAGATGAAAGTAATTTTAATGCAAGTCTAACATTCTACTTGCATTTCCATTACTTACAAAAATTGACATCCATGACGAGCATTGCTGTGCGTGTTAAAATTTTTCTCAAATTTTCGGATTTAAAGAGAAGCTCGATTTCCTAGCAAAACAGGCATAAATAGAAAAAAGGAAAATAAAGAAATGATAGAAATTTGGGCAACAATATACTTTTTGTCCTTTAAGACAAACTTAAACCTCATATTCTTTTACAGGTTTAAGATCAAAACTAGAAAGGCCAACAACACCGCTTGAAAATAACATGGATACTATGTTTATACGAGAGGTTATGACTTAGCCTCTATCTAGACTATGACTTAGGCCTCTATTTAGACATAGAAAAGAAGCCACACTTATTAGTGGTCTTAAATGTCTTACCAACATATTCAATAACTCAGACTTCCATCCATTTAAAAAATATTCAATGATTACAAAATGTCACATCACGAGCTGACATATCATCATCACTATCAGATTTTAAGGTATTTTCATCATGTAATTCTAACTCCCATATGTTTTATCATATGTATGCATGAAATTATGCTTGAGATATGATGCAAAGGGTTGGCACATATTGATAATAAATGCAATGCGTGTCATTTTCATAAATCATTTTTTACAGCAATTTTAGAAAGATTTGTAGAAACTTGTCCTCATATCTTCAAATGTCCTTGTTTAGGAAACTTTTAAAACTAGGAAGCGTGTGAAAACCCAACCCTTAAAGAAGATCGTAGGGTCAGTTTGATGTCCTTCACGCATCTTTGATAAAATGAGTGCATGTTTTCATTAAGAATGAAAGGATAAGGCTGCATTACAATATAAACTCCCCCGAACCAGAGGCTTAGGATTAGAGGTATAAAGTAGTTTCCTAGTTTCTGCTTACTGAACAAATTAAAACAACGGAAATTCCCACGCTGGGAAAAAGAGATGAAGTTTAAAGCTACGCTAAGTAAGCTATCCTACTTTGAAGGGTTGGTGGTGGTGAAGCAAGCGTTTTGCTCTTCAAGGCTCATTTATATAATCTTGGATCGAGTTCAAATTGGTGATCTTTTGGAAGCGGTAGCTTGAGTACCTTTGAAGTTGCACGATAAAAATAAAAAGAGAAGAAGTCAGTATATGGAGGGGAAAGGAATACAATGCTTCAATTCTATCATCTGTTATAATGAAATAGAGAGGAGAATTTTTATACAAGCCCAATCTCATATAGATAATTGCTTATCATGATTTCTTCACAAGAGACTATAAAATCGAATGGTTTATGCATAGCAATTGATCAAATGCCCATTCTATATCATAAAGGGAATCTCCATAAATTACATCAAAATTCATGAACATAAATCCCTATATATCATCTAAAATAATAAAACCACCTAATAAAGATGTATTTCTTATTTATTATTATTATTCGAATTATATAGAAATGATTGTTTTCAGATTTTTTTTTTCTCTTTATAAATTGGTCTCACTTGGGCTCCGCGAGTCTAGACCATGAGCATTAAAAGCCTAATGAAAGCAAATGGGGCCTTCGAATCCTCCAACCCGCCCCCCCCTCGCCCATATTAGGATATTAACCATGACAAGCCCACCTTTTATTAAAACCGCACAAAGCCCACGCTACGCCTAGCCCAATCCAAAATATAACCAAGCTCAACTCACTAAACATACTTTATTTTGATTGACTTCCACGTATTACAAAAGGAGAGGACATGATGAAAATCCAAGAGGAATATTAGAAATTATACTAAACAAAAGATAAACTTACCACTGATAAAGCAAAGGGAATTTGTCATTCACAAAGACACATCGCATGCTGACTCGTGAGGCTCGCTAAAAGGTAGGATTTTACAAGCTAAAGGCTCCCATTCCGATTAGATCAAAAGAGTTTTCCTCACTCCGAACTTTTGTCGGATAGTTCTCTTTATCACTAATAAAAATGAGCGGGACCAAAAGTGGATTACCATGGGTCATTCCCCGCACGGGTTCCATCTTTTGGCACCTCCTATGGGCTTCCTAATGCGATCGGGGTTTTAGACCGCAGGTTGTGTGTGCAAAGTGTAGTGCTTTAGCATATATATAAAGGCATGCATGACAGTTGATATCAAAACAACACTTCAATTTCACCCACATAAACATACATTCATACACCAACCTGCAAAATAAATAGGTCAACAATTACTCCACCTCTTATGACTCCCAACCTACATCAACATTTAACATAAATGTAAGCAAACGTATCTTATCCTTCATTACATTGTGCCGCCATAAAATCATATTAGATAACAAACAATTGGGTTTTATTAAGCCCAAATCCTCTTATGACCATACTAGGTCCACTGCTTCTATAATTTAGTCTACCACATGATAGAGAACAAAATCATTCACTTTTCCTCACACCACTCCATGGGCACATCGCACAGTAGCCCTCCTGTCTCAACAACCAAGCAATTATCAGATCATTAATATTACCAAGGATTTCTATCGACTTGATTATCAATTCCCACTTCCCTATCTTAACTTTCCATACCCAAAGGTGGGTCAGGGAACCCATCCCCGAATGATTGCATGACGATCTGCGAACAGGGCAGCATAAAACCGGTGAAATAATGTCAGGCAATCTCTGGATCATCTAGTATCATCCGGTGAGGAATAGTAGGAAAAGCTAAAAGCGAGCGGAAGCAACTGAATACTGGGAACAAAATTATTAGCATTACCAAATACGAAAAGCAAGAATGAGGAACTACGGCGAATCAACCACCAAGGAACTTTTCAAGTGTAGCTAACTTAAGACCAGTTCATGAGCCTGCATAATGCAATCGACTCGGATGACACAAACTAATGACGATTTCCTAAATCTATCAGCCACTTCTGAAGCACACGAATGGCATTCGCAATCAAAGCATCCCATTCTGCTTTCGCGTTCTTGAGCAATCACGCCCATCGAGTCGTGGAATCAAGCATTTCATTAGGGGAACGAGCAATGAGACTCCATATCTAGACGCCGCTCCTAAAAACTTCACGATCAAGCAAGTCTTTGCGAATCCAGCTTGCTATGTGACGACCTTCACCTTCTCTTTCACGAAACGGTTAGACACAAGTTCGCAAAATCTGACAGCAGCATTAACAGCGACCAAGACGCAATTCTTCAATTGCAAATGATACATCCCATTACTTAAAATGATTTCCCTAGGCAGAGGTACCACGACACAATCATATCTGCGAACCACACCGATTATGGCCAAAACGCAAAAGATGACCATAAAAGCTCAGGCATATATCTCTGAATCCGCATTTTGCGACAGAAAAACCTCCGCCGCGGCTATGTTCACGCAGATCATCCTAATCCGTCAAAACGATTCACCTATTTCGAAAATTTAGAAGGAGAGCCAAAACCGTTACCTCGGCGGTCTCACAATCGTGAGTGACGTCCGAAGCTTCGGAGACGGAGGACAGATCGATCGACTTCTTCACCGTTCCTTCGACGCCGACGCTCGCGCTCTTCTTCAGCAACTGAAGAAAGTCAGAGAACGAAGCTAGCGTTCCTCCTGTGCACCGCACAGGATGGGGACGATGGCGACGACGGCGACTCGGGAGCCGCGACGGAGAATCGGAGCGCACTCGGGAAAGGGAAGAATGCCGTAAAGGAATCGGCAAAGACTAGTTCTCCCCCTTCTTTTTCTTCCCTTGCGTATCTCAAGCTCCAAACGCCGTGGGAATGCTCTCTTAAATGTCTGGAGTTGGAGTCCCTCCTCGACCGCAGTCTAACTTTGGATGCCATTTTTGCACTTGCAGAGAGAACCTCTGCAAGTCCAAAAATGGCTAACTTTAACTTGGCTTCCCAGAAGGAGAACTTGCTGGAGAAGATGGGATAGAGTGGAGTTTACAGACTACTATTATTGCTAAGTCAGACAGACTATCGTTTTCTCCTCTATTAGGGCTAAAATGCCCAGCTGCACCCCACTCCGTTTTGCGTGTGGCAAGGTGCAAGAAGTACATATGAATTCTTATTTGCCTTCACGTGTTCCGACATTCATATTGATATGGTTTTCCGGTTTTGTAACAAAAAAAAAAAGAAAAAAAAGAAAGGGTTTGTTTCAGAAGGGTCCTAAACTTTTTCAACATATTTCACTCACATCCTAAAACTTTCATTTCTTATATTTAAGTCTTAAAAATTATCATAGTTGTACACTTTAGTGCTTCCTTTATTGGCTCATTTAGCTTAGTGATAGAAATCTATTCAACTTTCTTTTATTTATTGCAACGTAGGATTGAAAAAATAATAAAATTTGTCGCATGGCATTTTCTTTCTATTTGAAATTGACCCCGAGGGGATTCAAATGCATCAAATTGTAAGTGTTAGAACTTAAAATGACGGAATGGTTAAGGAGTCTGTCTTGAAAGTGATTGGCAACAACTCCTTTCTGGAAGGATCAAAGAGAAAGCGATGGGAAGATAGCAACTGACAAGGACATGGGTCAACCGGGTGGGGTCCACGATTTCAGGCTTCATTCCATGCGACGAGAACAAAAGGCCGCAAAGGGCATAAAAAATCTCTGGTCTTATTTTTTCTTTGGGGCTTTTAAAAGGACAAAAAGTCCATTTCATTTTGGAAAATGTCATAAATGGTCCATATACTTTTATTTAATATGCAATCCCATGCCTGAACTTTCGATTTGCTCAATTTGGTCCCTAAATTATCAATAAATATCTGATCTAATTTTTGAATATTTGAAAATTGATCAATTTCGTCCTTTTGTTAGTTAAAGTTAACGGAATTTGACATTTTGGTCTTTTTCTTTTTCTTTTTTCTTCTTTTTTCTTCTTCTTCTTTCTTCCCTCCGTCGGCCATGGCGTAGCCGGGCGGAGGGAAGCCGCGTCCGGCGAGGGTCGCCTTCGTCAGCGTCGGGCGAGGCACCCCTCGCCCCACGCCGGCAAGGGCGGCCCTCCCCTGCGTTCGGCGAGGACGGCCCTCGCCTACGTCCGACAAGGATGGCCCTCGCCCGACGCCGGCAGGGTCGTCCTCGCCCGACGCTCCTCGCTGGACGCAGGTGAGGGCGGCCCGACGCCGGCGAGGGCCGCCCTAGCCATCCTAGGCAAGGGCAAACCCTCGTCGAACGTCGGCTTCCCTCCGCCGGCTCCAGCGGAGGGAAGAGAGAAGAAGAAGAAAAAAGAAAAAAAGAAAAAATAGTAACGAAATGACTAAATCGAACATTTATCGATAGTTCATGGATCAAATTGATCAAATCGAAAGTTCAAGGATGAGATTGCACATTAAGTAAAAGTATAGGGACTATTTGTGACATTTTCCCTTTCTTTTTCTCTATTTTTTTTATTCTGAATAAAATAAAATAAAAAATAGCCCGTTTTATGTGATGCGGCGAGGGGTCAAGTCGTGAACTCCAACTTACGAGGAGGCGTTGGTGTAATTAACGCACATCTCCATCTCCAGGGGTACTTCAAACTCAAGTCTCCCACCTAAAGCCCCGCCGCCCCGCGCTCCTCAAGACATGACACTGCCAAAAAAAAAACCAGAAATTAAAAAAATGTATATTATAAGAGAATGTTTTCCTTGTTTAAAGGTTCTTTCCTTTAAGACCGAATGCCCGCGCGCAGATTGTCCCTCCAATGAAATTGCAATATAACAAAAAACAAAAAAAGAAGAATATAATAATAATAATAATAATAATAATATCGCATCTTTTTACAAATTCTATCAACATCATTCTATATTTGCATATGAACTACATTCTCGTGCAAACTTAAATTCAAAATTTTGCATGCGAAGCATATTTTTAACTTACTTATGTTTCTCAAAAAATTAACTTTGTTGAAAAATGATTTAAAAAAAACTATTTTAAAGTTAAATCCATCATCATTAATATCTTCTTTTATTTTTTCCTTACGAGGCCACATGGTTGTAGACAAATTTGGCTCTTATGCCACCACATCGAGCACTTTTGGGTCCACTTGGTGGGGTCTTTCGTCTAAACTAAGGCCAAGCAACAGTTTAGACCAAGCAACTCATTAAGTCATACGTAGTACGTAATGATTCTTAATTTGGTTAATCAGAAATGTAATCGAAGAAAGCATATTTTTCTACATCAACAAAAATGAATTAATGCAGCATTACACGTCGCCTTCTTCATAGTCAAGATTATGGAATTTAAAATTGCACGAGACAGAGGAAGCCTTTGAAAATGAAGGAGCTCATGGCTTTTGAGGTTTGTCATGCCGTTTATCAAGCTAGACTGACAATGACGTTTCATTATAGTCCCATTTGTCATTGTGAGCCCCTCTTCCGTCCATCGCCATGCACCAAGAATTCCATTTTATTCAAAACATGAATATGTGTAATATGAATTATCTTTTGCACATACCATGCAAACTTTAACTGACTAAGATTTAAGACTACCGCATTAGATATCCGTACCATGCCAACCATACCTTCAAAAATAATTCTTGACTTGCAATTTTGGCATTTCGTAACGAGGTAATTATTTGATCTTTGGCTTGGCAAATGAGGTAAAAAATCTTTCTAGAAAAAACATGAAGGTTGAGAAAGAGAAATTATATTGGTTTGGCATCCAATTAAACAAACAAATGATCGAGGTTCTCGTGGTCCCTATGGCTGGGAGTGCTAGCAGTCAATTTGAGTATGCTGATGAATTATTATGCAAAGTTTTTGTGGGTTAATGTCTTATAGTCGAGAAAGTACAAAACAAGGCACAAGTTGATTTGTTGTGATATTACTCTTATTTAACTCTTGTAATAAAAAGCACGATCGAGTTTTTTCGAGAGACACCCTCGAAAGTGACATAAAACGAGTTCTAATAGCAAGTCTTTTTTTAGCTCCTCCACCATTATCAGTTACCGGTGATTGAATTTGTATAATCAAAACTGTTGATTGAATGTACAAGCTCTCTCGTCTTTTTTAGTGACAAAGGCATGCTCCAATCTTGGCTTGGCCTAATCCGCCTCAATGGTAATAACTAGATTACGTCTTTGGAAATTGAAACTTTAAATTTGTTAACGATGAGAATGCCCATTGTAAAGAAGAGAACAAGAGGACTGGCTTTCTGATTTGTTCTTCGTATATATTTTCTCCAAAAAGGGTCTTGAAAGGGGATAGAATCCTGCTTATTTTATATTCATCAATGACAAATTTGCCTTTCGACTTCATTGATCATGACTCCTCCCAGACCAAAGTCCAGAGCTCAATGATGCCCGTCATTTATTTTGAGAGCGAAGACGCATAGTGTAGTTACTCTCCCCTGCAAGACTTGAGCATAGGAGGGAGGAAGAAGAAGAGGAAGAGCAATAAATTTGATTCGAGGGTTTGGGAAAGATGAACAGCAAAGCGCTCTCTCTCTCTCCATCTCTCTCTCTCTCTCGCCTTATCATTATTAATCACGGTGCGTGAACGAGCCATGCAACTACTGGGATTCGCCCTAGTGGCCACCCTTCCAACATGGAAGGGGGAGGTGAGGGGTTCAAATCCCCACCTTCTCAGGGGGGGATGGGATGGGGTGGGGACGCGTAAGTTATCTGGTATCCAACAACGCTATTCTTGCCACCACAGGCAAACCTTTACGGCGCCCTGCAAGAGGCAGGACAAAAGTCTGAGAGTGAGTGTAGAATAGAAATAGAGTAGGACTGACCAAAAAAAAAAAAAAAACGAGCCATGCGACAATGAATGCGGAAGTATAAAATTTTAACTTTTTGTTCCGACGACTGCACCATTTATTCCTCGTCTCTATCAATGGATCGTGTAGATAATTAGTTTTGACATATACCAGACGTTTGTCTTTATAATCTGTCTTAGTAATCTGCTAATTCTAGCTAAAATACCAACCTTGACATAATTCTTGAATTATTAAACTATTTGTTAAGAGGGATGGTCACAGATTTTTCTTTTAAATATAACTTTCCACCTAACAAAAATTTATTTCGAATGGGCTTATTTTACTAAACCACGTAGTTACCTTCTTTGAAAGATTAATTAGGTTAAAAGATGAGAAGAGGTCAATTGCTGGAAAAAGCAGAGAGAGTGACGCTCTGATGCAAAATCCATGGCAATCGCAGCATCAGAGAAAGCACACTCTCTTTATACTCATTGGGACCCGTCAAAATTCACTTTCCTATCTCAACATTCACTTTTTCCCCAGACAAATATAGCACCAGCCCACGTGCCTAATCTTTTAGACCGCAGCACCCTCAACTACTTCATCAATAATCGTCAAATGTCTCTTCACACCAAAAAACATTCAGCTATATCAAACGAGAGCGACGTTCTGATCGTCAATAATGATCCAGTAACGGTGCCATGGGGTAATTGAAATGTACTTTTTGAATGGTAGATAAAAGTAAAAAATGATAGAAATAATAAATTTAAGATTTCATGTAAGCAAAAGATTAAATATCTGTTGACACTTAAATTTTGGCGACCTAATTATTGATTTTTGCATAAAAATTAGGGATTAATTTTAACCCCTAAAAAGAAACAAAAAATGCATCAGAACAAATAAAATGAAAAAATGAAAAAAAAAAGGGAAAATTGATTTGATTGATTATGTATGGAAGTTTGAAATTCTGATGAGTATTCAGATTTTGATAAATGTATAAAAAATTCAAAAATCAGGTGAATAAATGGCAAGGATTTCGATAAAATGGAAGGAATCAAGTAAAATCGAGCTGATTGCGAAATCACTTTCCAATTTGCAAGCTTGATTTAATGCAACAGAAGATGGAAACTCGAAAGTTGCCGTGGAAAGCTGCTGTCTGTAAATCACTATAAAAGAGAGACATAATTTTTCGTGCAAGGGGGGATTCGGAAAAATTAGAGCGAATTCGAAGAGCAAAATAATTTTTTTTGAAAGAATTCGTGCAAAAAAGAATCCGTACGAGATAGGGGAGAGAATTTGTGCGAGAAGCAAGGCAAAAGAAAAAAAAGAAAAAAAATCAAATTCTTTTTCCTCTCTCTTGTCAAAGTCAAGGTCAGGAACTGTAAAGTAAAGGAACAGCAGAGAGAGAGGGTCGTGAGGGGATGAGTGACGTGAATTAAAAAAGAAGAAAAGAACAGAGCCACTGTTCTTCTTCCTCGCTGAGTCCCTGCAACCCGCTCCACGGCCGCGCCTCCGCCCGCGAGACAACACCCGACGACCCAGACGCCAGCAACCCGGTGGTCTGCCTCCATCTGACGCTGCGCCACCTCCGTTGCAACCCCGAGCTCTGTCACTGCACCCGCACCTCCACCCGAGCGCCTGCACCACCGTCCTCGAGTTCCAGACGCCGCTGTTCGCCTGCACCTCCGTTTGTCCGCCATTGCTGCAATCCTGCGCCCCCGCGCCGCTGCGATCCCACGCCCTCGCCATTCAGTAAGTCGTGCCCGACGCCCCACTACTGCGCTTCCTTCCGGCGAACGTCGAGCATCACCCGACGCCTCCACTGCTCTGCCCGATGTCATTGCAACACCGCCTGCAACACCTGCTGTCGTTGCCCGCGCCTGTAGCGGGATCTCTGCCAGACTGTTGCCCCTTCTGAACCGACCCCCGCGACCTGCCGCGATCTGCCCGCGCATCTCCATCCACAGCCGTCGCAGATATCGCCCCTCGCTCGCTCACCACCACGCTTGCATGTCCGCGCCAGCACCCCCGTCGCCGCCTAGCCCTCGCCGGAGCCCCGACGCCGACCTCCCATACCATCAATCCCAAACCCCCCTAGGTAGTTTTTTTTTTACTTTTACTTTTTCACTTTTGGTAGTTTAGTTTAATTTCTTTTTACTCTTTTTATTTTTTATGTTTATTTTATTTGATAGCTTTTTAGTTTAGTTATTTAATTTGTAATATTGGATGTTAACATCTGTAATTTTTGTAGGCATTATCCGCAGGGATTTTGTCCGAAATTATTGTAATTATTAATTTGATCCGAGAGACATAGGATCATTTTTTTAATTATATTAATTTTTGGGATTTTTGGTAGAATTTCAATTGTTAAATCACAATAATTATTTAATTTGGTCCGTAAAACTTCGGATCAGATTTGTAATTATTTTGATTTCCTTGTTGTGATAATTAGGGTTAGAATAATCGTTAATTTGACTTGTGAGATAATAGGTTATTTTTTTGATTATTTTAATCCTTTATTTTGTTGATAGTTTAGATTTAATATTTATTTAATAATTACTTGTCTTAAAAAAAAAAAACTAAAAATCAAAAATCAAATATCAAAATCTTGCATGAGCATATAGGACATGTAGGTTTAATAAATTAGACACGTAGGTTTAGTAAATTTTTTTTTTTCGGATTATATTTTTAGAATTGCATTTTTAGATATCTTTTTAAAATAGGTTAGGGTCAATCTTAAACAACCTTTTTTATATAGAGTCTTAGATAAAATTGACATATTTTATATTCTCATTTAAAAAAAAAAATAGTTTTCTAAGACATAATAGGGTTTAAGTCAAAATTAATCCCAAAAATGAATTAGAAAATTATTATTTTTAGATAGCTTAATTAGGGTTTTTATTAATTTTGAATTTCAATAAAAAAAAAACAAAAATACTAGGTGCATATTAACTAGTTTGCATAATAGGATTATTTAATTAGAATATGTTCATTAGTAAATTAGGTCATGAGGTGCATGTTAACTAGATTGCATATTAGGCCTATTTAATTTGAATTTGCATATTAGTAAAATCAGGTCATTTAGCTAAAAAATGTATTTATTTTTATAAAAGAATTCTAACTCTTAAGAAAACCCCAAAAAAAAAAAATGTTTGCTTTGTGTGATGCAATTTATTTATTATTTGAATATTCAATAATGGTTGAGCACCCGTGTGATCACCTTTTGACATGGTAGAAGTCTAGGTTAAAATAAATCAAAGTCTTTGCAAAAAAAATATTTTCTTAAAAAAAAAATAAAAAAATAAAAAATGGTACCGAAAGGGCATTAGAAAATTCTAGTGTAACCAAGTCCCCGAACCCTTAATCTCTGGTCCGTAGGAGTAAAATAAATCTCCCTTTATTTTACTTAGGTGTCTAATTGACCTACCGTAAACAGATTAGTGCGTGACTCTTAGTTGATAATCTTTTGCATGTTTTAAAATTTAGACTTAAGTCGCGATTTGGTATGGGCTTGGGAGAGCCCGAGCTAAGATTAAGCTTAGTAGTCCATTAACCTAGTTTTAGGTGGTAAACCCGAAAAATTAGGTCGCGACAACTTGGCCACTCCGCTGGGGAACTTGTGTTAAATCACTTAGTGGACTTAGGCCAATTTTTCTTTTTCTTTTAAAAAATGTTTTTGTTTAGCAACAATGACACCAGGTACGTCCCTAACATATTTAAGGTGTTAAATGTTTTTGCAGATGTGAGGTATAAGGGGAGTAGTATTTGCTAACCTTTGTCTTGCAAGTTGGAGTGTGGGATGAATGATTTATTTTTCCCTAATTAGAAGTGTTGTTTGCATTTAAACTGTTGTGCATGTTTTATTGCTTTAACACTACACTATTGCACACACAACCTGTGGCCGGACCTGGGCTGCGATAGGATTTTTAGGATGGTGTTGAGAAGGATACTTCCTCCAAAGTGAGACTGCTATGTAGAGGTTGACATTCTCTTCCTCGAAAGTTTTTCATGGTGTCGAATGTGTTTGTCCATATCCGCAAGACTGCGTGACTATTGGATATTCCATTCGACTGAGCCAGAGTTAGGGGGACCTGACACGTTAATGCGAAACTGCAACGGTCAGATCATCCTCTTAGCTCCACTTTGTTAAGCCATCTAGATAGATATTGAGCCTCACATTTCATGTGTGTGTCTATGTGATTATCTTCCCTTCCGGTGAAAGTAAGTTGTCCGAATTCTTATTTTGCAATTTACTTTATTGCAATTTTATCAGTCCATGACAATGTTTCCCTCCTAGTCCATTAGGGAAAGTTGTCATACCATTCACTTTTGAGGTTTCAAGATGATGCCATATGGTCTTGGAAGAAAGGGTCAGGGCATTCAAAACCCCATTGAAGCCCCTCGGAATTCCCATTTTGTTGGATTAGGGCACCGTGGAAGAGGTGAAGAAAATTCTAGAGGACAGAGGCGAGAAAGACAAAACCCACCACATGAGCAAGGGCAAGGAAGGCAAAACTTGTTGCCTCCCAACATTCGCGAGACATTCCCTGGCCTTTCGAGAATGATGCAAGCTAGACTGGAAGTGATGGACACCCTGGGGCAGCCAAGTGGCAAATTTGACTACTATGTGAAGTATTCAGCTCCTCCTAGCTTCTACATCGACCCTCGGGATATCGTCCCAGATGAATGGGGTGGCATGGACGATTCGACACCTCCAAAGACAGAAAACGCAGATGATGCATTGGAAGGAATCATGAGCCTATTCAATGACCTCCCTATAGGTGCCGTTGACAAAGGACCATCAGAAGAAATGGACCCTAATCCACGAGAGTGACTCATTTATTGCTTTCGCACACTCCCTTGCGTGGGAATTTTTATTGCTTTCTAAGAAATGTTTTCAATTCATTCTTTTCGTTTTTCATTTAGGGATTGAGCATTGCATTTACCATTTAATAAATGTAATTCGATTTATGAATATCAATAAAATTACAAGTTTTGAGGACATGATGGGGTATGCCAAACCAACCCAGTGACGATATCCAACAATGAAAAGAAAATATCATCCATGGAGAAATTCTGAGGACTGGTCTCTTTCATGCTTCCTCACCAAAAAAAAAAAAAAAAAAAAATCATTTTTGAAGCCATTTCCAAAAGCATGCATTAGGTTAACCCTGGTTAATTTTCTAACTCATTTATTTCATGTTTCAGAGTATTACTTTTTCGGTCTGATGAGAAGGCATTTGAAAAAGGCACACCAGGTTGCAATTGGCCCAACTGTTAAGGACACATTTTTAAGGAGTTGATGTGACAAGATTGTGGGCATGACGGATTTTAGTAGTGACCCGACTGAGATAAAATCTCGACCCAAGCCAAAAATGGATATTCCATTTGTTTTTACTTTGATGTTGCATAGTATCATATTCATGCACGTTCTCTTGTGCAGGGGCAAAAGTGGATTTTCAGTCTTGAATGATAGGGACAATCCAAAGACATCAACTGCCGAGGCAATCCCATTGTAGAGGAATCCTTGAATGAATGCTTAAAACCATTTTGCAATGTGGAAAACTGTTTGTTCTAGAGTTGACAATTTTTCATGCCTAAAGCTGTTGAGTTCCTTTTAAAAAAAAAAGGTTTTTGCATGATGACTTTTACTTGTTCTATCAACCAATTTCACTAAAGAACATTAAGATTGACTAATTTAATGAATGATGTGGAATTGATTGAGCATACTAAATGAGATGAGTCGGGATGATGAAAGGCAAACCCTATCCTATACACAGTCCCATATTCATACACTTGTGAAATGAGTGTAGGAAGGTTCATATCCATAAGGTAAAGAGTTCTCTCGCAAAAGGTACGGCAACCGAAATGATGAGAGGCAATTCATTTCTTCATCCCAAATACTACAGGTGATCCATTGTTTAACCCTTTTGAGCCCATACACTTATGGATAATTTTTCTAAATTACCCCTATCAAGAATTAACCCATATCGGGGCAACTGGGAGATAAAATGGCATCATGAGGTGAGGAAAATGAATCGAAATTTTCTTGCTCTCACTTGTATCAATTTTCAAGTCGTGCTATTACATTGGATTCATGTGTTAATTTAAGTGCCATAGGATGAAGAAGAGCATTTCTTTTTTATCCTACATACTTATACCCTTTGCATAGCCCACTTGAGCCTGCAATTTCATTTATTTAAACTTAGTTGGTGATCATCCCCCACACTGGGGCAAAGCAGAAGACAAATGAAGACCCTTAAAAGTTCGAGTGTCATTCAAAATGTAATTCCTTGACGCATGTATTGTGTGCCAAAAAAAAATGAAATAGAACTAATGGGGCATGAAAAAGCAGTGTGCTTGGTAAAAGTAAGGCAAATACCCATGAAAAAGAAATGAAGACAAAATGCATGAAAACTAGGGGCATAAAAAAGTGATGTGCCTAGTAGAAGCAAGACCAATGAAAATGAAAATGAAAGAGTCATGATAGGTGACTATCAGTTGCAAAAGGTTGTATATTAATGGAGCAGTACTCAAAGAGTCAAGATCAATGGCGCATCCCTAGCGAAAGAGAAGACCAGCGACAATGCCTAGATGATCATCAGCTTTGACCTTTATACACATTTTTTAGCCTAATGATCCTTTCATTTCTCAACCCATGAACCCAGCCTATGTTACGTCCCTTACAAAGCCTCTTTAGATTATGGCACTTGAATTAACGTAGGGATTCATATGTTCATAAGCATCGCTCGAAGAAGTGCGAGCAAGATTATTTCTTTCTCATTTTGCAGGGTTCTTGACTTGTAAACTCGAAGATGATTGCGAAGCTATTCTTTCAATAGCCTCGACTCAAAGAGTCCATTTGTTAAGCCGTCGACCAATCCCACAATATGGTTCATGCTAAAGACTCCTCAAATTGGTAAAGTCGTATTGCTTGCGAGAATACTCGGACTCCTGTCGATATGGTGAGATGGAGTGATTCTCTTCTAAATGTGAGTGAGTAAAAGTCCTTTCTAACCGAAAGTCTCTCATTTAGTATTCTTAAGAAATCCACGTTATGAGTGAAATTTGTCTTGAACGATAATTCTCTTTAGTGGAAATTTGGGTGATGCAAAGGTCATTATGCATGAACCCCGATTGAATTGATAAAAACTTCAGTGGATTTTGAAGTGTGCGTTCCAGAATAGCATTAATTGCTTATTTCTTTGGTGAATGCACTTTTGCTCTAATCATGTCTGACAGGTAATGTTTTCTCAAAGACCCAAGAGCTCCTGACATTCAAGTTCCTTTCAAAATACCTCATGATATTAGGAGATGAGGAACCATCACGAACATTCAAGGTCCATCCTTGATGTTCCAAAATTTTACTAGGAGGTGAAAGACCTCCACAGGATATCTAAATTCCAAAAGACATACCCCCAAGAATGAAAGATATCACCAGCCTAGAGTCCCTTTCATCGACCCGGCGTGCTTCCGTAGCCTAGTGTCCTTTATATTGACCTGGCGTGCTTTCGTAGCCTAGAGTCCCTTTCATCGACTTAGCGTGCTTTCGTAGCCCAGAGTCCCTTTCATCGACTCGGCGTGCTTCCGTAGCTCAATGTCCCTATTTATTGACCCGGCGTGCTTCCATAGCCCGGTGTCCCTTGATATGACCTGGCGTGCTTCTGTAGCCCAGAATCTCTCTATCAAATCGGCGTGCTTCCGTAAGCCCGAAGTTCCCCTTCATCGACATGGTGTGCTTCCGTAGCCTAGAATCAACTCATTAATCTGAGATGTCACTAGGTAAGTATATCTCTATCCATACCTTAAATACTTGTCATTGTATAGGTATTCATTTTCAAGCACCAGCACTCAATGGAGTTGCCCCCCAAAGATTTTTCTAGATTCATTCTGATCAAGCGACCATAGAATGGTACTAGTTCTGGAAAGTGAATCCCCATTTAGGCGACTATAGAATGGTACGAGTTCTAGACGACACCTATTCAGGCGATCGTAGAATGGTATGGATCCTGAAAATGAATCCCAGTTTAGGCGACCGTAGAATGGTACGGGTTCTAAACGACACCTATTCAGGCGACCGTAGAATGGTATGAGTCTTGGAAAATGAATCCAAGTTTAGGCGATCGTAGAATGGTACGGGTCCTAGACGACACCTATTTAGGTGACTATAGAATGGTACGGGTCCTAGACAATACCTATTTAGGTGACCGTAGAATGGTACGGGTCTTGGAAAATGAATCCAAGTTTAGGCGACCGTAGAATGGTACGGGTCCTGGAAAATGAATCCCCGTTTAGGCGACCGTAGAATGGGTCCTGGGAAAGCAGTCTCTTTGCGAAGCCATGTTACTATTTTGGGCGACAGTAGAATGGTACGGGTCCTGAGAAAACAGTCTCTTTGCAAAGCCATGTTACTATTCTAGGTGACTGTAGAATGGTGCGAGTCTTGAACATGTAACGCCAATCTATCTTGAGTTACTCCACCCTCCTCGAAGGTAAGTTATCGTGCAAGAGAGACATAATTTTTCGTGCAAGGGGGGATTCGGAAAAATTAGAGCGAATTTGAAGAGCAAAAAAAAAAAAATTTAGAAAGAATTCGTGTAAAAAGAATCCGTACGAGATAGGGGAAAGAATTTGTGCGAGAAGCAAGGCAAAAGAGAAAAAAGAAAAAAAAATCAAATTCTTTTTCCTCTCTCTTGTCAAAGTCAAGGTCAGGAAAAGTAGAGGAACAGCAGAGAGAGAGAGGGTCGTGAGGGGATGAGTGATGTGAATTAAAAAAGAAGAAGAAAAGAACAGAGCCACTGTTCTTCTTCCTCGCTGAGTCCCTGCAACCCGCTCCACGGCCGCGCCTCCGCCCGTGAGACAGCACTTGACGACCCAGACGCCAGTAACTCGGTGGTTTGCCTCCGTCTAACGCCGCGCCACCTCCACTGCAACCCCGAGCTCCGTCGCTGCACCCACACCTCCACCCGAGCGCCTGCACCACCGTCCTCGAGTTCCAGACGCCGCTGTTCGCCTGCACCTCCGTTTGTTCACCATTGTTGCAATCCTGCGCCCCCATGCCGCTGCGATCCCACACCCTCACCATTCAGTTAGTCGTGCCCGACGCCCCACTGCTGCGTTTCCTTCCGGTGAACGTCGAGCAGCACCCGACGCCTCCGCTGCTCTGCCCGACGTCGTTGCCACTCCGCTCGCAACACTTGCCGTTGTTGCCCGCGCCTGTAGCAGGATCTCCGTCGGATTGCTGCCCTTTCTGAACCGAGCCTGCGACCTGTCGCAATCTACCCACGTATCTCCATCCGCAGCCATCGCGGATACCGCCCCCCGCTCGCTCACCACCACACTTGCATGTTCGCGCCAACACCCCCGTCGCCGCCTAGCCCTCACCGGAGCCCCGACGGTGACCGCCAGTCATCCTCCGCCCGGCGCCGACCTCCCGTACAGTCAATCCCAAACCCCCCTAGGTAGTATTTTTTTTTTTACTTTTACTTTTTCACTTTTGGTAGTTTAGTTTAATTTCTTTTTACTCTTTTTATTTTTTATGTTTATTTTTTGTTTATTTTATTCTATAGCTTTTTAGTTTAGTTATTTAATTTGTAATATTGGATGTTAACATCTGTAATTTTTGTAGGCATTATCCGCAAGGATTTTGTCTGGAATTATTGTAATTATTAATTTGATCTGAGAGACGTCGGATCATTTTTTTAATTATATTAACTTTTGGGCTTTTTGGTAGAATTTCAATTGTTAAATCACAATAATTATTTAATTTGGTCCGTAAAACTTCGGATCAGATTTGTAATTATTTTGATTTCCTTGTTGTGATAATTAGGGTTAGAATAATCGTTAATTTGACCTGTGAGACAACATGTTATTTTTCGATTATTTTAATCCTTTATTTTGTTGATAGTTTAGATTTAATATTTTTTTAATAATTACTTGTCTTAAAAAAACTAAAAATCAAAAATCAAAAAATTAAAATCTTGCATGAGCATATAGGACATGTAGGTTTAATAAATTAGACATGTAGGTTTAGTAAATTTTTTTATTTATTTTTGGATTAGATTTTTAGAATTACATTTTTAGATATCTTTTTAAAATAGGTTAGGGTCAATCTTAAACAACCTTTTTTTTTTTAGTCTTAGATAAAATTGACATATTTTTATATTCTCATTTTTAAAAAAAATAAAAAATAAAAATATTTTTCTAAGATATAATAGGATTTAAGTCAAAATTAATCCCAAAAATGAATTAGAAAATTATTTTTTTACATAGCTTAATTAGGGTTTTTATTAATTTTGAATTTTAATAAAAAATACAAAAATACTAGGTGCATATTAACTAGTTTGCATAATAGGATTATTTAATTAGAATATGTTCATTAGTAAATTAGGTCATGAGGTGAATGTCAACTAGATTGTATATTAGGCCCATTTAATTTGAATTTGCATATTAGTAAAATCAGGTCATTTAGCTAAAAAATGCATTTTTTTTTATAAAAGAATTCTAACTCTTAAGAAAACCCAAAAAAAAAAATGTTTGCTTTGTGTGATGCAATTTATTTATTATTTGAATATTCAATAATGGTTGAGCACCCGTGTGATCACCTTTTGACATGGTAGAAGTCTAGGTTAAAATAAATCCAAGCTACCTGCCAAAAAATATTTTCTTAAAAAAAAAAAAATTGGTACCGAAAGTGCATTAGAAAATTCTAGTGTAACCAAGTCTCCGTATCCTTAGTCTATGGTTTGTAGAAGTAAAATAAATCTCCCTTTATTTTACTTAGATGTCTAATCGACCTACCGTAAACAGATTAGTGGTGACTCTTAGTTGATAATCTTTTGCATGTTTAAAAATTTAGACTTAAATCGCAATTTGGTATGGGCTTGGGAGAGCCCGAGCTAAGCTATTAAGCTTAGTAGTCAATTAACCTAGTTTTAGTTGGTAAACCCGAAAAATTAGGTTGCGACAATATCAAACACGAATATGTTATTTTGATTATCGGATTTTCAAACTTCTCTGGATGTGTTTGCTTCGTGGAAAATATTATTTTCATTTTGAATGAGTCAATGCAAGATTTTTTCCTTGCAATAGAAAATGTTTTTCCATCAAAACTTAAATTCAAAAAAAAAAAGATTTTTCATTTGGAAGAGCCGGAAAACGTTTTCCCGAATAATTTTTCCTAGTCTTTGAGTTCTTGGTTAATGAAAATTTTATTTTTGTAAAAATGATTTTTTAAAATCAAATTTTAAATTATTTTTAATTTTAAAAAATATCACATTTATTATTCTTTTTCTTTTCCATCTTTTCCTTTTTCCTTCTTCCTTCGTTGGTTGCTTGCCACGGCAATAGCTAGCAATCTGTCATGATATGGGCTAATGAGCTTAAGGCTCGATCGATCTAGGCGAGCCCGAGTGGGCCGAGGCTATCGAGCTCAGGGCTTGCTAGATCCTAGCGAGCTCGCAGCTCAGTCAAGACCAACAAACTCACAACTTGCTAGATCCAAGCAAGTTTGCAGCTTGCTCAATTTTAGCGAGCATGTAGCTTGCTCGATCTCGGCAAGCTCGACCTTTGTCGAGGTCAAGAAGTACACAGCTTACCCAATCCGATGAACTTGAGCTCGCCTATGGCCATCGTTGGCCAGTCATGGTGGAGGAAGTCAGGTAAAGAAAAGGAAAGAAATAAAAAAGAAAAGAAAAAATTTGAATTTTTTATAACAAAGAAAATAAAAAAGGTGAAAAAGTAAAAATAATTAAATATTCAATTTTTATAAAATTTAAAATTTAAATAGCGTTAAATAATTCGATTTTTTAATAGAAATAAAATCATGACATTGAAATTATTTTCCAATAAAGTCCAAACATCAAAAAATATTTTTGATTTATATCACTAAACAAAGTAAAACTAACTGTATTCCTACAAAATACTTTATAGGAAGGTTTTTTCTTTTATCATTGAGTTTTTCATGAAACAAATATACTTTAAGTTTGAAAAATAAACTCGCTAATCTCTCTTGATTTTGATTTTGATGTCAAATAAACAAAAAGGAAAATCAAATTACAATGTGACGTCGGGGGTAGAATGAATATGAATACAATAACAGTTCTTGATGCGATACAACATAGGATATTTTTTCTTCTTCCTTTTTTTTTTTTTTTCAAAAGCAGGAACTTCTTTGGGAACAACTTTTTCGATGTTCCTTTTTCATTTTGAAAAAGTTAATAAATATTTGCACTAACATTAGGAATCTCTTTTAAGTGATATTACTTTCATACTTGTTACTTTATTTTAGCAGTAAATTTTCTTCGGAATAATTTTTCAAATTGTTTTCTTTCTTTTTCTTCCGCGTGAAGGAAAACCCACTTAATGGAGTTGGACCCAATCCCAAGCTGACAATTTTTAAAATCTTTAATATTTTTTATCTTTTAATATTACCTAGTATCATCTCTAAAAAGAAAAAAAAAAAAAAAGAAAAAAAAAGCCATCCAGAAAGTTCCTATGATAAAACCCTAAAGGCTTATTCAATTGGGTTTCAATTTTTTAAGGATTTTGTTTTACTCTTTAAGGGAAAACCACTCAAAAAGCAAATTTTCAGTTCTCTCCTAAATATTTCTGATTTTTATAAATTTTTCAAATTTTGAATTATTTTTATATTATTTATATCTTTTAATATTAACTAGCATTGTCTCTAAATGGAAAAAAAAAAAAAGCATTTAAACATATCATATGGTAAAGACCTAATGGCTTATTCAATAGGCTTTCAATTTTTTAAGGATTTTCTTTACTATGTATGAGAAAACCACTCGAAAAGCTAATTTTTATCTTTTTCAAAAATTTTCTTTTTATGAATTTTCTCAATTTTTCATGAATTTTCTGAAATCTTTAAATTTTTTATTATTTTTATTATTTATTATCTCTTAATATTATCTAGCATCATCTCTAAAAAGAAAAAAAAAGTCATCCCAAAAAGTCATATGGAAAATCCTAAAGGCTTATTCAATTGGATTTCAATTTTGTAAGGATTTTTTCTTCGTTCTTTATGAAAAACACTACTGGAAAAGATAATTTTAAGTTTTTTTCTGAAGATTTCTGATTTTAATGAATTTTCTGAATTTTTTTATGAATACCTTTAGAAACCCTTTTACTTATTTCTTTCTTGCTTTCCCTGTCTCTTTTTTGCCTTTTTCTTTCCCAACAATCATTTTTATTATATAAAAAAAATAGTAAACAATCTATATATCATTTGATTAAAAAACTATCTTCATTTATTATATAGCTTGTATAAGTTCTCTCACTCATAAATAGTTGTTAATTAAAGTCAATTTTAAGGGGAAAAAGGTTTGCAAAATTGATTAGCAAATTGATGTGTTGGACTCCTATCCGGTGATTGCATTTATAACTTCTTAAGATACCCATTGACGTTTTGTTAAGTAACTTAGCATATTCATTTGAAACAAGATTAAGTACCCAGTGCTACTATCCTAAAACTTTGTATTGTTTGTTATGGTGGAAAAACCAAGTTGATCAAAACAATCTGTTTCGATGGCACCATGAACTACAGAACAATCTCTAATGGGACTACGACTATGATATTCTCTTTACTATCGCATTTCATACGAACACAACCAATGAATTCCACTTCAATATTACCTTGACGGAGGCTTTTTTCCAAAGGCTAAGCTTAGATTTTTAGTTCATAATATATTCGAAGCAAGGCCAATCCAGTTGAGCCACTACTCCTTGCCACTGGTTCTCACTAACTTTTCCAAGTTTTCCATCATCTGTTTTTCCTTTGCTCTATGACTACTGTTTGTCTTCCGTCATCCTGTTGACGCCTAAATTTTGATTAGGTTTTAGTCTCTTTTAATCTTTGTTTTTCCTCTTTTTCGGATAATAAATAATAAATAATAAAAACAACAAAAAAAATATAGTAAAAACAAAAGAAAACAAAAAATCGCCCAGCCCCCCTCCCTTTTCTCTCCCCTCGCGCGGGCCCAGGCCCAGTCTTTTTTTTTTTTTCCCCAGATCTAGCCTGGTCCCTTTCCCCTTCTGTCTTCTTCCTCCTGCCCTCCCCTTTGTCTTCTTCCTCGACTGGAGTTGCAGCACGTGCGATGGAGTCCGACGCGCGCGATGCTGGACGGGAGGAGGTAGACGGGGACGTACAGTGCAGCAAGTGGAGAAGACACGCCTTCAATGCGGTAGGTGGCCTAGCTAGGGCCCTCGATGAGATGACGGTTCAGCCGCGGGGGTCCGGTCGGCAAGCCAAAAACCAACGGCCGAGCCCCTGCGTCGACTGGACCCCCTCGCCTATAAATAGCGGAGCACCTCCGTCGACGAAGGGGGAGAAGAAGCCAGCAAGCTCAGAGAGATCCCCCGAGAGACTTTGGGGAACTCGAAGAGCGAGTAAGGGCGAAGGATTGGGTTGCAAGCTAAACGACCTCCCATTGAGAGACATCGGGGGAGGCCGACGGCAAGCGAACCCAGATCTGAGGGCGGAATAGGTCGACAGCGAGCGTGCTGGAGAGAGAAGAGGGCTGCGACTTAAGGGCTGTGAGTAGAGAAATCCAAATCTAAAGGCGAAGGCTTGCTGCCGTGCACCCCCTGATGCCGTCGCCGTGACCTACCCCACAAGCTAGCCGACTTGAAGCAACTGACGCCGTCTCGCTAACCAGCAACGCCACCGCACCACGCTCTTGCCGCAAGCAGGTAATGACAGCTGCCGCCCTCATGCCTCGCCGCTGCACCAGATCTCGCCTCGAGCTGGGCCACTGCCGTCCCCAAAAACCCATCAGTCACCCGTCGTCGTTGCCACCATTGTTTCTGAGGACCCAGCAATCGCCTGTCGTCGCCGGAACCCTAGCCGCCATCCGTCGTCGAGTCACCGCTCGATGACATGCCAGCCAAACCCCCCCTGCCGCCGCGGATCTCCAAATCTCGAAGGCTCCAAAGCCGGGTCGGCGAGGGAAGAAGACGGGTCGTCAAGTGGGTTGGATCCGAGTAGGGTTTCGCGCGTTTCGAGGGGCGGCTGCGAGTCGGGTCCAAAACCGGGTCGGATCCGGGTAGCGTTTCGCTAGGAACCCGAGTTGTCGGGCTGGGTCGGGTGTCTCCAAATGCTCGGCCACGACGCCGTTTAAAGTAAAGTAAAGTAAAGTAAAAAAAGAAAAAAAAAATCCGAGTTGGGCCCGTTTAAATGCTCGGCCACGACGCCGTTTGTGGTCGGCTTTTTTTTTTTAATTTTAAATAATATTTTAAATAAATAAATAATTTATTTTCTGAAAAAAATCAAAAAAATATAATTTATTTTGAAAAATATTAAAAAATATTTTAATTTAAAAAAACCAGAAAATATTGAAAAATATTAAAAAATATTTTATTTTCTGAAAAATTAAAAAAAATATTCCATATTTTCCAAAAAATGCCAAAAATCCAAAAGAAAAAAAAAAACCAAAAATTTAGAAAAAAGCCAAAAAGACTTGTATTTTTCCAAAAAATACCAAAAAAAAAAAAAAAAATCCCTTTTATGTCCAAAAAATTAGAAAAAGACTCAAAAATGTTTTTCCTCCCAAAAATGCATGGAAAATCCCTAAAACATCCAAAAAATCTCAGGGTTTAAACAAGATTATGTACCAAAAGGGCATTAGTGATTAACTAGTGTAATCAAGTCCCCGATCCTAATTTCTCTAGTTGCGCAGGAGCGAGTATTTTTCCCAATACTTCCCATGGGTTTCTAATCAACCCACCCCAAATTGATTAGTGGCGACTCCGTTTTAAAAACTAACTTGCAGGTTAAATACTTAGACTATTAAAGTCGTGTATTGGTGGACTTGGGAGAGTCCGGGCTTAATAAATTTAGCCGAGCCATTAGCCTCCGTGAGGCGCCCTACCAAATCGGGCGTCGAAAAAAAAAGGTCGCGACAGCTTGGCAACTCCGCTGGGGATCTTGAGGACTTAGGCCTTTTTGTCTTGTTTAATTCCTTTTTTTTTTTTTTTTTTAATGTAGGTCAGTAGCTTAGAAATTTATTTTTGCTTAAAATAGATTATCTTGTGATTATAAATTATTGTGCATGTTTTACTATTTTAACACTACACATGGCACACACAACCCGGCCGCCGGACCTGGGCCGCCATAGGATATTTAGGATGGTGTCAAGAAAGATACGACCTCGAACGGGAGACTGCGATGTAGAGGTTGCCTTTCTTTTCCCCGATTTTCTCTAGCCGAGGTTAGGAGGGTATGCTGCTAACGGGAGACTGCGATGGGCGGATACCCTTTTAATTTCAACAAGCCTTCTCAGTTAGAAATCGAGCCACACATCTCATGTGCATGTCTTTGTGCTTGCCATTTTCTTTAAAAGCAAAGTAATTTATTTACTTTTATCAATTTTTTTTTATTGGCCCATGGCAATTTAGGGTAAGTTTTTCGAGTCCCAGTTTATATGCGATGGGAGAAGATGACATCTAGCTTATTCCCGCTCTCAAGGCAGAGCTCTTCAAGTGGTGGGGTCAATTGGACCAATATGCCCAAGAGCGTGTGAAAGCCAAAGTCGGTCATCTTCTATCATTGATCCAAGTCCATGTTCATCCCGAAGTCATACAAGCCATGGCACATTTCTGGTGCCCGAAGACGACTACTTTTATGGTTGGTGGGTTCGAACTAACCCCGAGAAAAAGCATCATGTTATGAGGCATATTCTTGAAAAAGCTTGTTAGGCCATCATCACTGGAATGCCTCTTGAGAAAAAGCTTGTTAGGCCATCAACAGGCGTTATCCCATTGCGTGGGTTAGCACGACTGTTAAGAATTGAAGTCCATGTTATGAGGCAAATTCTTGAAAACAACCATAATACCTGCCTCCTAGCATTTTTGACTGCCTGTTTCAAAAATCAACCCATGACCCAAAAAAGTGAGATTTTCCTCTTGGCCTTTTTCGGGTTCATCATTTTCCCCCATCAAAGAAATGTCAGAAGTCCAAAGATGGCATGGATAGTTGATCAGATCTCAAGGGGGCAAAATTATGTCAACATGATTTTAGCTAAAACATTCTTGTCCCTCAATCGTTTTAAAGAAAACACGGAAAAAGTCATGCGGGTCTCCCCGGAAATTTTACAAGTCTAGTTCTTTTCTCACCTAAGCGAATTTCGAGGCTTCATGCGATCGTCTGAAATAAATGAATTCGAAAATCCATTTCAGAAATTTATGGTTTTAGGACCATACATTTCTAACCAAAGCTGTTTAAATTGGATAAACTTTCTAAGAAACCCAGCTCCTGAGGCGTTCCAATGGTGTGCTGGTTGGTTCCATGAAAAGAGAGCTTACTTTGCTTATAGACGCCGCCATCCAATTCCGTTGCTTGGTTTCACCGGCGCCATTTCTTATTTCCCATATTGGGTGGCACGACAATATGGAGCCCTTCAGGAGATTCTGCCGCCTTTCAAGAGGAAGGCCCCTCCACTCCTTTTCACCCATCAAAGTCGTGAATACACATTCGAGATTGACATTATCGAGGAAACATGGAGCAAGTGTCATCGTAAAAGAATTGTGATACCTGAAGGGCTTGAGAGACAAGAAAAAGCCCACCACGCCTTTGAATCCTACATCAACAACCATCGTATCCCGACAAAGTGGAAGCCATCGATCCCTCACCCAATCAGCGAGATCAGCCAGCATGAACAAGCAGAACTTATGCAAGGGGATTTGGGAATGGGCTGGATACATGTCTCAGAGCCGGTCTAAGAAAAGAAGCATCTGCGCAAGAACAAGGCTCCCCGTCGCATATAAATTAGCAATCATGTGTCCCTTAGTGTTGATATCATGAAAATTCCGTCCCATTGTTTAGGGACTTTTGTTTAATACATAGTATTTCCTTCAGTCATTTTAATTTCAAGTTTTAAATGTTAGAAGTCTGTGGTCTATAAAATTCTCTTTTGATAAATAAAGAAGCAGTTAGACCATTGCCATGGGTCAATCCTTGTTTACTTTCATACTCATTGATGATTTTTTTGCCACAGGTAATTATGAATCGTCAACTATCAGCCACCCGCGAATGGCCTCACGTGATAGGACCCAATCAGAATGATGTACAAAATCGCCTCACCAACATTGAAGATGGCGTAGGACAGATGTCCATTGTCCTTCGATAACTCTCAAGACAAATGAAATCCACTCAAGCTAAACCCAACTCCATAACTGCTTTAAGCACACTCCTGGCACCTGCAAATCTGCCAGATAATGACCAACAAGATAAACAGCTTGAAAAGATCATGAAAAAGTTGAGACAGCTACAGGAGCAGAATCCCATCGACTCATCTAATTATGCCGGCTTTGAGATCCCTGAAGAGCTCAGAACGCTTGAATGCGAAAGGTATGCTGATACCTTCCGCCCAGAGACCTACTTATAGGCCTACCTAGTCCAAAGGATGATTCAATCATACCAATCAAACCCCACCAGCCCTGCCTTGCGATGGTACATTATCAGGAAGATTAGTTCCCTTAAAACCTGGAAGGAACTAATCCATGTTTTCCACCAAGAATATAATATTGACATCAACCCTGACATCGCCTTGCTCTATGAAGAACCAATGATCCCGGAGCACGAGGAGCCGTCAGTTGTTGAGATAGGAGAAGAAGATGTCAATGAAGCCTTACATGATAAATGGGCAACTGAGCAACATCATATTATTGAAAAGTTTCCCACTCGGAAAGGCAATAAACCTATGTATGAGATCATAGACACGGAGCCTGTTCAAGACCGGGGCACGACAGGACAACTCCCCAAGCTTACTACAAGAGCTAGGGTTCAAAGAATACCGACCCCTATCAACATAGAAAGTGAAGCAGAGAGTGAAGTCTTAATATCTCTCGTTCCCTTTGACAGAATTGAACTGGCGAAACGAAGGGCCTTACTTAAAAGGCCTGGACCAGGAGCCAAGAAAAGAAAGCCTAAACAAATCAATTCGACATCTACCATTGAGTACAGGCGAAATTTGATAACTGGTGAGCCGCTGCACCAAAACTTCGAGCATTCTCTGGAATACAACTTCGAAGGCTACCGCCCTCTAGAGTACGACCCTGATGACTTCCAGTCCCTAGAATACAATCCTAAGGACTTCCAGCGTTATTTCAATGAAATTGACGACTCATCGTATAACTGTTTCCTACTCTCACCTGGGGATGAAGGCCCGTCAGAAGAAGAAACGTACGTCTTTATCCGCTACGATCCTAACGAGCTACTAAACTCGTCCTCTGACCATGAGGATAGCTTCAATACTTCATCCTCATTCGGAAATTTTAACCCAGAAGAAAGCAATGGAGTAATCTTGGTAGAGTCCAACTTCCCTGAAACAGAAAAATTCACCACTACAACGAATATGCAGTGGGAAAACCAGTGGCCTAACCAAGACATGTCAGGCCCGTCTTGCTCTCATATGATCATGACCCCCAGCGAGGTATGGATACCTAATCTCCACAAGTATAACCGCACGACTTGTCGCGTGGCTCATTTGCAATATCTCCACACTGAAATGAGTTAGTACTATGGCCCGATGTCATTCACAACTCAGGCGTTCCAAGAAACACTTACGGGGTCTGCATTGCAATGGTTCGTCACCGTGAGTATTTACCTTATAAAGGATTGGAATGACTTGTCTTCCACATTCTTGCATCAGTAACAAAACCAGATTGGAACTGAGCTGCCTTGCGAGAGTTTGGCCCACTTCGGAAGAAGACCAATGGAGGATTTCCGAGCATATGCAGGAAGGTGGAAGGCTTTTATGATGCAAACCTACCCTCAACTGACCGAAGAAGAATTGATAAAGCAGTTCATAGAAGCTTTGCCCCACGAACATCACTGTTGGCTGCATGGGTTACACTTCCGTAGCTTCAACGAAATAGTCATCGCGTGCGAATACTTCGAGTCTACTGGAGGCGAGGAATTCAAAGACGCTTGACTTTAGGACCAGCACTATCAAAACGCTCCTTTTCATAGAAGTTTTCATTAGTTTTGCTTGTTTTTATGTTTCTTATCTAGTGTGCTACTATTGTATTTTTCATTTCAGTACATTAATGTACAGTTATAATATTTTGTTTTGAAAATCATGAGACGGTATTCCAAACCAGCCTAGTGATGCTATCCAACCATGAAAAGAAAATATCATCCAAGGAGAATACTGAGGGCTGGGCTTCCTCATGCTTTTTCTTCCTCGAAGACATATTCTGAAAATAAAAAATACTTCATCACCAAAAGCTTTCGTCAAAACAAGATGATAAATTTAACTATGTTTGTCTTTCTAACTCTTTCACTTTATGTCTCAGAATATCATCCCCTTTGACTTAGTGTGACATGAGGCATTTAAAGCTGGCACATCATGTGAACTCGCCAAGTTCAAAGACATCCTTTCAAGGAAACAGGAAAAGAAAGATAGGAGGTAATAGGCATAGGCATACGTTTAAACTTAAAGCATGCACATCATGGTAACTCGAGGCAGGACAACCTCCCCCATGCTGCTTTCGACCTTCCCATGTTTGCAAGCCATCCTCAGGAGCTCTGTGCATTCCACCTCACTCCTATCCAACTCCTTCTCAAGACGGAGCAAATATCTCCTCCCCCCGACATGCACAAACAATTAGACGTTACAGTTTCATTGAAGGGATTTTCAGCTTCGACAAGCCAAGAAGTACAAGGAAGAAATTTCTTCTCTTCCTTTGAATTCATTACTGTCAATAGGGAGAAAATCCAGACAGTCAAGGCGATCTATAGCCCCCACTTTAGACAATGACTCTAGAGTCTGGAAGCTTCACTCCGTGTTCCAGACACGTATTCTTCCAAAAAATAATTGCCATCAGAAAACTGGAGGTTTTTGATTGTCCATCTCAGATTCCATGGAAGCTTGAGGTACGTGACTTTTTGCTCAATGCAGCCATAGTCAAAGACAGAAGAAAAATTCCACAAAAGGAAGGCGTTGAAGATGAATCAACGACCAGTAATCATGCATATAGGGCCACAAATGAGGAGGACCAATCAAAAGAGACATTGAACCGTGTCAAAGACAAAAGGCCGTCATTAACACTCAAATATTCCTAGGAGTCAGCAAATATAAACTCTGGGGAAGAGTAATTTGGTATCGTTTCCAATACTCCCAGTATCTGAATTCACTTTTGATATATTTTCTCCTATTTGACAGGAAGCATATGATTCAAGAAACAAGCTTAGTGGTTAATCTGGGCAAACCAAGTAGCTCATAGTGATTTACCTAACTTGGTATGAAAGGACGTGTCGTACAAGAGCCGGTTCGGTTAAGTGAAAAAGGAAATCCCCCCTGCGGACATTGTCAGCGCCTCTAGCCGAGTGCTACCTGGAAAGAAGCAAAATGGTCTGAAGTTAGGGGTTCGAATCCCCGACGCGACAGTTAGCCGCTTGAAAAAAAATAATAAAAAATTTGCTTCTCTTGCACCCGCAAATTACAAGAGAGCAAATGACCTAACAGAGTGAAAATTACAGGAATTCATATCCTCCTCGTACTTCAGGTCCATTCAAACATCTGCAAATTGGTGAAGAGTAATGTTGTATCACTTCCAAGTTATTCGACTCTTGAAAGAGCTTATGACTAACATGATTCCTCTCGTCGGTTGCAGGATCACCTGATCTTTAAAGATGCAGAAAGCAAATCAATGAGAGGCACGTCAGACCATGATAAACTCTCTCAAGCCAAATGGCGTCTCAAGTATCGCCAAGGCAGACGACAGAAACCCTTCAGGCCTCAAATCACGTGTGATTTTGGCCCTACTAATTGATCTATTTCCACATCTTCTCTTCTATAGGGGCAAAAGCAGAAAGGCCCGTCAAATCAATGATCAGCTCCCCAACCCCAGCTGATCCTTCTTGTGTCATTTCCCTACTTAATAAGGACAATCCATGGACACCCCTTTGTGAATAACTCTTTTGATGTTCAAAATTCAACGCATTTGTAAATACAATTTCACCAAGTAAACACCCCTAAAGTTGTCAATAGGGTTTCTTGAGTAAAAATCATTCATTTGTTTTAAGAGTACAAACTCTCTCATACTTAAAAAATGCTGCATGCCTTTCTCCAAATGGATTTTTGCATGATGATTTTGTCTGTCTAAATCACTAATTCCATTAAGGATTACAAGAATAGACAGCTAAGTGAAGAATACAAGATTGATCGAGCATGCTGGATGAGGTGCGTCAGAATGATGGCAGGCAAGCCATATCCTACACACAGTCCCCAATCTATACACTTGTGAGATGAGTGCAGAAAATTCCATGACTGCAGGGTAAGGAGTTCTCTCGCGAATGGTACGATAACCAAAATAATGAAAGGCATTTCATTGCTCACCCCCTATTGAGCCCCATACATTGGTGAAGCTTCTCTCATAAAAAATCACCCCACACTGGAGCATGTCAAAGACAAGGCAAATCAGCATCATGAGGTGAGAAGAGGGATAGAAATTTTCTTGCTCGCACTTGCATCAATCTTCGAGTGTCTTTATTGCATATGAACACTCGCGTTAATTTAAGTGCCTTAGAATGACGAAGAGCAATTCCTTTTCTATGCATTTGTATACATTGTACAACCCAAGTAAGTCTGTAATTTTACCCTCACATTGAGACAAAGCAGAAGTTATTGCCATAGCCTAAAGCGCTGGTTGAAGATGAAGACTCAAAGTCTAAATAATGGTGCTTCGATTGAACTCGCTTAGATCAGTTCCTCAAGCAACAAAAATGAAAAAGCTAGGGGCATAAAAAAGTAGTGTACCTGGTAAAAGCAAGGTCAAATGCCCATAAATGAAAAGTTGGGATAAAAAAATAGGGGCATAAAAAAGCAGTGTGCCTGGTAAAAGTAAGGCCAATGCCCCCTAGTCAAAAATACAGCCAAGAAAAAGTTGCTGTTGTAAAATCTCCATCTGACAATAAGAAGAAAGACCAGTGACAAATGCCAAGACAGTCACCAACTCTCACCCTTCTACATGTGAGCCGAGTCTACGTTATATTCCAATTGTAAAAAGTCTCTTCAGACTAGGGGCACTTCAATTAACGTAGGATTTCATATGTGTATAAATATCGCTCGAAGAAATACGAGCAAGATTACTCTATCTCTTTTCGCAGGGTTCCTGACTTGTAAACCCGAAGAGGATCGTGCAACATTTTCGTCCATCGACTTCAACCTTGATGGTCCCCTTTGATGAGCTGCTAACCAAGTCTTCATCACAATTTCAACAAAGACCTCTCACATTGGTAAAGTCGTACCACTTGCGAGAATACTCGGACCCCTATTGACATGATGACAGTGAGAAGTGTGATCCTTATAAATCCTGCATCAATGGTCAGGATAAAATAGCCCTTCCATGAGAGTGAGTGAAAAGTCCTTTCAGACTGAAAGTCCCTCATCTGGCATGCTCAAGACATCTACATTCTAAATGAGGGTTGTTTTTCAAAATCTTCCCTAGTGGAATTTGGATGATACAAAACTGACGAAATTGTCATGCATAAATCACATTTGAGTTTATGAATTTACAGCATATACAATCATTGTGTACATGTCTGCATACTGTGCAAACAATAGACATACTCTCAGTAATCAGAGATATTGCCAGGTAAGCATATCCCTATATGTCTTAAAGTACCTGCCACTGTCCAGGTACTCTCTTCTTGTCACTCGACCTATTCGAGTCATCCCCTGAATTTGGGTGCTTGCAACGGTCTAAGCATCCCCTTGTTTTTAAGTACCTGCCGTTTGCCGTGTACTCCCTCTTATCGACACTCGACCTGTTCGAGTTGTCCCCAGAGTATTTACGACTGTCCAAATTTCCCCCTATTTTTGAATGCCTGCCGTTACTCAGGTGCTCCCTCTGTTGACATTCGACCTGTTTGAGTTGTCCTTAAAGTTTGGATGCTTGAATATTCTCTTGTCTTTGAGTACTAACCACTGTTCGGATACTCCTTTTCTTTAACACTCGACCTGTCCGAGTTATCCTCAAAATTACGCCATTGAATACTAGCAGCTGCTTAAGTATTTCACCATATTAGGCACCTGCGATCACCTTGGTATGCTTTCTTATACTTGGACCAACTGAGTGGTCCCTGATCATATCATTAAATATTTGTGTTCATCCAAATATTTCTCTACTTTGTACACCTGTTTGCCTACGGCCATCCAGGTAAGCCTCATACTACATTACCAGGAGGTGAGAAACCTTCACGAATATCCAAGGTACGTCCTCGATATTCTCAATTACCAGGAGGTGAGAGACCTTCACGAATATGTGAGGTACGTCCTCGATATTCCCAATTTCCAAGAAGTGAGAAACCTTCACGAATATCCAAGGTATGTCCTCGATATTCTCAATTACCAGGAGGTGAGAGACCTTCATGAATATCCAAGGTACGTCTTCGATATTCCCATTTACCAGGAAGTGGGAGACCTTCACGAATATGCGAGGTACGTCCTCGATATTCCCAATTTCCAGAAGGTGAGAGATCTTCACGAATATGCGGGGCATGTCCTTGATATTCCCAATTTCCAGAAGGTGAGAGACCTTCACGAATATGCGAGGCATGTCCTCGATATTCCCAATTTCCAGGAGGTGAGAGACCTTCATGAATATACAGGGCATGTCCTCGATATTCCCAACTACCAGGAGGTGAGAAACCTTCACGAATATCTTAGGTACGTCCTCGATATTCCCATTACCAGGAGGTGAGAGACTTTCACGAATATCTCAGGTATGTCCTCGATATTCCCATTACCAGGAGGTGAGAGACCTTCACGAATATCTCAGGTACGTCCTCGATATTCCCAATTACCAGGAGGTGAGAGACCTTCATGAATATCCAAGGGTACGTCTTCGATATTCCCATTTACCAGGAGGTGAGAGACCTTTACGAATATGCGAGACCCATCCTCGATATTCCATCTGCCAGGTATCCTTTAGAAATTCATACTCGTGATCATCCAAGTACCTCTTCAATGCCCACGAACGTTCAGACATCCTTCAAAGTCCGTACTTGTTAACATCCAAGTACTCTTTCGACACTTGCAAGCAATTAGGTATTTTCTGGCATCTAGTACTTGTGATCATACATGTACCCCTTCAATATCTGCGAACATCTAGGTATCCTCCAAGAGTTTGTACTTGTGATCATCCAAGTATCCCTTCAACGCCTGCAAAGGCCTAAATATCCTCCAGGTTAGTACTTGTGAATATCCGAGTACTCTTTCAATGCCTGTGAATGTCCAGGTATCTTCAACAAATCAATGCCCTGAGAAAGGTCGGTGCATCCTCTGAGAAAGGTCGAGTACCAACTGGTGTCCTTGACAAAGATCAGGCACCCCATGAATCGATGCCCTGAGAAAGGTCGGTGCATCTCCCGAGAAAGGTCGTGTACCATCCGGTGTCCTTGACTGAGACCAGGCACCCCACAAATTGATGCCCTGAGAAAGGTCGGTGCATCTTCCTGAAAAAGGTCGGGTTCCAATAGGTGTCCTTGACAGAGGTCAGACACCCCCAACAAATGAATGCCCTGAGAAAGGTCGGTGCATCCCCCCGAGAAAGGTCGGGTACCAACTGGTGTCATTGACAAAGATCAGGCACCCCGCGAATCGATGCCCTGAGAAAGGTCGGCGCATCTCCCAAGAAAGGTCGGGTACCAAATGGTGTCATTGACTAAGATCAGGCACCCCACAAATCGCATCCCCTGAGAAAGGTCGGTGCATCCTCCCAAAAAAGGTCGGGTTCCAACTGGTGTCTTTGACAGAGGTCAGACACCCCCACAAAATAGATGCCCTGAGAAAGGTCAACGCATCTCCTGAAAGAGGTCGGGTACCAACTGGTGTCATCGATACAAATCAGGCGCCCATAAATAAATGCCCTGAGAAAGGTCAGCGCATCTCCCGTCACGGCAACTAAAGAAAGGTTCGGATCTGAGACAAACCACTTACTGCTCTGACAGGCGACCAAAGAAAGGTTCGGGTCCTAGAAAAGCAATTTCCCGTCAAGGCGATCGAAGAAAGGTTCGAGTCCAAGACAAACCACTTACTGCTTTGACATGCGATCGGAGAAAGGTTCGGGTCCTAGAAAAGCTATTTCCAATCAAGGCGACCAAAGAAAGGTTCAAGTCCAAGACAAACTACTAATTGCTCTAACAGGCGATCGAAGAATAGTTCGGGTCCTAGAGAAGCAACCTTCTCATATCACCAGGTAAGATGACACCTTGATACTTGCCAAAACTCGGGGTTCACACCCTATCTCACTCACTCTCGGTAAGTAACTCCAGGTATCTTCTTATTTGTCTTAGTATATGTAAAGTTATATTACTCTTTTTCTGCATAGAATAATAAGTCTCAAATAAAATATAATCTTCTACGCATGCACGGATAAAATTTAGGCATCAGTTTGTTTTTGAATGCAACCTCTGTGAACTCACCTTCAAAGAGGGGCAACTGTTGACGCCTAAATTTTGATTAGGTTTTAGTCTCTTTTAATCTTTGTTTTTCCTCTTTTTCGGATAATAAATAATAAATAATAAAAACAACAAAAAAAATTTATAGTAAAAACAAAAGAAAACAAAAAATCGCCTAGCCCCTCTCCCTTTTCTCTCCCCTCGCGCGGGCCCTGGCCCAGTCTTTTTTTTTTCCCCAGATCCAGCCCGGTCCCTTTCCCCTTTTGTCTTCTTCCTCTTGCCGTCCCCTTTGTCTTCTTCCTCGACTGGAGTTGCAGCACTCGCGATGGAGTCCAACGCGCGCGATGCCGAACCGGAAGGAGGTAGACGGCGATGTATGGTGCGGCAAATGGAGAAGACACGCCTTCAATGCGGTAGGCGGCCTAGCTAGGGCCCTCGATGAGACGCCGGTTCAGCCGCGGGGGTCCGGTCGGCAAGCCAAAAACCGACGGCCGAGCCCCTCCGTCGACCGGACCCCCTTGCCTATAAATAGCGGAGCACCTCCGTCGACGAAGGGGGAGGAGAAGCCAGCAAGCTCAGAGAGATCCCCCAAGAGACTTCGGGGAACTCGAAGAGCGAGCAAGGGCGAAGGATCGGGTCGCAAGCTAAAGGACCTCCCACCGAGAGACATCGGGGGAGGCTGATGGCAAGTGAACCTAGATCTGAGGGCAGAATAGGTCGACGGCGAGCGCGCTGGAGAGAGAAGAGGGCTACGACTCAAGGGTTGTGAGTAGAGAAATCCAGATCTGAAGGCGAAGGCTTGCTACTGTGCACCCCCTGATGCCGTCACCGTGACCTACCCCGCAAGCCAGCCGACTTGAAGCAGCTGACGCCGTCTCGCTGACTAGCAACGCCGCTGCACCACGCTCTCACCACAAGCAGGTAACGACAGCTGCCGCCCTCACGCCTCGTCGCTGCACCAGATCTCACCTCGAGCTGGGCCACTGCCGTCCCCGAAAACCCATTAGTCACCCGTCGTCGTTGCCACCGTTGTTTTTGAGGACCCAGCAATCGCTCGTCGTCGCCAAAACCTAGCCGCCATCCGTCGTCGAGTCATCGCTCGGTGACATGCCAGCCAAACCCCCCCTGCCGCCGCGGATCTCCAAATCTCGAAGGCTCTAGAGCCGGGTCGGCGAGGGAAGAAGACGGGTCGTCAAGTGGGTTGGATCCGGGTAGGGTTTCGCGCGTTTCGAGGGGCGGTTGCGAGTCAGGTCGAAAACTGGGTCGAATCCGGGTAGGGTTTCGCTAGGAACCCGGGTCGTCGGGTCGGGTCGAGTGTCTCCAAACGCTCGGCCATGACGCCGTTTAAAGTAAAGTAAAAAAAAAAAAAATCCGAGTCGGGCCTACAACGCCGGCTCGTGTCGGGCCGCCTTTTTTAATTTTAAATAATATTTTAAATAAATAAATAATTTATTTTCCGAAAAAAAATTATTTTCGAAATATATTAAAAAATATTTTAATTAAAAAAAAACCAGAAAATATTGAAAAATATTAAAAAAATATTTTATTTTCCGAAAAAAAAAAAAATTCCATATTTTTCAAAAAATGCCAACCTTTCGCGGAGCTGGTAGTTCGTGACCAACCTTCTTATTACTTTGCTCCACCACATGTCACCCAATGTAACCACTCAATATTTCCTCAAAATAAGGATAGGAGAGTCAAAATGACATGCGCGTTACAGTAAGCATGTCAAAATAAGATTCTTTAAGGATCACTCCCCTTCTCTTTGGGGATTGAAGTTGTGAAGATGTCAAAATTTATGAGGTTACTAATGCTTGTGTTGGTATAACTATTGCATGTTTTATAACTCTGTTTTTGTGTGAGAAGAGAGCTGCCTAAAGCTGGTAAGGTCAAAGGTACTGGCTTTACATTTTCAGGATACCGGAGGCTACTTTTTTAGCTAACATGGTTGGGTAGACAACCATTTTCGTGACAATGGTCGAGACTCTTTTGGGCTACATTGGAAAATGATGAAGTACCATAAATAATTAGGTTAACATATTGGGCCTTGGAAGGCCTAATGCCAACCGATCGGCCAAATTTTGGACCTTTACGGCCTACTCAAGGAGCGATGTCTGGCTTGTGGAACAAAGGGCTCTGTTATGGAATGGTTACACTTCCCGCGAATCCAAGTGTTGGGCCTAAATGGGGTTGACACATGAAAGGTAAAAGAGGGTTTAGATCTTCCCGCTTGATGCCTAATTTGCATTGGGTATAATCTAGTTCTAGCATCGGGCCTTAAAGAGCCTAGAGAGTGCCCGATATTTTGCTTGTGGGCCCATCTATGGCCCTCAACTAAGCCTGCATCCGTGGCTTATAAAGGCTCAAAACATTGGGTCGGATCTAGCCAATTAAAAGTACATTTAGGGTCCGTTCGTTTCGCGGAAAATGAGCCATTTCTGGAAAATATTTTCCTAGATGTCATTTTCCAGGAAAATGACAATATTTTCTGATGTTCGGCTAAAACCTGAAAATGTTTCGGAAAATATTTTTTGATGTTCGGTAAGGAAAATATTTTCGGCTCCCCAGATTGGCGAGCACAAGCGTCAAGCTCGAGGCTCGCCAGATTGACGAGCGCGAGTTTGAGATCGACAAGCTTGAGGTTCACTTGGTCTGACGACTAGCTAAGAAATAAGATAATGGGAAACAAAAAAAAAATAATAATAAAAATAATTCGAATTAAAAAAAGAAAAAGAAAATTAAAAAATAATTCGAACAAAAAAAGAAAAGAAAAAAAAGAAAAGGGAGGAGGAAGTTAGGATTTGTAGAGGTGTGAGATAAGAGAGCTTAAGTAAGAAAAATGTTTTCCATTTTTCAAAAGTGGAAAATATTTTCCCTTACTTTATAAGACTTTTTTCCTTTAATGGAAAACATTTTCCTCAAGGAATTCATTTTCCGTGAAATGAACGCCGGAAAATCCGGAAAAACTTTTCCTGGAAATTATTTTCCGCGAAACAAACGGACCCTTAAGGCTCAATGTTCCAACACATGAGAATGACGGGCTTGATTTGGACATTTTATATTCAACACATTGGGCCAATTGAAAGCCCATTAAGTCCCAACATACACTTGGTCCCGACCCACAGAGATAAAGAGCCAGGATAATAGTGTCAAACTTGGCCCAATCAATTAAGGCCCAATGCATTGGGCCGAAGTCGAAACTAAGTAGTGGGCCGAATATTGGCCCATTAATAGTCCATTAAAGTTCTAGTATTCAGCAAAGTATAGTCCATGAAAATAATGGACCTCCGATGAGGCCAATGGCCACCTATTTAAGACCCAATGTTAAATGGGCCAAAAATCATGGGCCTGAGAAAGGCCCTAAAAGCCCAACATATTGGGTCGAAGATGGCCCATAACAGCTCTTAAGGACCCAATATTGCAAAATGGGCCTATCCTAGTTGGGCTTGGCTTGGGCCCCGAAGGCCCAATACATTTGGCAGAAGTTGGCCCATTAAGGCCCAAATGTTCAATCGGGTTTGGCCCATAAAAGTAATGGTTGAATAGCTCTTAAGGGCCTAACATTGAAAAATGGACCATCTTAATTGGGCCTAGCTTGGCCCTAAAGACCCAATACATTTAGCAGAACATTGGCCTGTTCAAGTCTAAATATTCAGTTTGGTTTAGCCTATGAAAGTAATGGGTTTGTCTTTGGGCATATCCCAAGGTCCATGGGTACCGGCCCATGAAATATTGGGCTTGACCATGGGACTCTGACCCAATACATTGGACTGGCTCTGGAACCCTTAACAGCCATTTTAAGGCCCAAATCGAGTATCGGGCCTTGGGCCCATCTAACGAAAATATTAGGGCTTGCTTTGGACCCTTATTTTGATCCTATTGTTAGCCCATTGTTGATATTTAGGAGGGAGCCAGAGACGACAATAGGATTTACATGGACCCATCTAAGGGTGTACAACTAGATCGGGTTTACCGAGGAATCGGATCGAACCACCCAAAAAACAAGCTATCAAGTTTTCTTAGCTCTCCAGCTTCCTCATTTTTCATTGCTCCACCATTGGATGAGCTTCCAATATGGGCAGTAGAAGTTCTTGTGTTCTGAGGTTTCATTGCGATGGAATGATTTTCAGCTGCCACCTGCAACATTTCAAATTAACTAGGTGAATTTTGGCTCTTCTAAATATGTATCCAAGAACCAATTATACGGTCAAGCTTAATGAACTGCAAGAAAACCAAGCAAGCTTGTACTATCTGTCACTTCAAGTTAACACATATCAACTGGTAGGGAAAAGGAATTCTCAAAACATCATACTCATTCTAAAGATTGGTCCTTCCATTATTACTGTAGGCAAAGAGGCTACCCTGCAGATTTTATCAGAGTAGAACATAAATTTTAAATTTCCAGCAGCAAAAGAAGAAGCTAAAAATATTTTTTCAAATGATGTGTTTTAAATTTCGACAATCACTCAAAGACATAACTAGTCATATGCATGCCCTCTAGATGCATATAAACCTCAGATAATTAATGTCTTCATCATTATCTTTTTTCTATCTTAGATTTGAAACTCAATTAAATGATTAAGAAGTAATAACAGTACAGGAATTTGAAAGATTCCATCTAAAAGGTGGAAATAGAACCTGAGAAGTCACTACCACATCTTGAAATTCAAAGACACCATGTAACCTGCTACCACTAGTTGTATCTAGAACTCCACTGTCAGCATCCAATTTAGATTCTGTTGGTTTATGGGCAACAAAATCTGTAACAACAGGCTGTTTAACAGGAAACTTATTGTCAACTTGATTTTCCCGGTTACACGAAGAATCCACATTTCTGCAAGAAATTTTGGTTGAGATAGGGACTCTGGTATTGAAATTATAAGTCCCCTCAGATGACCAAGAACTTGTCTGATATGTAGATGATGCGGGAAGCCCTGAAAACCGAAGAAAGACCTATCATACACTCATGATTGCAAAGCCTACTACTTACTCCAATGTAAGTAAAATTTAGATGCAGTCTTTAAAGAAGACGGAAAAGAATATAGTAAATCTATCAGAAAAATGTCCAATACTCCTTCCAAAAATTTTATGCACTGAAGAAAAAAAAGACAAGGATAAACATGATGTAAATTCTACCTACAGGGTCACCAGAAAACTTAAAAGCATCATAAGGAGCAAAGCAATAGGCAGATTTAGTGGCAGATGCTCCCAAACCCCCCAATGAATCCACATCCTCTGGATCAGATGAAATTGTTTGTTCACTTTTATCAACTTTGTCTGCCCTTAATATGTAAGATGTCTGAGCAGTCGAAGCAGGTGAGTTTGCAAGAGCAAAACAACCAGCTGAACTAGCTTGAGAGCTGATAATCTGTGGTCCTTGATCTACTAGTAAATGGGATATGCCAGACTTGTAAACCTTCAATGGATGCAACAGAAAGTACAAAACCATACCAGGTTAGTGTTACTTAAAAAGCAATGTTTTTAAACCCAGCCCCAGCAAAGAATAGGGAGGCCTGGCAATTCACAAGTGAACTGGTTCCACCGGGTGAACCAATTGTGCACTTTTGTCTGCAATTATATAGTTAATCAATTTATATTACCAATCTGACGCACATCCACTGCGTAGCTCAGTTGGTTGAGGTACTCCTTTCATGTCATTTTAAGGTCAAGAGATTGAATTCCTTTGCCTTGCTTTTGGAAGTTCACCACTTTTTTGATAATAAGTTTGTACTTAATTATTAAATATGACACAGTGACTCAGTGGAAAAGGTTACAAGTCTTTTCAAGTGAACATGGGTTCAAATGTTCGTTCGAGCGAGGTTCAGGTATAATTTTATAAGGTTATTGTACCGTCTAACATTGTACGGTCCAACCAATCAAGGTCAATGCCAAGTCTCGGCAGAACCTGTGCAATCCGGATATTTCATAATAACCGGATCAAATCATGCTTCGGTTCCCAATTCAACTAGTCGAACCAGCTCCGCTCTTTGTCTGGAAAAACTGATTAAAAGTTTCCCAGCAAGAACAACCTTCACAAGTCCTTACATAATGTCGCGACCTACCCCTCGAGGAAAGAGAACAGGTTTAGGGGTATTGTTTAAAGGATGGGCCTAAGGCTCATGATCTCTCTCAAACCCATATCTTGCATGACATTAAGATATTTTTAGGAATTTTGCATAAAAGGAGTTGCCACTAGCCTATTGGGGTCAGCTAAAAACCAAGTGAGGAGTGTATTTCACTTCCTACGCAACCAGAGAATCTAGGGTCGGAGATTTGATTATACTAATTGATCAATCAGTGCCATTTCGGTACCTAATTTTATTCATTTTAACAAAATGATTTTTTGGACAAGCAATTTGGATTGATTTTATACCTATCCACTAACATGTGAGGTGATCATGCGGGTGCACAATCATTAAAGTAACAATCATAGCTACCAAAGTCCTAATTGTAGTAAAATTAAACACGTGCAATTAAACATAACAAAATATGCGAACTAAACATGCAATATAATCAACATACGAGTAAATAAAGACATAATTACACTAACAAGGCAATACATTGCAATTCTTAAGCAAACCCTACAATTTTTAAATTTTCAAAATTTTTTAATTTTTTAATAAATTACTTTGATTGAATTCGATGTCTCTTAGGAACCTTAGGGCGCATCTTGAGTTTTTCAATGACATCAATTTTGCCTCATTTGCATGTCTTTTGACCCATTTTCTATTTTTGCAAAGTTTGCTTTGAAATCCATTATAACTGAAATTCGGAATGCTTATTCTATCATTACTGAACCAGACCTTTTGTCATTTTTGTATGAATTTTTCGGTAAGGATTTTGAGATTGAGTCCTTAACCAAATTTGTTTGTCATCCATATATCTATGTTTTAGTAAATTTTCAGAATTTTTTGACATAATTTACTAGGATAAATTGCCATTGATTTGTCATGATATTTTACTGCCCTGTTACGTTCCTGATGCGCTATTTGTGTTCTTAGATTTCTATAAATTCATATGTAACTTATTTTAGAAAGCTTCCTCCATGGAAGTTGTTCGAATATTTGATTTACTATGATTTTCTTAGGACCAATTATTCATGAGTCATACCCTAATCGCTCTGATATTGATTGCCCTATTTGATGTTCACTGCTTGTGATTCTTTGTTGTAATTCTCTTTTAAGATTTTTTAGGATGTCTTGCATGTGGAACTAGGATTAGTTGTCTGCATGAAATTTATTCTAAATTTCACAATTTTCGTTAACAAAATGAAAAATAAAAAGGTCATCTAGGGACCTTTGTCGATTTCTTTTAAATTTGTGGCAAAAATTGATTTTGCACGTCAAGGTAATTTTGGTGCATGTGATGCCTCCAACATTAACCTTTCTAGCATCCGTTGATCTTTGATTTGTGATTAATCCCATTTAAATTTGAATCGTATTTAAATCCCTACGACGTCCATCAGTAGTGCATGATATGCATCTCGGATTAGCTTGGCAATTAAATGCGGCCCAAACTTTAATGGAATCACATCTCTCTTGCATTATTACATTTTGATTTCACATTAAACTCATCTGAATTTGAGTCATATTTAAAATGCCTACGGCATCGTTAGTAGTGCATGATGTGTGCCTTGGATTACTCTTGGCAATTAAATACGTTCCATAGCCAAGATGCATCCATGCCAAATTATCCCATCATTTGTTCCAAATTAATGTTTCAAGTACATTCCAAACATTTTGAGGTATCATATGAATCCTACATGCACGCTATCATTTCATTTATTAGATAATGCGTGTGGATGTCTTTGGCACATGATGATTGAATTAGTGATCTGATATCAACTCATTAACTAGTTTGATTACTGACCAAAAAAAAAAAAAAAAAAAACCAGTTTGATTGATTGAGAATCAAGGCCGAAAGGCGTGAATGTATGCTTTATAATTGTTTTGCATGTGTCTTTAAGATATATGTTTAGGTGCGATGCTTGATCTCATGGGGTACCTTGGGTGACATTTTGAACCCGTTCTAAGGACTTTTAGCATTGGTTGTCACACGAGAGCACGAATGGTGGCCAATCCCTATAAGTCATTTAAACATCAATTGGGTAGGAATCTTAGTATGGCTCGTTGTATGAATAATCAAAGGCCGACCCCGAGACCATGCTTAATTAGATAAATGCATTAACTTTATTTCTTGATTGTGTTTGTTTTTTTTTTTTTTTTTTTTTTTTTTTTTTCTGTTTGTTATATGTGCATTTCTTTTATTCATATTGTAAACATTTTAGTCTTAGTATTAGAATAGAATTAGAATAGACCCATAGGGGTGGTGATCCCGAAAATATGAAGGTGACGAATGGTCGATATTCAATCTGACCTTATCTTGTACCATTCATTGTTCAACATATGTCTCGGGTTCCTTTTATGCGTTGTCTAAATGCTCGACGAGTTGCAGATTCCATTCTTTCACTTTATTTTCTTTCTATTTTAGGAGTGTATGATAGATTTATTGCTTCCCTTAAACTATTTCGAGCGTTTAGTGACCACACCATCTTTTAAGTTTCAATTAATTGATTTCTTTTATTTTCCTTTTTAATAGAAATAGAATGACATGAAACTGAACATCCACACATGATCATTGTGTCAAATTTCTCATTTGCACAAAAAAGTAAAAAGACACACATAGACACCTTGGGAAATATGATGATTATTAAATCCGAAAGGGAATTAATAGAAATATTAACTTAACCCGAGTCCCCAAACTTTAGAATCTCTTGTTGCACGATATCGGGAATCACTCTCGACCCTTTGTTAGGTTTCTAATGGATCCCCAAAAACGAGGCTAGTGGCGACTCCTAAAATTATATTTTAGGTCATCTAACATAACTTTAAAATGAAGTTACCTGTCGTGCGAGGTATAGCTCGAGTCTTACAAGAAGCTATGAGACAGAAGGAAACGATGACACACAATATTACCATGTTGCTGCTTTGTGATGCCATGTTGAAGACCAGCCAGAATGATGGGCCTTGCCATAAAGAACATAGATATATGTTCATGGTCAATTCACTATGCACGATATCTTAAGTTTTTTCCAAAGATTTCTGATTTTTATGAATTTTTAAATGAAAATGACAGTCCAAAGCAAAGAATCCTATTGTTAAGCTCTAAGGGCTTCTTAATATTTTTCAATATTATTATTTTATTTTTTCATTTTATGGATTTTCTCTTTTTCTATGATTTTTTTTTTTTTAATTTTCAAATTTTTACGATCTTCTATGAATTTTCTAAGATTTTTAATTTTTTTCTTGTTTTTTTGATGTTTTTTTTAAAAAATATTTTTATATGTCTTATGAATTTTTCAAAATTTTTAATATTTTTGAATTTTCTAGAATTCTTAATTATTTTATATACTATTCTTATCAAGGATATCAGAAACAAAACTATGATTAAGCAAGCAATTTATATTTGCATAGATATTTATCACAATATATTAGTTTGGTCCATAAAAGCATCAACTTACTTGGAGTAAGGATTGTTGATGCCTGATTTTTTGTCAACCAAGATCCGTTTATTTATTTTATTTATTATTATTTTTGATGACCCGGGAACCCCCGTACAGCCGATAGCCGGCGAGGTAAACCCGGGGTTATGCTAGCGGAGGACCCACCACCCCGACATCACACTTAAGACACCAAGGGTCTCCACTGTGTTTCGAACTCCTCACCTTTGGGGAAAGATCAACGAAGCCCTTATCCAGCGGAGCCACCACGGCCGGTGGTCCAACATCCGTTTATTTTGTATAAATAAAACATAGAAAAACATATAAAAAAATAGTAAACAAGAAAATAGACTATATATATAACGGGATGAGGCCTAGTTTTAGCGAGCCCATTTATGAGCGAGTTTTGGGCTGGTTAAGTCCTTGCGTCTGGCCCAATCTTCCTCTCTTCACCCCATCCTTTTACTTCTTTTTAGGCTCAATTTTCTTTCCTTTCTTTAGCCCATGACGTGAGCCCAATAGTGAAAAGAAAGCAAAGCCCTGCCCAATTGTCTTCTTCTCCCTTGGCACGCTCACGTTGGGAAGAGAGGGTTCGCAGAAGAGAGCTACCGAGATAGAAAAAGAGGAGAACCATATTGAGAGATAGCCAGCGATCATCGTCTCGCTGCAGTCCATCTCCAACATCTTCGCCACTGGCTCTAGATCTTCGAGGAAGTCCATCCTCCAAAAGTTCATCTGTCATTTTTAGCCATCCTCCTAAAGTTGCAATAATATTATGGAATTTTAGTTCACAGTCGAACTCCATGCATATCCAAATTCTTATAAAATTCAAGATTTAACATGTTCTTCATGAAAGTTTTAGACAAGATTTCCAGCTTTGTTTTGACATTGATTCCATTGAATTCAAAGAATATTAGGGTACTCAAAAGGCTTGATCTGTGCTTGGTCAATTCACGCCCAAGTCTTCCCTGAATACCCGGGTGTGATTTGTACTTTAATGAGGTCAATGTCGTTTTTTTTTTTCTGAAAATCCTCAAAACATCAAAGTTGAAGCCAACTTCCAAACCTTTTATTTGACGTTAGTTTCATTAAGATTCAAGCTAGTTTAGTCGTCTTTAGGGTTTGATTGGCGTGCGTGGCCAATTTTCACCCAAACCCTGAATTTAATCTTTTTGGGACTTCTGAAATGGTTTCATCATTTTATTGAAACTAAAGTCCCCATTTGCAAATTTATCAACCATGAAACTTGTTAATCTCCGTCTCTAATTGATACATTCAAATTTTCGGATCTGTATTCCAACGTTTGATGGCTTCTATAAAATCACATTTGAATTGGGTCTGCCCTATATTCCAGAACAGAGTTTGTTCTGACATCCGCATGTAAATAAATTTTCTGCATTAATCCATTGTTCATCTCATAAAACTCAAGGCTGAGAATTTGTTTAGCACATTCTATTCTACATGCACAAAAAATTTCATAAATTTTCAAAGTTGTTAGGCATTTCTTCCAAATTTCCTCATGTTGAGACCTGAATAAAGGGTCAAATCCTGAACATCTTTCTATAAATGTTCCGTTTTGGGTCAAATGACTTAGAATCAATTTAATTAGTCTTCTAAACATTTGTTTTGCATCTCGTTGGCTTTCCAATGGCGTATCGCTTGTATCGTTTGATGATCATTTGGTTGTCCAAATTGTTTGCATACTTAATTGACCCGAAATTGTTAAAAAATAAACAATTGACCTTTCTTAGGCTCACTCCCATTGATTCTTTGATTGAGAAATAAGGCTTCATGGCCTGTATGATCTATATGCATGTGGTTTCTAGATGAACATCTTAGGGCCGATGCATGTTTGCGGGAAATCTTTCGGGATCACATAGACTTGAATTAGGGCCATACAACTACTTGTGAACACAAGTGATAACCAATTATCGTTGGTTAGAAAAAAGTCATGAACCTATAGCATTGGTACTAATTCAATTTTAAATTTTTCAATTGGATCAATTTACTAAACATTTTATATTTGCACCAATTCAATCAATCTGGCTAAATTTGACCGGCCAGCGCTGGCGTGGATATTGGCCGAGTAACATGCAATTTTTAAATATTTTTATTTTTAAAATTTATTTATTTATTTCTTCTTTTTCTTCTTTTTTGTCTTTTTCCTTTTCCTTTCCTTTTTCCTCTTCTTCCTCTTGGCCTTCTTCTTCAGTAGTGGCAATCAGCCTCCATTGGCCACTATAAGGAATCCAAGGGGGAAGAAGAGAAAACAAGAAAAGAAAAAAAAAAAAAAAGGGAAAAAATTAATAAAAATATTCGAAAAAATAAAAAAATTATTAAAAATTGCTACATCGGTATTGGTTGGATGACTAGCACTCACGTTAGTGCCGCTCGGCCAAAATTGGTCAAATGAACTGAATTGATACCAATGTGAAAATATTTAAGACTAAACCGGTCAAATTGAAAGGTTTAGAACTAAATTGATATTAATACTATAATTTTATGACTTTTTTGGTACTTTTCCCATAGTTGGTCACAAGTCTAATCAATTAGTGACCTGGGATGGTTCAATGCATGCAAATCAAAGGCCACCATGAGGCCATTTTTTACCATTTGAAAGCAATTCTTTGATTCATCGATTCATTGATTGCCCTTGTTTGGATCATTGATTGTCTTTGTTTTGTATGTAATTTATGCTTGTGTGCATTGTTTGTGTTATGTGAATTTAAATGGTTAGTTTAGCATTAGATTGTTTAAGGAACCTGAAATGGGTATGGACAAAAATAATTTGAAGATAGTATAGTCGATGTCCAATCGGGCTCTTCATTGTACAATTCATTTCCCACAAATGTATCAGGTTTTTCCTTTTGTGTTGTAATAAATACCCAACAAATTACAGGTTTATTTTCTTTGTGTATTTAGCATAATTCTTTTGTTGCTTTCTTTGAATGTTTATTTTCATGCAATGTATTTTCAATTCATTGATTGATTTTTCTTTTCACTTTTGATAGTGAGTATAGAATGGCATGAACGAACCATCCATTAATGATTTGTGTGAGATTTTGTGGGACCACTGCCAACTGTTCTAAAAGCTTAATCAGTTGGCAGTGGTCCCACAAAATCTTTTAGAACAGTTGGCAGTGATCCCACAAAATCTCACAATTTGCACGAAAACATAATAACAAATGCACAATCACGTTAGATAACAACCAAACTAATTTGAGTACCGAAACGGCGCTAATAGAATTATTAGCGTAACTCAAGTCTCCAAGCCGGGTATAGAATAGAGAACTGCGCATACATGTATCTCCTCGCACCCCACCTTTCCCTTACGAACAAAATTATCATGTGCCCACCCGACTACGTGTTTACTGTCTCTTCCCATCGATAGCTACTGCAACAACTGCAAATAATGGTGATTGCAATATTTATTTTATTTATTTTTCATAAGGAAAGGTGAGAAAGGAGTTATATTACTCCATTCCTCATGTTAAATTTTTTTCCCTGACGTAGCTACATCATTTATGGTAACCATGCCAATCAGATTTATGCTCCCAATCTGTAATTTATTCATTTTTTTTTCGAGACGTTCGCAAATTGTGCACAGACTAGTCTCATGTCCGTGCGTTGCACAAAATAAAGTATAAATTCTTCATATTACATGTTAGTATAAAATATAGAGAGTCGATAATATACCGAGAAAAAAATCTACGTTGCTAAGATTAATTTGGGTAAATTATTGCAGGACGTTAAATAATGACCAAAAATAGATATAAAAAACATTTTTGATTTGTTGTCTGCTCTCAAAATAAATTTTTATTTACTAAAGGATGTAGAGAATTAAGAATTCTAATTTGTGTCGATTCAAGGAAGAGAAATGGTATTCATGAAAATTTAGTATTTTGTAACAACGTAAAAAATCTGTCTTGAATTTTTGGAGAAAAGAAAAAAATTTTGATAAAAAGAAAGTAATTTAATTTAAATTCCTGTTGTGACCAAGTAATCAATCATAAGCCTTTGTTTGTTAATTTTTATAAGCGATCCAATGGCTTATTTTTTAGAAAAATAATTCCTAAATCATTCATTTTCTAGAAAATAATCATACCCTAAATGTAAATCGACTCTATTATGCGAACTTTGAAAGGTCGAGGAAAGAGAGAGTGATTTGCAGGTTGACGCCGGTTGGAACCGAACATGAATGGGGAAGAGTAAGACGAGGGACGACAATGGGGCGACCAAGCTGTGGGCGATCATTTTTTCTTGCGACTCTCTCTTGCTTTCTCGTTGGCTGTCTCTATTGAATATGTCTCGAGTTTGAGTCCAATATGAAATTCCGAATATTCCGAATTGGATATATTGCGGACGTTCGAAATTGAGCAAAGAATATCCGAAGATCAACTTCCCAAAGTTTGAATCTGCGTTGGAGAATTCGGCCTCTGAAATAGGAGAGTTCAACTTTGACTTGGATTTGGATTTTGTTTAAAATATATAGAGATATGTTTTAGATAAAATCGTTTTAGATAGGAAATAGAATCCTATTAGAAGTTGGCATAATAATAAGGGTTTTACTTATATATAGACTTGTGGCCGTGGGTGATAGACGTGGATCACAAATTGTCTTGAAGCGCCGCGTGAGTGCTTGGTGTTCCGCCGTTGATCATGAAGAGTTGGTCTTGAAGCGCGGTCTAGTTGTCGAGTGCTTGGGAGGGATTTTCTTTGTCGTTCTTACTCGTGAATTACATCCAAGAAGTTTAGTGTTTGTAGCCGATTAAATCTTGAGGTAAGATTTGCGTGTAATTCCTTCGTGAGATTGAGAGATTATTTTCGAGGAATTTTTGGGGCTAAACACTGTGTGAGTTATTGGTTGTAATTGAGGCTTGGGAAACATTGAGAGAGTGTTTGAGTGACTCGAGTGTGTAATATCCTTGTATCGCTTGATCTATAGTGAAATTCGCTGCTGCTCTCCTCGTGGACGTAGGTCTTTACGATCGAATCATGTAAATCTGGTTTGATTTATTTTCTTTTTCTGTCTATATTATTATTCGATCGCTCGCTTAATCGCAACAATTGGTATCGAGCCAGCTTGGCTTGAGTTGAAGCGAATCGATGGCGACAGAAGAGGTAAAAGTGAGAATCGACAGATTTGATGGGAAGGATTTTAGTTTTTGGAAGATGCAGATTGAAGATTATCTTTACCAGATGAAACTGCACTTGCCCTTATCTAGGGAGAAACCAGAGACGATGAAGCAAGCTGATTGGGATTTGCTGGATAGACGAGCTATGGGTGTTATTCGGCTGACGTTGGCCGGTAACGTTGAAGGAGAAGACCACTGCTGATCTGATGCAAGCCCTGTCGGATATGTACGAGAAGCTCTCTGCGATCAACAAGGTCTATTTGATGCGACGTATGTTTAATTTGAAGATGAGCGAAGGTGCGTCAGTTGCAGATCATATCAATGAATTCAATGTGATTGTTAGTCAATTGAGTTCAGTTGAGATTGATTTTGAAGATGAGGTACGTGCTTTGATTCCGCTATCCTCATTGCCTAATAGTTGGAATACTACTTATGCTGTTAGTAATTCCTCTGGGTCAACAAGTTTGACGTTTGATGGGGTTCGAGATTTAATTCTGAGCGAGGACATTCGTAGAAGAGAATCTGGCGAACCTGTATCTGCTGCTTTAGTAGGTGAAAATAGAGGAAGATCTATAACACGTGTGGGTAATAGTAGTACTAATATAAACAGGCGTAGTCAGTCTAGGACTGCTAATGTTGTCTGTTGGAGATGTGGCAAGAGGGGGCATCTTAGAAGGGATTGCCTTAAGCTAAAGAATGAGAAGGGTAAGGGAATCATGGTTGATTCTGCAGATAATGTTGCAGCTGTAGCAGATAATGCCGATTATGTCTTGTCTGTCACTGATTATTCATCGTTTGATGGATGGATTATGGATTCTGGTTGTTCTTTTCATGTCACACCAAATAGAAATTGGTTTATCACTTATCAATGCACGGGTAGTGGTAAAGTCCAGTTAGGGAACAACGCTGAGTGCGATGTTGTTGGTGTTGGTGATGTTAAAATCAGAATGCATGATGGTATTGTGAGGACATTGACTGGAGTAAGGCATGTTCCAGAGTTGAAAAAGAACTTAATTTCCTTGGGTGCCCTAGATTCAGCTGGTTGCAGGTATTCTTCGAAATGTGGAGTTTTGAAGGTTGTTCGAGGTGCCCTGGTGATAATGAAAGGAATCAAGCATGGAGGCCTGTATAAACTTCAAGGTGAGACAATGACAAGTTTCACCCCGGAGACGTCGGATGCATCTGTTCAAGAGTCTTTTGACTGCTCGAGGAAGACCTGGGTGTTTGTGCCAAGGCACAAGTTTGATGCTGGTGTCAGGATCTCGCAGTCAAGAGCTTTGATCGAGATGGAGACTAGTAAGTCGATCAAGCATGTGCGGACTGACAATAGCATGGAGTTCTGTTCGGAGCTGACAAATAAATTTTGCATGAAAGAGGGCATAGTGAAACGCCGCACTAGTGCCAATAAATCACAACAATTTGCAAAATTGACGAGTAGAACGTTACTAGAGATGGCCCGAAAAATTATCTCTAGTGCTGGTATTGCTAGGAGAATCCTAGCTGATGTGCTAAGTACGGTAAGCTACCTGGTGAATAGATCCCCATCAACTGCTATTGAATGGCAGACTCCTGAAGAAGTGTGGTTAGGTAACGTTGCTGATTATTCTATTCTTAGAATGTTTGGTTGCCCGCGTTATTTTCGAGTGAGTGATGGTAAGCTTGATTGGAGGGCAAGGTGCATATTCCATGGCTATGCACAAAGTGAGTGGGGCAATCGCCTTGTGGTGCCCGGATATAAATTCACCCGTTAACAGCAGAGAGAAGTTACCCTTGATGAGTCTTCGATACTTCTGGCTAGGAGTGTTTGTGGTAGTGTTCAAACAGATCTGAACGGTGTTCAGCTTGAGGTGGAGTTGCGACCAGAAACTCCTGAGGTAGCGTATACGGGTACTAGCAAAGTAATCGACACAGATGGTGCTCATAGCGAGGTGGAGCTTATAGAGCCAACGGTTGCTGTAACTGCTGAAATTAACAAGGTATGTATTCGATCTCCTGACAGATATGGATGCAACAATGGTTTTGCTTTATCTGCGGTTAAGGAGGTTGTGTCGGAAAATCCTTGCGGAGCAGTTAAAGGTGCATGTGGAGTTGGTATTCTGATGAGGTCCTCGGTTATAGTGAAGTTCAAGCGAGGCTTGGACTTGGATAATATCTGTGGCGGTTAAGCCCATTGGGGGCTATAGGAAAGTAGCAGCAGAGTTTGAATTTTTGTGAAGAAATTGCAACTTGGCTCAAACGTCGAGCCAAAGTGGAGATTGTTAAATATGTCTCGAGTTTGAGTCCAATATGAAATTCCGAATATTCCGAATTGGATATATTGCGGACGTTCGAAATTGAGCAAAGAATATCCGAAGATCAACTTCCCAAAGTTTGAATCTGCGTTGGAGAATTCGGCCTCTGAAATAGGAAAGTTCAACTTTGACTTGGATTTGGATTTTGTTTAAAATATATAGAGATATGTTTTGGATAAAATCGTTTTAGATAGGAAATAGAATCCTATTAGAAGTTGCCATAATAATATGGGTTTTACTTATATAGACTTGTGGCCGTGGGTGATAGACGTGGATCACAAATTGTCTTGAAGCGCCGCGTGAGTGCTTGGTGTTCCGCCGTTGATCATGAAGAGTTGGTCTTGAAGCGCGGTCTAGTTGTCGAGTGCTTGGGAGGGATTTTCTTTGTCGTTCTTACTCGTGAATTACATCCAAGAAGTTTAGTGTTTGTAGCCGATTAAATCTTGAGGTAAGATTTGCGTGTAATTCCTTCGTGAGATTGAGAGATTATTTTCGAGGAATTTTCGGGGCTAAACACTAAGTGAGTTATTGGTTGTAATTGGGGCTTGGGTAACACCGAGAGAGTGTTTGAGCGACTTGAGTACGTAATCTCCTTGTATCGCTTGATCTATAGTGAAATTCGCTGCTGCTCTCCCCGTGGACGTAGGTCTTTACGACTGAACCACGTAAATCTGGTGTCCGATTTATTTTCTTTTTCTGTCTATATTATTGTTCGATCGCTCGCTTAATCGCAACAGTCTCCGTGGCTCAGAAATTGCCTACCGTTTCAAGGATAATGTCATAATTTAATTAGAAATGAATTAGAATCTTGAAATAGCCACATGATTCTCACTCAGGGGTCTTGATAAATCTTAAAAATTGATTTATTAAAATGACGTTGTCATTGCCAATTGAGATTTGTTGAAATTTCATATATAAATATATATATGTATGTATGTATGTATGTATGTATAGACACACGCAATAGTGAATCCCTATCCTCATGAATACAAGAACGTAATTAGTAATGATTAAGTAGTGGACCTAATCCTCCTTATATAGGTCATCATAATATCATATTGGATCCATACTATCAAGATAAGCAAAAGGGACCTTCTCATTTTCATGAGTTCACGTGACTTGCAGGAAATTATACATGTATAGAGGATCCATGCCATTCATGTCAAGCAATGAAAATATCCAATTGGGCCAACATGTTCTTGCTCTTGTTCAAGGTACACATAGAACTGTTAATGCTACTGTTCCAATTATTCGAATCCGTCATTCGACAACGCTGCCGGAGATGGAGTCTGGTTAGGTTGGGGAGCCGCTCCCTCACGGCTGGCTTGAAGAGGACGATGCATAGAGGGACAAATGGCCAAAACAGACAACAAGGTGGGGCTTAGTTTAGTTTAGAGGACCTTGAGCTAAATACGGTCACAATAGAAGCTGGGCTTAGGGCTTGTTATGGCTTTTGTTGAATTTGAGCTAAATAGTGTTGTATTTGGAGACTGGGTTTTGAGAAGAAATTTTTTTTTTTTTTTTTTTTATTAATTTAAGTGGCCTCGGTATGGGACCCCGAACACGTTCTCATAGATGTCTTGCATTTGAGTATGCTCTCAAAGGGTTCTATCTGAGTCTCTTCCCTTCACTTGCAATACGGTTGCTTATAAATCCATCAAGAGAAAATTAAAGTATATGAAGCGGCAGAGGAAGACTATTGGATTTGGAAGAAAAACAATAACCCTTTGTCTCCCATTTTCACTACATCCTGAGAACCCATAATCATATAAGCTGACCTCCTGGTGGTAATCATAGTAATAGCCATAGTATGGAACTGTCAAATGATCCACATCCTCCAAAAACTAAGACTACAACTCCTCATGATCTCGTAAATCCACATGATGATTGATGTTGCCCATAATTTGGGATGATTCAATAGTGGGCACTTGAATCTACCTTCACCCTCTAAAGGCATTGATTAATCAATCAATAGAGAAGAATTTAGAGATATCAATCATAATAACAAGTCGAGTCTTGAAGATGCCAGAATCAAGAGATTGGCAACTCGTGTAATAAAATGATCTTTTCTTTTATTATTTTCCATTGTTGTATTATTTCTTTATGAAGTGGAACATTTGTAGTATCCTTATCTAATGAAAATTATCTCGACAATTATATGTTGAGATCAATAATCAAATACTTTTGTTCTTTTTACCCTCATGCTCTCTAGTCCTTATGATGATCGTGATCCTCAGAATGACGTGGGATTGGGAAAGTTAATGGCCTGAAGATGTAGCTTGGCATCCTTAGGGAAACACTATTCTTTGCATGCAGGGTGTCGCTCTTGCTATGTTGCAGCCATTGTATGAGTAGATGTCCGAACGTGTATTGTTAGAAGTGTGAGACCCCATCTTCCCTTACAAAAGTTCCCAAGTAGTTCATACGCTTCGCCCTCTTATGGAAAAGACTGCTAGACAAATATCTCAACGACCCGTAAGAACAAGCTTTTTCCTTTTTTTTTTTAATTTCCCATGAGAATTTCTACTTTGTCGATGCATGCATAATTAAGATAGGATTTAATTTTACCATGACTTTTATCTCAACTACTAAGCATAGTCTTAGAGGAGAAGCTTCTGTCTACTTACATTCCAGCACAAGTATTTAACTTGGGATCCGTTGGTTTCACAGAAAAATAAATTAATTAGAAAATAATTTCCTAGAAAATGATCAATGTAGTTTATTTTTGTGCCGAGTTACTTTCTAGGATCAAACAACCTTAGTAGTCACTGGGATAAGCTTGGCAAGAAAATCCGGAAAGCAAGACATCTTCGATGGGAGCTTCGAAGCCACTAAATTGAAACAAAATCATACCAAGGCATGACAAGCTGGGGATTCTCATTCGTCCCTAGTTTCTTTGGGAAAACATTGTTCTTTTGCAGCTTTGCATGGCCTGGTCAATTTCATTATTTCGACATATATAACCAACCTAGGGACGATAAGCGATGCTTCTAGTGTATTTGGAAGATCTCACCCAGTGGTCCTTGTTTGTACAATGGGAAGGATGGAGGTTACACAAAATGTGATCCTTGGAATCCTTCTTCACAGTTAGGGGGAAAACCTCTTATATAAATGTATGATGGAGAAAGACGATGTGGTGAACTCTTATGCTGCAATCTAGATGGAATAAGACTCACATTTGTTAATTTTGTATCTCTTCTAATTTCCTCATCATTTCAATTTCAATTTCGATTAGCATCTCTTTCTTTATAGTGTTGTCTCTTCATTTTGTGTCATTCATTTATTGATTTATTCTACTTTGGAATGTTTTTGCTTAGACGCCCTTCTACTTTGGTTCATTTGTAACACGAACCCTGTATATATACATGAAACTTGGTATATTTACATGTACTGTACCATGCTTTTCTCAATCTAAATCATGTCATTCACGAGGTATATAGGTGTGATAGGATAATATGATAAAGAAAAGGATTGAAGCAGCATCTTTACACCGGAGACAAGTCAAAGTTGTCCGACCATGGATCGGGCGAAGGCGATATTCACATCAGAAGTAGGTGTTCTTCCCAAGCTCGAAGGCTTTTAAAGCTTCTTCACCTCCCCAAGTCTTGAGCAGATTAAGAATGTGTCAGCAATGAGATTCTATATCCAGTGGCACGTCAAGCTTTTGAAGTTTAGTGTAGATTAACTTTGTGTGCCGACGTTTTGTACGGTGAAGAAGCCGTGCTCTTATTCTCGGGATTTTTGTTTAAACCCAAGAAGAATTGCCCAAATCAAGCCTCGCCGTCGAATTTTTTAAGATTTATAAAATTGAAAATTTTCATTGTATTTGGCTCCTACTAACAGTAGTCTAAAATGTGGTTTCCCACACAATTAACATAATACATATTGCAATAGCAAAGAGAAAAACTAATTAGGTATGATAACAAGGCTGCATTTTTTTTCACTTTCTCATAGGCTAAAACACTTTTCAACATAGTGTTCTGACAATATTGCCCTTTGTGAGTCCCACTTTTTAGCATCCTTTGGTCACTGTTTTAAGAAAATGTTACTCTTGTTTTTTTTTTTTTTTTTTTTTTGTCGTATCCCTATTTTATTGATTTCTTATTTCTTTTCTTGTGGATCTCACATTTACTTTCCTTATTCTTCTTCTTTCTCCAATCTCTCTCGGAGGAGGTAGAAAAATTGAGAATCAAAAAGACTTGTCTCATGTTGTTGTGCTCACATATCCTAATCAATATCACATCAACCCGCCACCAAGACGTCAACAAAGCCCCCATCTCGTGACCACCTTTGTCACCACAGCTACTGATTTGGCTTGCTCAACCACAGGTTAATTCACGCTCGCGAGAAAATTTAGCACACTAGTTAGTGGAATTTTTCAACAGATGGATGGGAGAATGCGAGAAAATTGATTCTCAAGCTTTGGGAGGTAATGAAATGCCTAGATAATTTGCTTGTGAGCAAGGCTGCTTTTGCACATTTAATTGATTCCTTGTGTAAGAGATGGGTTTTTTGTTGAAGTGTTTCAGATTGTAGAGAGTATGCTTGAGAGGATTGTATCGTGAGAGAAGTTAAGAAATCAACCTCTTTCTTTCAAATATAAATATACAACATGCATTCTGAAAATGAGCTAGACTCTTCTGTTGATATGAATGAATCATCCTTTAAGTGGAGGTGAATCTTTGCCTATTAGGCAAGAAGAAAGCAAGTTACAAATTCTATTTTGATAGGATATATATTTCTATTACTCTGAAAAAAGCCGCCTACCTCAGCCACCTCATCACCCTTCCCAACCCCTCCTCCTCATCGGCATGAATATAGAGTGCACACCCTTTGTGTCTCGCCGGTATGCGCCACTTTCCACGAACACAATCCCCTTATTGTTGTAAGACATGTGGCATACAGCCTTCACTCAAGCAGCTTGAAAAGGCGTTGTTGTGGATGATGATGGCCAATTCAGCTACCTCCACCTACACAAGCGTCGAAGTCTCCATTTCTCTACCTCCCTATTTAGGATAGAATAATAGTTATCTTATCTTGCATTTGATGTATGCTAAAAACAGAATAAAGTAAGATATAAGAGGAATAGAGGTCGGATAAAATTATCTCATGCAAGAGATAAAATAAAAGTGGACAAGATTTCTAATATACATAATGTGAAGGTTACTTTTTTCAAATAACAAATTTCTTAAATTAATAAAATTGAAATTATGTTTCAATATAAATAACAATATATAACAATTTATTTTTTAATTTATATTACTTCATTTATATATTCAACTTAAATTCTATTTTATAATATATATTCAATATATAAAGATATAAATATATCTATATCTATTACATATATCAGGTCTTTTAGTATTTTAGGTATATTGGTATAGTTTATTATTTAATAAAATTTTATAAGAGGATGATGGAAGGGAAAAGAGTAATAAAAAAGAAAATAATTAAAAATGAGGAAAAAAAGCAAATAAAAATAAAGTACACAAGAATGTCACGTGAGATTTTTACCCTCTCTGTTATGCATTTTTAAGTTTATTTACATCGATATGTCGTTTATATAAAAAAACATACATTATATGATGTAAATATGTTCGATTTTATTATTGCGATTAACCATATACTGGATAAAATATTGCAAAACCTCTAAATTTTATATCATATTTGTAATATCCTCGAATTCCAAGCCATGAGAATAAGGTATGAGAGTCGATTATGGACATAAACCTTGGATAAACCAAGGCATGGCATGTTCAGCCATGGACTCGATCCACCCGACTGAGACCTAATTAGGGCAAATAGCCAAGACCAACCACGAAATTATTTTAAGGCATCCAATGGACCAATTCTAATTGGAAATTGTCGTGGACAGGTTTAAGAAGGCTACAAACTTAAATGGCTAAAGATTTCTAATATACATAATGTGAAGGTTACTTTTTTTCCAATAACAAATTTCTTAAATTAATAAAATTGAAATTATGTTCAATATAAATAACAATATATAACAATTTATTTTTTAATTTAATATTATTTCATTTATATATTCAACTTAAATTCAATTTTATAATATATATTCAATATATAAAGATATAAATATATTTATATCTATTACATATATTAGGTCTTTTAGTATTTTAAGTATATTATTACAGTTTATTATTTAATAAAATTTTATAAGAGGATGATGGAAGGGAAAAGAGAAATAAAAAAGAAAACAATTAAAAAATGAGGAAAAAAAGCAGATAAAAATAAAGTACACAAGAGTGTCACGGGAGTTTTTTACCCTCTCGTTATACATTTTTAAATTTATTTACATCGATATGGCTTTTATATAAAAAAAAAAATACATTATATGATGTAAATATGTTCGATTTTATTATTGCAATTTACCATATACTAGATAAGATATTGCAAAACCTCTGAATTTTATATCTTATTTATAACATCCTTGAATTCCAAGCCATGAGAATAAGGTATGAGGGTCGATTATGGACATAAACCTTGGATAAACCAAGGCATGGCATGTTCAGCCATGGACCCGATCCACTCGACTGAGACCTGATTAGGGCAAATAGCCAAGACCAATCACAAAATTATTTTAAGGCATCCAATGGACCAATTCTATTGGAAATTGTCGTGGACAAGTTTAAGAAGGCTACAAACTTAAATGGCTAAAGATTTCTAATATACATAATGTGAAGGTTACTTTTTTCCAATAACAAATTTCTTAAATTAATAAAATTGAAATTATGTTCAATATAAATAACAATATATAACAATTTATTTTTTAATTTAATATTATTTCATGTATATATTCAACTTAAATTCAATTTTATAATATATATTCAATATATAAAGATATAAATATATCTATATCTATTACATATATCAGGTCTTTTAGTATTTTAGGTATATTGGTATAGTTTATTATTTAATAAAATTTTATAAGAGGATGATGGAAGGGAAAAGAGAAATAAAAAAGAAAACAATTGAAAAATGAGGAAAAAAAGCAGATAAAAATAAAGTACACAAGAGTGTCACGGGAGTTTTTTACCCTCTCTCGTTATACATTTTTAAATTTATTTACATCGATATGGCTTTTATATAAAAAAAATACATTATATGATGTAAATATGTTCGATTTTATTATTGCAATTTACCATATACTAGATAAGATATTGCAAAACCTCTGAATTTTATATCTTATTTATAACATCCTTGAATTCCAAGCCATGAGAATAAGGTATGAGGGTCGATTATGGACATAAACCTTGGATAAACCAAGGCATGGCATGTTCAGCCATGGACCCGATCCACTCGACTGAGACCTGATTAGGGCAAATAGCCAAGACCAATCACAAAATTATTTTAAGGCATCCAATGGACCAATTCTAATTGGAAATTGTCGTGGACAAGTTTAAGAAGGCTACAAACTTAAATGGCTAAAGATTTCTAATATACATAATGTGAAGGTTACTTTTTTTCCAATAACAAATTTCTTAAATTAATAAAATTGAAATTATGTTCAATATAAATAACAATATATAACAATTTATTTTTTAATTTAATATTATTTCATGTATATATTCAACTTAAATTCAATTTTATAATATATATTCAATATATAAAGATATAAATATATTTATATCTATTACATATATTAGGTCTTTTAGTATTTTAAGTATATTATTACAGTTTATTATTTAATAAAATTTTATAAGAGGATGATGGAAGGGAAAAGAGAAATAAAAAGAAAACAATTAAAAAATGAGGAAAAAAAGCAGATAAAAATAAAGTACACAAGAGTGTCACGGGAGTTTTTTACCCTCTCTGTTATACATTTTTAAATTTATTTACATCGATATGGCTTTTATATAAAAAAAAATACATTATATGATGTAAATATGTTCGATTTTATTATTGCAATTTACCATATACTAGATAAGATATTGCAAAACCTCTGAATTTTATATCTTATTTGTAACATCCTTGAATTCCAAGCCATGAGAATAAGGTATGAGGGTCGATTATGGACATAAACCTTGGATAAACCAAGGCATGGCATGTTCAGCCATGGACCCGATCCACTCGACTGAGACCTGATTAGGGCAAATAGCCAAGACCAATCACAAAATTATTTTAAGGCATCCAATGGACCAATTCTAATTGGAAATTGTCGTGGACAAGTTTAAGAAGGCTACAAACTTAAATGGCTAAAGATTTCTAATATACATAATGTGAAGGTTACTTTTTTTCCAATAACAAATTTCTTAAATTAATAAAATTGAAATTATGTTCAATATAATTAACAATATATAACAATTTATTTTTTAATTTAATATTATTTCATGTATATATTCAACTTCAATTCAATTTTATAATATATATTCAATATATAAAGATATAAATATATTTATATCTATTACATATATTAGGTCTTTTAGTATTTTAAGTATATTATTACAGTTTATTATTTAATAAAATTTTATAAGAGGATGATGGAAGGGAAAAGAGAAATAAAAAAGAAAACAATTAAAAAATGAGGAAAAAAAGCAGATAAAAATAAAGTACACAAGAGTGTCACGGGAGTTTTTTACCCTCTCTGTTATACATTTTTAAATTTATTTACATCGATATGGCTTTTATATAAAAAAAATACATTATATGATGTAAATATGTTCGATTTTATTATTGCAATTTACCATATACTAGATAAGATATTGCAAAACCTCTGAATTTTATATCTTATTTATAACATCCTTGAATTCCAAGCCATGAGAATAAGGTATGAGGGTCGATTATGGACATAAACCTTGGATAAACCAAGGCATGGCATGTTCACCATGGACCCGATCCACTCGACCGAGACCCGATTAGGGCAAATAGCCAAGACCAATCACAAAATTATTTTAAGGCATCCAATGGACCAATTCTAATTGGAAATTGTCGTGGACAAGTTTAAGAAGGCTACAAACTTAAATGGCTAAAGATTTCTAATATACATAATGTGAAGGTTACTTTTTTTCCAATAACAAATTTCTTAAATTAATAAAATTGAAATTATGTTCAATATAAATAACAATATATAACAATTTATTTTTTAATTTAATATTATTTCATGTATATATTCAACTTAAATTCAATTTTATAATATATATTCAATATATAAAGATATAAATATATTTATATCTATTACATATATTAGGTCTTTTAGTATTTTAAGTATATTATTACAGTTTATTATTTAATAAAATTTTATAAGAGGATGATGGAAGGGAAAAGAGAAATAAAAAAGAAAACAATTAAAAAATGAGGAAAAAAAGCAGATAAAAATAAAGTACACAAGAGTGTCACGGGAGTTTTTTACCCTCTCTGTTATACATTTTTAAATTTATTTACATCGATATGGCTTTTATATAAAAAAAAAATACATTATATGATGTAAATATGTTCGATTTTATTATTGCAATTTACCATATACTAGATAAGATATTGCAAAACCTCTGAATTTTATATCTTATTTATAACATCCTTGAATTCCAAGCCATGAGAATAAGGTATGAGGGTCGATTATGGACATAAACCTTGGATAAACCAAGGCATGGCATGTTCACCATGGACCCGATCCACTCGACTGAGACCTGATTAGGGCAAATAGCCAAGACCAATCACAAAATTATTTTAAGGCATCCAATGGACCAATTCTAATTGGAAATTGTCGTGGACAAGTTTAAGAAGGCTACAAACTTAAATGGCTAAAGATTTCTAATATACATAATGTGAAGGTTACTTTTTTTCCAATAACAAATTTCTTAAATTAATAAAATTGAAATTATGTTCAATATAAATAACAATATATAACAATTTATTTTTTAATTTAATATTATTTCATGTATATATTCAACTTAAATTCAATTTTATAATATATATTCAATATATAAAGATATAAATATATTTATATCTATTACATATATTAGGTCTTTTAGTATTTTAAGTATATTATTACAGTTTATTATTTAATAAAATTTTATAAGAGGATGATGGAAGGGAAAAGAGAAATAAAAAAGAAAACAATTAAAAAATGAGGAAAAAAAGCAGATAAAAATAAAGTACACAAGAGTGTCACGGAGTTTTTTACCCTCTCTGTTATACATTTTTAAATTTATTTACATCGATATGGCTTTTATATAAAAAAAATACATTATATGATGTAAATATGTTCGATTTTATTATTGCAATTTACCATATACTAGATAAGATATTGCAAAACCTCTGAATTTTATATCTTATTTGTAACATCCTTGAATTCCAAGCCATGAGAATAAGGTATGAGGGTCGATTATGGACATAAACCTTGGATAAACCAAGGCATGGCATGTTCAGCCATGGACCCGATCCACTCGACTGAGACCTGATTAGGGCAAATAGCCAAGACCAATCACAAAATTATTTTAAGGCATCCAATGGACCAATTCTAATTGGAAATTGTCGTGGACAAGTTTAAGAAGGCTACAAACTTAAATGGCTAAAGATTTCTAATATACATAATGTGAAGGTTACTTTTTTTCCAATAACAAATTTCTTAAATTAATAAAATTGAAATTATGTTCAATATAAATAACAATATATAACAATTTATTTTTTAATTTAATATTATTTCATGTATATATTCAACTTAAATTCAATTTTATAATATATATTCAATATATAAAGATATAAATATATTTATATCTATTACATATATTAGGTCTTTTAGTATTTTAAGTATATTATTACAGTTTATTATTTAATAAAATTTTATAAGAGGATGATGGAAGGGAAAAGAGAAATAAAAAAGAAAACAATTAAAAATGAGGAAAAAAAGCAGATAAAAATAAAGTACACAAGAGTGTCACGGGAGTTTTTTACCCTCTCTGTTATACATTTTTAAATTTATTTACATCGATATGGCTTTTATATAAAAAAATACATTATATGATGTAAATATGTTCGATTTTATTATTGCAATTTACCATATACTAGATAAGATATTGCAAAACCTCTGAATTTTATATCTTATTTATAACATCCTTGAATTCCAAGCCATGAGAATAAGGTATGAGGGTCGATTATGGACATAAACCTTGGATAAACCAAGGCATGGCATGTTCAGCCATGGACCCGATCCACTCGACTGAGACCTGATTAGGGCAAATAGCCAAGACCAATCACAAAATTATTTTAAGGCATCCAATGGACCAATTCTAATTGGAAATTGTCGTGGACAAGTTTAAGAAGGCTACAAACTTAAATGGCTAAAGATTTCTAATATACATAATGTGAAGGTTACTTTTTTTCCAATAACAAATTTCTTAAATTAATAAAATTGAAATTATGTTCAATATAAATAACAATATATAACAATTTATTTTTTAATTTAATATTATTTCATGTATATATTCAACTTAAATTCAATTTTATAATATATATTCAATATATAAAGATATAAATATATTTATATCTATTACATATATTAGGTCTTTTAGTATTTTAAGTATATTATTACAGTTTATTATTTAATAAAATTTTATAAGAGGATGATGGAAGGGAAAAGAGAAATAAAAAAGAAAACAATTAAAAAATGAGGAAAAAAAGCAGATAAAAATAAAGTACACAAGAGTGTCACGGGAGTTTTTTACCCTCTCTCGTTATACATTTTTAAATTTATTTACATCGATATGGCTTTTATATAAAAAAAAATACATTATATGATGTAAATATGTTCGATTTTATTATTGCAATTTACCATATACTAGATAAGATATTGCAAAACCTCTGAATTTTATATCTTATTTATAACATCCTTGAATTCCAAGCCATGAGAATAAGGTATGAGGGTCGATTATGGACATAAACCTTGGATAAACCAAGGCATGGCATGTTCAGCCATGGACCCGATCCACTCGACCGAGACCCGATTAGGGCAAATAGCCAAGACCAATCACAAAATTATTTTAAGGCATCCAATGGACCAATTCTAATTGGAAATTGTCGTGGACAAGTTTAAGAAGGCTACAAACTTAAATGGCTAAAGATTTCTAATATACATAATGTGAAGGTTACTTTTTTTCCAATAACAAATTTCTTAAATTAATAAAATTGAAATTATGTTCAATATAAATAACAATATATAACAATTTATTTTTTAATTTAATATTATTTCATGTATATATTCAACTTAAATTCAATTTTATAATATATATTCAATATATAAAGATATAAATATATTTATATCTATTACATATATTAGGTCTTTTAGTATTTTAAGTATATTATTACAGTTTATTATTTAATAAAATTTTATAAGAGGATGATGGAAGGGAAAAGAGAAATAAAAAAGAAAACAATTAAAAATGAGGAAAAAAAGCAGATAAAAATAAAGTACACAAGAGTGTCACGGGAGTTTTTTACCCTCTCTCGTTATACATTTTTAAATTTATTTACATCGATATGGCTTTTATATAAAAAAAAATACATTATATGATGTAAATATGTTCGATTTTATTATTGCAATTTACCATATACTAGATAAGATATTGCAAAACCTCTGAATTTTATATCTTATTTATAACATCCTTGAATTCCAAGCCATGAGAATAAGGTATGAGGGTCGATTATGGACATAAACCTTGGATAAACCAAGGCATGGCATGTTCAGCCATGGACCCGATCCACTCGACTGAGACCTGATTAGGGCAAATAGCCAAGACCAATCACAAAATTATTTTAAGGCATCCAATGGACCAATTCTAATTGGAAATTGTCGTGGACAAGTTTAAGAAGGCTACAAACTTAAATGGCTAAAGATTTCTAATATACATAATGTGAAGGTTACTTTTTTTCCAATAACAAATTTCTTAAATTAATAAAATTGAAATTATGTTCAATATAAATAACAATATATAACAATTTATTTTTTAATTTAATATTATTTCATGTATATATTCAACTTAAATTCAATTTTATAATATATATTCAATATATAAAGATATAAATATATTTATATCTATTACATATATTAGGTCTTTTAGTATATTTTAAGTATATTATTACAGTTTATTATTTAATAAAATTTTATAAGAGGATGATGGAAGGGAAAAGAGAAATAAAAAAGAAAACAATTAAAAAATGAGGAAAAAAAGCAGATAAAAATAAAGTACACAAGAGTGTCACGGGAGTTTTTTACCCTCTCTGTTATACATTTTTAAATTTATTTACATCGATATGGCTTTTATATAAAAAAAAATACATTATATGATGTAAATATGTTCGATTTTATTATTGCAATTTACCATATACTAGATAAGATATTGCAAAACCTCTGAATTTTATATCTTATTTATAACATCCTTGAATTCCAAGCCATGAGAATAAGGTATGAGGGTCGATTATGGACATAAACCTTGGATAAACCAAGGCATGGCATGTTCACCATGGACCCGATCCACTCGACTGAGACCTGATTAGGGCAAATAGCCAAGACCAATCACAAAATTATTTTAAGGCATCCAATGGACCAATTCTAATTGGAAATTGTCGTGGACAAGTTTAAGAAGGCTACAAACTTAAATGGCTAAAGATTTCTAATATACATAATGTGAAGGTTACTTTTTTTCCAATAACAAATTTCTTAAATTAATAAAATTGAAATTATGTTCAATATAAATAACAATATATAACAATTTATTTTTTAATTTAATATTATTTCATGTATATATTCAACTTAAATTCAATTTTATAATATATATTCAATATATAAAGATATAAATATATTTATATCTATTACATATATTAGGTCTTTTAGTATTTTAAGTATATTATTACAGTTTATTATTTAATAAAATTTTATAAGAGGATGATGGAAGGGAAAAGAGAAATAAAAAAGAAAACAATTAAAAATGAGGAAAAAAAGCAGATAAAAATAAAGTACACAAGAGTGTCACGGGAGTTTTTTACCCTCTCTTTATACATTTTTAAATTTATTTACATCGATATGGCTTTTATATAAAAAAAAAATACATTATATGATGTAAATATGTTCGATTTTATTATTGCAATTTACCATATACTAGATAAGATATTGCAAAACCTCTGAATTTTATATCTTATTTATAACATCCTTGAATTCCAAGCCATGAGAATAAGGTATGAGGGTCGATTATGGACATAAACCTTGGATAAACCAAGGCATGGCATGTTCACCATGGACCCGATCCACTCGACTGAGACCTGATTAGGGCAAATAGCCAAGACCAATCACAAAATTATTTTAAGGCATCCAATGGACCAATTCTAATTGGAAATTGTCGTGGACAAGTTTAAGAAGGCTACAAACTTAAATGGCTAAAGATTTCTAATATACATAATGTGAAGGTTACTTTTTTTCCAATAACAAATTTCTTAAATTAATAAAATTGAAATTATGTTCAATATAAATAACAATATATAACAATTTATTTTTTAATTTAATATTATTTCATGTATATATTCAACTTAAATTCAATTTTATAATATATATTCAATATATAAAGATATAAATATATTTATATCTATTACATATATTAGGTCTTTTAGTATTTTAAGTATATTATTACAGTTTATTATTTAATAAAATTTTATAAGAGGATGATGGAAGGGAAAAGAGAAATAAAAAAGAAAACAATTAAAAAATGAGGAAAAAAAGCAGATAAAAATAAAGTACACAAGAGTGTCACGGGAGTTTTTTACCCTCTCTCGTTATACATTTTTAAATTTATTTACATCGATATGGCTTTTATATAAAAAAAAAATACATTATATGATGTAAATATGTTCGATTTTATTATTGCAATTTACCATATACTAGATAAGATATTGCAAAACCTCTGAATTTTATATCTTATTTATAACATCCTTGAATTCCAAGCCATGAGAATAAGGTATGAGGGTCGATTATGGACATAAACCTTGGATAAACCAAGGCATGGCATGTTCAGCCATGGACCCGATCCACTCGACTGAGACCTGATTAGGGCAAATAGCCAAGACCAATCACAAAATTATTTTAAGGCATCCAATGGACCAATTCTAATTGGAAATTGTCGTGGACAAGTTTAAGAAGGCTACAAACTTAAATGGCTAAAGATTTCTAATATACATAATGTGAAGGTTACTTTTTTTCCAATAACAAATTTCTTAAATTAATAAAATTGAAATTATGTTCAATATAAATAACAATATATAACAATTTATTTTTAATTTAATATTATTTCATGTATATATTCAACTTAAATTCAATTTTATAATATATATTCAATATATAAAGATATAAATATATTTATATCTATTACATATATTAGGTCTTTTAGTATTTTAAGTATATTATTACAGTTTATTATTTAATAAAATTTTATAAGAGGATGATGGAAGGGAAAAGAGAAATAAAAAAGAAAACAATTAAAAATGAGGAAAAAAAGCAGATAAAAATAAAGTACACAAGAGTGTCACGGGAGTTTTTTACCCTCTCTATACATTTTTAAATTTATTTACATCGATATGGCTTTTATATAAAAAAAAATACATTATATGATGTAAATATGTTCGATTTTATTATTGCAATTTACCATATACTAGATAAGATATTGCAAAACCTCTGAATTTTATATCTTATTTATAACATCCTTGAATTCCAAGCCATGAGAATAAGGTATGAGGGTCGATTATGGACATAAACCTTGGATAAACCAAGGCATGGCATGTTCAGCCATGGACCCGATCCACTCGACTGAGACCTGATTAGGGCAAATAGCCAAGACCAATCACAAAATTATTTTAAGGCATCCAATGGACCAATTCTAATTGGAAATTGTCGTGGACAAGTTTAAGAAGGCTACAAACTTAAATGGCTAAAGATTTCTAATATACATAATGTGAAGGTTACTTTTTTTCCAATAACAAATTTCTTAAATTAATAAAATTGAAATTATGTTCAATATAAATAACAATATATAACAATTTATTTTTTAATTTAATATTATTTCATGTATATATTCAACTTAAATTCAATTTTATAATATATATTCAATATATAAAGATATAAATATATTTATATCTATTACATATATTAGGTCTTTTAGTATTTTAAGTATATTATTACAGTTTATTATTTAATAAAATTTTATAAGAGGATGATGGAAGGGAAAAGAGAAATAAAAAAGAAAACAATTAAAAATGAGGAAAAAAAGCAGATAAAAATAAAGTACACAAGAGTGTCACGGAGTTTTTTACCCTCTCTGTTATACATTTTTAAATTTATTTACATCGATATGGCTTTTATATAAAAAAAAATACATTATATGATGTAAATATGTTCGATTTTATTATTGCAATTTACCATATACTAGATAAGATATTGCAAAACCTCTGAATTTTATATCTTATTTATAACATCCTTGAATTCCAAGCCATGAGAATAAGGTATGAGGGTCGATTATGGACATAAACCTTGGATAAACCAAGGCATGGCATGTTCACCATGGACCCGATCCACTCGACTGAGACCTGATTAGGGCAAATAGCCAAGACCAATCACAAAATTATTTTAAGGCATCCAATGGACCAATTCTAATTGGAAATTGTCGTGGACAAGTTTAAGAAGGCTACAAACTTAAATGGCTAAAGATTTCTAATATACATAATGTGAAGGTTACTTTTTTTCCAATAACAAATTTCTTAAATTAATAAAATTGAAATTATGTTCAATATAAATAACAATATATAACAATTTATTTTTTAATTTAATATTATTTCATGTATATATTCAACTTAAATTCAATTTTATAATATATATTCAATATATAAAGATATAAATATATTTATATCTATTACATATATTAGGTCTTTTAGTATTTTAAGTATATTATTACAGTTTATTATTTAATAAAATTTTATAAGAGGATGATGGAAGGGAAAAGAGAAATAAAAAAGAAAACAATTAAAAATGAGGAAAAAAAGCAGATAAAAATAAAGTACACAAGAGTGTCACGGAGTTTTTTACCCTCTCTCGTTATACATTTTTAAATTTATTTACATCGATATGGCTTTTATATAAAAAAAAATACATTATATGATGTAAATATGTTCGATTTTATTATTGCAATTTACCATATACTAGATAAGATATTGCAAAACCTCTGAATTTTATATCTTATTTATAACATCCTTGAATTCCAAGCCATGAGAATAAGGTATGAGGGTCGATTATGGACATAAACCTTGGATAAACCAAGGCATGGCATGTTCACCATGGACCCGATCCACTCGACCGAGACCTATTAGGGCAAATAGCCAAGACCAATCACAAAATTATTTTAAGGCATCCAATGGACCAATTCTAATTGGAAATTGTCGTGGACAAGTTTAAGAAGGCTACAAACTTAAATGGCTAAAGATTTCTAATATACATAATGTGAAGGTTACTTTTTTTTCCAATAACAAATTTCTTAAATTAATAAAATTGAAATTATGTTCAATATAAATAACAATATATAACAATTTATTTTTTAATTTAATATTATTTCATGTATATATTCAACTTAAATTCAATTTTATAATATATATTCAATATATAAAGATATAAATATATTTATATCTATTACATATATTAGGTCTTTTAGTATTTTAAGTATATTATTACAGTTTATTATTTAATAAAATTTTATAAGAGGATGATGGAAGGGAAAAGAGAAATAAAAAAGAAAACAATTAAAAATGAGGAAAAAAAGCAGATAAAAATAAAGTACACAAGAGTGTCACGGGAGTTTTTTACCCTCTCTCGTTATACATTTTTAAATTTATTTACATCGATATGGCTTTTATATAAAAAAATACATTATATGATGTAAATATGTTCGATTTTATTATTGCAATTTACCATATACTAGATAAGATATTGCAAAACCTCTGAATTTTATATCTTATTTATAACATCCTTGAATTCCAAGCCATGAGAATAAGGTATGAGGGTCGATTATGGACATAAACCTTGGATAAACCAAGGCATGGCATGTTCAGCCATGGACCCGATCCACTCGACTGAGACCTGATTAGGGCAAATAGCCAAGACCAATCACAAAATTATTTTAAGGCATCCAATGGACCAATTCTAATTGGAAATTGTCGTGGACAAGTTTAAGAAGGCTACAAACTTAAATGGCTAAAGATTTCTAATATACATAATGTGAAGGTTACTTTTTTTCCAATAACAAATTTCTTAAATTAATAAAATTGAAATTATGTTCAATATAAATAACAATATATAACAATTTATTTTTTAATTTAATATTATTTCATGTATATATTCAACTTAAATTCAATTTTATAATATATATTCAATATATAAAGATATAAATATATTTATATCTATTACATATATTAGGTCTTTTAGTATTTTAAGTATATTATTACAGTTTATTATTTAATAAAATTTTATAAGAGGATGATGGAAGGGAAAAGAGAAATAAAAAAGAAAACAATTAAAAAATGAGGAAAAAAAGCAGATAAAAATAAAGTACACAAGAGTGTCACGGGAGTTTTTTACCCTCTCGTTATACATTTTTAAATTTATTTACATCGATATGGCTTTTATATAAAAAAAAAATACATTATATGATGTAAATATGTTCGATTTTATTATTGCAATTTACCATATACTAGATAAGATATTGCAAAACCTCTGAATTTTATATCTTATTTATAACATCCTTGAATTCCAAGCCATGAGAATAAGGTATGAGGGTCGATTATGGACATAAACCTTGGATAAACCAAGGCATGGCATGTTCACCATGGACCCGATCCACTGACCGAGACCTGATTAGGGCAAATAGCCAAGACCAATCACAAAATTATTTTAAGGCATCCAATGGACCAATTCTAATTGGAAATTGTCGTGGACAAGTTTAAGAAGGCTACAAACTTAAATGGCTAAAGATTTCTAATATACATAATGTGAAGGTTACTTTTTTTCCAATAACAAATTTCTTAAATTAATAAAATTGAAATTATGTTCAATATAAATAACAATATATAACAATTTATTTTTTAATTTAATATTATTTCATGTATATATTCAACTTAAATTCAATTTTATAATATATATTCAATATATAAAGATATAAATATATTTATATCTATTACATATATTAGGTCTTTTAGTATTTTAAGTATATTATTACAGTTTATTATTTAATAAAATTTTATAAGAGGATGATGGAAGGGAAAAGAGAAATAAAAAAGAAAACAATTAAAAATGAGGAAAAAAAAAAGCAGATAAAAATAAAGTACACAAGAGTGTCACGGGAGTTTTTTACCCTCTCTGTTATACATTTTTAAATTTATTTACATCGATATGGCTTTTATATAAAAAAAAAAATACATTATATGATGTAAATATGTTCGATTTTATTATTGCAATTTACCATATACTAGATAAGATATTGCAAAACCTCTGAATTTTATATCTTATTTATAACATCCTTGAATTCCAAGCCATGAGAATAAGGTATGAGGGTCGATTATGGACATAAACCTTGGATAAACCAAGGCATGGCATGTTCAGCCATGGACCCGATCCACTCGACTGAGACCTGATTAGGGCAAATAGCCAAGACCAATCACAAAATTATTTTAAGGCATCCAATGGACCAATTCTAATTGGAAATTGTCGTGGACAAGTTTAAGAAGGCTACAAACTTAAATGGCTAAAGATTTCTAATATACATAATGTGAAGGTTACTTTTTTTCCAATAACAAATTTCTTAAATTAATAAAATTGAAATTATGTTCAATATAAATAACAATATATAACAATTTATTTTTTAATTTAATATTATTTCATGTATATATTCAACTTAAATTCAATTTTATAATATATATTCAATATATAAAGATATAAATATATTTATATCTATTACATATATTAGGTCTTTTAGTATTTTAAGTATATTATTACAGTTTATTATTTAATAAAATTTTATAAGAGGATGATGGAAGGGAAAAGAGAAATAAAAAAGAAAACAATTAAAAAATGAGGAAAAAAAAAGCAGATAAAAATAAAGTACACAAGAGTGTCACGGGAGTTTTTTACCCTCTCTTATACATTTTTAAATTTATTTACATCGATATGGCTTTTATATAAAAAAAAAAAATACATTATATGATGTAAATATGTTCGATTTTATTATTGCAATTTACCATATACTAGATAAGATATTGCAAAACCTCTGAATTTTATATCTTATTTATAACATCCTTGAATTCCAAGCCATGAGAATAAGGTATGAGGGTCGATTATGGACATAAACCTTGGATAAACCAAGGCATGGCATGTTCACCATGGACCCGATCCACTCGACTGAGACCTGATTAGGGCAAATAGCCAAGACCAATCACAAAATTATTTTAAGGCATCCAATGGACCAATTCTAATTGGAAATTGTCGTGGACAAGTTTAAGAAGGCTACAAACTTAAATGGCTAAAGATTTCTAATATACATAATGTGAAGGTTACTTTTTTTCCAATAACAAATTTCTTAAATTAATAAAATTGAAATTATGTTCAATATAAATAACAATATATAACAATTTATTTTTTAATTTAATATTATTTCATGTATATATTCAACTTAAATTCAATTTTATAATATATATTCAATATATAAAGATATAAATATATTTATATCTATTACATATATTAGGTCTTTTAGTATTTTAAGTATATTATTACAGTTTATTATTTAATAAAATTTTATAAGAGGATGATGGAAGGGAAAAGAGAAATAAAAAAAGAAAACAATTAAAAAATGAGGAAAAAAAGCAGATAAAAATAAAGTACACAAGAGTGTCACGGGAGTTTTTTACCCTCTCGTTATACATTTTTAAATTTATTTACATCGATATGGCTTTTATATAAAAAAATACATTATATGATGTAAATATGTTCGATTTTATTATTGCAATTTACCATATACTAGATAAGATATTGCAAAACCTCTGAATTTTATATCTTATTTATAACATCCTTGAATTCCAAGCCATGAGAATAAGGTATGAGGGTCGATTATGGACATAAACCTTGGATAAACCAAGGCATGGCATGTTCAGCCATGGACCCGATCCACTCGACTGAGACCTGATTAGGGCAAATAGCCAAGACCAATCACAAAATTATTTTAAGGCATCCAATGGACCGATTCTGATTGGAAATTGTCGTGGACAAGTTTAAGAACGCTACAAACTTAAATGGCTAAAGATTTCTAATATACATAATGTGAAGGTTACTTTTTTTCCAATAACAAATTTCTTAAATTAATAAAATTGAAATTATGTTCAATATAATTAACAACATATAACAATTTATTTTTTAATTTAATATTATTTCATGTATATATTCAACTTAAATTCAATTTTATAATATATATTCAATATATAAAGATATAAATATATTTATATCTATTACATATATTAGGTCTTTTAGTATTTTAAGTATATTATTACAGTTTATTATTTAATAAAATTTTATAAGAGGATGATGGAAGGGAAAAGAGAAATAAAAAAGAAAACAATTAAAAAATGAGGAAAAAAAGCAGATAAAAATAAAGTACACAAGAGTGTCACGGGAGTTTTTACCCTCTCGTTATACATTTTTAAATTTATTTACATCGATATGGCTTTTATATAAAAAAAAATACATTATATGATGTAAATATGTTCGATTTTATTATTGCAATTTACCATATGCTAGATAAGATATTGCAAAACCTCTGAATTTTATATCTTATTTATAACATCCTTGAATTGCAAGCCATGAGAATAAGGTATGAGGGTCGATTATGGACATAAACCTTGGATAAACCAAGGCATGGCATGTTCACCATGGACCCGATCCACTGACCGAGACCCGATTAGGGCAAATAGGCAAGACCAATCACAAAATTATTTTAAGGCATCCAATGGACCGATTCTAATTGGAAATTGTCGTGGACAAGTTTAAGAAGGCTACAAACTTAAATGGCTAAAGATTTCTAACATACATAATGTGAAGGTTACTTTTTTTCCAATAACAAATTTCTTAAATTAATAAAATTGAAATTATGTTCAATATAAATAACAATATATAACAATTTATTTTTTAATTTAATATTATTTCATGTATATATTCAACTTAAATTCAATTTTATAATATATATTCAATATATAAAGAAATAAATATATCTATATCTATTACATATATCGGTCTTTTAGTATTTTAGGTATATTGGTATAGTTTATTTTTTAATAAAATTTTATAAGAGGATGATGGAAGGGAAAAGAGTAATAAAAAAGAAAATAATTAAAAATGAGGAAAAAAGCAAATAAAAATAAAGTACACAAGAATGTCACGTGAGATTTTTACCCTCTTTGTTATGCATTTTTAAGTTTATTTACATCGATATGTCGTTTATATAAAAACATACATTATATGATGTAAATATGTTCGATTTTATTATTGCGATTAACCATATACTGGATAAAATATTGCAAAACCTCTAAATTTTATATCATATTTGTAATATCCTCGAATTCCAAGCCATGAGAATAAGGTATGAGAGTCGATTATGGACATAAACCTTGGATAAACCAAGGCATGGCATGTTCAGCCATGGACTCGATCCACCCGACTGAGACCTAATTAGGGCAAATAGCCAAGACCAACCACAAAATTATTTTAAGGCATCCAATGGACCAATTCTAATTGGAAATTGTCGTGGACAGGTTTAAGAAGGCTACAAACTTAAATGGCTAAAGATTTCTAATATACATAATGTGAAGGTTACTTTTTGCCAATAACAAATTTCTTAAATTAATAAAATTGAAATTATGTTCAATATAAATAACAATATATAACAATTTATTTTTTAATTTAATATTATTTCATGTATATATTCAACTTAAATTCAATTTTATAATATATATTCAATATATAAAGATATAAATATATTTATATCTATTACATATATTAGGTCTTTTAGTATTTTAAGTATATTATTACAGTTTATTATTTAATAAAATTTTATAAGAGGATGATGGAAGGGAAAAGAGAAATAAAAAGAAAATAATTAAAAAATGAGGAAAAAAAAAAACTTAAATGCAGATAAAAATAAAGTACACAAGAGTGTCACGGGAGTTTTTTACCCTCTCTATGGCATAAATTTATTTACATCGATATGGCTTTTATATAAAAAAAAAAAATACATCACGGAGACGTCGGATGCACGCCGCACTAGTGCCAATAAATCACAACAATTTGCAAAATTGACGAGCGGAACGTTTCTAGAGATGGCCCGAAAATTATCTCTAGTGTTGGTATTGCTAGGAGAATCCTAGCTGATGTGCTAAGTACGGTAAGCTACCCGGTGAATAGATCCCCATCAACCGCTATTGAATGGCGACTCAAAGAAGTGTGGTTAGGTAACGTTGCTGATTATTCTATTCTTAGAATGTTTGGTTGCCCGCGTTATTTTCGAGTGAGTGATGGTAAGCTTGATTGGAGGGCAAGGTGCATATTCCATGGCTATGCACAAAGTGAGTGGGGCAATCAGTTGTGGTGCCCGGATATAAATTCACCTGTTAACAGCAGAGAAGTTACCCTTGATGAGTCTTCGATACTTCTGGCTAGGAGTGTTTGTGGTAGTGTTCAAACAGATCTGAACGATGTTCAGCTTGAGGTGGAGTTGCGACCAGAAACTCCTGAGGTAGCGTATACGGGTACTAGCAAAGTAATCGACACAGATGGTGCTCATAGCGAGGTGGAGCTTATAGAGCCAACGGTTGCTGTAACTGCTGAAATTAACAAGGTATGTATTCGATCTCCGACGATATGGATGCAACAATGGTTTTGCTTTATCTGCGGTTAAGGAGGTTGTGTCGGAAAATCCTTGCGGAGCAGTTAAAGGTGCATGTGGAGTTGGTATTCTAATGAGGTCCTCGGTTATAGCGAAGTTCAAGCGAGGCTTGGACTTGGATAATATCTGTGGCGGTTAAGCCCATTGGGGGCTATGGGAAAGTAGCAGCAGAGTTTGAATTTTTGTGAAGAAATTGCAACTTGGCTCAAACGTCGAGCCAAGGTGGAGATTGTTAAATATGTCTCGAGTTTGAGTCCAATATGAAATTCCGAATATTCCGAATTGGATATATTGCGGACGTTCGAAATTGAGCAAAGAATATCCGAAGATCAACTTCCCAAAGTTTGAATCTGCGTTGGAGAATTCGGCCTCTCGAAATAGGAAAGTTCAACTTTGACTTGGATTTGGATTTTGTTTAAAATATATAGAGATATGTTTTGGATAAAATCGTTTTAGATAGGAAATAGAATCCTATTAGAAGTTGGCATAATAATAAGGTTTTACTTATATATAGACTTGTGGCCGTGGGTGATAGACGTGGATCACAAATTGTCTTGAAGCGCCGCGTGAGTGCTTGGTGTTCCGCCGTTGATCATGAAGAGTTGGTCTTGAAGCGCGGTCTAGTTGTCGAGTGCTTGGGAGGGATTTTCTTTGTCGTTCTTACTCGTGAATTACATCCAAGAAGTTTAGTGTTTGTAGCCGATTAAATCTTGAGGTAAGATTTGCGTGTAATTCCTTCGTGAGATTGAGAGATTATTTTCGAGGAATTTTCGGGGCTAAACGCTGTGTGAGTTATTGGTTGTAATTGGGGCTTGGGAAACACCGAGAGAGTGTTTGAGTGACTTGAGTATGTAATCTCCTTGTATCGCTTGATCTATAGTGAAATTCGCTGCTGCTCTCCCCGTGGACGTAGGTCTTTACGACTGAACCACGTAAATCTGGTGTCCGATTTATTTTCTTTTTCTGTCTATATTATTGTTCGATAGCTCGCTTAATCGCAACAGTCTCCGTGGCTCAAAAATTGCCTACCGTTTCAAGGATAATGTCATAATTTAATTAGAAATGAATTAGAATCTTGAAATAGCCACATGATTCTCACTCAGGGGTCTTGATAAATCTTAAAAATTGATTTATTAAAATGACGTTGTCATTGCCAATTGAGATTTGTTGAAATTCCATATATATATATATATATATATGTATGTATGTATGTATGTATGTATGTATGTATGTATGTATAGACACACGCAATAGTGAATCCCTATCCTCATGAATACAAGAACGTAATTAGTAATGATTAAGTAGTGGACCTAATCCTCCTTATATAGGTCATCATAATATCATATTGGATCCATACTATCAAGATAAGCAAAAGGGACCTTCTCATTTTCATGAGTTCACGTGACTTGCAGGAAATTATACATGTATAGAGGATCCATGCCATTCATGTCAAGCAATGAAAATATCCAATTGGGCCAACATGTTCTTGCTCTTGTTCAAGGTACACATAGAACTGTTAATGCTACTGTTCCAATTATTCGAATCCGTCATTCGACAGCGCTGCCGGAGATGGAGTCTGGTTAGGTTGGGGAGCCGCTCCCTCACGGCTGGCTTGAAGAGGACGATGCATAGAGGGACAAATGGCCAAAACAGACAACAAGGTGGGGCTTAGTTTAGTTTAGAGGACCTTGAGCTAAATACGGTCACAATAGAAGCTGGGCTTAGGGCTTGTTATGGCTTTTGTTGAATTTGAGCTAAATAGTGTTGTATTTGGAGACTGGGTTTTGAGAAGAAATTTTTTTTTTTTTTTTTATTAATTGAAGTGGCCTCGGTATGGGACCCCGAACGCGTTCTCATAGATGTCTTGCATTTGAGTATGCTCTCAAAGGGTTCTATCTGAGTCTCTTCCCTTCACTTGCAATACGGTTGCTTATAAATCCATCAAGAGAAAATTAAAGTATATGAAGCGGCAGAGGAAGACTATTGGATTTGGAAGAAAAACAATAACCCTTTGTCTCCCATTTTCACTACATCCCGAGAACCCATAATCATATAAGCTGACCTCCTGGTGGTAATCATAGTAATAGCCATAGTATGGAACTGTCAAATGATCCACATCCTCCAAAAACTAAGACTGCAACTCCTCATGACCTCTTAAATCCACATGATGATTGATGTTGCCCATAATTTGGGATGATTCAATAGTGGGCACTTGAATCTACCTTCACCCTCTAAAGGCATTGATTTATCAATCAATAGAGAAAAATTTAGAGATATCAATCATAATAACAAGTCGAGTCTTGAAGATGCCAGAATCAAGAGATTGGCAACTCTTGTAATAAAATGATATTTTCTTTTATTATTTTCCATTGTTGTATTATTTCTTTATGAAGTGGAACATTTGTAGTATCCTTATCTAATGAAAATTATCTCGACAATTATATGTTGAGATCAATAATCAAATACTTTTGTTCTTTTTACCCTCATGCTCTCTAGTCCTTATGATGATCGTGATCCTCGAATGACGTGGGATTGGGAAAGTTAATGGCCTGAAGATGTAGCTTGGCATCCTTAGGGAAACAGTATTCTTTGCATGCAGGGTGTCGCTCTTGCTATGTTGCAGCCATTGTATGAGTAGATGTCCGAACGTGTATTGTTAGAAGTGTGAGACCCCATCTTCCCTTACAAAAGTTCCCAAGTAGTTCATAGGCTCCGCCCTCGTATGGAAAAGACTGCTAGACAAATATCTCAACGACCCGTAAGAACAAGCTTTTTCCTTTTTTTTTTTAATTTCCCATGAGAATTTCTACTTTGTCGATGCATGCATAATTAAGATAGGATTTAATTTTACCATGACTTTTATCTCAACTACTAAGCATAGTCTTAGAGGAGAAGCTTCTGTCTACTTACATTCCAGCACAAGTATTTAACTTGGGATCCGTTGGTTTCACGGAAAAATAAATTAATTAGAAAAATAATTTCCTAGAAAATGATCAATGTAGTTTATTTTTGTGCCGAGTTACTTTCTAGGATCAAACAACCTTAGTAGTCACTGGGATAAGCTTGGCAAGAAAATCCGGAAAGCAAGACATCTTCGATGGGAGCTTCAAGCCACTAAATTGAAACAAAATCATACCAAGGCATGACAAGCAACATTTAAGAGGCTGAAATATATTCAAGAGAAGTCGTCATAAACTTTATGCTCGAGGACAGCAAAAAGGGGTTATGAAAAAGATGGCGAATTGAGTTGTACTTGGCTTGTCACCACTTTCTTCGACAACTTGAGTCGCTTTTTTTATGATAAAGGAGGAACTCCTCAAAAGCACGGTGTTCCACTGAATTCAATCCGCCAACGGATTCACTCTGAGGAGTTTTGTGAGCCAGAGAGCACCAACCTAAGGCGCAAACGATAGCGATGACGACTGTGTATTTGAATTATTGCGAATCAATTCATGCTCTTTGAAAGTCATGGCTTTCCGACCGGGGAAAAAAAAAGAAGTCATGGCTTCATAGCCAATATATCTTCGATTTTAGAGGAGTTAAAATGACTTGGTGAAACATTTCTAAAGGCACCTTTTCCCAGAGAGCCTAGAACATTTAGTAACGAAATCTTATGATTGTTTTTTAGCGATTGTAAATTAGCATTGCCGAGAGAATTATTTACACGGCCCATTAAATTAGAACCTCATTACTCAAAGACGTGAGTCACATGATTTACAAAAGCATCGATTAGGTTCACAATTAAAATCCAAAATGAAAATTGCGTTTGCCAACAAAAATAAAGACAATGATAAAATACAAGAAAATTTTGCATATAGGAATGTAAGAATCAATTCTTGTCCTAGCTTTAAAGTTCACTTATTCGTATGATGAAGCAATAAAATATTAAAAAGTGGCCATCATTCGCATTATGCAAGAAAAAGACAATGACAAGATGTGAATAAAAAAATGATCTTTCAACGAAGTCACCTCTTACAATGGAATCAAGGTGAAGGTACATGCCACATAGTCCTGATTACGGGATTTTGGTATTTTGCCAAGATTTTGTCTAAGAGACGGCATCATCAAAAGATCAATTCATAGCTATCAATCGAATGTCCACTCTATCCCAACAGTTTCATATGCAAAATGTGGCATCAACTTTTGAAAGATTGATTTGTGATTTCATTCTTGCAAAAAAAAAGGTGATTTTTATTTCGAGAAGTCCTATATAAAAAAAAAAAAAAAATGTAATTCGAATATCGATCGTAGAAGGTGAGAAAGAAAGAATTTTCTCCTAAACTATTTATTGTATGTTGATTCATGATACGACACTGAGTTATGTATTCGAAATTGATATGGCTTGACACTTATTAACCCTTTTTTATTAAAAAAATATTTACATCAAAACATGTTAATAGAGACAATAAACAGTAAAATATTTACATCAAAACATGTTAATAGAGACAATAAACAGTAAAATAACTGCAAATAGAATGACTAAAAGAATGACGAGGGGACAAGAATTTAAGGAAAGAGATGCCAATCGAAAGTGAATGATGATAATATCAGAAGAGACATCTATAGAGGAGACGGATTCCATGGATAACAGATATCATACTCTCCGGACTCACTAAGCAAACATGGACCGTCGGGCGAGATATTCCAAAAACACAAATCGCAACGACCCGTGTCCCTCTTTGACTTATATATATCAAACCACTCAAATCGACCCGGCCACGAAAAGCCACAAAAGAACAATGTCCCCCCGAAGATATTGGGTCTGAATGTGAAAAACCAGCTTTCTTGTATATGATGGACTCCAAGATCGTCGTCTTTAGATTTGCAATGAACTGTGTGAGAATAGTGCCAGCCTGCAAATGGTTGTTGATCATAACGGTCGTCTTGCCCATAACAATTCCTACATAGCTAGTTACAAATAAGAAACAAATAAATATGAGTGTAGCTGATGTCTTCATCATCGTGGCGTACAGTGCACAATTGATTTTATGGATAAAACTTATCAAACGATCCTCAATAAATAACCTTCATGGTAGCTCTGTAACTTTTATGACATCTCTGAATATCTTTAGAATTAATTGTGAATGCTAAATCTTTTGCAATTAGTGATCTGTCTGTCATTTTGCTAAAAGGAAACCATTGCACAATTACATTTTGATTTTGTGAAATAATTCATCAAATGATCCTTTTATGCCAATCTTTCGCAATTGGAGATTGATAAACAGTAATTGGCTTGTTTAAAATGCTAAAAGGAAACCATTGCACAATCTCAATTTGATTTTGTGAAAAATTGATTAAATGATCCTCAACACACGACTTTTACGGCAACTCTTAATATCTTTAGAATTAATTGTAAGTTCTATGCCAAATCTTTTGCAATTAGGGATCCAGCTGTCATTTTGCTAAAAGGAAACCATTTCACAATTACATTTTTAATTTCGGAAATAATTCATCTAATGATCCTTTTATGCCAATCTTTCGCAATTGGAGATTAATAAACAATAATTGGCTTGTTTAAATGCTAAAAGGAAACCATTGCACGATCTCAATTTGATTTTGTGAAAAATAGATTAAATGATCCTCAACACACGACTTTTACGGCAACTCTTAATACCTTTAGAATTAGTTGTAAGTTCTATGCCAAATCTTTTGCAATTAGAGATTGATAAACAATAATTGGCTTGTTTAAATGCTAAAAGGAAACTATTGCACAATCTCATTTTGATTTTGTGAAAAAATTGACCAAATGAATTTTCTATGCCAAATCTTTTGCGATTACGGATTTATAAAGAGTAATTGGCTTGTTTAAATGCTAAAAGGAAACCATTGCACAACTCATTTTGATTTTGTGAAAAAATTGATCGAGTCCTTTTATGCCAAATATTTTCCAATTGGAGATTGATAAGCCCTAATGCTTAAATGCTAAAAGGAAACCATTGGACAATCTCATTTTGATTTTGTAAAATAATGGATCAAATGATCTTCAATAAATAACTTTTATGGTAGCTCTGAATGTCTCTAGAATCACTTGTGAGTTCTATGCCAACTTTTTTTGCAATTAGTTATTTAGTTGTCATTTTGCTAAATATGACGAATAGTGAACAAGAAGTGGCAAAAGGAAGTTGTCTCGTACCCTTAAGCATTTATCACCTACCAATTTTGTGTCCGATTTGGATTCAGATAACCTTTTGTTTAAGGGAAATTGCATACCCATTTGGCTCACACAAATTGAGTGCATATCGGAAATAAGAATGGCTCACAAAAGAGGACGATAAATAATTAGTGATGGAATATATTGGTTTTACTTATATCCATTTATGTTAGCTTGAAAAAATTAATCGAGTTGTTAAATCAAGATATGTATAGTTAATCGAAATCTTAAATTTATATTGATAATTGATTCGTATTGTCAATTTGATAATATAACTAAAATTAATACTAGCGACATGGACATTTATAAATTCTATAAACAATTTAATAAAAAAAAATTTTCAGTAAGAATTATGATCTTGAAAGTAAAAATATTAATTTGGAGTGTGGGTGATGATCCCTATGCACAAGAAGTTATAAAATCCAAATTGCTTTATTGAAATAAAAATTACATTCAAATATATATCATAATTTTTCATATGTTATTTCATTTGACATTGCATAATCAAAAGTTATTTTTAAATATTCAATAACTATCTGAGTACAACATATCTTATGTGGCAATTCTTATCTAAAAGTAAAAAAGAAGAAATGGCAATTCTCATGCAAGAGTAAAAAGGAAAAAAAAAAAATATAAAAGGTAATATGGAAACGGAAAATATAATATGGGAATTCTTATCCCAGACTATTAGAGAAGGAAAGAAAAAAGAGGTAATATAGCAATTCTTCTCCCAGAGTGGCGTCTGCAGAAAAGGAAACTTCGATAAATGGGAAAAAAGAGAGGAAAAAGTAACAATAATGTCGCAACTCTCGTCCCAAAGTAAAAAAATATGAAAAACCGAAGGTAAAAGATCTGATACGCCCCCTTCTTCATCCTTAAATAGCTGAATGGTGTTGATGTCGGAGCAATGTACGCCACAATGAAGACATTAGCTACGCTCACATTCATTTGTTCTTTATTTGTAACTAGCTATGGTGGAGGTATATGGAGAGAGACCTATGTTGAGATAAAGAACAATCTGACCGATGGAGCTACTCTAAGAGTTCATTGCAAATCGAAGCAAGACGATCTCGGATTCCATGATATTACGACAAGCTGGGGATTCTCATTCGTCCCTAGTTTCTTTGGGAAAACATTGTTCTTTTGCAGCTTTGCATGGCCTGGTCAATTTCATTATTTCGACATATATAACCAACCTAGGGACGATAAGCGATGCTTCAAGTGTATTTGGAAGATCTCACCCAGTGGTCCTTGTTTGTACAATGGGAAGGATGGAGGTTACACAAAATGTGATCCTTGGAATCCTTCTTCACAGTTAGGGGGAAAACCTCTTATATAAATGTATGATGGAGAAAGACGATGTGGTGAACTCTTATGCTGCAATCTAGATGGAATAAGACTCACATTTGTTAATTTTGTATCTCTTCTAATTTCCTCATCATTTCGATTAGCATCTCTTTCTTTATAGTGTTGTCTCTTCATTTTGTGTCATTCATTTATTGATTTATTCTACTTTGGAATGTTTTTGCTTAGACGCCCTTCTACTTTGGTTCATTTGTAACATGAACCCTGTATATATACATGAAACTTGGTATATTTACATGTACTATACCATGCTTTTCTCAATCTAAATCATGTCATTCACGAGGTATATAGGTGTGATAGGATAATATGATAAAGAAAAGGATTGAAGCAGCATCTTTACACCGGAGACAAGTCAAAGTTGTCCGACCATGGATCGGGTGAAGGCGATATTCACATCGAAGTAGGTGTTCTTCCCAAGCTCGAAGGCTTTTAAAGCTTCTTCACCTCCCCAAGTCTTGAGCAGATTAAGAATGTGTCAGCAATGAGATTCTATATCCAGTGGCACGTCAAGCTTTCGAAGTTTAGTGTAGATTAACTTTGTGTGCCGACGTTTTGTACAGTGAAGAAGCCGTGCTCTTATTCTCGGGATTTTTGTTTAAACCCAAGAAGAATTGCCCAAATCAAGCCTCGGTCGAATTTTTTAAGATTTATAAAATTGAAAATTTTCATTGTATTTGGCTCCTACTAACAGTAGTCTAAAATGTGGTTTCCCACACAATTAACATAATACATATTGCAATAGCAAAGAGAAAAACTAATTAGGTATGATAACAAGGCTGCATTTTTTTTCACTTTCTCATAGGCTAAAACACTTTTCAACATAGTGTTCTGACAATATTGCCCTTTGTGAGTCCCACTTTTTAGCATCCTTTGGTCACTGTTTTAAGAAAATGTTACTCTTGTTTTTTTTTTTTTTTTTTTTTTTTTTTTGTCGTATCCCTATTTTATTGATTTCTTATTTCTTTTCTTGTGGATCTCACATTTACTTTCCTTATTCTTCTTCTTTCTCCAATCTCTCTCAGGAGGAGGTAGAAAAATTGAGAATCAAAAAGACTTGTCTCATGTTGTTGTGCTCACATATCCTAATCAATATCACATCAACCCGCCACCAAGACGTCAACAAAGCCCCCCTCTGTGACCACCTTTGTCACCACAGCTACGGATTTGGCTTGCTCAACCACAGGTTAATTCACGCTCGCGAGAAAATTTAGCACACTAGTTAGTGGAATTTTTTCAACAGATGGATGGGAGAATGCGAGAAAATTGATTCTCAAGCTTTGGGAGGTAATGAAATGCCTAGATAATTTGCTTGTGAGCAAGGCTGCTTTTGCACATTTAATTGATTCCTTGTGTAAGAGATGGGTTTTTTGTTGAAGTGTTTCAGATTGTAGAGAGTATGCTTGAGAGGATTGTATCGTGAGAGAAGTTAAGAAATCAACCTCTTTCTTTCAAATATAAATATACAACATGCATTCTGAAAATGAGCTAGACTCTTCTATTGATATGAATGAACCATCCTTTAAGTGGAGGTGAATCTTTGCCTATTAGGCAAGAAGAAAGCAAGTTACAAATTCTTTTTTGATAGGATATATATTTCTATTACTCTGAAAAAAGCCGCCTACCTCAGCCACCTCATCACCCTTCCCAACCCCTCCTCCTCATCGGCATGAATATAGAGTGCACACCCTCCTTGTGTCTCGCCAGTATGCGCCACTTTCCACGAACACAATCCCCTTATTGTTGTAAGACATGTGGCATACAGCCTTCACTCAAGCAGCTTGAAAAGGCGTTGTCGTGGATGATGATGGCCAATTCAGCTACCTCCACCTACACAAGCGTCGAAGTCTCCATTTCTCTACCTCCCTATTTAGGATAGAATAATAGTTATCTTATCTTGCATTTGATGTATGCTAAAAACAGAATAAAGTAAGATATAAGAGGAATAGAGGTCGGATAAAATTATCTCATGCAAGAGATAAAATAAAAGTGGACAAGATTTCTAATATACATAATGTGAAGGTTACTTTTTTCAAATAACAAATTTCTTAAATTAATAAAATTGAAATTATGTTTCAATATAAATAACAATATATAACAATTTATTTTTTAATTTATATTACTTCATTTATATATTCAACTTAAATTCTATGTTATAATATATATTCAATATATAAAGATATAAATATATCTATATCTATTACATATATCAGGTCTTTTAGTATTTTAGGTATATTGGTATAGTTTATTATTTAATAAAATTTTATAAGAGGATGATGGAAGGGAAAAGAGTAATAAAAAAGAAAATAATTAAAAAATGAGGAAAAAAAGCAAATAAAAATAAAGTACACAAGAATGTCACGTGAGATTTTTACCCTCTCTGTTATGCATTTTTAAATTTATTTACATCGATATGTCGTTTATATAAAAAAACATACATTATATGATGTAAATATGTTCGATTTTATTATTGCGATTAACCATATACTGGATAAAATATTGCAAAACCTCTAAATTTTATATCATATTTGTAATATCCTCGAATTCCAAGCCATGAGAATAAGGTATGAGAGTCGATTATGGACATAAACCTTGGATAAACCAAGGCATGGCATGTTCAGCCATGGACTCGATCCACCCGACTAAGACCTAATTAGGGCAAATAGCCAAGACCAACCACGAAATTATTTTAAGGCATCCAATGGACCAATTCTAATTGGAAATTGTCGTGGACAAGTTTAAGAAGGCTACAAACTTAAATGGCTAAAGATTTCTAATATACATAATGTGAAGGTTACTTTTTTTCCAATAACAAATTTCTTAAATTAATAAAATTGAAATTATGTTCAATATAAATAACAATATATAACAATTTATTTTTTAATTTAATATTATTTCATTTATATATTCAACTTAAATTCAATTTTATAATATATATTCAATATATAAAGATATAAATATATTTATATCTATTACATATATTAGGTCTTTTAGTATTTTAAGTATATTATTACAGTTTATTATTTAATAAAATTTTATAAGAGGATGATGGAAGGGAAAAGAGAAATAAAAAAGAAAATAATTAAAAAATGAGGAAAAAAAGCAAATAAAAATAAAGTACACAAGAGTGTCACGGGAGTTTTTTACCCTCTCTGTTATACATTTTTAAATTTATTTACATCGATATGGCTTTTATATAAAAAAAAAATACATTATATGATGTAAATATGTTCGATTTTATTATTGCAATTTACCATATACTAGATAAGATATTGCAAAACCTCTGAATTTTATATCTTATTTGTAACATCCTTGAATTCCAAGCCATGAGAATAAGGTATGAGGGTCGATTATGGACATAAACCTTGGATAAACCAAGGCATGGCATGTTCACCATGGACCCGATCCACTCGACGAGACCCTGATTAGGGCAAATAGCCAAGACCAATCACAAAATTATTTTAAGGCATCCAATGGACCAATTCTAATTGGAAATTGTCGTGGACAAGTTTAAGAATGCTACAAACTTAAATGGCTAAAGATTGGACAATGGGCTTGGAAGGTAAAATGGTGGGTTGGGCCTACCATGGTGGCTGTCCCACCTTGGGCCTAAGGCCCACACTGGCTTTCCTCGGCCCACACTGGCTTTGCTCGGCCCACGTCTTCACAGGCTTGATTCCTCGGTTTGTAAGTCCTTTTCCCCCTTACTCGGCTTGACTAGCACTGTTGACTGTTGAAGTAGCAACATCCGAAGTCCGTCCCGGACGCTCCCGAACATTCGATGTCCAATCTTGGATTTTCATGCCATGTAAATTTCGCCCTAATGCCATTTTGGGTACAATTTAGACTAATAGGCGACTTTGAGGATTCACGCGTAACCGATTCATGCCGAACCACGTTCAAGACATTTTGACACATGGATGTCCTTGACTACATGAAATTGCGAATGATAGATTCTTATTTCAAAGTACACGATTACCGAGGATTGACCTAGTGTCGTTCATAGGCTCGATAACAGTAAAACGGAATCACCCGTCATTCCATTATGTTCTGTCCGCGAATCGACTTCTAGTCGTCCTTGAAATCGGCCTGCCTATCTACAAGATCGTCCTCACGCAAGTCTCACGGTCAAGTCGTTTTCCCAGATCAAGTTCTTTAGTCGTACGAGTTCTGTCTTCATTAGCCTTTCCCCTCAAGGTCAGTATCTCAAGAGTGATCAATTCCGGGTGAGATCAACCAACAATGCATTGACGAAAGTCACATTCATTCATCCCTCAGAGGGCTCAAATTTCAGGATGTCACATTGATGGCAAAGAAAGACCTTATTGCAGCAGCAGCTACAAGATATAAACCTGTGGAATCTGCTGTTCCTAAGAGGCTTTCCCAGGGGGAGGGGTATCTCTCTCTCTCTCTTTTGCTGCATGCATGGATGCATGTGTGGCTGTGTCTAAGACCCTACTGAAACTTTTCTTTCCACAGAAGTTATATGTCACACCTGGGGTACATCTCCACCATAGGCAAGCAGCAATTGTTCATGCTGAATAACCTACCTGCTCTTGCTTCTCAAAATCGGCTTAGAGGTCAAACATTTCCGGTAGATGCTCTTTTTCCTTGGGTTGTATTTGTATTAGCAGACCATAGCAACTGTTGTTATATGTCTGATGTGCTCCCCTGCGAATGTCGGGTGACGAGCAGTGTTATTTTTCTTAGGCACCCGAGAAATGCATACTTTCATCTTACTTGATTTTCTCCCTGACTACACAAGGTCATGGTATGATATTGTAATAATTGTCCACAGAACACATGATATTCAAATGATAGTCAAATGATCTCTACGTGTGTAAAAAGATGCTCAAGCATATGTTACCATCAGGCTTTTGAGCACCGTGCATGTTCATTTTTTTGTTAAACCTACCTCTTGAGAAACAGTAGGACTTGATTATCTATTTTCTTTCTCTCCAACTTCTAGATTATTACATCTGAGATTAAGATGCAATATTACATGATGCAGTGTATGCCATACTACATACGAGAGATCCGATTCCATCTCATCTTCCTCAAAAGCTGGGTAAGAAATTGATTTGACATATGACAAATTTCCTCGTCCCATGTTTCATCGCTGAATTGCCATCTCATATCTAAATTAGGGATGGCGATTTTTCCCGGATTTCACATCGTTGCACTCTCATATGAAGCTCTAAGAGGTATCATATGAATCCTACATGCATGCTATCATTTCATTTATTAGATAATGCGTATGGATGTCTTTGGCACATGATGATTGAATTAGCGATCTGATATCAACTCATTAACTAGTTTGATTACTGACCAAAAAAAAAAAAAAACTAGTTTGATTGATTGAGAATCAAGGCCGAAAGGCGTGAATGTATGCTTTATAATTGTTTTGCATGTGTCTTTAAGATATATGTTTAGGTGCGATGCTTGATCTCATGGGGTACCTTGGGTGACATTTTGAACCCGTTCTAAGGACTTTTAGCATTGGTTGTCACACGAGAGCACGAATGGTGGCCAATCCCTATAAGTCATTTAAACATCAATTGGGTAGGAATCTTAGTATGGCTCGTTGTATGAATAAGCAAAGGCCGACCCCGAGACCATGCTTAATTAGATAAATGCATTAACTTGATTTCTTGATTGTGTTTGTTTTTTTTTTTTGTTTTTTTCTGTTTGTTATATGTGCATTTCTTTTATTCATATTGTAAACATTTTAGTCTTAGTATTAGAATAGAATTAGAATAGACCCATAGGGGTGGTGATCCCGAAAATATGAAGGCGACGAATGGTCGATATTCAATCTGACCTTATCTTGTACCATTCATTGTTCAACATATGTCTCGGGTTCCTTTTATGCGTTGTATAAATGCTCGACGAGTTGCAGATTCCATTCTTTCACTTTATTTTCTTTCTATTTTAGGAGTGTATGATAGATTTATTGCTTCCCTTAAACTATTTCGAGCGTTTAGTGACCACACCATCTTTTAAGTTTCAATTAATTGATTTCTTTTATTTTCCTTTTTAATAGAAATAGAATGACATGAAACTGAACATCCACACATGATCATTGTGTCAAATTTCTCATTTGCACAAAAAGTAAAAAGACACACATAGACACCTTGGGAAATATGATGATTATTAAATCCGAAAGGGAATTAATAGAAATATTAACTTAACCCGAGTCCCTAAACTTTAGAATCTCTTGTTGCACGATATCGGGGAATCACTCTCGACCCTTTGTTAGGTTTCTAATGGATCCCCAAAAACGAGGCTAGTGGCGACTCCTAAAATTATATTTTAGGTCATCTAACATAACTTTAAAATGAACTTACTTGTCGTGCGAGGTATAGCTCGAGTCTTACAAGAAGCTATGAGACAGAAGGAAACGATGACACACAATATTACCGTGTTGCTGCTTTGTGATGCCATGTTGAAGACCAGCCAGAATGATGGCCCTTGCCATAAAGAACATAGATATATGTTCATGGTCAATTCACTATGCACGATATCTTAAGTTTTTTCCAAAGATTTCTGATTTTTATGAATTTTTAAATGAAAATGACAGTCCAAAGCAAAGAATCCTATTGTTAAGCTCTAAGGGCTTCTTAATATTTTTCAATATTATTATTTTATTTTTTCATTTTATGGATTTTCTCTTTTTCTATGATTTTTTTTTTAATTTTCAAATTTTTACGATCTTCTATGAATTTTCTAAGATTTTTAATTTTTTCTTGTTTTTTTGATGTTTTTTTAAAAAATATTTTTATATGTCTTATGAATTTTTCGAAAATTTTTAATATTTTTTAATTTTCTAGAATTCTTAATTATTTTATATACTATTCTTATCAAGGATATCAGAAACGAAACTATGATTAAGCAAGCAATTTATATTTGCATAGATATTTATCACAATATATTAGTTTGGTCCATAAAAGCATCAACTTACTTGGAGTAAGGATTGTTAATGCCTGATTTTTTGTCAACCAGCATCCGTTTATTTATTTTATTTATTATTATTTTTTTGATGACCCGGGAACCCCCGTACAGCCGATAGCCGGCGAGGTAAACCCGGGGTTATGCTAGCGGAGGACCCACCACCCCGACATCACACTTAAGACACCAAGGGTCTCCACTGTGTTTCGAACTCCTCACCTTTGGTGAAAGATCAACGAAGCCCTTATCCAGCGAAACCACCACGGCCGGTGGTCCAAAATCCGTTTATTTTGTATAAATAAAACATAGAAAAACATATAAAAAAATAGTAAACAAGAAAATAGACTATATATCTAACGGGATGAGGCCTAGTTTTAGCGAGCCCATTTATGAGCGAGTTTTGGGCTGGTTAAGTCCTTGCGTCTGGCCCAATCTTCCTCTCTTCACCCCATCCTTTTACTTCTTTTTAGGCTCAATTTTCTTTCCTTTCTTTAGCCCATGACGTGAGCCCAGTAGTGAAAAGAAAGCAAAGCCCTGCCCAATTGTCTTCTTCTCCCTTGGCACGCTCACGTTGGGAAGAGAGGGTTCGCAGAAGAGAGCTACCGAGATAGAAAAAGAGGAGAACCATATCGAGAGATAGCCAGCGATCATCGTCTCGCTGCAGTCCATCTCCAACATCTTCGCCACTGGCTCTAGATCTTCGAGGAAGTCCATCCTCCAAAAGTTCATCTGTCATTTTTAGCCATCCTCCTAAAGTTGCAATAATATTATGGAATTTTAGTTCACAGTCAGAACTCCATGCATATCCAAATTCTTATAAAATTCAAGATTTAACATGTTCTTCATGAAAGTTTTAGACAAGATTTCAAGCTTTGTTTTGACATTGATTCCATTGAATTCAAAGAATATTAGGGTACTCAAAAGGCTTGATCTGTGCCTGGTCAATTCACGCCCAAGTCTTCCCTGAATACCCGGGTGTGATTTGTACTTTAATGAGGTCAATGTCGTTTTTTTTCTGAAAATCCTCAAAACATCAAAGTTGAAGCCAACTTCCAAACCTTTTATTTGACGTTAGTTTCATTAAGATTCAAGCTAGTTTAGTCGTCTTTAGGGTTTGATTGGCGTGCGTGGCCAATTTGCACCCAAACCCTGAATTTAATCTTTTTGGGACTTCTGAAATGGTTTCATCATTTTATTGAAGCTAAAGTCCCCATTTGCAAATTTATCAACCATGAAACTTGTTAATCTCCGTCTCTAATTGATACATTCAAATTTTCGGATCTGTATTCCAACGTTTGATGGCTTCTATAAAATCACATTTGAATTGGGTCTGCCCTATATTCCATAACAGAGTTTGTTCTGACATCCGCATGTAAATAAATTTTCTGCATTAATCCATTGTTCATCTCATAAAACTCAAGGCTGAGAATTTGTTTAGCACATTCTGTTCTACATGCGCAAAAAATTTCATAAATTTTCAAAGTTGTTAGGCATTTCTTCCAAATTTCCTCATGTTGAGACCTGAATAAAGGGTCAAATCCTGAACATCTTTCTATAAATGTTCCATTTTGGGTCAAATGACTTAGAATCAATTTAATTAGTCTTCTGAACATTTGTTGTGCATCTCGTTGGCTTTCCAATGGCATATCGCTTGTATCGTTTGATGATCATTTGGTTGTCCAAATTGTTTGCATACTTAATTGACCCGAAATTGTTAAAAAATAAACAATTGACCTTTCTTAGGCTCACTCCCATTGATTCTTTGATTGAGAAATAAGGCTTCATGGCCTGTATGATCTATATGCATGTGGTTCCTAGATGAACATCTTAGGGCCGATGCATGTTTGCCGGAAATCTTTCGGGATCCCATAGACTTGAATTAGGGCCATACAACTACTTGTGAACACAAGTGATAACCAATTATCGTTGGTTAGAAAAAAGTACTAAAAAAGTCATGAACCTATAGCATTGGTACTAATTCAGTTTTAAATCTTTCAATTGGATCAATTTACTAAACATTTTATTTTTGCACCAATTCAATCAATCTGGCTAAATTTGGCCGGCCAGCGCTGGCGTGGATATTGGCCGAGTAACATGCAATTTTTAAATATTTTTATTTTTAAAATTTATTTATTTATTTCTTCTTTTTCTTCTTTTTTGTCTTTTTCCTTTTCCTTTCCTTTTTCCTCTTCTTCCTCTTGGCCTTCTTCTTCAGTAGTGGCAATCAGCCTCCATTGGCCACTATAAGGAATCCAAGGGGGAAGAAGAGAAAACAAGAAAAGAAAAAAAAAAGGGAAAAAATTAATAAAAATATTCGAAAAAATAAAAAAATTATTAAAAATTGCTACATCGGTATTGGTTGGATGACTAGCACTCACGTCAGTGCCGCTCGGCCAAAATTGGTCAAATGAACTGAATTGATACCAATGTGAAAATATTTAAGACTAAACCGGTCAAATTGAAAGGTTTAGAACTGAATTGATATTAATACTATAATTTTATGACTTTTTTTGTACTTTTCCCATAGTTGGTCACAAGTCTAATCAATTAGTGACTTGGGATGGTTCAATGCATCCAAATCAAAGGCCACCATAAGGCCATTTTTGACCATTTGAAAGCAATTCTTTGATTCATCGATTCATTGATTGCCCTTGTTTGGATCATTGATTGTCTTTGTTTTGTATGTAATTTATGCTTGTGTGCATTGTTTGTGTTATGTGAATTTAAATGGTTAGTTTAGCATTAGATTGTTTAAGGAACCTGAAATGGGTATGGACAAAAATAATTTGAAGATAGTATAGTCGATGTCCAATCAGGCTCTTCATTGTACAATTCATTTCCCACAAATGTATCAGGTTTTTCCTTTTGTGTTGTAATAAATACCCAACAAATTACAGGTTTATTTTCTTTGTGTATTTAGCATAATTCTTTTGTTGCTTTCTTTGAATGTTTATTTTCATGCAATGTATTTTCAATTCATTGATTGATTTTTCTTTTCACTTTTGATAGTGAGTATAGAATGGCATGAACGAACCATCCATGCATGATTTGTGTGAGATTTTGTGGGACCACTGCCAACTGTTCTAAAAGCTTAATCAGTTGGCAGTGGTCCCACAAAATCTTTTAGAACAGTTGGCAGTGATCCCACAAAATCTCACAATTTGCACGAAAACATAATAACAAATGCACAATCACGTTAGATAACAACCAAACTAATTTGAGTACCGAAACGGCGCTAATAGAATTATTAGCGTAACTCAAGTCTCCAAGCCGGGTATAGAATAGAGAACTGTGCATACATGTATCTCCTCGCACCCCACCTTTCCCTTACGAACAAAATTATCACGTGCCCACCCGACTACGTGTTTACTGTCTCTTCCCATCGATAGCTACTGCAACAACTGCAGATAATGGTGATTGCAATATTTATTTTATTTATTTTTATTTATTTTATTTATTTTTCATAAGGAAAGGTGAGAAAGGAGTTATATTACTCCATTCCTCATGTTAATTTTTTTTCCCTGACGTAGCTACATCATTTATGGTAACCATGCCAATCAGATTTATGCTCCCAATCTGTAATTTATTCATTTTTTTTTTCCAGACGTTCGCAAATTGTGCACAGACTAGTCTCATGTCCGTGCGTTGCACAAAATAAAGTATAAATTCTTCATATTACATGTTAGTATAAAATATAGAGAGTCGATAATATACCGAGAAAAAAATCTACGTTGCTAAGATTAATTTGGGTAAATTATTGCAGGACGTTAAATAATGACCAAAAATAGATATAAAAAACATTTTTGATTTGTTGTTGCTCTCAAAATAAATTTTTATTTACTAAAGGATGTAGAGAATTAAGAATTCTAATTTGTGTCGATTCAAGGAAGAGAAATGGTATTCATGAAAATTTAGTATTTTGTAACAACGTAAAAAATCTGTCTTGAATTTTTGGAGAAAAGAAAAAATTTTGATAAAAAGAAACTAATTTAATTTAAATTCCTGTTGTGACCAAGTAATCAATCATAAGCCTTTGTTTGTTAATTTTTGTAAGCGATCCAATGGCTTATTTTTTAGAAAAATAATTCCTAAATCATTCATTTTCTACAAAATAATCGTACCCTAAATGTAAATCGACTCTATTATGCGAACTTTGAAAGGTCGAGGAAAGAGAGAGTGATTTGCAGGTTGACGCCGGTTGGAACCGAACATGAATGGGGAAGAGTAAGACGAGGACGACAATGGGGCGACCAAGCTGTGGGCGATCATTTTTTCTTGCGACTCTCTCTTGCTTTCTCGTTGGCTGTCTCTATTAAATATGTCTCGAGTTTGAGTCCAATATGAAATTCCGAATATTCCGAATTGGATATATTGCGGACGTTCGAAATTGAGCAAAGAATATCCGAAGATCAACTTCCCAAAGTTTGAATCTGCGTTGGAGAATTCGGCCTCTGAAATAGGAAAGTTCAACTTTGACTTGGATTTGGATTTTGTTTAAAATATATAGAGATATGTTTTGGATAAAATCGTTTTAGATAGGAAATAGAATCCTATTAGAAGTTGGCATAATAATAAGGGTTTTACTTATATATAGACTTGTGGCCGTGGGTGATAGACGTGGATCACAAATTGTCTTGAAGCGCCGCGTGAGTGCTTGGTGTTCCGCCGTTGATCATGAAGAGTTGGTCTTGAATCGCGGTCTAGTTGTCGAGTGCTTGGGAGGGATTTTCTTTGTCGTTCTTACTCGTGAATTACATCCAAGAAGTTTAGTGTTTGTAGCCGATTAAATCTTGAGGTAAGATTTGCGTGTAATTCCTTCGTGAGATTGAGAGATTATTTTCGAGGAATTTTTGGGGCTAAACACTGTGTGAGTTATTGGTTGTAATTGAGGCTTGGGAAACACCGAGAGAGTGTTTGAGTGACTTGAGTGTGTAATCTCCTTGTATCGCTTGATCTATAGTGAAATTCGCTGCTGCTCTCCCCGTGGACGTAGGTCTTTACGACTAAACCACGTAAATCTGGTGTCCGATTTATTTTCTTTTTCTGTCTATATTATTGTTCGATCGCTCGCTTAATCGCAACAATTGGTATCAGAGCCAGGCTTGGCTGAGTTGAAGCGAATCGATGGCGACAGAAGAGGTAAAAGTGAGAATCGACAGATTTGATGGGAAGGATTTTAGTTTTTGGAAGATGCAGATTGAAGATTATCTTTACCAGATGAAACTGCACTTGCCCTTATCTAGGGAGAAACCAGAGACGATGAAGCAAGCTGATTGGGATTTGCTGGATAGACGAGCTATGGGTGTTATTCGGCTGACGTTGGCCCGTAACGTCGCGTTTAACATCTTGAAGGAGAAGACCACTGCTGATCTGATGCAAGCCCTGTCGGATATGTACGAGAAGCCCTCTGCGATCAACAAGGTCTATTTGATGCGACGTATGTTTAATTTGAAGATGAGCGAAGGTGCGTCAGTTGCAGATCATATCAATGAATTCAATGTGATTGTTAGTCAATTGAGTTCAGTTGAGATTGATTTTGAAGATGAGGTACGTGCTTTGATTCCGCTATCCTCATTGCCTAATAGTTGGAATACTACTGTTACTGCTGTTAGTAATTCCTCTGGGTCAACAAGTTTGACGTTTGATGGGGTTCGAGATTTAATTATGAGCGAGGACATTCGTAGAAGAGAATCTGGCGAACCTATATCTGCTGCTTTAGTAGGTGAAAATAGAGGAAGATCTATAACACGTGTGGGTAATAGTAGTACTAATATAAACAGGCGTAGTCAGTCTAGGACTGCTAATGTTGTCTTGTCTGTGGAGATGTGGCAAGAGGGGGCATCTTAGAAGGGATTGCCTTAAGCTAAAGAATGAGAAGGGTAAGGGAATCATGGTTGATTCTGCGAGATAATGTTGCAGCTGTAGCGATAATGCCGATTATGTCTTGTCTGTCACCAATTATTCATCGTTTGATGGATGGATTATGGATTCTGGTTGTTCTTTTCATGTCACACCAAATAGAAATTGGTTTATCACTTATCAGTGCACGGGTAGTGGTAAAGTCCAGTTAGGGAACAACGCTGAGTGCGATGTTGTGGGTGTTGGTGATGTTAAAATCAGAATGCATGATGGTATTGTGAGGACATTGACTGGAGTAAGGCATGTTCCAGAGTTGAAAAAGAACTTAATTTCCTTGGGTGCCCTAGATTCAGCTGGTTGCGGTATTCTTCGAAATGTGGAGTTTTGAAGGTTGTTCGAGGTGCCCTGGTGATAATGAAAGGAATCAAGCATGGAGGCCTGTATAAACTTCAAGGTGAGACAATGACAAGTTTCACCCCGGAGACGTCGGATGCATCTGTTCAAGAGTCTTTTGACTGCTCGAGGAAGACCTGGGTGTTTGTGCCAAGGCACAAGTTTGATGCTGGTGTCAGGATCTCGCAGGTCAAGAGCTTTGATCGAGACGGAGACTAGTAAGTCGATCAAGCATGTGCGGACTGACAATAGCATGGAGTTCTGTTCGGAGCTGACAAATAAATTTTGCATGAAAGAGGGCATAGTGAAACGCCGCACTAGTGCCAATAAATCACAACAATTTGCAAAATTGACGAGCAGAACGTTACTAGAGATGGCCCGAAAAATTATCTCTAGTGCTGGTATTGCTAGGAGAATCCTAGCTGATGTGCTAAGTACGGTAAGCTACCTGGTGAATAGATCCCCATCAATTGCTATTGAATGGCAGACTCCTGAAGAAGTGTGGTTAGGTAACGTTGCTGATTATTCTATTCTTAGAATGTTTGGTTGCCCGCGTTATTTTCGAGTGAGTGATGGTAAGCTTGATTGGAGGGCAAGGTGCATATTCCATGGCTATGCACAAAGTGAGTGGGGCAATCAGTTGTGGTGCCCGGATATAAATTCACCTGTTAACAGCAGAGAAGTTACCCTTGATGAGTCTTCGATACTTCTGGCTAGGAGTGTTTGTGGTAGTGTTCAAACAGATCTGAACGGTGTTCAGCTTGAGGTGGAGTTGCGACCAGAAACTCCTGAGGTAGCGTATACGGGTACTAGCAAAGTAATCGACACAGATGGTGCTCATAGCGAGGTGGAGCTTATAGAGCCAACGGTTGCTGTAACTGCTGAAATTAACGAGGTATGTATTCGATCTCCTGACGTATATGGATGCAACAATGGTTTTGCTTTATCTGCGGTTAAGGAGGTTGTGTCGGAAAATCCTTGCGGAGCAGTTAAAGGTGCATGTGGAGTTGGTATTCTGATGAGGTCCTCGGTTATAGCGAAGTTCAAGCGAGGCTTGGACTTGGATAATATCTGTGGCGGTTAAGCCCATTGGGGGCTATGGGAAAGTAGTAGCAGAGTTTGAATTTTTGTGAAGCAATTGCAACTTGGCTCAAACGTCGAGCCAAGGTGGAGATTGTTAAATATGTCTCGAGTTTGAGTCCAATATGAAATTCCGAATATTCCGAATTGGATATATTGCGGACGTTCGAAATTGAGCAAAGAATATCCGAAGATCAACTTCCCAAAGTTTGAATCTGCGTTGGAGAATTCGGCCTCGAAATAGGAAAGTTCAACTTTGACTTGGATTTGGATTTTGTTTAAAATATATAGAGATATGTTTTGGATAAAATCGTTTTAGATAGGAAATAGAATCCTATTAGAAGTTGGCATAATAATAAGGGTTTTACTTATATATAGACTTGTGGCCGTGGGTGATAGACGTGGATCACAAATTGTCTTGAAGCGCCGCGTGAGTGCTTGGTGTTCCGCCGTTGATCATGAAGAGTTGGTCTTGAAGCGCGGTCTAGTTGTCGAGTGCTTGGGAGGGATTTTCTTTGTCGTTCTTACTCGTGAATTACATCCAAGAAGTTTAGTGTTTGTAGCCGATTAAATCTTGAGGTAAGATTTGCGTGTAATTCCTTCGTGAGATTGAGAGATTATTTTCGAGGAATTTTCGGGGCTAAACACTGTGTGAGTTATTGGTTGTAATTGGGGCTTGGGAAACACCGAGAGAGTGTTTGAGTGACTTGAGTATGTAATCTCCTTGTATCGCTTGATCTATAGTGAAATTCGCTGCTGCTCTCCCCGTGGACGTAGGTCTTTACGACTGAACCACGTAAATCTGGTGTCCGATTTATTTTCTTTTTCTGTCTATATTATTGTTCGATCGCTCGCTTAATCGCAACAGTCTCCGTGGCTCAAAATTGCCTACCGTTTCAAGGATAATGTCATAATTTAATTAGAAATGAATTAGAATCTTGAAATAGCCACATGATTCTCACTCAGGGGTCTTGATAAATCTTAAAAATTGATTTATTAAAATGACGTTGTCATTGCCAATTGAGATTTGTTGAAATTCCATATATATATATATATATGTATGTATGTATGTATGTATGTATGTATGTATGTATGTATAGACACACACGCAATAGTGAATCCCTATCCTCATGAATACAAGAACGTAATTAGTAATGATTAAGTAGTGGACCTAATCCTCCTTATATAGGTCATCATAATATCATATTGGATCCATACTATCAAGATAAGCAAAAGGGACCTTCTCATTTTCATGAGTTCACGTGACTTGCAGGAAATTATACATGTATAGAGGATCCATGCCATTCATGTCAAGCAATGAAAATATCCAATTGGGCCAACATGTTCTTGCTCTTGTTCAAGGTACACATAGAACTGTTAATGCTACTGTTCCAATTATTCGAATCCGTCATTCGACAGCGCTGCCGGAGATGGAGTCTGGTTAGGTTGGGGAGCCGCTCCCTCACGGCTAGCTTGAAGAGGACGATGCATAGAGGGACAAATGGCCAAAACAGACAACAAGGTGGGGCTTAGTTTAGTTTAGGACCTTGAGCTAAATACGGTCACAATAGAAGCTGGGCTTAGGGCTTGTTATGGCTTTTGTTGAATTTGAGCTAAATAGTGTTGTATTTGGAGACTGGGTTTTGAGAAGAAATTTTCTTTTTTTTTTTTTTTATTAATTGAAGTGGCCTCGGTATGGGACCCCGAACGCGTTCTCATAGATGTCTTGCATTTGAGTATGCTCTCAAAGGGTTCTATCTGAGTCTCTTCCCTTCACTTGCAATACGGTTGCTTATAAATCCATCAAGAGAAAATTAAAGTATATGAAGCGGCAGAGGAAGACTATTGGATTTGGAAGAAAAACAATAACCCTTTGTCTCCCATTTTCACTACATCCTGAGAACCCATAATCATATAAGCTGACCTCCTGGTGGTAATCATAGTAATAGCCATAGTATGGAACTGTCAAATGATCCACATCCTCCAAAAACTAAGACTGCAACTCCTCATGACCTCTTAAATCCACATGATGATTGATGTTGCCCATAATTTGGGATGATTCAATAGTGGGCACTTGAATCTACCTTCACCCTCTAAAGGCATTGATTTATCAATCAATAGAGAAAAATTTAGAGATATCAATCATAATAACAAGTCGAGTCTTGAAGATGCCGAATCAAGAGATTGGCAACTCTTGTAATAAAATGATATTTTCTTTTATTATTTTCCATTGTTGTATTATTTCTTTATGAAGTGGAACATTTGTAGTATCCTTATCTAATGAAAATTATCTCGACAATTATATGTTGAGATCAATAATCAAATACTTTTGTTCTTTTTACCCTCATGCTCTCTAGTCCTTATGATGATCGTGATCCTCAGAATGACGTGGGATTGGGAAAGTTAATGGCCTGAAGATGTAGCTTGGCATCCTTAGGGAAACAGTATTCTTTGCATGCAGGGTGTCGCTCTTGCTATGTTGCAGCCATTGTATGAGTAGATGTCCGAACGTGTATTGTTAGAAGTGTGAGACCCCATCTTCCCTTACAAAAGTTCCCAAGTAGTTCATAGGCTCCGCCCTCGTATGGAAAAGACTGCTAGACAAATATCTCAACGACCCGTAAGAACAAGCTTTTTCCTTTTTTTTTTTTAATTTCCCATGAGAATTTCTACTTTGTCGATGCATGCATAATTAAGATAGGATTTAATTTTACCATGACTTTTATCTCAACTACTAAGCATAGTCTTAGAGGAGAAGCTTCTGTCTACTTACATTCCAGCACAAGTATTTAACTTGGGATCCGTTGGTTTCACAGAAAAATAAATTAATTAGAAAATAATTTCCTAGAAAATGATCAATGTAGTTTATTTTTGTGCCGAGTTACTTTCTAGGATCAAACAACCTTAGTAGTCACTGGGATAAGCTTGGCAAGAAAATCCGGAAAGCAAGACATCTTCGATGGGAGCTTCGAAGCCACTAAATTGAAACAAAATCATACCAAGGCATGACAAGCAACATTTAAGAGGCTGAAATATATTCAAGAGAAGTCGTCATAAACTTTATGCTCGAGGACAGCAAAAAGGGGTTATGAAAAAGATGGCGAATTGAGTTGTACTTGGCTTGTCACCACTTTCTTCGACAACTTGAGTCGCTTTTTTATGATAAAGGAGGAACTCCTCAAAAGCACGGTGTTCCACTGAATTCAATCCGCCAACGGATTCACTCTGAGGAGTTTTGTGAGCCAGAGAGCACCAACCTAAGGCGCAAACGATAGCGATGACGACTGTGTATTTGAATTATTGCGAATCAATTCATGCTCTTTGAAAGTCATGGCTTTCCGACCGGGGAAAAAAAGAAGTCATGGCTTCATAGCCAATATATCTTCGATTTTAGAGGAGTTAAAATGACTTGGTGAAACATTTCTAAAGGCACCTTTTCCCAGAGAGCCTAGAACATTTAGTAACGAAATCTTATGATTTTTTTTTAGCGATTGTAAATTAGCATTGCCGAGAGAATTATTTACACGGCCCATTAAATTAGAACCTCATTACTCAAAGACGTGAGTCACATGATTTACAAAAGCATCGATTAGGTTCACAATTAAAATCCAAAATGAAAATTGCGTTTGCCAACAAAAATAAAGACAATGATAAAATACAAGAAAATTTTGCATATAGGAATGTAAGAATCAATTCTTGTCCTAGCTTTAAAGTTCACTTATTCGTATGATGAAGCAATAAAATATTAAAAAGTGGCCATCATTCGCATTATGCAAGAAAAAGACAATGACAAGATGTGAATAAAAAAATGATCTTTCAACGAAGTCACCTCTTACAATGGAATCAAGGTGAAGGTACATGCCACATAGTCCTGATTACGGGATTTTGGTATTTTGCCAAGATTTTGTCTAAGAGACGGCATCATCAAAAGATCAATTCATAGCTATCAATCGAATGTCCACTCTATCCCAACAGTTTCATATGCAAAATGTGGCATCAACTTTTGAAAGATTGATTTGTGATTTCATTCTTGCAAAAAAAAAGGTGATTTTTATTTCGAGAAGTCCTATATAAAAAAAAAATGTAATTCGAATATCGATCGTAGAAGGTGAGAAAGAAAGAATTTTCTCCTAAACTATTTATTGTATGTTGATTCATGATACGACACTGAGTTATGTATTCGAAATTGATATGGCTTGACACTTATTAACCCTTTTTTATTAAAAAAATATTTACATCAAAACATGTTAATAGAGACAATAAACAGTAAAATATTTACATCAAAACATGTTAATAGAGACAATAAACAGTGTAAGTAATAACTGCAAATAGAATGACTAAAAGCGAGGGGACAAGAATTTAAGGAAAGAGATGCCAATCGAAAGTGAATGATGATAATATCAGAAGAGACATCTATAGAGGAGACGGATTCCATGGATAACAGATATCATACTCTCCGGACTCACTAAGCAAACATGGACCGTCGGGCGAGATATTCCAAAAACACAAATCGCAACGACCCGTGTCCCTCTTTGACTTATATATATCAAACCACTCAAATCGACCCGGCCACGAAAAGCCACAAAAGAACAATGTCCCCCCGAAGATATTGGGTCTGAATGTGAAAAACCAGCTTTCTTGTATATGATGGACTCCAAGATCGTCGTCTTTAGATTTGCAATGAACTGTGAGAATAGTGCCAGCCTGCAAATGGTTGTTGATCATAACGGTCGTCTTGCCCATAACAATTCCTACATAGCTAGTTACAAATAAGAAACAAATAAATATGAGTGTAGCTGATGTCTTCATCATCGTGGCGTATAGTGCACAATTGATTTTATGGATAAAACTTATCAAACGATCCTCAATAAATAACCTTCATGGTAGCTCTGTAACTTTTATGACATCTCTGAATATCTTTAGAATTAATTGTGAATGCTAAATCTTTTGCAATTAGTGATCTGTCTGTCATCATTTTGCTAAAAGGAAACCATTGCACAATTACATTTTGATTTTGTGAAATAATTCATCAAATGATCCTTTTATGCCAATCTTTCGCAATTGGAGATTGATAAACAGTAATTGGCTTGTTTAAAATGCTAAAAGGAAACCATTGCACAATCTCAATTTGATTTTGTGAAAAAATTGATTAAATGATCCTCAACACACGACTTTTACGGCAACTCTTAATATCTTTAGAATTAATTGTAAGTTCTATGCCAAATCTTTTGCAATTAGGGATCCAGCTGTCATTTTGCTAAAAGGAAACCATTTCACAATTACATTTTTAATTTCGGAAATAATTCATCTAATGATCCTTTTATGCCAATCTTTCGCAATTGGAGATTAATAAACAATAATTGGCTTGTTTAAATGCTAAAAGGAAACCATTGCACGATCTCAATTTGATTTTGTGAAAAATAGATTAAATGATCCTCAACACACGACTTTTACGGCAACTCTTAATACCTTTAGAATTAGTTGTAAGTTCTATGCCAAATCTTTTGCAATTAGAGATTGATAAACAATAATTGGCTTGTTTAAATGCTAAAAGGAAACTATTGCACAATCTCATTTTGATTTTGTGAAAAAATTGACCAAATGAATTTTCTATGCCAAATCTTTTGCGATTACGGATTTATAAAGAGTAATTGGCTTGTTTAAATGCTAAAAGGAAACCATTGCACAACTCATTTTGATTTTGTGAAAAAATTGATCGAGTCCTTTTATGCCAAATATTTTCCAATTGGAGATTGATAAGCCCTAATGCTTAAATGCTAAAAGGAAACCATTGGACAATCTCATTTTGATTTTGTAAAATAATGGATCAAATGATCTTCAATAAATAACTTTTATGGTAGCTCTGAATGTCTCTAGAATCACTTGTGAGTTCTATGCCAACTTTTTTGCAATTAGTTATTTAGTTGTCATTTTGCTAAATATGACGAATAGTGAACAAGAAGTGGCAAAAGGAAGTTGTCTCGTACCCTTAAGCATTTATCACCTACCAATTTTGTGTCCGATTTGGATTCAGATAACCTTTTGTTTAAGGGAAATTGCATACCCATTTGGCTCACACAAATTGAGTGCATATCGGAAATAAGAATGGCTCACAAAAGAGGACGATAAATAATTAGTGATGGAATATATTGGTTTTACTTATATCCATTTATGTTAGCTTGAAAAAATTAATCGAGTTGTTAAATCAAGATATGTATAGTTAATCGAAATCTTAAATTTATATTGATAATTGATTCGTATTGTCGAGATTTGATAATATAACTAAAATTAATACTAGCGACATGGACATTTATAAATTCTATAAACAATTTAATAAAAAAAATTTTTCAGTAAGAATTATGATCTTGAAAGTAAAAATATTAATTTGGAGTGTGGGTGATGATCCCTATGCACAAGAAGTTATAAAATCCAAATTGCTTTATTGAAATAAAAATTACATTCAAATATATATCATAATTTTTCATATGTTATTTCATTTGACATTGCATAATCAAAAGTTATTTTTAAATATTCAATAACTATCTGAGTACAACATATCTTATGTGGCAATTCTTATCTAAAAGTAAAAAAGAAGAAATGGCAATTCTCATGCAAGAGTAAAAAGGAAAAAAAATAAAATATAAAAGGTAATATGGAAACGGAAAATATAATATGGGAATTCTTATCCCAGACTATTAGAGAAGGAAAGAAAAAAGAGGTAATATAGCAATTCTTCTCCCAGAGTGGCGTCTGCAGAAAAGGAAACTTCGATAAATGGGAAAAAAGAGAGGAAAAAGTAACAATAATGTCGCAACTCTCGTCCCAAAGTAAAAAAATATGAAAAACCGAAGGTAAAAGATCTGATACGCCCCCTTCTTCATCCTTAAATAGCTGAATGGTGTTGATGTCGGAGCAATGTACGCCACAATGAAGACATTAGCTACGCTCACATTCATTTGTTCTTTATTTGTAACTAGCTATGGTGGAGGTATATGGAGAGAGACCTATGTTGAGATAAAGAACAATCTGACCGATGGAGCTACTCTAAGAGTTCATTGCAAATCGAAGCAAGACGATCTCGGATTCCATGATATTACGACAAGCTGGGGATTCTCATTCGTCCCTAGTTTCTTTGGGAAAACATTGTTCTTTTGCAGCTTTGCATGGCCTGGTCAATTTCATTATTTCGACATATATAACCAACCTAGGGACGATAAGCGATGCTTCAAGTGTATTTGGAAGATCTCACCCAGTGGTCCTTGTTTGTACAATGGGAAGGATGGAGGTTACACAAAATGTGATCCTTGGAATCCTTCTTCACAGTTAGGGGGAAAACCTCTTATATAAATGTATGATGGAGAAAGACGATGTGGTGAACTCTTATGCTGCAATCTAGATGGAATAAGACTCACATTTGTTAATTTTGTATCTCTTCTAATTTCCTCATCATTTCAATTTCAATTTCGATTAGCATCTCTTTCTTTATAGTGTTGTCTCTTCATTTTGTGTCATTCATTTATTGATTTATTCTACTTTGGAATGTTTTTGCTTAGACGCCCTTCTACTTTGGTTCATTTGTAACATGAACCCTGTATATATACATGAAACTTGGTATATTTACATGTACTATACCATGCTTTTCTCAATCTAAATCATGTCATTCACGAGGTATATAGGTGTGATAGGATAATATGATAAAGAAAAGGATTGAAGCAGCATCTTTACACCGGAGACAAGTCAAAGTTGTCCGACCATGGATCGGGTGAAGGCGATATTCACATCGAAGTAGGTGTTCTTCCCAAGCTCGAAGGCTTTTAAAGCTTCTTCACCTCCCCAAGTCTTGAGCAGATTAAGAATGTGTCAGCAATGAGATTCTATATCCAGTGGCACGTCAAGCTTTCGAAGTTTAGTGTAGATTAACTTTGTGTGCCGACGTTTTGTACAGTGAAGAAGCCGTGCTCTTATTCTCGGGATTTTTGTTTAAACCCAAGAAGAATTGCCCAAATCAAGCCTCGGTCGAATTTTTTAAGATTTATAAAATTGAAAATTTTCATTGTATTTGGCTCCTACTAACAGTAGTCTAAAATGTGGTTTCCCACACAATTAACATAATACATATTGCAATAGCAAAGAGAAAAACTAATTAGGTATGATAACAAGGCTGCATTTTTTTTCACTTTCTCATAGGCTAAAACACTTTTCAACATAGTGTTCTGACAATATTGCCCTTTGTGAGTCCCACTTTTTAGCATCCTTTGGTCACTGTTTTAAGAAAACGTTACTCTTGTTTTCTTTTTCTTTTTTTTTTTTTTTTTTTGTCGTATCCCTATTTTATTGATTTCTTATTTCTTTTCTTGTGGATCTCACATTTACTTTCCTTATTCTTCTTCTTTCTCCAATCTCTCTCAGGAGGAGGTAGAAAAATTGAGAATCAAAAAGACTTGTCTCATGTTGTTGTGCTCACATATCCTAATCAATATCACATCAACCCGCCACCAAGACGTCAACAAAGCCCCCATCTGTGACCACCTTTGTCACCACAGCTACTGATTTGGCTTGCTCAACCACAGGTTAATTCACGCTCGCGAGAAAATTTAGCACACTAGTTAGTGGAATTTTTTCAACAGATGGATGGGAGAATGCGAGAAAATTGATTCTCAAGCTTTGGGAGGTAATGAAATGCCTAGATAATTTGCTTGTGAGCAAGGCTGCTTTTGCACATTTAATTGATTCCTTGTGTAAGAGATGGGTTTTTTGTTGAAGTGTTTCAGATTGTAGAGAGTATGCTTGAGAGGATTGTATCGTGAGAGAAGTTAAGAAATCAACCTCTTTCTTTCAAATATAAATATACAACATGCATTCTGAAAATGAGCTAGACTCTTCTGTTGATATGAATGAATCATCCTTTAAGTGGAGGTGAATCTTTGCCTATTAGGCAAGAAGAAAGCAAGTTACAAATTCTATTTTGATAGGATATATATTTCTATTACTCTAAAAAAAGCCGCCTACCTCAGCCACCTCATCACCCTTCCCAACCCCTCCTCCTCATCGGCATGAATATAGAGTGCACACCCTCCTTGTGTCTCGCCAGTATGCGCCACTTTCCACGAACACAATCCCCTTATTGTTGTAAGACATGTGGCATACAGCCTTCACTCAAGCAGCTTGAAAAGGCGTTGTCGTGGATGATGATGGCCAATTCAGCTACCTCCACCTACACAAGCGTCGAAGTCTCCATTTCTCTACCTCCCTATTTAGGATAGAATAATAGTTATCTTATCTTGCATTTGATGTATGCTAAAAACAGAATAAAGTAAGATATAAGAGGAATAGAGGTCGGATAAAATTATCTCATGCAAGAGATAAAATAAAAGTGGACAAGATTTCTAATATACATAATGTGAAGGTTACTTTTTCAAATAACAAATTTCTTAAATTAATAAAATTGAAATTATGTTTCAATATAAATAACAATATATAACAATTTATTTTTTAATTTATATTACTTCATTTATATATTCAACTTAAATTCTATGTTATAATATATATTCAATATATAAAGATATAAATATATCTATATCTATTACATATATCAGGTCTTTTAGTATTTTAGGTATATTGGTATAGTTTATTATTTAATAAAATTTTATAAGAGGATGATGGAAGGGAAAAGAGTAATAAAAAAGAAAATAATTAAAAATGAGGAAAAAAAGCAAATAAAAATAAAGTACACAAGAATGTCACGTGAGATTTTTACCCTCTTTGTTATGCATTTTTAAATTTATTTACATCGATATGTCGTTTATATAAAAAAAACATACATTATATGATGTAAATATGTTCGATTTTATTATTGCAATTAACCATATACTAGATAAAATATTGCAAAACCTCTAAATTTTATATCATATTTGTAATATCCTCGAATTCCAAGCCATGAGAATAAGGTATGAGAGTCGATTATGGACATAAACCTTGGATAAACCAAGGCATGGCATGTTCAGCCATGGACTCGATCCACCCGACTAAGACCTAATTAGGGCAAATAGCCAAGACCAACCACGAAATTATTTTAAGGCATCCAATGGACCAATTCTAATTGGAAATTGTCGTGGACAAGTTTAAGAAGGCTACAAACTTAAATGGCTAAAGATTTCTAATATACATAATGTGAAGGTTACTTTTTTTCCAATAACAAATTTCTTAAATTAATAAAATTGAAATTATGTTCAATATAAATAACAATATATAACAATTTATTTTTTAATTTAATATTATTTCATTTATATATTCAACTTAAATTCAATTTTATAATATATATTCAATATATAAAGATATAAATATATTTATATCTATTACATATATTAGGTCTTTTAGTATTTTAAGTATATTATTACAGTTTATTATTTAATAAAATTTTATAAGAGGATGATGGAAGGGAAAAGAGAAATAAAAAAGAAAATAATTAAAAAATGAGGAAAAAAAGCAAATAAAAATAAAGTACACAAGAGTGTCACGGGAGTTTTTTACCCTCTCTCGTTATACATTTTTAAATTTATTTACATCGATATGGCTTTTATATAAAAAAAAAATACATTATATGATGTAAATATGTTCGATTTTATTATTGCAATTTACCATATACTAGATAAGATATTGCAAAACCTCTGAATTTTATATCTTATTTGTAACATCCTTGAATTCCAAGCCATGAGAATAAGGTATGAGGGTCGATTATGGACATAAACCTTGGATAAACCAAGGCATGGCATGTTCAGCCATGGACCCGATCCACTCGACTGAGACCTGATTAGGGCAAATAGCCAAGACCAATCACAAAATTATTTTAAGGCATCCAATGGACCAATTCTAATTGGAAATTGTCGTGGACAAGTTTAAGAATGCTACAAACTTAAATGGCTAAAGATTGGACAATGGGCTTGGAAGGTAAAATGGTGGGTTGGGCCTAATGGGCTCACTTGCTTGTCTTGGGCCTACCATGGTGGCTGTCCCACCTTGGGCCTAAGGCCCACACTGGCTTTGCTCGGCCCACGTCTTCACAGGCTTGATTCCTCGGTTTGTAAGTCCTTTTCCCCCTTACTCGGCTTGACTAGCACTGTTGACTGTTGAAGTAGCAACATCCGAAGTCCGTCCCGGACGCTCCCGAACATTCGATGTCCAATCTTGGATTTTCATGCCATGTAAATTTCGCCCTAATGCCATTTTGGGTACAATTTAGACTAATAGGCGACTTTGAGGATTCACGCGTAACCGATTCATGCCGAACCACGTTCAAGACATTTTGACACATGGATGTCCTTGACTACATGAAATTGCGAATGATAGATTCTTATTTCAAAGTACACGATTACCGAGGATTGACCTAGTGTCGTTCATAGGCTCGATAACAGTAAACGGAATCACCCGTCATTCCATTATGTTCTGTCCGCGAATCGACTTCTAGTCGTCCTTGAAATCGGCCTGCCTATCTACAAGATCGTCCTCACGCAAGTCTCACGGTCAAGTCGTTTTCCCAGATCAAGTTCTTTAGTCGTACGAGTTCTATCTTCATTAGCCTTTCCCCTCAAGGTCAGTATCTCAAGAGTGATCAATTCGGAGTGAGATCAACCAACAATGCATTGACGAAAGTCACATTCATTCATCCCTCAGAGGGCTCAAATTTCAGGATGTCACATTGATGGCAAAGAAAGACCTTATTGCAGCAGCAGCTACAAGATATAAACCCGTGGAATCTGCTGTTCCTAAGAGGCTTTCCCGGGGGAGGGGTATCTCTCTCTCTCTCTTTTGCTGCATGCATGGATGCATGTGTGGCTGTGTCTAAGACCCTACTGAAACTTTTCTTTCCACAGAAGTTATATGTCACACCTGGGGTACATCTCCACCATAGGCAAGCAGCAATTGTTCATGCTGAATAACCTACCTGCTCTTGCTTCTCAAAATCGGCTTAGAGGTCAAACATTTCCGGTAGATGCTCTTTTTCCTTGGGTTGTATTTGTATTAGCAGACCATAGCAACTGTTGTTATATGTCTGATGTGCTCCCCTGCGAATGTCGGGTGACGAGCAGTGTTATTTTCTTAGGCACCCGAGAAATGCATACTTTCATCTTACTTGATTTTCTCCCTGACTACACAAGGTCATGGTATGATATTGTAATAATTGTCCACAGAACACATGATATTCAAATGATATTCAAATGATCTCTACGTGTGTAAGAAAATGCTCAAGCATATGTTACCATCAGGCTTTTGAGCACCGTGCATGTTCATTTTTTTGTTAAACCTACCTCTTGAGAAACAGTAGGACTTGATTATCTATTTTCTTTCTCTCAAACTTCTAGATTATTACATCTGAGATTAAGATGCAATATTACATGATGCAGTGCATGCCATACTACATGCGAGAGATCCGATTCCATCTCATCTTCCTCAAAAGCTGGGTAAGAAATTGATTTGACATATGACAAATTTCCTCGTCCCATGTTTCATTGCTGAATTGCCATCTCATATCTAAATTAGGGATGGTGATTTTTCCCGGATTTCACATCATTGCACTCTCATATGAAGCTCTAAGAGGTATCATATGAATCCTACATGCATGCTATCATTTCATTTATTAGATAATGCGTGTGGATGTCTTTGGCACATGATGATTGAATTAGTGATCTGATATCAACTCATTAACTAGTTTGATTACTTACCAAAAAAAAAAAAAAAAAAAAAACTAGTTTGATTGATTGAGAATCAAGGCCGAAAGGCGTGAATGTATGCTTTATAATTGTTTTGCATGTGTCTTTAAGATATATGTTTAGGTGCGATGCTTGATCTCATGGGGTACCTTTGGGTGACATTTTGAACCCGTTCTAAGGACTTTTAGCATTGGTTGTCACACGAGAGCACGAATGGTGGCCAATCCCTATAAGTCATTTAAACATCAATTGGGTAGGAATCTTAGTATGGCTCGTTTTAAATTATTTCGAGCGTTTAGTGACCACACCATCTTTTAAGTTTCAATTAATTGATTTCTTTTATTTTCCTTTTTAATAGAAGTAGAATGACATGAAACTGAACATCCACACATGATCATTGTGTCAAATTTCTCATTTGCACAAAAAGGTAAAAAGACACACATAGACACCTTGGGAAATATGATGATTATTAAATCCGAAAGGGAATTAATAGAAATATTAACTTAACCCGAGTCCCTAAACTTTAGAATCTCTTGTTGCACAGATATCGGGGAATCACTCTCGACCCTTTGTTAGGTTTCTAATGGATCCCCAAAAACGAGGCTAGTGGCGACTCCTAAAATTATATTTTAGGTCATCTAACATAACTTTAAAATGAACTTACTTGTCGTGCGAGGTATAGCTCGAGTCTTACAAGAAGCTATGAGACAGAAGGAAACGATGACACACAATATTACCGTGTTGCTGCTTTGTGATGCCATGTTGAAGACCAGCCAGAATGATGGCCCTTGCCATAAAGAACATAGATATATGTTCATGGTCAATTCACTATGCACGATATCTTAAGTTTTTTCCAAAGATTTCTGATTTTTATGAATTTTTAAATGAAAATGACAGTCCAAAGCAAAGAATCCTATTGTTAAGCTCTAAGGGCTTCTTAATATTTTCAATATTATTATTTTATTTTTCATTTTATGGATTTTCTCTTTTTCTATGATTTTTTTTTAATTTTCAAATTTTTACGATCTTCTATGAATTTTCTATGATTTTTAAATTTTTCTTGTTTTTTTGATGTTTTTTTAAAAAAATATTTTTATATGTCTTATGAATTTTTCAAAATTTTTTAATATTTTTGAATTTTCTAGAATTCTTAATTATTTTATATACTATTCTTATCAAGGATATCAGAAACGAAACTGTGATTAAGCAAGCAATTTATATTTGCATAGATATTTATCACAATATATTAGTTTGGTCCATAAAAGCATCAACTTACTT